>JAHXJL010000006.1:0-600000 GCA_019395255.1 Botrytis medusae | reverse complement strand
CAAGCTATAAGGAATCTCTATGGCTTCCTCATGAAAAAAGCAGCAGACGAGTAGTATCTGTGAACTCAAGCCATATTTCACATCGGCTATATATTTCTCAAATTGAGCGATAGAAGACGCGTCTGTTAGCTCGGAATTAACCGATAGACATAAAATTATATTTCTTCCAATTTCTGTAGGCATGTATTGTAAACTTGGAAGTATATTAGTGGTGAAGAGAGACGCTGGCTTATTGATAGCCTCCATATCCATCTTGAGAAGTATTAAAGCAGACCGTAGTGTTATTGAATGATGGGTTTCGCAGAACTTACACCTTTGCTATTTGCTATGAGAAGTATGACACTGGCAGTGTTGCACAAAGCCCAAGCAAGCGCCAACACAAGCTGAGTCTTCCGAAAAATACTTCTGGATGGGTCTTTTAGGTTTGCTGTGTAATTGGAAATAGCAATCCAAGGCTAAATGTGAATAAAAGCACAGTCAAGTTTCGAAAACTGTAGAATAAATTTCAGATTTATCAGTAGTCAAGATTTACTTCATAAGAATATTAAAGGTTTTTGTAAAAGGGTGTTTTTCAAGAATATAAAGCAAAGCTAAAAACAGTTACTGTAGTCTAGACTATTTGAATACTAAAAATGACAGCCAAAATGTAGTTTCAATACACTCACTGCTGTGCCCTGCGCTTTGAACTGCTTGAAACTCTCACAGCTATCGGCTTTCGGACTCGGGCTTCGGCTTAACAGGCTTTGAGGTAAAAATGGTCGTATAAGTGGATGTATTAGTCAATGACTTGGCTGTTTAGCGAATGTTGTTTAATTGATATCCAGTAGAATTCTGAAGGTTGTTCTTAGCTTCTTTCGTAAAATTAGTCTCATCTTTCGAAGTTTTCCAACCTCAAAGAACCTCTCTTTCAGGTTTTCACTTAATTTCAAGTTGGAGTTCCTTGAATTTTCACATACCAAAAGATTGCTCAATCACAAAATCTGCTTTGCAGCTTCTTCATTGCAAAGATAGGTATTCATCAAGCGTCAAGACGTTCTTTCAGACCGACACATGTAAGTTGCATCTGATTTATCAAGATTAAAATTTGAAGATCAAATAGTATCTGGAGTTATGCCAAAGTATCTACTGACACTATTTCGCTAGACAGCATAGGTCATAAAGTTTTCATTGTCTAAGGAAAGTCTCACAAAAACTACACGACAAGTTCCGAAGTCAACAACTACAGACAAAAAGATTAACCCTACTATGGACACATCTTACTCTGCATCGACATCCTCACCCAAACAAATCATGGATTACACATTAAAGACCACATCTTGTCATTCTCCAGTCAAAGTTGAAGAAATTAAGGGCGCCCTCCTCAGAATTATTCCACAAGAAATTCGAGACATGATTTACTCATATCTCCTAGTCAACCCAGTTCTAGGACAAGCCGCTTCAGTCTCGTCGGAAACAAACTATGGAAGCACTCAAAAGTACAATCTAGACGTTGCAATCCTTTATGTGTGTAAGCAAACATACCAGGAGAGCATGCCCATCTTGTACGAAAACCCCATTTTCATAGATTGCAGCAACAGTCCAGGTGATTGGGATTTCACAGATGGCGTCTACGATGATGGTTGTTTGGAAGATGAAGAGGACCAGCAAAATGGAATTGCGGAGCCACATATCATCAATCTCTGCCCATTAACCCGATACACGAATTGCCAACGCAAGAAACATCAAGAAAAGCCCCTGTTTCGCAATACTCCCAGAATTGAGAATGTAAAGACTTGGAACATCCTCCTGAATTCTTTTGATCACAATGACTTGGGTTTCTGCCGTACACCACTCAGCTCGAACGCTTTTGCTGAGTTCTGTGTTTCCGTGTATTCATACCCGAGTATCTCCCTAAGCATCTCAATCTTGCCTATCGATTTCCATAATATGCAAACCATAACAGAAGCAGGGCCATTCGAACTAGACGAAGGCCTATTCAACAATCTGCTACCATTAAAGATGCTGCGAAATGTCAAGAGACTTAGGGTCAAAAGTGCTGAGCTCCCTGAAATTCCGGACTATTGCTGTGGCAAAGAATCTGAAAGGCAGCGATTACTTGAGGACTTGAGTGAACCTGACTTACCTTCACCGGAGCTCATTACAGATTACGTCGAGCTTACTAGTGGTTCAACTCCTATAATTGAATGTCTAAATATCATCGGGGACAGATTGAAGGAGTATTTTTGGTTGTTCCATCGAGCAGAATTTGTCGTGATTGACAGAGAGTTTGCTGGCCGTCGACGAAGCATCCGAGTTCATGACCTTTTTATCCGCCCGCCCGAGAGAATCAATGGTGGTGGGCTGGTCATCCAAAAAGACGAAGGAAGATTTGACGATTGCGCAGAAATAGTACTTGGAGTTGGCAAGGATTGTTCTCTTGAACACCTTGAAACCGCCGAAGACGTTCTCCGTTTCAAGCAGTACCGCGCAGAGTTACTTAAAGTCCTAGAGCCTGACTACCAAAATATTCGTGCTTGTTCCATCAAATTTCGAGAGTTTCTTCAAAGCGAAAGTGGTCCAGCTGGCATTTTTGCAATTGGGCTTTCCAGAGCTACTGATCAACTAGACTACTGGACCAGAGTGACAAGAGCCATGGAAATATTAGAGGAATACGAATACTCATTTGTGAGGGGAAAGACAGAAGAGCTACAGCTTTCTTTGAGAGAGAAAAACAAGTATCTTGTGTTGGCGTATGATTCTATTGAGTCAGGGCTGGTCATGAAGAAGATAGCCTGGGCATACGAAAGGCGGATGTGGAAGAAACTTGTCGTTTATTATAGAATCGCTATTAGACGCATGGAAAAGCAGTATTTCAAACTACGATGGTGCCGAGCAGATCTTTTCAAATGGGATATTCTAGACAGAGGCTCTGATCTGGACAATTATCTCGATGTACTGGAGGCAATTGTTTGGCCAAAGCGAGAGTTCAATGGAGAGCTCGACCAGAAGTATATCATAGAGCCTTTACAGGGTGAAACAAGCGGCGAAGATCTCGAGAATTCTATATGCTTTTGGAGAAGTGGTGATAATGTCGATGTTTACGATGATGACGCTGATGACGATGATGATGCTAGATAGTTTGACGATAGCAAAGATTGATGTCATCCAAATAAGCAGTAGATTGCTGACTTGCTGGAAGCTCTTGTTAGTTAGTCATCTAGCACTATCATCAATTGTCTCAATTCTGCTCTAGCTAACTAGCTATTGCCTACTGTCATCACTCAGTCCACTTCTGGTCAAATGGATGGAGAACAAAAGTTTTCATTGATGACGATATTGGTATATCATATGCTCCAGGATCAGCTAGGAGATTGATTGAAGCTCTCGGATTCAGTTCTACTTAGGTACTCAAGTATAAAATAGTTTCTATCACGGAAGATAGCTACGTCACTTGGTCACTTGGATTATAGGATAATAAGAATAAAGTAGTAATATGCTAGATTGACTTGAGGAATGATCAGTATGATCAGTCCTCGTATATATACCCAAAATAGGCGACGGGATCTCTTGTTTGGGTAGTAGTGATCTCCTTGTAGACTGTGTGAGTGATCAAATAGAGCGGAGCTCTATTGTCTTGTTTTTAGGTAAGAGTGCATATGTCTACTAGGGGAATCGTAGTGATCAGTACACGTGAGAATCACGTGTATTGCGTGTATTATGGGATTTTCCGTGACAGTTTCAAAATGAGATCAGTTATGAGAATATATGCTCACTAATCGATCTATTGGCACCTCAACTGCAATCTGGTGATTGAAATTGAAAGAAACAACATCAGCTTTCCCCGCACAAATTTGTTAGTAATTTACTGCGTTCCATTTCTCACTCATTAAGTCGCACACCCTACTTTTGGGCCACCCCCCTTTTGGGCCACTTTTTCACACCAAAAACAACGAAAATCACGATTTTTAATTTCTTCATTTATTGATATTATTAATTGAAATTTGGAATATAGATTCTTTATTTAAATATAAGCTAATTTTAAGATTTTCAGATTTTTAGTAATTTTTTGTAATAAGATATAAATGATTGAAATATTGGTTTTCAAATTTATATGAGAATCACATACAAATTCGAAATTTTGATAAAAACATTAATAACTTCTCAAGAAAAATTACTAAAAATAAACCATAAAATTTTATTATACTCTTTTATATATTTATATCTAGAAGTCTAAGCTTTGAAATTTCATTATCTTATATCAAGATTTTATTTGAGATTTTAAAATTTACAGGGATTAGAAATCAATGATTTCTTTATAAATCGATATTCACTCATTTTTTATATTATTTTTTTGGATTTTATTATTACAAATACTTGAAAAATGTTACAAAATTTTACAATTTATTTTTAGTAATTTTTGTTGAAAAGTTATTATTGTTTTTAATAAGATTTCAAATTTGTATGTGATTCCTATACAAATTCGAAAACCAATATTTCAATCTTCTGAATTTCAATCAAAAGAATTATAAAAAATCTAAAACTTTTATAATTGATTAATATTTATATAAAAATTATATATATAAAGTTTTATTAAAATATATCTAGTTTTGAACAAGATATTAATATTTCAAAATGGCTAGTTTTGGTGTAAAAGGGTGGCCCAAAAGTAGGGTGTGCGACTTACCTTAATTCCACAATTAAAGAATCTTCATTACATCACTCCATCAACACCATAACCATTAAAATCATCAAAATCATTATCAAAAAGGTTACAATCAACGCAAAAATCCGCCCATCAATCATTTTGTAATGTCTAAACGATCTGCCATCGAGATTTGAATGGAAAACTGTTAAAATTAGTCTTGTGCGTCAAGAAGACTGAGGAGGTCACCGAAAGCTTTCTATAGTGACAAGTTAGGATACATGAGGGATTGCATTTTGTGTCAGAAGCTTTGGAAGTATCTTCATTATATCTCCATCCCGAATACTTCTCTTTCAATACTATGTCTACAAATTGAAAATCTCTTCTACTGGATTTGACAAAAGACTTCTTACAATCATCATACTCTTCGACTATGACGGCACTTGCTCCACGCGACCAACTTTAACTCCGAATATATCTAAGGGATAATTCTCATCATCCAAAGCGCCAGATACACCGTAATACACTCAATTTGATCACATCAATGGCACTCGCGGTTGGCGGGCATATTCTCGCAGGAAGAGATGCTAGTTTATTTGATTTTTGGATCTTATAGCCCACTCTTAGAAAACCTCATTTCATGTATCTTTTGATTTTCAATCAAAAGCTAATGGCACGTCTCCATTTTTCCTTCCTCGCGCATCGAGTTTTACCAATTTAGACCTTCCATCCCCTTCATTATTGTTACAGTCAAGCGAATATTTGTTGATCTATGTCGAAATCAAAGGCAAAGGAAAGGTTACTGTTAGCGAAGATGTTACTGTCCATGATGGTAGCCAAGCCGGGCCAAGCTATCGGATGCTGCTGCCGAGATTTTTGCAATCCGATTAATCGAAGCACAGAATGATAAAACTTTTGGCCGAAGCTAGAATGCTGTTATTGTTACAGGTGGAAATGAATGTAGAAATGAAGATGAATGTGACTTTTTGAAGAGAGACTTGTTATTATAGATGAAGACTATTGACATGGAAAACAATACTGGAGTTATTGATTTCAATAACACACCTTTTGCACCTGCTATCGCTGTTACCGATGTTGTCCATGTGGTTATTGGGGGGGGGGGGGTGATGGAGGGTGGTGAATGGTTGATTTGTCATTTTTGCTCTCACTATGGGTTTAAGACACATGCCATAAAGACTATGAAAGGGATTTAGAGTCAAGCTTGGAGAAAATTGTTCAAGCAGAGAGGGTGGTTGGGGGCGAGATATGAGGGGCAAGATCTACTGGCACATTGAACATCTGTTCGTATGGAAAGGATAGCATATACGATTTGCTAAGCTCTAGGTACGTAATTTTATTCTATCCCTTATAAAAGGGCGATTTCATTTATACTTAGGTAGTAACTCTTCAGAAAGGAATAAAAACTTTATTACATCTGTTTATCAAACGTATACAAGGGTGCCAATTGCATTGATTACTCGTTATGTTAAAGATTAAAAAAGAGTATATAATGTCTAGAATGGCAAATGATCTTTGAGATAATCGCTTGCTTAGTATCTAAGAATTTCTCAATGTATATCATTTCTCACAGAATCATTCACTTATCAATAGAAAAGGAGCTAATAGCTTACTATTCAATCCTTATGTTCTAGATCTTAATCAATATGTTCTCCATTTAGAAACCCACATTCCTTCACCCTGGTTGTGGTTGCAGTGTGCCCGCAGCTGAACGAAAGGATGACCGGCTGACACAAAGTCTTTGTTTAAATTGAGTTTCGGATGCTCAAAAAAACGAGAAAACTTATTCTTAATGATACAGAATACTTAACTATGTGAGTGAGTTGAGGTGAACTTGTACCGAAAGATTTAGATGAGAGGGTTTGAAGGAGATGTGCAAGAAGTATAATAAGTGAGTGGAAATTTCCTTCATTTATAGATTTTTGTAGGATCTTAACTAGCCTATCCTTCAAATTGTTCAGAAGAGAAATGATAGTTGAATCATCGTGCAAATGAGTCAGTCAAGATAGAACCGCACGCATGCAATACTCTAATTGATTAGTAAGAGCATAATCAATTTTGTTCGATCTCCTTGCAGCACACCAACATTAGTAGAGAGGCGAAAGGAGGAGAATTTAATGGGGAAGCAGTATACCTGTACCGACAACTGGTACACCTACAGAAGATCGTAGTTTTCTCGTCCGCACCCCGCACTCGTGCCTCCGACCAACCAATTTTTTTAGCCTTGCATTCTGGGCACGCACGATCTATGCGTCGAGTGTTCTCCATACCCTTTAGTTGTGAGGCCTTGCGTTTTAGACTTGAGATCACGGAGGGGCAAAAGAGAGTTGGTTGATGTTGTTGTAGCTGTCTCGGAGTCAGTCGTATCTGAACGAGAGCAAAGAGCCAGCATGTAGCTTGTGGAGAGAGAAATGAAATTTTAGGCTATCTTACTTGGATTGGTTTCTCCGCAACAGTCGCATTTCACAGCTTAAGCGACGGACAGATCAAGGATATTTCCACACAGCGAGCAGGATTGAGGTGCCATGACGCTGAAGATAAGCTTGAAGAGCGCCCGGATAGGTAACAATATTGGCTGTGAGTGAAAAGAGAAAGAAAATGGAAAAGGTAAAAATTCTGGTGTATTTGGTCAACAGAAGAAAAGCAGAAACATTTGCGGGACTTGATGAAAGTATCCGAAATCTTAATGGTGCCTCCAGCTGTCAAGCCTCCCGTAATTTTATCCCACAGCCAATGGTCTAGTACTACCCCAGTTCACTTCATCCGTTCATTCTTCAGTTTGCGAAGCAAATAGAATTGATATCACAACAAGTCTTAATACTCTGTGGCTTTTCCTTTCTAGCAAGTGAATCTTCACAATCTCTTTCATATCGTTGGATTCGTAAATGGTGTCGCCCGGGTGGAGGGCGACCTAAATTTGGGTGAAAAGTTGCGTCCTGCCTCCTTCAGCTTCCTTGTATTGAGCGCGAAAGGCTGATCACGATGCAGCAGAGGCAGGGATACCCTCAGACACCATCTATATTGGCCACTCTATCGCAGATGGAAAATTGCGACATGATTCTTGCGACTGAAGTTTACGAATGCGCCCTAGAGGTTGCCAAAAGTTGATGGAAACCTTAGATAGAAGAACGAAGTGGGGGAGATATCCTCTGGCATCACTATCGCTTTAGCCATCGCAAACTCAGTCTTCCTCAATAAATCTCAAAATTCGATCGCGGAACTTCTCCCTGGTACGCCATTGGCGGAAGTTCAGCAGGCCATCGCCTATACTGGAAGTGCTTTAATTGCTAGGTTGAGCAATGTTGTAAAAATGGAGGTGCTGAAGGCAATTGTCACTGCCATGAGCCAAACTTATATACTTGCTATCACTGCTGGTGTACTTGCCATTGTGTTGAGCTTGGGGATGAAGAGAGAGAGACTGTTTATTGTTGCTGGTCATGCTAAGTAGAAATCGATTTTGTTACTATACTCGATTTCATAACTAGCTTCCAAAACATGTCTTTTCCATACTTCATCAAAAACATTTAAATATTATATTTCAATATTTCAATCCATAACAACTTTATCAATTTGGTTTCGATTTGAATAAAAATAATATCTTACAATAGAAAATAATTGAATCTATCAATAAACCAATTTTCAATCAATCTAGAATCGTTGTAGTTAAAATTGAAGTTTAAAAGTAGATATCTAAAAATTGAAAGGGTTTTTCTTGAAAACTGAAAAAGATTTTCGGAAGATAGTTATAAAATCATAAAAAACTTTCGAAATATTATAAATTATGAATTAATCCATCAATACTATTCCAAATCAATTGAAAATTGAAAAACAAATTGAATAGAATAATGGTTTTCATTTTATAAAAGCATTTTTCATTTTGAAGTTATATTAATAAAGTTAGGATTTTGATATTAATCAAATATTAGCAAAAAGGTTGCAAGATTATAAAATCACATTTTGGAAGCTAGTTATGAAATCGGGTGTATGAAAAGAGATGTATGGTAGATTAACATAGAATGAAAAGAAACAGTGTTTGATGTAGATCTCATCATTTTCATCGATGAAGCGGACGGTAAAATGAAATTTAGTCATAGGCCTTTCAAAGGCATAATATAGAAACAAGAGTGCAAAAAAAACGGATTGTATGTTTAGGGAACGGTTCTCGCTTGTCGGATGGCGTAAAGAGTTAGGGGGCCCTCTATGGATCCCTGTCCGATTTCTATCAATGGAATCACATGGGAAAGAAAAATCAGATAGCCTGCTCGATTTCTACAAATAGAACTAGATAGCGACTCAAATCGGTTCCCGAAAATCAAGGCCACCATAACTCAACTCGGCACATTAGAATAAGGGATACATAGTGCTCACACTCCAAGCATCGCGCTCATACATCTTGCTGCCCTAACTACTTCATTGTGCATAGTTCTTAGCCAACCACTCCTTGAAGAGCCCCGCAACCTCTTCTGGCCTCTCATATGGCGTCCAGTGCGACGCATCCAGCAAGGGCTTCTGATCCAATTTCGGCAATAATCCCTGCTGAATCTCTGGATACATGGCCTCGACACGACACACGGGATCGTCTTTTCCGCCAATATACAATACCGGAACATCAACCTTATCTCTATCCTCAGGAAGATCCTTATCGCACGAGTACTGATGCTCCACAAAGGAACGGTACCAGCACTGCGGCGCGTCGAAACCGTCACGGCGCATCCTGTCGATGAAGTCCTGGCGGAACTTTGCGTCCTGAGCGTAAGGGCGGAGTTCTGGATCCGGAGGGCTGTTCGTGAGGTGCTGACGCATAGCATTTGGGACGCAGAAGAATCGCTTCATCGTGTCACCTGTGCCATGAAGACAAGGGTAGAGACGCTCAACGTTGTCTTTGAGGACTTGGCCACCATTTGGGTCGGCAAAGAGGTACCTAACGAGGTCAGAATCAGTCCTGTCGGGCGTAGTTTGGCGGATTTGCTTACCAGTAGTTGAATATTTCGTAGCCGAAAGTTTGTTCGGCCATCTTATTCCATTCCGCGAGATCGAAAGGCTCACGGCTTGGGGCGGCATAAGCGGCATTGAGAAATATGCAGCCAACGACGCGGTCGGGGTGGTAATTGTAGAGACGGGCGGCACAAATGGATCCCCAATCGTGGCCGATGGAGATTACTTTGTCCACTTTTTCCGCGTCGATGATATCGATTAGATCCTTAGTCATTACATCCCACTTATACTCGGCTGGATTGGTTGGCTTGTCGGTGCCGTCGTAGCCAAGTAAATCTGGAATGACAATGGGGAAATTGGTATCAATAAGACGCTCTGCGATACCCTTCCACATCTCAGCGTGGTCGGGCCAGCCATGCTGGAAGAAAAGGGTTGGAAGAGACCTGTCGCCCTCGTACGTGTAGTATGTGTAAGTATAACCCCGCGATGTCTTCAGGGTTTTCTTCTCGAAAGCGTCCATCTTGAAATTTTTTTTACAAGTGTAGTCACCGCGGATTTTCAAGATTGTCAAGTGATAATTTCAGAAGCTTGGAGAGGTATAAGAAGCTGGTAGGTCAAGGCCCTTCTTAAGTATTGGACCTGACATACACTTTACTCTTTTCAACCTTCCGGAACCAGGCAGAAAGCAGCACCGGCGAGCCAGGCGTAGATTTTGTTTGCTAAGCATTTGTAAGCCGAATTAGGATAATGCACGTAAAGTATTGGCTCCCACATTCTATTTGTAAATGAGAGAGTGTTTTGTTGGTCACGATGCTTATTGTAAGTTTTGCTGCCAACACATGATATGAACCAGGAGATGCGGCAACGGTTTTAAACGCTCACCGGCTAATTGTCGATCAGGCAATGCGGTAATTGGCAGTTAACTAATCAGCCGAGTCCATTGCCCGGCACACACTAGACCGACGGAGTTCGTCTTTCTTAATCTTCCCTGTGATAACTAAGTATTATATTCTTGTGAATTTATACTATGCATCATACTTTTCAACCTTCAAACATGATGCTATTTTGCTGCCACTCCAATCTCTCCAATTTCTTCGTATACTATTCTTTTGTTACTACACCTGCGTCAACAGTTATCCTAACCTGCCCACATCTCGGTAAAACTTCGGAGTTGCTAACAACGAATGTCCACTCGTTGTTATTTAAGTTTGATTACTCAACAATGCACATGGTTTTTGGACGTAACATCCATTAGGAAGCTTTGATTAGTAGTACTTCCGTTTTGTAGCGTTCATTAGGAAGCTCTGATTAGTAGTACTTCCGTTTCACAGCGTTTATTAGGAAGCTCTGATTAATAGTACTTCCGTTTCGCAACATCACAACAGGGCAAATTCAAATATCGCCGACCTCGGAGATATGCCGTGGTGATATGATTATCTATGGAACATACAAGTGATAAACTCATGGCTATCTCCTCCAGTCCTTGAACTGTTCTCAGAGATCTATCAATCTCCACTCTTACGGAACGAGCTCTCAATCATTGCCGGTCAGCATTAAACCTCCCTACTATAGTCGAAATCAAAAGAGAGACTTCAATATTTTTCCTTGATTTAGCCATGTCTTCCGCAGCACCGCGTAAAATCCTCATCACTAGGTTTGTGATCCCTCCTACTGGCTTGTTTTTATTGAGAGCTAATCCGTTGCACCGATCCTGTAGCTGCTCAGCTGGTGGAGCGGGTTACGCTCTCGCCCTTGAGTTCGCTGCGGCAGGCATACATATCTTCGCGACTACACGATTAACCAAGTTCTTTGCCTAGTTAGAAGCTAGGGGAATTGAATTCCTCCCATTCGAGGTGACTAGTGTCGAGGGCATCGCCTCACTGAAGGCCGAGGTTGCGAAGTGGACAAGAGGAAAGCTAGATGTTCTATTTAACAATTCTGGTATCAGTACGTGTTCCCTCATTCTCTTTGTATTTTACGTTCAGTTTTTGGTTTCTGATAAGGCTACTAGTGCATGAAATTCCAGCGATTGAGACTGACTCATTCGGGTCCGGCAAATGTTCGATGTCAATTTTCTTGGCGTATTCATAGATATCTATTTACACAGGTGTCCGTTGACTGATGTTGATTAGAAATAGATCGATCAACTAGAATATCTGCACTAAGGCAAGTTCAATGTCCTTATGTACGAGAATGTCGTTTCAATGAAAGAAACTTGATGCCTAGAGATAGTTGACTAGCGTACTGACGAGAGTTCTTCTATTCTAACTACTCTTGTGAGTTATGATAACAAGGTCTTTTCCAGCTATCATGAAGTTTGGAAAGTAGTGAAATATGTTAGAGCTCCAAATTCGGAAAGAATTCTAGTCAGGAAGTATGAGACGAGATGACATCATGTTGCGGCGTTTTGTCCAATAATAATTCACTACTCTTTCACTACGGTTGATTCAATAGTTTATGAAGACGTTGATACGGGTTTTTAACATAGATCATTGTTCTTGTACGGCCATTTGACTACCTAGATCAATCATTAGCGGCCTAGGGTCACTTATTTTGACAGTCGCCAATGTGTTTAAAGCTTTCACGCTCCAGTTGTAAAAGAGTTCTAATTCCTTACAGCAACTTTTCTTCGCAGCAACCCTTATGCAATAACAACTTCCAAAAAACTTTCATATCATACCACTTCAAGAGATTGAGAGCTTATAATCATAAATATCTCAGAACGCAGCAGTCGAACACGAAGCGTACCGATCTTCGCCACATCCACGTCGCTATCCCCAAATCTCTCCAGCATGACATAGGTCCTAAACTCATGCCATCAACTTAGTTCACTGCAACTCCACAGAACTCCAAGCCCACTCTCCTTAATATTGCCCGAGAAATACGCGATCTGATTTTGGATAATCTTCTCATCAGTCCCGTACTCGGAACTGGAGCTTCAATGTGCGCCAAACTCAATGGCACCGAAATCTCTATTGAAGAAGAGACATCTTGATATTCACTCCACAATTCTATTCTTTGCACATGCAAGCAGCTATATGAAGAAGATTCTAAGGTGCTATATGAGCGTGATGAATTCATAGTCGACTGCTTGGAATCCCCCAATGCACGTCCCAAACTTGATCAAAGCTGGCAGTCAACACGTGTAGAATGGTTTTATAGTCTTGAAGTATACGCTATCAGTGATACTCTAGTTGTCAGTCCTCTGACTCGAGTATTGGAGGGCACTTACTTCACCGAAGTCATGTGCATGGGGCTAGACTCCCGAGCGCTTGAACTAACTTTTGGAAAATCTCGTTCTAAACAGATCAGCCGCATCAAAAACTGGAAGGTATTTGTCCGCTGCGCTACTGATACCTATGAAATGCACGCGCTATTGAAATTCTGTCAAGCGGTGTGCCGAATTCCAGGGATAAAGATTACTTTTCTTCTCGTTGGGACGGAATTAAGTGAGTATGAATCAATCGATCTCAAAACGGCGCTTAGAACATGGAATCCGTTGAGATTGCTTCGAAATATCACTAAGGTTGAATTGCGGGAGGCGACTCATAACGAAGTACTAGAGTACATTTTTTATAAAATACCGTGATGATTTTATTCCTGCAATGCTTTTCTCTCAACGATAAACCGTCTTATAGATCATGTAGCTTTGGTGAAAGGGTCTTCGTTATTAAGTGACACAGAATCCTTCCATCTAAAATATGAAAGATTATTGGCGTATGCCCAGACTTCCGCATACAACCCGGAACTTAGAGCTGATCTCGCTTTTCCCGTGGATCTGGAGGCAGTATTTCCACGTTGGGGGTGTCCAGACAACATATTACGTGGAAAGATTCTTTACCATATCGAGAAACACCTCAATAATGACCGCAAATCTGCCCTGAATAGCAACATCAACATGAGTCTGTTCAGATTATCACGCAATAATATACTGCTCGAGCTAGAGAAGCAATACAAAGCTATCGACCAACATGCTTCCAGAATCAAAGAATCCATAAAATCAGAAAAGAGATCTGAAGGCTTTTATGGTCCGTCAGAGAGTGATCCCAGGATTGCCCTAAATAAACCTTATTACGGGACAGGTACGATTATGAAACACCGTAAGACCAAGAGAATAGTCGAAGCCCACCACGAATTTTTAAAAAATGAATGGTGGGACCCAAGTACAGAGGCACTTATGCTCTTAGAAAAATATGCAGATTCTTTTGCCAGAGTGCTCTCTTGACGACGCAGAGTTCAGTTTCGCAAGTATAACACCACTTCCTTGAACGCTTCTCTACCGAGAGCAAAATTGATTGAGAATATCAAGGAGGCCTATAGATGTCGGTAGTACAACGATTTTGTTCAGGGGTTCAAGGAAGCCGTGGATGATATGGATGGACAACTGATTGAGATCAGGAAGGCAAGACAGAGATTGTTTGATTACGGAAATGATGAAAAGACTGAAAGGGTCATTCGCATGGACTACAGGAAGTTTGAGGCTGTTGATTGGAGTTTAAATTAGCCGGAAATGGGAATGAAACTTCCCATTAACAAAGCCCGTGATATTGTATTTATGATCCGAAGGCAAGACACTACCCACAAGAACTCTGAATAATGGTATCGAGCATTAGCTATAGTTGATGAAAGTTATTATAATTAAGCCTCAAAGTCCATCTTCATAAATTTGAACCATTTGCTGCTGCTAATGACAATTTACGTAACTGCGTTCTGAAGATAGCTTAAAATGTCAGACATACTGGAATTGGCGGTTGACTGTTAATTCGAGTTGCAACATGAAATCATGCTTATCAATCCGAATTTGTATGTCTATCTAGATATCAGGCAATTTAAGAAGACTATGTTAGGAGCAATTTTCGAATATATATACATACCCTCAATTATTGCTCAAAATTACTCTTTCCTTCCTTTTTCTCCAAAATACTTTTCTCAAAAGCTATTTTCGACTCTGAAATACAAAGTAGATATCATTTTATATTGCTATGCACTCATTATCATCCAGTGATCAAGCCACATATAGACGGACAGCTAAATATCTCCAACATCAGTTCATGAGTACTAAAAGCAACTTCGATGCTTCAGAAAAACTACCGAATAATACACCTATTCATGAGATTGGACGACACAAAAGTGATAAGCTCTATTCAATATCCTCTATTCAATACACACCCCCCTACTGAACTCACACCCACCACACGTACCATTAAATTCTACTGATTAAGAAGAAACTATTCAAACTAGCACGGCCTCAATCTAGACACCTAGGGTATTTGAGAGACAGATCAGGAAGACACTTGACCTTAAGATCGATACGGCCTTGCATTCTCGACAATCTATACATAAGCCTATATCAAAAACAAGACAGTACAAGTTAATAAGCATTCTAGCTCTTACAAGTAGGTATATTTCACAAACAACTCACTGAGATACAGCAAATTAGATCTAGGATCCCCTTTCTATGAGGTAAATAAGGCTCGCTACTTCTACCTATATCTTTGAAAAGCTAAGTCGTATTCTAGCACAGCTCGCTAATCATGTCAACTCCTTAGTACGGCGCGATACGGTCCTTTGGTCCTCTAAGCAACTACCCCTGGACTATTTAAGTTTCTCCCTCCTCCCACCTCGAAATAACATCTTATTCTGATATTCTCCATTCAATCTCTTAATCACCACATCAAGAACTCGAGTCCAGATTCACATCCAGATTCATATCCAAATACAAAAGACGCAGAGAATAAACGGATACTTATTACGGTGCAATACAATACGACAGTCTAATCAGCACCCCCGGCAGTTTTCTACAGGAATATTTAAGTCTTCTTCCTCCAACATCCAAACAACGTCTTCTTCCCACACCATCCTCTTCGCCAAACAATCAACCATCGAGACCAATCGGTAAAAGACCAAATCAACATCCAACATCCAAACTCCAACAGAATTCAACTGCACTTCCTATCCATTGATAGTCTCTAGCTTAGACATAATCTAGTTCGAGCCTCTGCCGACTAGTCATACATTCCGTTCCACAAGAGCCCAACCACTCGTGTACACTTACACAATATCTATCATCAAGTCAACCACGTCGTCAGCAAATTCCAAACAAATCATGAAGCCCGAATCTTCTCCCTCGAAAGTTCACAATAGAAACAGCATGTCCCCTAGAAGTCACTCCAATGACATCTTATCAAATGAAGGCACCCGAGCACCAAGTCCTGCCAGATCAGGCATTCCATCTCGCGACTCAGACGCCCACATTCTGAACATGCCACGAGAAATCACTCACCAAATTCTCTCGTACCTGCTCACCGATCCCATTCTCGGAACCGGTACCGCCATCACCACGATCGCAGATCCTGTCAAAAACGGAAAGAGAGTAGTCAACGTACCCAAGTATGGATTGCATCCAGCGGTCCTCCGTGTTTGCAAGCAGATGTATCATGATGGTATGCACGTTCTTTACCAACAGAATGAATTCATCATGGATTGCACCAACTGGATGTATCGAGACGATTCTAATCAGGAATTAGGTGGAATCTATGAGTACACAAGCAGTTATGATCAGGATTACTTTCCAATCACTACTGCTCTAAATGTCTCACCACTAACTCGATATGCCGAGCACTCTGATGTGGCTCCATCTGAGCAGGATTGGGAATACCAGGGAAACCAATTCTTTTATGATCAACCGACTTTCAATCGCCTCATGGGTCACCAGGCCCGATATGTCCGAAAATGGAAAGTCATTGTTCGTGGGGATGAGGGAAATTACACGCACAGATTCGATGGAGCTGCATTGACACAGTTCTGCCGCGCTATCTGTCAAGAACCAAACCTTTCCTTGACTTTCATCGTTTGCATAGACAAGACCTCAGAACAGACCAAAAAAGCAACTCGTACGGATTTCGTCAAACATTTAGATTTTGAGGAAGTCTTCTCTCCTCTCAAACTATTAAGGAACGCACGAAGCGTAAAATTCGTAGAAGCACATTCGAATGTCGATCAGGAAAAGGGTGGAGAAGAGTTCCCCGAATCGCTCCCTGTTTATCTTGATGAGATTCATCAAATGGTCGACGACTCTGCAGCGACCATCACATCGGGAGAGACTAAGGACAAGTACACGGATTTAATGAAGGGATCTTCGCCATTAGTCGATCCTATCAACTTAATGTGTGATGAGCTTGTGGCATATACTCAAACTTTTGAGAGCGTGCATGAATTCAGAAAGGACATAGATGTGGGTGACTCAGATACCGGCAATCAATACAGAAAGCCACAAAATACGCTCGAGATCTCTCTCCGGCAAGCACGAGCAGCAGCATTGGTTGGCAACCTTGAACTTTTCAAGACTTTACGCATGGAGCTGCTTCTAGATATTGAAAATGATCAGTTCCAGAGAATCAAGGGTTGTTTCACCAAGCTAAACGAATTCAACTTGCAAGATAGGATCTTCCGCGGGATATTGTGTCAAGGAGAGTTCAACAATGGTATATATGAGGACCAGGGGTACACGTTGAATTTGAATAAGAATTCGTCTGAGACACGTCACTGGCAAGAGAAAATGGCTAAAGCTCTCCTTCTGCTGGAAGAGTATGCTGAATCTTTGGATATAGCTTTGAACAAGAATTCTATCTACCGCCCGGGATATCACATTAGCAGCCCTGGAGCCTATGATAAGAATCCCGCAAGAGAGAAATTGTTGCGAAGAATCAGAAAGGCACATGAATCTCGGGATTACAGCTTTTTCTTGTACTGCTTCAAGAAGGCAGTCAATCAGCTACATGATCAATACATTGAGATTATAAAGGCGAAACAGAATCTCTTTCGATGGGACACTGGAACTAATCCCACACAAATTGACATCCCCGCTGATGATTTTGATAATATTGTTTATCATGACATTGAGCCTGTCGAATGGACCATTCATGATTTTGATTATAGCCACAAGCCAGGAAAGCGAGAACGGGAGACTACGAACCGAGCGCCGGTAACTGCAAAGCGACAGCGTCGGTTGAGATAGATGGCAGTGTTGGAGGATCTTCCATGGGGATCAGGGTGGAGTTATGGCTTTCTATATCTTGAGGCTGGTCTAAGGAGATATCTTGTGACGGATGTGTGATCTCAGAGTGAGGATTGTAGTGTAGATAGACGGATTGTAACTACCTGGTAATGGCACTTTCATAATCAATTCAATTAAGAATCATCAAAAGACATGGCAACTGTGAATTAAATGAAGTGAAATAATATGTAATTTTGAGAACTCCAGGTTTTCGTGAATAGAAAATATAATCGCTAGAATATGTACGCTAAGATTACGAAGCTCCCTCGATTTCCGAATCAAATCCTTCAACAATAAAGGAATTGACACCCCAACCTCATTAATGTCAAGATACCTCCCCCACGCCATTTTCCATACAGTGTTCCCCGTATCTACTCTACCGTGTCATAAAGAATCTCTAATCCTCACAAACTCCAAATATCTATCTTTAGTCCATCGTCTACAGCTTTTTCCAAATACCATCATTGGCCATGTACACATAACGAACACGAAATCCAAGACACCAATCGCGATGAATGTCTGCTTAACTCCAGTATCCAACCAATAACTCGCCGCAAATGTAAAGATACATCCGATGGTATTGTTTATGACGCTAACTCCAACCATACCCTCGAGTACCATTTCCGGATATGCATCCATGAGATAAGACATGGACAAGTCTCCCGCACAACCCCATCCAAAACCAATGAACCCAAGCCCGACGTACGGAGCTGGCCATGACCATTCGTATGCCGTACCAAGACCGAAGATAAACATTCCCAGGGGCGAGAATATAGCACATGGATACATCATCCAGAGACGATCTTCAGCTTCTAAAATACCATGACGGTATTTCTTAGAGTACCAAAGTACGAAAACATCTGAAAGATAACCACCCCAGAAACAACCAATAATGGCGCCGATCAAACAAGGAACGTTCATAAGACCAGAACTAATAGTAGTATAGTTCCAAGGATCCTCAGTCCAGTTATCTTCTTCAAGTGTAAGGTAGAAGGTAAGCCAGGCGTCTTGGGCTCCCCATTGCAAACCACTGTACCAGACGGCTGGGAAAGTGAAAATACGGAGAGTGTGGAAGAGACGAGAAAAGTATTGTTTGAACCCAGTTCCCTTGAGATTAGATGCGGGTGTAATTAGTCGAATGCGTTCGCGGAAGGACTTCTTGGCTGGGGTGGTTGAAGGTGGGATGGGGGGTGTGTCGGAGGGAGTTGTGGCTAGAACTGTATCTTTCTCGTTGCTTTTGCGAATTGGAGATTCTTCAACCTTTGCTTGGGACCCAACACCATTGATTGGAACTTCATATGCAGATTCGGGGCGATCGAACATGGTCTCTTCAAGAGTAAAGTAACATGCAAGTATGGTGCAGGAGGAAATTATGACGGACCACCAACCAATCCATCGCCAGCCTAGAGGTCCCCCAGCAATATATCCAGCGATAATAGGACCTAGATAGGTACCAATACTAGTCGACAAAACGTATATACCTAGAACAGTTCCTCTTTGATGTTGAAAGAATAAATCCGAGAGGGAGAGCTGCACATTGGCCTCGGCACAAGCTTCAGATGCTCCCACAAAGAGTTGATTCCAGATCGAGTCGCTTGTGGATTGCACACGAGCCATCCATATAGCGCCAATAACTCCCAATGTCAAACAAATGATATAGGTAACCCTTCTTCCGTATAACCACGCAGCAGGCGAGATCAACAAAGTCCAGTAACCAATTCCCACAAACAAAACTCCAGCCCCAGTATTCATTGCGTCGTAAGTGATTCCATATTCCTCATTCATACCATCTTGCGCCGAGCCCGCATCGTTCGAAGTAGCAGCCGTTAGACCTGTGATGAAACAAACCAGAAAAACATGCCAATATTTTCTTGTGCGAGACCAATTGAGTGGATCGAGCGGCGACGAGGTAGGCTGTGGTTCCAGAACGATATTCCCATGTTTGAGGAGGTGGGAATTGTTGGATTGTTCGATATCCTCTACTAGTCTTGTGGTACCTGGAAGGAAATCTTCACCGTGCATGTGAGTTGGGTCCATCGCCGATAGCGATGCCTATATCGTGGCTAAACCACGACAATAGAGCGACCTGATCTTTGCGGATATTCAACAATTGACTTGTGAACAATTGCAACAACAAACAAGAGGACAGAGAGTAAGGGAAAAAATTGTGTTGAAGAGAGAAGGCTTTAGGTAAGATGACGAAAGGACTCACGATCACAAACCTTAAGGAAAATTACTTCGTAGATAAAGTTATAAGAATTTCCACTTGGATGTCTTATCTGTGCGATTCCCACATTACCATTATGAAATGAAAACTCTAGGGTTATGGTTGGGAGTTGAACCATTTTTGGGTGCCCGATAAGAAGATCGATGATCGAGTTTCTCTCTGCGTATGACTTACCGAAGTGTGTGCGACACAAACCATCCATGTTGAGGTATTGTCTCCCATATCTCTGGGGTAGGATGAACGAGAAGGAGGGAGGAGGAGAAGAAGAAGAAGAAGGAGAGGACCTGTAACCGGTGAATATGTTTATTGGTATTCTCCGACTTATCAAGATTAACATTGGATTGGAAACGAAGCGTGGGATGTTATCTGAATAATAAGTCTGAATGTCGGAGGTACAACCAGAGTTGGGATGAATAGGTTAGGCCCACTAGGTCTCAATTGATTGACTGAATTGTGCTCCGTATTTGGTGGAGCCTTATCGAAAGCTTGTATTGGAGGAAAGCGAGCTGACGAAACCATATGCCACCACATACCGATTGCTTGATCGAATTGTATCCATATTTGACTTCTGGCCAAGTCACACTTGCTGTCTACTAACGATCACCTAACAAGACTAACCGTTCAATATTGAACTCTGTTGTCATGGTAGCATTCACGGGGCGTCATCATTGTGTCTTTCCCTCGTCGATCAAGAGACAAATAAATATATTGTCAATACAATCACAAATGTATAGAGATCGGTATTATACACACTTGCTGGTTGTTGAGATTATGGGTGATGCATATACAGTGCACAGAGTATATTTCGTCTCTCGGCTATCTCTCCTTCGTCTGTCTCCTCGTCATTTCCATCCTGTCGAGCCTGTTTGCCTACCCTGAGAACTCGACTGAAGCTCATCATCCGGATACTCACATCCTATCAGTTCGTGCACCTTGCTTGTACTTGCTCTCTTCAGCTTAGCAACGATATGACGGGAAGACCAACAGGACCCTGAAATGCCATCTCCCACTGTACCGCCTAGACTTACCAAGACAGGATCTGATGTACCGATACGATAAGAAGGGCACTTGGGTTGCAGGAACGATAAGACATTCTTCAACCACCAACTCGCAATCGATCCAATCTCGTCGGTCCTTCAATCTCTCGTCCAATGCAAAAGTGATCATCCAATCCAGAAAGCAATCAAATCAATGCTGCTGAATACTGGACCTCGGGAGAACGGGAGAACAGCATGTAATTTCGCCCTGCGTCCACTCAGCTACCATCATTGTTGTCAGGTGGTCGAACACTGCGTTTGATAGTTACACTCCGCCGCTGCAAAGGCATGAAGTTGTCTTAATCTATTTTTGAGTACAGTCATGGAATGATATCATCCCTTTGCGTTTCGAGTTTGTAATACATAAACGCATGCGAGATAGATTTCGTTGTTGTTGAGGACATCAGCTTAACTAAGGTGGATCAATCATATGATCATACACTAAGTATATTTTACATTTCTCATCCCACCCGTTCTCTTCTTCTTTTCCTCTCACCTGAGTAACAACCACAATTCACTACTCTGCAGAGCTTCTCATCCGAAGAATCTTTGATTGCTAAAATCACACGGCATACATCTGCAATTGACCTGAGTTAACAGTTTTGAGAAACGGTGCGACTACGACAAACTTGCGCAGATTCTTATCGACTAGCATTTTTGCTATTTTGTACCGTCCACTCGTCGACGTCGACTTATAAAACGCAGCTCATCGAGCATAGCCAAACACACTCACCAGTTTCCAAACATACGCAGATGTTGAATCAATATGTCAATCTTATCCATATCTCCTCCTGGCGCTCTAAATCCAAACGAAATAAACCGGTCATATCAAGTAATTACCGCGCCATTGCCAATCCAGAACTCAAAACCTTTGATCTGGTCCACAGGACTTGAGAGTCCCGACAATTATGGCAATGGCGTGAAGAAGGCCCACGTAATTATCGTGGGTGCCGGTATTTCCGGTTTACGTGCAGCATCGGTCCTACAACGACATGGAGTTGGTGTAACAATCTTGGAAGGACGACCGGATCGCATCGGTGGTCGAATCCACACCAGTCGCAAATCTCCAAACGGGAAAGCTCGAGACATTGGTAAATACACCTGACCTAATAGGCAGAACAATATCTTCCGTTGTGGGTGGTTGGGACTACGGTCTTGACCACACAATGTGGGTTGTTTATCCTTTCCCCCGGCAAAAGTGTGCTTACTATATATACAGGTGCTGCATGGATGCATGAAACTTCGCAGAACAAATTGGTTCAGTTGATCAAGAAGCTCGATATCGAGTACTATTATGATGATGGTACACCTCTGTACTTTACCAAAGAGGGAAGAGCAGGATCTCAATTCAAGGCGAAGAAAGTAGCTGATGAATTTGCTGACTACTGTGAGCACTACTTTGAAACTCATCCTCATGCTCCTGATCGCTCTGTGAAAGAGTTCATTCATGAATTCGTAGAGAACCATCCTTTGATCACTAACAGTGAACGCAAATGGGCTCCCCAAGCCATTCGTGAGGTAGAACTTGTGAGATACCCCAACGCTCCAAACTATAATGCAAAACTAACTTCATGATTGTAGTGGATCGGTACATCCATCGAAGAAGCTTCTTCCAAATACTTGAGCTACTTCGTAACCGAAAGAAATCTATACATGAAGGGTGGATATGACAAGATAGTCAATTGGGTTGCTAAACCTCTTCAGAAGGATCCCGAGACAATAAAAATGGGCGAAATCGTCAAGAATATCCAATGGGGCGATAGTGACAACTCCGTGGTGGTTGAAACTTTGAAAGGTGACAAAAAGTCCACTTTCAAAGCTGATGCTGTTGTTGTCACCGCACCTCTTGGTTGTTTGAGAAAGAAGATGATCAACTTCGAGCCAGCTCTCCCCGAAGATATTCAGGAGGGTATTGACAGCTTTTCCTATGGAGCCCTGGGAAAGGTTTTCGTCGAATTCGAAGAAGTGTTCTGGCCAAAGGACAATGATCAATTCATCTACTACCCGTCCCCTCTGCCAGAGGGCACTCCAATCGATGAGTAAGCAAGCTCTTTCCCCAAGCTATCCATTCCTGAGACTAATTTCAAGTAGATCTTCGATCTTGTCATATGCCACTGTGACTTCCAATTGTTGGATCATGTCTGGCACTAAGGAGCTCTGCATCCAAATCGCCGAACCTCTTACCCAGCGTGTTGAAGCCATGACCTCAACTAAGGACATATATGCCTTTTTTGAGCCATTGTTCAAACTCATGCGTACAGAACCCTACAAGGATCTTCCTGACCTCCTCAATCTCGAGACCACTCACTGGACTCAAGACGCTCTCGCAGGATTTGGATCCTACTCTGTCGAGAAAACGGGCGATGAATCCGAACTTTTGATCGAGGCCCTTGAAAATCACAATCGCAGCCGTCTTCAATTCGCCGGTGAACATTGTACCATCGTCGGAAACGGTTGCGTCCACGGAGCATTCGAGACGGGAGAGGTTGCGGCTAGGAACCTCTTGGAAACACTCGGAGTGGCATATGATGGGAATGATACCACGGCCCGAAGTGTCTCCCTTTGAGCGTAAGCGTTTCTCGTGTCTAAGAGGTGAGATGAGATGAGAGTGATGACTTGAACTTGCTACGTATTCCTTAAATGGCTTTCGTGAGACTTGTTAGTTTTTTGACTTTGTGCGTTTTGATTTATTTGATCTTTAGTTCTTATTCTTTTTCATAGTTATATCTTGTTGCTACAGTCATTACCATTATCATAGCCATGGCTATTATATTTGCTATTACCTACACAAATCAACATACACGTCGCGATACTACTTGTCCCGCTTTGCGACAAAAGATTGAATGTGAGTCGGCGCCTCTACTCTGCCTTTGTATCTTGAGATTGAGATGCTTAGGAGAGTTGGTACTTGCCTCGTTCCGTTTTCATAGCATGATTGTCTGCTTGGTGTCTTGTTCTCGTATCTCACTTTCACAACACTATGACCGTATGCATATTAAACTCTGTATTTGGAAAGCTCCTTTTGTGATTACTTTATGAAGTAAAAGTGTTTTGTCTCTGCTGCACTAGATTTCACTTTGAGGTCACACATACGTAGTACTGTCATTTCTCCCGCCCAAGCCGTAGCCATCAAATGAGATTTCCGGCCTGCAAATCCGAATCAGTTACATAGCAAGCTCCACGCCAACACTAATACTTTCCAAACTCTCATAAGATCTCACATTTATAACAAATGGTACGCCTAACCACCGGTATAGATCTCTACTTGCTGCAATATCGTGGATAGAACGAGTATCCTAATATTGATCGATCCTACCGAAGATATTTATTACATACCTCCTTCCCCCTCTTCGTTGAGAAATAAATTTTGTAAAATAATAATTATGTCCAGAAAGAGTAGAGTGCACTTCCATATATACATAGTAAGGAGGATGTGGGAAATTAGTAATTCCATACTCGCTCAGGAGATGGCGGATGGGATAAGATGGGGTTGAACACATGGATACAATGTGATAGATTCATATTTTATGAAAAGGAAAATGTTGATCACTGGTTTCTCATGTCTGTAAGGGAAAGGTCTGGCTGTGCAGCTGTGGATGGGGGAGGTGTTGGTCGTTAGGTAGACTCAAGGAAGGTCATGTTATTGTGTATTTGTATTGAATTGTATTTTCACATGATCTTGCGTGAGGTGATTGCTTCATCTCACATACATGCACACATAGATTGCGTTATTGGTTTCAGAAAACAAGCACGTACATTCTAGTTCTCTTTATTCTCCACCCACTTCCCCCCAACCCCCCCCTCGAAAACCTGTTCACAGATATTCAAGGCAACTCCAAAAACAACTTCAACAACTTTGGATAATTTGGGGTTCCCAATCCGGTTGCTGGATCCCATCCCTCTACTGCTGCGAATCCCTCTGTTCCACATCCGACATTTGTTCCATTGACGATATCATTCATCGCTCCTGGATTTTTGTAAAGCGTTGGGTTGACAAATCCAATCGGACCTTTGCCCTTTGCGAATCTCTCTTCGTTGATCAACGTAAAAACCGATGCGAAGAGTGGAGATGCAAGACTCGAGCCATACCAATGGTAATCGAGACCAGCGGTATACGCTCTGAATTCTGCGCCGTTAGCGGCAATATCTGGGTAACCACGTCCGATACGGTTGTAGATACCCTTTGTTGTGTTGACGTCGACTTCGAGTTCCGAGTAATATGGATATGTGAGTTTAGCTGTTTTGAAGTATTTTTCTACTGCAGATTTCTGGTAGGATGGGATGGGGAAATAGTTGGAGAAACCGCCTGCGCTGGTGAAGTTTGAAGCGCTACCACCGAGGTCGACGTGCATGACAGATTCGGCGTCGTTGACGGTTTGGTCGGCGTAGAGCATAGTTCCTCCTACAGAAGTGATGTATGGACAGTTGCCTGGGTATTGGGGGTTGAATATTGTGCCCTTAGGGCCTAGACATCCATTTGCGTTACCATCGCCAGGGAAGGAAGCGACTCCGTAGTCGCCGGATGCAGTAAGAATCGAGTGGCCTTGCAGACCGAGTTTCATGAATTCGTTGCATTGACGTTTCGTATAAGCAATTGGAAGATCGGCTTCAGCCTGACCGTAGGATGCGGAAATAACCTTGGTAGGTTTGAAGATTCCGCATTGGCGTGTTCCGTTGTATCCACCAGGTTGGGGATCAGGGTAAACTGGATCGATTGATGGGTTATCTCCAGTTTCGCCGTATGCACTGTAGCTGCAGTAGGACTAAAACAAGATTAGCGATGGTTGCATTCTAGAATTTGAACGACTTACTCCGTCAAGTGCATCAAGGAAGGTGTTGAACAAGTTGGTTGTTGCAACTTCTTCTGGCTCATAGATTTGATCATCAACTTGGTAGAGAGTGACAGTCTGGGGATAGAGAAGAGCAAATGCCATATCAATATCGATGTCAGACTCGCCTCCATTCAGTTCACTATAGTCCGGTACGGAAAAATTTGCACCATCAATGAGTGCCGGGATGGGGTAGGTTCCTTGAGGGACCCAAGGAGCGTACTCGGCATAGAAGAGATCGAGATCTGACTTGGCAAAGTAATCTCCTTGCTCGTATAATCCGAGAGAGTTGCCTGAAGCATTCAAGGTGGCAGTGGGGATTTTGTACATAGCCTTGATACAAGTGGGTGTCATATTCGAACCACAACCTTGAAGGTCACTTGAAAGGTTGGCAGCTGAAGGTGGTGTCCATTCATAAGTTTGTGAAGGTGGGTTGGTCTTTGCAAGACGATTTTTTCTCTTGGAAAGGTAAGGTGTAGATCTCTTTGTTTTCACGCTCCTCTTCTTGACAGGTGAAAGCTTGACACCAGGCGTGATATAATCGATATGTGGTACGAGATGCTCAGGAAGATGGTATCTTGAAATCAGGTTAGTAAGAAAAATACTTCAAATATATAATAGGTAATAGTACTCATCACATCCCACTCGAACACTTGAACTAAGCTTATGTTCGTGTTCGTGAAACTCGGCTTTGAGTAAACGTTCGGCTTCTTCAACTGAAGCATCGAATGCTAACCATCCTTTATTTTCATAATGAGAGATTCGAGAATTATGAATTCCGGACGAAGCAAGCCAAGCTTTGACGGACTTGAGGGTTTCTTCCGGAGGAGCGAACTTGTCGTGAACTTCTTTTGGGGACCAATATTTACCATAATTGGCAGATTCTGGATCAGAACTAAAATTTGTTAGCATCAATTGGTTCAATTGAATCTTCTTCTCCAAAACAAAATGACCAAAAACTAACAGCTCCATAAGATATTCGTAGCCATTGTCAAGATTGGTCTGGGTCAAACCAATCCTCATTGGCACGATTGCACTTCCTTCCAACCGGGAACCCTTCACCCAATCCGATGGCGGTGAATTTCGCTTTTCGTGCACCACATGCTTAACTGAGGAGGGCGCAGCATTTGCAATTGCTGCAATGGCGAGAGATACAACAGATACTGGCACCAACATCTTGAAGTCTTGAAAGAGAAGACAGAAGCGTGAAGAGTATCATTGTGGAAGAGCGGAAAATGGGCCTTTTAAGCTGTCTGGTGATTGACCACTTGGTCGTATAATTTTGAGATGAGCTCTAATTGTACATGATAACATGCAGTATCTCCTGCAGCTTCCCATGCTTGATATCGGATAAGAATGATAATGATGGATATCGTATATCGTACCGATATCTAATCAGGAAGGTAGTAGAGCGGGGAAATCATGGATCCCCATCTTTGCTACCACCTTCTCAAAGCATGATTGGCGGGATTGAACTTATTGTACCTGAATGAAAAGCTTATCATTTTAATGGAGAAGGGATGTGGTCCTGCACTGAAGCTTTCCTGCAGTAGCTGGGCCAAGATACTGGAAAAGCTTTCATTCTCCGAAGCTTGATCTTTGCCGTGTACCGATTTAAATTACATGATTCTTGGCTCTAAGCAGACACAAAGGTGCAACGGCAATGGTAAGACCAGGATATTTGTGATATGGCCGCGCGTCATCATCATGATGGTTGAGATAATAGTCCTCTGCGTAAAGGGTACCAAGTTTGAACAAGACACTGAGAGAAGTTCTGCGAGAGTTACCTCAAACCAAATGAAAGAACGTTTTTCCTCACCGTACGTAGCTAGCCTACTGTGAGAGCTGCAATTGATTTGCGATGAGACCACTGGTGGAGCAGGGATTGAGTTGGAGTACAGGTGTTGTCACTCTTCCGTAAATTTTGATGGCAGAATTGATCGATTCATGTGTGTAGTTCAATCCAGGCAGTTGACATTCGGAACGAGTATTTGATTGGCCCACGAGTTCAAAACACCAACACTGCATCGTCTGAAGAAGAAGAATACCAAAACAATAATGTTGGACTAAACGTTCTTGAGCCTTACAGCCACAGCCACAGCCACAGCCACAACCACACGTGAATGAAAGTCGCTAGCACCTTATCCGCAGATCGTGTCACTTGCGTACACCGCATCGGAAGGAAAACAATCCGACGATTACTATTCGATTGAAACACGAAGTAATACCTTCCTCTTTTTTGGCGAGTAATCGTTTGAGGAGAGGGTATGTTTCTCTATATATTAATGTCTTGGGTAATCTGGACCATCTCCAAGAGAAGTTCGAAGAGAAACATCGCGGAAGTCCCGGAATTCCACCTCGTGGATACGGGTGGGAACGGGACAACGAAGACGTCGTGAGTCGATATTTCTCTTGTACTATATGCCAGGAATCTGTATAAAAAAGGCCTCCGACCTGTATCATTATAGAGTTTCAACTCTCAAAACATAAAAGAATAAGATGCCTTTTTCCATGTTCACTGTTCCGAAATTGCTTGTGCCTACAACTGTTGCGGGGTTGGGTGTCATTTTATATCTTCAAGATCACCCATTGTCAAGCGCAAAGACGGCCACAATAACATCATATCGACAACTATCACCCTCGTTTGCGAGTAGCTCGCAATCGTTCTCTTCGATAATTAACCCAAGGAACCATATCAATATTGCAGATTCTTACAAAATTCGGTTATCTAAAGCCGACATTCGAAATAGGAGTGATGAAGAAATTTTGGCAACATTTACCCGCGGGTTCTTCACAGGTTGGATTTTTACCCCCGAAAGATATCTCATAGAATCAATACGATCCCTTGGTATGAAACCTATACCGTGTGGGTATTCAAGTCAGTATTGTTTCCAATCTTCTATCAAGGATAATGCTCAAAAGAAGACACAGAAATATCTCCAGGACCAACATTGGAATTAGAGTCATTATCCGACAAAACACTACCACCAAAAGGTTCACTTCTTTTTGGCGGTAGTTTCATGGTTCTATTTACCAAGACCGATGGTGATATACGTCAGAGTTCTCCCAGTTGCGTTGAGATTGGATTTGGAGATGACCGGAAGCAATTTTCGGGGATGCATAGCTTTGAGCTCATTCATGAAAGGGATGAAGCGATAATTTGGTACTCCAGTGCATCATGTAACCCAACAATTAACAAGAGAGTATTTCCAGACTGGGTACTCACATTTCATAGATGGTACGCAAGAACCTTGTTTCGGGATGGAATTGCAGCAATTTTGGCGACAGAATGAATGAAAGGGTACCAATTGCAAATAGCACCTGGTTTGCAAGAAGGGGAAGGGACAGCTCACCAGCATCTACCAATCTTGCAAACCTCATCAGACTCACGATGCATATATCATTTAGGCAGTCACTCTCCAATCATGTGCGGAAATCTCTCCTATCTTTTCTCACCAAGCATGAAATCATACTTTACTGCACAGCACAAGAAATGTGCAAGAGCAATCTTATTGACCGCGATGGACTTCTTATTTGTGCAATTAAAAAGTTTTATAAACACATCATCTCATTTCCAAGCCCTATATACAATCCTTATGACACCCTATGTATACTGGATAGTGAGGTCATTTTTATATATCATTCACAAAATCACTCAAACCCAACCTAATAATACACCTAATCATACATCATCATCCTCTCACCGAAAGCAATCATCAAAATTATGACAATCGCAACTTCAAACTCATCCACCCAAAAGACCCTCGATATATTTTGGGGCAATAAACTCTCATCTGATGAAACGATCACTCGACGTAAGCTTAGTATTGTACCATTCAGACAGAGAACATTCATTTTTCAGTAATTGACCATATTCAGCACCCAATGTTCTTCCTAAACATATCTATGAACGTCTGATTGGTGAAATAGACCCGAGCAACATAATTTCTGGATGTGGAATCAATACTTCATACGATGCAGCTGTGAAACAATGCGAAGCCAAGGTGGCAGCCATTGTAGCAGAATGCCAACGCAATAACACCAAATACAGTGACAATGAATTTAACCTCGATGATATGGAGTATTGTCTCAGACCTCTCACAGTTGTGAAATCAGATACAGTGAACGGAGGAGAGTATACAAAGTTGAGATCTTCGAAGAAATCCATGACTACGCGGTCAGTAATTACACGAACAGGAACAATTAAGCTGACTGCGACTAAAGTGCGAGAGCCTGCTTGTGCAAAGAGAATAAATGAGATTTTTGATGCCCCGCAATTCCTTACTGGTCATGAACCTCATGTACAAGATATACGGCAGGGGTGGGAAGGAGATTGTTGGTTCTTATCTTCTTTAGGATGTCTCGCTGTGGACGAAGCTTATCCACAACTCATTAACAAACTTTGCCCAAAAAGAGCACGAAACGAGAAAATTGGAGTTTTTGGATTTGTGTTCTATCGTGATGGAGAATGGGTATCAGAAATTGTTGATGATAAATTATACCTTACCAATCCCGATTACGATGATTGCGATGATGATAGAAGATCTGTGTGGGATCGTTCTCATGAAAGACTTGATCCGGAAGCTTCTCGTGTTGACTATAAGAAGACTTTTCAAACCGGCTCGGATGCACTGTTCTTTGGTTCTTGTGCTGATCCAAATGGAACTTGGGTACCACTAATGGAGAAGGCGTTTGCCAAAATCCATGGCGATTATGATTCAATCGGTGGGGGCTGGCCTAGGTGAGCAACACTGCACTACAATTTTTTCATATGTAAGACACTGATCAATTGCTAGTGAGGGCCTTGAAGATCTTACCGGTGGCGTTACTACCGTATTTACTACTGCTGATATTCTTGACAAAGATTCGTTCTGGACCGAAGGTCTTTTGAAAGTCGGCAAAGATTTTATTTTCAATGCCGGTACAAGAAATTACAATCATCCTGATCCAAGTCAACTTGGAAGGCAAGGTATCGAAGATGATCATGCTTACTCTGTTCTTCGAGCGGTTGAATACCACGGAAATCGCCTTTGCCTCGTGAAAAATACTTGGGGTGAGACTGAATGGAATGGTCCATGGTCAGATGGGTCCAAAGAATGGACCCCAGAAGCACTTCATACTCTTAATCATAAGTTTGGGAATGAAAGTATCTTTTGGATACCTTACGAAGATTTTCTCAATCGAAACGATGAAATCTGGAGAACGAGAATATTCCATTGCGATTGGTTCAATTGGCATGTTGCCCAACACTGGACTACTGTTAACATACCTTGGTCCGGAGAGTGAGTGGTCCAGCTATTTTATTCGACTTCTCCCGGACTTCCATATATCTTCGTGCTGACTCTCTAGTTACAATGAAACCTCATATCACTTTACCATTCCAGTTCCAACCACAGCAGTGATCGTTCTCTCACAACTTGACGCTCGTTACTTCAGCGGTCTTGCAGGTCAATATACTTATCACATCTCCTTTCAGCTCCATATACCAAGTCAGAAATCTCATATAGTCCGCGGCTACTCTAGTGGTGATAGTTCTGCTACAACTGAGATTCTACTTGAGGCAGGCACTTATGAAATCTTCCTTCAAATAACTGGATATCGCGATGATACACTTCCGAAAGCCGAAGATGTTGTCAAATATAATTGGCTCGATAGAAGAGATAAGCTGATACAAATTGGTTTAAAACATGATATGGCCTACGCTAAAGGTGTGATTCAAGAGGACTTTCCGAAGAAGGATAAGAGAATATTTCTCGCTACGCCAGTTACTCTTACCATGCCTTCTACATTTACACCTCCTGGAACTCCACCCGTAACGCCTTTTCCCCCAATTCCCAAAGACGCAGAGAATATGACCAAAGATGCTTGGAATGCCTCATGTGTTGTAGGTCTCAAGATCTTTACAAATCATACGATAGCGTCGATTGGATTAGGAAAGGCAGCAGATGCAATCAAGGTTGAGATCAGTTCAAGTTTGAAAAAGAAGGAACAAGGTATCCGTAAGCGTTTCTCTGTATTTGACGATACGTTTTCGAGTAACTTACGAAGGGTCAAGATCAAGACGAAAAAGAAAACTTTTCAGATTAAGTGGAAGTTTAAGGATGAGGGGTGGAGGGAGGAGATGCTACTGGGTTGTGGAAGAAAAAGATTGTGGGATGGAAAGGTAGGAGCAGAAAAGCAGGAAAATAAAGAAAAAAGAAGAGAGAAGAGGTGAAGGATGTCGAGAGAGCTGACGGAGTAAATTGTTTGAGAGGTTTATTACTTCTATGGTTGAGCTGGTGGAAGATTTCAATTTGCTTACACCAGAATTTTGTAAGTTTCATCATGAAAGAAATGACATACAATGTCAATAATGACCTGAAAATCCAGTTTGACGAAGTAGATTCGTGGCCGGCAGTAGAATTCATAACCAAGACCTCATCAACACCAGCAAACTTACATATTGTCGATGTAGATAAGCGCTTATTCACACATGTTACTTAGATCTTTGACATCCAAAGATTGATTTTTAAAACAAGTCCATAGTATGCGCAGACTTTTCAATATTTATACCTGTTTTGATCACGTGACAACAACGTGATATCATATCACGTTCTATCCTATTCAAGCACAAACATAGAGTAGCACACCCCCTTCTACGAAGGCGGCAGACGGAATATAGTACTTTTACCATTATATTCTTATTGTGTATACGCCCCACTTTGCTAAGCCTCACCAACATTACCACCCAACATCCTACCGAGGATTTAGGAAACCAGGCCGTCTCGACGTGACCAGGCCGACCGAGAAAATATCTCCAGAATAACTAGGTAACACGATATATGCTCTCAAACACTGGAAGCCTAGTGTTGGAAAACAACTTTTCGAAAGGTTTGTAAAGTGTATAAAAGGACGGGGTTTATCGATGGTTGTTTGTTATTTCACATCGATCACTTCACATTTCACACACTTCACATTCAACTATCAATACATTCAACGACCAATACATTCTTTGCGTAACTATACGTATCAGATTGATACTTGTCAAATTTCCTATTAATCGCACGGATTTACTTTCAAGATGCCAGGAAACTCTTCTAATCCTTCTACACCAAACAAGAAGGCAGGTTCATCAAAGCCGGGCCATAAAGCCTCTCCTCCTGCTACTCCTGGTGCTCCGAAGAAGGTGGCAACTCATCCATCAAATTATGAAGAAACCAAGAAAAAAGCATCATCTCAAACCGGAACGCCCTCGAAGAAGCCGTAGAAGAAGAAAGATTAAACCACAGATGATGCGTTTTATGCGGACGATGCCGATGGGAGGAAAGGGGATTTGGGGTTATCAATAAGATGAAACGGAATTGGAGGGATAGATATGGAAGGTTAGAAATGGATGGTTAGACATGGGCACTCTCTTTAAATTGCTTTTATGGCGTTTTGCGGGTTAATAATAGAATGGTATAACATAAGGTCAATCTTTTGAAGTCTTTTGCGGTGTTTCGAGATATATGTATGTTGTGGACTTTATGTGATGTTTATTTATGTTTTCTCGTCTTTTTAAATGATCGATTACTGGTTTTTTGTGGAGCGGGAGAAGTTGATTTCTTTTCGCGTCGTCGACTTGAGTTGGGGTTTAAATGTTAAGTCTCTTGGGAAGATTTTCAGTAAGCTGGGCTACAGATGGTGCTCATGATCACAAAATTTGACGTCTACGTATACAGAATTAATCAGAAATGAGATGGTGCTCATGATCACAAAATCTGATGTATGCATTTACGGAATTAATCAGAAATATAAGATATGGATTTCCCTTCTAAAAAAATGCATTACTCCTATCTATCACGTCTAATACGGAACCCATAATTAACAATTTCATGAACCATTACTTCATTAATTTCTCTTTACACCTTCTCCGCAGTGGGATCTAAATGCCTCAGTGCACTTCCCGTTAAATACAAGCTTCCCGTGACTAAACATTCCATGGCGTGATTTTGACAGCCGATTTTGGTGGCTAGATCGATTGCAGCTGCATTGTTGGGTTCGAGGAGGATGCTGGAGTTTGGAGAAAGTTTTTGCCAGGTTTGTGCGTAGGATCGCATGGCGGAGATGTCGGAGTCTGTGATTTTTGAGGCTGAGGTAGAACGTGTTAGTATTATTGTGTGTGAGAGAATTGTTAACAGGGGAAGAAATGGGAAGTGATGATAACGAGGTATACTTACTATCATCCCAATCAGTTGTGAAAATAATATGTTTAACCTTACACCTATGCTTTTCTAACGCCTTTGCAAGACTCTCCACAACCTTCTCGCCGTCTCCTTTTGCGCGATGGCCAAAAACCACTACTTTTGGATTTCCCTTCTCCTCACAATTGAAGACTGTTTGTCTCATTCTTCTAAGTGCATATGAAAAGGGAGAGAGCGTAGCTTCTTCACAAACACTCATGGCAAACCATTCTGCAGCTTTGGGGATCGTTTGGAAATGATGCGCACCATCGAGAAACCAGGAGTTTTGTCCTACTTCTAATCTGTGAAATCGGCCGGGCCAGAAAAATCGATCGAGTCCGATGGAGATGTCTTCGGAGGAGAGCGGTGAGTATTTTTCGCTATAGAGAGATAGGAGATATGCATCTGTGAGTGCAAGCGCAAGGGAGCATTCGGATCTTTTGATGTCGTTCTTGAGTGCGTGAGCGGTGATTGGAAGACGATGATCTTCCGTTACAAAATTCAACGCGGCGCTTTTTTCATTAGCACGTGTCTCGAGAACTTTTGCAATTTCGGGACCTTGAGGAATGGAAAATGCAGGAGCTTCGGTTTTCATGATGCCTCCTACATGCCAAGCTAAGTCTTCAGAAGAGGGACCACCTGTTTCAACATATTCTGCGTGAATCTGTGCTATACCCACAGCTACTGGCTTGACAAAATTGGTAGCGTCGGTTTCTCCTCCACAATGAGTTTCCATAATGACCATATCGACGTCTTCACCCATGAATGTATAGATAGCGACCAATAGTCTCAATTGCATGAAATCCGGCATCATAGTTTCAGCAAATTTGCCGGAAAGAATTTCCCATACTTGAAAGAAATATCTAGCGAATTTATCTTCTGATATTGGCTTTGCGTTGATCTTGATTGGCTCACGGATGTTGGGAGAGTAGGGATTGGTGTAGAGACCAATCTTTCTCAATACACCTGTCCTAGAAGCGTAAGATGAGAGGAAAGATTTTACAAACATGCAAGTGGATGCTTTGCCTTTAGTTCCGGCAATATGGATTACGTCAAAATCTTTGTGCTATAGAGATGATTAGGAGATGATTTCAGCATAAGAGCAGAATACTCACAGTATATCCAAGTGCATCAAGCCACTCATTCATACCATTACCACCGGGGTTATTTGGATTACCTCCTAGTGTACTGATTCTGTTGTTCTTTGGCTCGGTGGAAGAATCTTCTCCATCACTACTACCACACCCTGTTCTTCTGAGTAATTGAGAGGCTCTACTGCGTCTGTTAGGCTTAACACGGTCTTTCCTGCTCTCCAGTAGTGTAATGGCGTTCTGAGCATCGTTAGTATATCTTGTTACAAAATTAATGGGAAACTTACTCGGTACGATCGCTCCATTTTGCGCTGATTTTTCCTTTTACCTCACCTTGCGTTGGTTGTAGCAACTATACAAAAGTGAAAAGCCAAGCAACAGAAAGAGTTGGGGGAAATTCAGTCTCTTATCCCAGACCATGACGTCGATTTAGGTCTTGTTGGGACAGGCCACAGTTTTCATATTGGCAGCCAAGGCAATGTCACTGGCTAGGTCATTATTTACTATATCACACTACCGTAGGCCATGAGGATTCCACAAATGACCGTAGATGGTCTTATCAAAGGTGAGGCTCAGTATATTGCACGAGATGTAGCTATTAATCATAAGAAAAATAAACGCCTAGCCGTGTAGGATTGTTGGAGAAAACGCAGATGTGGTCTGTTATCGGGCGAGCCTGAGTTGAGGCCTAACTTCACTGCCTCTTTCAAAAACCGGTGATTTTTGCAAGCTGGAACTTGTGTGCATGGGCAACGGATGAATTGATTCGCGTCCAATAGGATATAGATTTATCATTCTAGAGTGTGATCCAACAGATCTCTCAAACAAAATGTATGCACGTTCCTTTCAGCCCTGTAGGGTTTCGCGAGCATACCTGAACCAATCGTGGAGACCCTAATTTTTTAGCGCCGTGGTGAGAGTTAGTAAGCAATGGAAACCAACTCGGCCCATGCTCAAACGCAAACTTCACTTCAACTTCTCGATACGAAGACACAACGCAAATTCATCGTCACAGATCCCGAGGATATATAGCTAGAAGAACGTTTGGGTTATTTTGTTGAAGTTGCACGTTATGGAAACCTGAGATGTTCGAGGGGCTCTAGATCTTACCCATCAATCATATTCACTAAATCCATGAGCCCCCTCTATCCCCGGATCAATGCACAGTGGGTCAGGTTACAACATGTGAATCACAAGCTCCATTTTATTGAGAGTATACCTCTTAAAGCCCATCAAAATATTCAGCAAAGCTCATACTGACAGGGTCCTTAACAAAATTCGCCGTGCTATTGACATTTACAGCCTGTGTCTTGAGCCAGCATTGTATGCATATATCTAGAGCACAATACCATCTCGCATCGAGCTATTCTCGATTCTCAACGACAAATTCCACATCATACTACAAGAATCTCGAGTGGTTGCTGTCGATATGGAAGCATGAGCCGTCTGAGCTCAAATCTATATATCCGATAATTCACGCCAGAGGTTTTAGCGCTTTTTGCGGATTATCAAAAATTACAGCCCTTTTTTTAAGGGAGTCAGAGAAGGTGCAGGTAAAGCTTCGTATAATTCTAGGATCATTGCAAGATTTCTGATCCGAAATTGCGTAAAATTCTAGAAAATCGCTCGGTCTTGAAGTCCAGTGGACAAGATACAGAATGGATGGTGATTTCATCCCCCTCAGAGGAGTTTTACAAAGCCGATCATGTATAACAGGTTGTCTGTTCAGCTGGGAGAAGTCAATTCATCAGAATTATGACACCCGAAACGCGAAGGCTGAAAGTCAAGAATGGGTGAGTACCTTATCTCTGTCCTTCAACAGAACGTTTGTCTGCAGCTGCCTTATTCTGAGAATATGTTTGAGGAACATTCAAAATCATGTTCCGGGAAATTTTCTTTGACGACACTGCGACTATCATCTACAAATACCAGTTTTATGTCTAAAGCCTTCATAGATAGAGCCCATTACCAACATAGAAATCATTGATCAATTGCTACAAGTTTCCAGCCTGTATTGATGCAACATTCAGACTGTGTTGCCCAAATATGAAATTTGGATCTTGGAATATGGGAAAGCAAAATTCCATCTAACCCCATATTCAGTCTTCTATTAGACAACAACGGAAGTTCTGTGACCTCAAGAGTTGAAACACAGCATACTGTACACGGGATGGAGGCACAAATGACGTTTACATGTCGGAATGGTAAGAATTGTTTCACAGGTCATACAATACATGACGACTTTGAGGCATTTCTGACTTTGAAACAAAGACATAGCACAAGATTCTGATGATCCATAATTTTCTATCATTGATCGAGTCCTAGCTGAGAAAATTTTCTTACCTCTCGTCATCTACATCGAACTTTGCAATGATACAGGGGATTTCTATGTCCACTTCAGTTACGAAGATCCTAGAACAAAGATATTATGCTCGAAACAATTCTCTGGTTGAAAATCCTCCTAAACAACCACACCCTTCGAAGACAGGACGGATGTCGAATATCTGGTATATCAAAATCTTACATCTTAGTTCAAAACAAAAACTATTCAGACGCCACCCCAGTAAACGACCAATATATCCGTTAGTCTTTCACTCAGCTTCCGATTCGTCTTCTTCTTCTCGTGGTTCGTAACCTGCAATCATTATGCAAATTTGAGACTCTGCATATGAATGTGCTCTCCTAATTGCGTCCTCTTTATCTACGCCCTGCTTCAATGCATTGTTGATTCGTATCTCGATGATTTCCTTGGTACCCGCCCTGCACGCAAGTGCATTATAATTCAACTGACTTTGATCTAGATTTTCACCCTTGTATTCCAAAGTTTCGGGACATACAACTGTAGGTATTCCAGCTGATACTGGCGCTCCGCATTTGTGAACTTGCCACTTTATGTATCCTGTCGGCGTGTACGAAGAGGCACTAGTAGAAGGGTATGGTATTACTGTCGGCTCGAAGCAACCATCATTGATCTTCAATTTAACTACCATTTTAGGCTTGGAAGTAATTGACAGAGATGCCTTAGCTCTCCTGGATCGAACCCCAGGTTGATGCAATTGTAAGTTGTTCAGAGCAGGTAAGTCAGCCCTAGAACATTCGGTCGCTCGAGCCTGTTGAATAAGCTTTAAAACGCCTTTGCAGATTTGTGCGCCATTGGTACGAAGGTTCGCATGGAGTTGTAGTTCTCTCTGAAATCGACGTTCCAAGACTTCAAGTGTGTGGCCTTCACCTATCAGCGCGTTGAATCGCTCCTCTGCGGAACGATGGATTTTTGCATAACGTGCTAGGAGAAATGTTAGTATTATTAATGTTCAATCCTTCTTCCCTCCCAATCTGGAATTTGATTTACCAGCCATTGTGTAGTAACACTATTGGTTATTGGTTGATCGGTTCAAAATAAGATAAAGTTTTATAAGTAAGCGTTGACTATGGTGATTTATTTTGCTGAGAATATCGAATGGAGACTGCAATTTTTGGTATTTGTCGGTACAAGTGACTGGCGAACCCAAGTATCCTCTCAAATCCGCAAAAAAAGATAATATATCTTATCGCAGTATTCTTGTGGTATTTTTGCTCGTCCTTGTTCTTTTTATGTCGCTCGTTATGCCTTTGAAAATTTGAGGGAAGTCAATCGCAAAAGTCGCGCGTTTTATAGGTATCTCGCAGCCGTATCTTTATCTTGATTCAGTAACAGAGTCTGGATTGGCAGCAAATGGCCGTAGGTAAATGTCGTGAATACGCCGTACTGTCCATTGTTTTGCTTCATTCACTTTCAATAAATGGCTCGGCTGATTTGAATGGACTCCGACAGCAGCTGGAGTCAGAGGTGCGTCTCAAGTGAAGACTTGATTTTGAGTAAAGTACAAAGAGGTTTATATCTCAGGAATCGAAATTGAAACTTTAGATGATAGTTTATTAAACTTTTGGGATGATTTTGATAAGGATCTGAGATGTCAAAGAACCAATCTCGACAATTCGTAACCATCTTGATGGCAGGAGAGTTTCATTCCAATAGAACTTGCCTCCATACAGCCCAAGGCTTTGATGTTCTTTAAGCGATTCTTTAATGATGAACATTCAGTGGTGAACATTTTGGAAAGAAAAGAGAAATGGCATGTCGAGATTCTGCTCATTATTGCTATACTTTCGATATTGTAAGACAGTTAAAATGGTGGCCAACTTGTGGAAACTTGAGATATGTGAATCTGAATGTGTATGTGTGTGCACCCTTTGCATACTTGTGAATTCAAGCTGTGCAAGCATTACGATTAGATTTTGTAATGACAAGCCTCGGGTATTTGCTCGGATATTGGTAACACGGGGGCCATAGTAAAATCAGAGGACTGAAAAGCAGCAGATAAATGTCCTCGGAAGGACATTAGGAACACAGATCCCAACCTGACGACAGCAACAGGATGAAACAAAGTCCATGGATGATTAAGTAATTTAGTTGCGTGATTAATGATCTAAGAATTAATCGGGATGCTTTCATGCAACGGATCCTTCATCTCATCTACCTTCTTCTGAGGTTTAAGACATACCACTTGATTTATTGGCTTCAGAAATCCTTACATATGTTCCAAACAGCCAGCCATTCTCGAACAGATCCAGAATATTCCAGTTAACCTCGCAATTATAATAGTTATGTCATAACTCACTCCCCATACTATTCCCTATCTTTGATTCAAACTTCATATTTTATCCGCTTCCCCCCAGTACCACGTATCATCACCCTCAATCTCATTTTCTTTCAACGAAAATCCATTCCCCAGATACTTAAACCTATTTTCCTTTTTATCGTCCTTTCTCTTCCATTCAAAATCCTCCCACCGAGGCGCCTCCAACATGTGGAAGAAATGCGCCTGACTTCCCGGATGCAGTGCCAAAACTGGTCCTTCGCTTTTACCATTTCGATACCAGCTTCTGACTCCTTTATCTGTCCATACCGTTCGGGGCATAAATTGTGCTATATGTTCTGTATAGTCTTTTACTGCTGCGGGTAGAGGTCTGAAAGAGGAAATCGACTGGAGCTGACATTTCTGGATGAACTTTAAAGCAAAAGCGCTAAGTTGTTCCGTTATTATTGGAATGGCACCGTGGGCCAGTGGACCGTTGGGACCGAGAAATGCTAGACGGTGTTAGTTTTTAGGCAAGAGGGATCGAGTAGGGAGAACTTACTAATATAATTCGGCATTCCAGGGACCATACATGACATATATGCTTGACCCGGATTGTCTCTCCACAGATCTTGTAAGTTACCATTCTCTCCAATAATTGGGAAGCGTGGAATGAAAGAGCAATTGAAACCCGTAGCACAAACAATTGCATCAACCTCTATGATCTCCCCATTTGTAAGCTTGATGCCGTTAAGTTGTATCTCTTCGATACCGGATGTGATGACGTCTACGTTTGGCTCTGTTAAAGCTTTTAGATAGCCCACACCAGGTGTGACTCTTCTACAGCCGACAGGGAAATCGGGAAGTAGGGCTTCGAGGAGATGTTTGTCGTAGTTGAGGGCTTCGGCCATGTACAGAGAAATGACGCGTTTAGCTTCTATTGCTTCGGAACTGCCTCTTAAGATCTATGGTTCAAATTAGACTCTAACTGATATGTATTTTCGAGAGAGAACTTACTGTCTTGAATCTCTTGTTAGACAGGGATTCAATAGCCTTCAGGAACTTTGTGTATCTTATTGGATCATCTCTAAACTTCTGGACTTGTTGCTCGGAGAACTTGTGCGCGGCATCTATCTCGTACTTTTCCATAATATGGGAGACTGATTTGTTATTTGGAGAAATCCAAGTCTTTGTCCTGACGAAATGGGAAAGCTTTGTGACTTCTATACAGTGGTTAGAAGCTGGGTACAATATTTTGTCTTTCACCATCGGGTGATCTTACCTGGTTGTAGAACTGGAACGATTTGAACACCAGATGCACCATTTCCAATAACGGCTACTCTCTTACCCTTGAGATCTGCATCCTTCTGCCACTTTGCAGAATGAACGAGATCCCCTTTGAAAGAGTGTAAACCCTTTATTTCTGGCCACTTCCAATTACTATTTTCATTAGCCATGTTTGCAACCCTCAAAAGATAACTCAAACGTACTTGAACATCCCACCAGAATTAAGCAAAAAATGGCATCGATCTTCAAAAATCACACCAGTAACCTCATTTTCAATCCTCAAAACCCATTCTGCAGATCCCTCATCCCATTGCGCATGAATTATCTTATGAGATAATCTGATACGATCTTTCAACTCATACTTGCTACACACATCCTGTAAGTAACCTTGTATCTCGCTCGCGGGGGCAAAGAGCGAGCTCCAACCCGGATTTGGTGTGTGGGAGAATTGATAATTATGGGAAGGATCGTCGGAAGCACATCCGGGGTAACAATTTTCGAACCATGTACCACCAACTTCGGGATTCTTGTCATAGACTATATGTTCGATGTTGGTGCCATGTCGTTTTAAAGCTCGAGCCATATTGATACCGCTAACTCCTGCTCCGATGCTGATGACCTTTACCGGACGCATGGTTCCCAGTGGGTGTTCGTTTGCGATATCGGGAAATGTTTCATTGTGATAGTTTTTAAATTGGATATCTGCTTGAAAATTCTTCGGATTAGAAATGGTATGGGTTGTTAGATTTCTTCTGGCGTTTTCCAGAGATTGCTGCTTGTTGTGAAAGGCACGAGTGTAGTTTTGAAGCGAGGCTGTTGCATATCGAACGGGTAAATGAGCGACATTGTATTGTCGAGTGGGCATGATAAACTTGAACATATTCGATGATGTTAAAAGAGATGGCATGATCTGGGGCTAGATGGTGCAAGAAAGCATGACTTGAAGTATTTTTTATAGACTATCAAGGAAAACGCCCTACGGCGCTTTTGCTAAATTAATCAATATACAAAGATGGACAGAATGGGGTTAGGAAAGGACCTCAGTTTACATTCACACCGAAGGAAGTGAATGTACAGTCGGTCTGTTGCCAACATAAAATTGAAATTAAAGTTTTATCTGGTAAGCGTCTGCCCTGCTCCTATCCAAAATCCAAACGAGGTGAATAGAGGATTATCAAGAGTGTTTTTAGAAAGGACTGTGCATGGAAAGATCAATGCTTTGAGACATTCCCAAAACCATGGATTCGAAACTTCTGGGGAATGTCTACTGTAACCCGAAAGAGACGAGATAAGGCTAAATTTAACCAGTATTCATAACAAACTGACATAAAGTGAGCGGAAGTGAGGCGGATAGTCAACTCGTTTAACGATGAAGAGGCGAGGCATTGATCACAGTATGAACAACTCGTAACTCCACAATCTACCTAATATGGGGGTATGTAATACAATGTATGTTACCAGCGCCTAAAGCAAGAGAAAGTGGGATGGATCTTGGATTTTGAATCTAAAATATGTCATTGTTTGCGTGTTTCTAATATGCGGTGATAGATTATTGACATCAATGTGTTATCATGTCGACTACTCGATTGTACAACTCCCATCCTTGGCAAATATTACCGCCTCCAGCTTACTTTAATCTTGTACCACCATTCTAATAATGGGGTACGACGACTATCATCAGAATCTATCTAAGAAGCAATGTAAAGGTAGATGACAATGCTTGGCGTTGGATACCGTTGATCAAATAACATACATTTGGATATATGTAAGCGGCGTTGTAACACAAGAGAATATTTCCCTGATTGATTCAACCTCATACTGTTGACCATTCACTACCCCAACATTACTTTCAAGAGCCGTAAAGTGTTTACCATGGCTACAAAAGTAAATTCAAGCTTGGATTTTAACCAAGATGCACGCAATGCTGTTTCGCAAAGAATGATGGGTCTTAAACTTTTTGATCTTTTTGCGGGTCTTGTCGCAACAAATACTCAACAAATTTCAGATACGCAGTATTTAAATTCATACAATTCATGTGGTAATAAACTGCCGGAAAGTTCTGACGTTGTCGTTGTCGGTGGAGGAATCCATGCTTTGATATATGCAATTCACTCAAGGAGCCTGGAACTCCAAAATGGAAGTAAGTTTAATCCACTGTTTTCTCATATACATGCGCAGGATATCTGGCAGACAGTTTCTGAAAATCCGATATTCTTGGAATAAGTGCGCGAATATGACCAACGGTTCAAGGGATGAAAATCATTCATCGACCACCGTTGGTTCTTATGCATTTGCTAACTTAGACCACAGAGGGAAATCCCACAACCCTGACCATCTTAGAGAAGTCACCCAGCCCTACTTACAAAATCGGCGAATCAACATTAACAGTGTTTGGACTTTGGCTCAAAACTGTCGGGATCGAAACCCCATTGCTTTCAAGACTCTTTGGACCAAAAGACGGCTTGGCATTTTTCTACTTTTCCTCTGAAGGCGATCCAGAAGATTACACTCAGTTTGTGGCCAACGGACCTGCTGCGGATTTTGTACCAACACTTCAAGTCGAAAGAAAGATCAGCGAATTGATGCTTACAATCTATGCGCAACGCCTCGGAATAACAGTTCTTCATGGAAGAGAGGTCATTATTGAGAAGAAATCCACGTTGATAGACGAAAGTGATGGAATATCTCTCCAAGTACGAGACTCTGAGACAATGGTGGAAGAATCTGTGGATGCAAAGCTTGTAGTTGATGCTACAGGACGATTCCATCGCTTCATATCGAAAGAGGCGCGTATTGAACGTGTAGAAGGGTTCAACACGAATGCGTACTGGGCCTACTTTGAACAACTGGGAGATGAGTTTGATATTCCGCTGAGACATTATGAGAGTGTCAACACAAATCATATATGTCTACCTGAAGGGTATGTTGCAGCTTTTGAAGGTGATATGAACAACATGCGCTAACTGAATCCTCTAGGTGGGCTTGGGTCATTAGACTTCCTTCATGGGAAGGTAGCTCTATTCCTAACCTTACTGCCATGATCAACTACCTGTTAGATCTTAATGCGGCCAAAGCCCCAGCGGACTCCTATCCTTCAGTTCCCAAATTAGTTGCGAAATTCCAAGTCAAATTCCGTTGGGTTGTTAGTATTGGATTTGCACTTCGTTCCGATGTTGTTTACCCAGAGAACCTTGCCAGCTTTGGAAGCAGCGAAGCGGAACAGAAATTCAATTGGATTGTTTCTCGATACCAGAAAGTCACTCAACTAATGGAAAGACACAAACTTATCGAGGATCTCTACGGGCCAGGAACTACGTGGTTCGTGCGTAAGAATCTGGCATTTCGCGCTCCACGAGTTACGGGAAACAATTGGTTGGCCATTGGCGATGCAACTGGATTTACCAATCCACTATACTCCCCCGGCATCAACGCGAACATGAGTACTAGTATTTATGCTGCTGAAATGACGAAGAACTATCTCTCAGGGAAGGATTCATCCGTTAAAAAGGATCTATTCCAGAAGTACGAAGACTTTTGCAAAGACCGCGTTCCCAACAGTCAACGCATGAACGTCTTCAATTATGTATGCATGCGATCTCCACAAACTGGACCAATGGGACCTATCTGGCAGTACTTATGCGGAACCGGAAACGAACAATTTCAGAACGCCAAGAAATTGAATCTGAAAAATGTGCATGAGCTTCTCACAACGTGGGATTGGGGTTCCAACAGAGAGGAATATATTGCTTTTAGCAAACTGGTCATTGAGATGTTGGATGGACCTCCCCATGTTAAGCTATCCCAGAAAACTATTGATGAGGTCAAGAAACTTTCTGCTGAGCATTTGGAAAGAGCCATGGCCAGTGGCAAGTACAAGGGAAGATGGGCGGGATTATTACGCTGGTACGATGATGATCTCAACTTTGTAGCGGACAAGGTTGACAGAGATGTATTGGCTAGAAGGTGTGTAACATGCGGGGAGTGGAAAATGTTGAGACCGGATTGTAGGAAATGTGTGTACTGTGGTTGGGAGCATAGCGTTGAGGAAAGTACGAAAGTTCTGTATTGAAGTGATGGATACTCAAGTCGATTTGACTGAATGAATGTAAATAGAGACAAGCAGAAGAATATTCATGGCTTGGTGGTATTGGGACTCCTATTAAAGCTAATTTCATGTAATTTGTCATTCAAAGCAACAAATTGATGAACAACATGTTTGATTCCAACAATAGCATGATATTAATGAGACACATCCCATCATGAGATTGGCCTGGAATATGCGAGTGAAAGGAAGACTAGATGGTCTAGATAGTGTTCATTTGAATGAGAATTCGTTTGAATATGCGTTATGTGGTCATATATTTCTGAAGACAATGTAGAGTATAAATAGGAAATGGTTTGTTGATAGATTAGATTGACGTTGATCGCCACATGTTTCTAGAAGCCTAACCTTAATCCTAGTTATGTTCTAAATTTAGCTCAACCACCTTTTGACAGCAGGAAATTCCAACTTATCTAGTACTATACTTCATAATTGGGGAATGATAGATCAGTCCTATTGATTCCTGAGCCAGGCTTCAGATTTATATGATACACCCATTTCGTTCATATCATTGATACATCATAACTAGTAACTATCAGATCCGGGCCTGTGCTGTGCCGACTGCCAATTCGACCGCCAGCTCAACAATAAAATGATTTCAATCCAGTCTTAATATGGAGTTTTACAAGCTTTAATCAATCTCAATTGTACACGAATGAGCATTCCCTGTTACACGATGAGTAACGGCTCTTGATTCCCACCCAAAAGCATAAGCCGATGGCGGGTTATGTACATCAGATACCCGGAACTGGCCTACGGAGCCACGTCAAACCCAATACTTATGTGTACCAGATAAATCCTTTTCAAGATCCTAGAGAATCCCGGAACTTTTCAAATACCACCGAAACTCCTAAATCATATCGTTTCCCGTTCTTTCAAAGGGCTAGTCGAGGAAAACCAACCATCCACCATCGAAATTTTACGCTAGTATAGGATTCACACATCCCCAAACCCAGCTTTGAAAACAGGCACAATAGTAAGAAAATTAGTTTATTGGCTCTAGAATTGATACATCTAACGTTAAGTTCTACAAAATCAAAATTCGTTTTGCGGGAATACTCACTCACTCACTTTCCCCGCTTCGCTCTCTCTGACTACGCGATATTGTCCCAAGAATATTAATAGCCGAGTGGTCATCCCAAGCAGTAGGGAGGATTTCTAATGGTCCACGATGCATTGAAATGTTCAGTGTGATAATCCCACCATCGTGGAAAAGAATCTGTTCGGCATTTTCCCATGTGTGATTGATAGTCGGTCCGGATTTTCCGGTTATAAATAACGCGGTGTTGGTGTATGGAGTAGTGGTGACTGTTTGGATGATGCAAGGAAGTAATTCATAGCTGGTTTACAGATTATGGTGATAGATGTCTTTTCAAAATATTCTGGGTTTTCAGATAAAGGCCGAGATGCAGGGATGAGGCACAATAGTTGATATGATTGTATGAATTAGGTGAACATATGTTGATTTGATAATATGAACGTGTTCGTCACTCGAGAGTGGCTATATTTTATGTATCAATTATGAACAAGTATTGAGAATCGTGAAATGAGCGATTGAGAATCTTACACTTAGTGATCTGGATACAGAAGGGGGAGTGAGATAGACCGAGCTGTGCACTCGAAACAATATGTACAGAGATTTGCGTGGCGTCAGCACTTCGAGCACTTATAATTTTACACAAATCATAATTCAAGTATGAAAAAAAATTGAAAAATTCACCAAGTATGGTGTATGTTGGAACCAAACTAATCTACAGACAGGAAAATGTCATCTATTAACAATTATCTATTCTATAATCACCTTACCGTTTGAGTAGCTAAACAGGCACACCACAGGTCTGACCACCCCCAACCATCGAAATATTATCCAGCAAAAGATCCAATGAAATAGTCGCTTGACTATTACACTGCCAAGAGAATTGTAACTGAGCCGACTGAGTTGTCGGAATCACCGTTGCTGAACGTTGCGAGTAGCGGGCTCTATAACTCACTATGTTAGAGTACGTAATACTGAGTGTATCGACGACTATCCCTCCTACGGAAGCAGATACCACACAAGAAGCTGTTGGTAAGGTTATTATTCCTTGGAGTGCCATGTAGTAGCTAAGAGTGTATGATTGACCGGGGATGAAAGTATCGATTTGCTGGGATATAGTGGTTGTGGTTAAACGTTGACCATAAAAGACGCTATAAAAGATTAGTTTCGCGTTCGGTGATTGCATAGAGAGTCAGGAGGGAGGAGAACTTACACAAACTCATTGCCAGAATATGAAGTGAATGCATTATCGACCTTAGATTGCACATAAGCCAAACTACTGGTAGTCCATGGCGTTTGATAAGATCCTGATGTTGCGATTTCAAAATCACCATTGACAACTACTTGCGTGGGCGACGGAGTGCAAGCTGGAACTGTAGTCGAGACAACGACCAAGGATGTTGCGGGAACAGTTATTGTTACAGTCTCGGCAATCACGGCTGGTTGGATTGAGAGACAGCTGCAAGCTGATGATTGCTGAGACAAATCATATGTTGATATGAATGGATATGAGTCAGATCTCGTCGTTCTCTTGAAAACAGTGACAGTTGCGGGGCTAAAAGTGGTGGTAGTTGTAATTAAAGTGGTCTTTGTGACGGAGAGATACTGCTCATCTGCGTAAGTTGGCTGGATGGAGAGGAGACTGCTACAGTAAGAGGTTACTGGAGTACCAGCTGCTGCAAATACTAAGGCAGCCGCGTCTGTGCTACAAAATGCAGTTACAGAAGGAAGTGCAGGACTTGGTGTTGTAGATGGAGCGCTTGTAATAGAGATCTCAGTAGTCTCTGGTGATTCCGAAGTACTGCTATTGACTTCTAGACTAGAAGTGCTAGTGGGGACAGTTTCCGTGGCTGTAGAATTCGCTGGAAGTATATGTCCACTTCCTGAAGGAACATACGAGCTTGTTGAATTTGGCGTTAAATAAGCTGTTGAGGTTGCTGAGTATCCAGTTCCCGATGGGAATTGCAATCGGGTGGATTCTGTGACTTGGTGAGCAGTCGAAGTCGCAGTCCCTTGAGGAAGATCTGGTGTTGTGGAGTTACTCATTGGATACTTGACCGATGTCGAGTATGCAGTTCCCGATATAGAAGAAGAATAAGAGTTTCCAGTTCCAGTGGGTTGGTATACAAACGTGGAATTTCCGAAAGGATAGCTTTGTGTAGAGTGCGAAGCCTTTGTGCACTTCGTGCGGGAGTGTCGCGACCTTGTTTTTGTGGATTCGACTACAATTGAGCTGCTGAAAGCTAATGTTGAAGCTGAGGCGGAGACGGACGGAGATAAGGGAATAATCGAGCTTTCGGAAGCTGAAGCCGAAATTACACTCTTACTGGATGAAACCGAAGGAAGGTTGAGCGAAGAGGACGTAGTAGGTGATAATACACTCTGAGTTGAAGATGCTGACTGACTTACAGGGCAAACAGTCGTATGATCAACGACGGTATCTGTTACTGTAAAAGTTTTTTCACTTGATATGTATGTCTTAGTAGAAAGCGAATAAACAGTTGAGGTTGTATATTCAATTGTCGACTTGAAAGGTGGACTTTGTGACAATGCCTTTGTGATAGAACTGACAGTTGAATAATCTATCAAAGTCTTTGTGATTGTCTGCCCAAGGGTCGTGTATGCCGAAACTTTGTAGATTGTTGATGTTACATATGCGGTTGTATACTCACTCGCCAATTCTCCCAGTGCTTGGGAAGTCGAGGTGGTTTTAGCGGTGACGGGACAAACTGTGGTATAGTCCACGATTGTTTTGGTGATCACTTCTCCATTTGTATTTGTATAACTAGATAAGGTATACACTATCGATGTGGTATACTCAGCTGGTGCTGTTGATTTGGGACTTGGGCTTTGTGTAATCTCATGGGTGACAGGGTAAACTGTGGTAGAATCGACCATAGACTGAGTCTTTGTTACCAATTGCCCACTCAAGTGAGTAGTATAAGTGGAGAGAGAGTATATGATCGAGGTGGTGTATTCGTTCCCTGACTCTGGAATGATCGGCGAAGATATAGGGACTGAGGACACTATGGCTGAGGAAGTAGTTGTAATGGAAGATTGGAGAGAAGGAGATGTTCTGGTAGAGACTGAAAGGCCAATAGACCCTAGAGCAACTGACGAATGTGCAGTGGCCTTTGCTGTCGGCTGGGCCTGAATTAAACAAGAGCATGCAGATGAGATACGAGATGCTGGAGCTGCAGCTGGGATATAATTAGGAATATTGATGCTGTCATTTTCTAAATAATTGCCACAGAACTGTGGCCCGGAGGTGGTCTGATTGGTTAATGATTGCAGACAATCGTCCTGTTTTACAATCAGCTACACTGTATCAATGTCAGGATCTCCTAACATACCAATATACAATATTTTACTTGAGCTGGAGCACAGAAAGGAAGGTTCTCCGATACAACAAAACGCGCCAAAAGAATGACTGAAAAACAAGCAAACGACTTCATTTTAACGATTGTCAAAGAGTGTAGACACAACGCGAGAAACGGGGAGAAAAAGATTCCATGTGCAGCATAGCAACTATATATCACGTCTGAGTGTAAAGCCTCATTGTTCAAACTATTGAACGTTTTCTTGTACCACTGCACTAGACCAATTCAGCTAAGCCATAAAACATCTTCACGAAGACTTTTCTCACGATGTTGTAAGACTGGACCCTCATAGACCCGGGGTACCCGATGGAATGGTCAGATCTGATGTTTACCACGTTATTGGAAAACATGAGATAGCACTAACTTGGTACCTGCATTGACACATTGAATTTAGCACAAAATCATAAATTCGGCTCGCATCTAATGTACTTACAAGCATCATTGGTACCAAAGTGGTTAATGAGCTCTACCCTACTACAGATTTGGCTTAATGTTTTCTTTTTACCCCTGAATGTTAGGCCCACCTTTGTATTTGGGCACTCAGCTGGCCTGCGAGGTGCCTTTACTAGACAACATATGGACATAGTACGCGAAATCTTCATGTACTTTAAGATTATGGAGCTCTGTCTTTCTTCCACTTCTGAAAACGAGCCGTTGAAGCAATTTGAAGGGTACTGGTATGTACCGCCACAATTGTGAAGTTCGACGAAAGTGATGGAGTGGTCTGTGCATATCCACAATGAAGGGGTTTACATCGTCCTGACTTTTGCGAGAGATTGATGTATTAACGTCTAGAATCTGTACATCTTTCGACCCAATGCTAGCAAACCTTATCAGATACGAGGTCTGAAAGAGCTTCCCAGAGTCCCAGAGAAAGAAGTAAACTGGAATGGTCGTGGAAGTAATGAGTATGAAAGAGCACTACAATAAAAAGGACATCTCGAATCTCGAAGCACAATAGTACTTGGGGTATTGAAAATCTAGAAGCCAAACAAACATCAATCAATCTCAAAAAACAAAAAACAAAAGAAAGACAACCTAAACGCTTCAATCACTGATCAAAAGCTGGCTTCTCACTTGGAGCAAACGGATCCGCAGGATCGCATCCAGGATCGGAGATATACTTATCTTTATGAAGATTATAAGTTTCTCATCATCGCTCGCCGTCTTCCAGCTTGCTATCGATATTTCTCGATGAGAAGGGTTGTAGCATGTATGATATTGGCTGGAAAAGGTGGGTGTTACTTTTCAGATGCCTTGCGGCCTTGAAATATTGTTGTAAACTTCAATAAAGCTAAAATCAGGAATCGAAGGTTTAATTTTAGAAACTGCGGCAGGATGTGCTTACCTAGTTTGTTTTTTGTGAATGTCTAGTTGGTTCCCACGCTTGAATGTTCAAGAAGTAACAAACTTATCTTCTCGCAAATATCTCGTGACCTTTAGTGACAGATAGATAGTTTTGTTGCACATCTGTCTTGTTTGGAATTATCTAGAATAAATTTCAAAGAACGCGTTAGAATGTTGCAAGTTTGCTTTACCCCACGCAGAATCTCATGTACATGAAACATGTTTTGTGTTTGAATCGAAACATCATCCTGATAACAATTAAATGAACTATAGAATCTGTGATATTAAACATTACTCCTGAAGAGTGTAACATCTATATATATACATTTGCAGATTCTCTTGTAAATCTGTATCATCTAATACTGATCTTTGGGAACCTCTTTCTTATTCTTACAAACGCCATCAAAATCACCATATATACTCATTCCTCTTTCTACAATCTCTACAAATTGATGGAACTCACAAGAAGCGCCTGGCCCACCTTGGCATTCGGGAATTGGCCTTGGGGCAGTATTGGCAATGATCCTCACAAACTCCTGCACATCGTCTTCGTCATTAGCATCGCCTTTCAATCCTTTACATGTGAGTTTTTCAATTCCAACATGACCTAAGAATGGGATGAGTTCGGACATTTTCCATGATCGGGACCAATTTATGCGATCGGTTGGAAATTCTTCGGCGAATGCATTGGAGGAATTGAAGAGACCAAGGGCGGTGGCTATGAAAGGAGGAACTTCGCGGTGTGTAAAAGATAGGAAAAATCTTTGGCCGTCGTCATCGGGAATCCCACCACCGGAAGATTCGGAATGTTGGGGCGCGTGAAATTTGGTGAATAAATGCGCCGTGGTATTGAGCCAAGGGAATCCTAAATACGGCGAAAGGCTATTTCCATGACCCACCATGCGCGAGTATTTCATATCCCATGCATACTCGTAAGCCATCCATTCATCATCTGTGAAAACATCGCAGATCTTGGAAATCTTCCCGGTGATGGCAGATTCATACCCGCACATCTGTTGCAGCCCCATTATATCATAATTCCCAAGTTGGACGGGTGAATACTGCTGGAGTCTTGCAATGATCGACGGTGCATATTTTGCGAGGAAAGTTTGTAATTCTTCGTCCCCAGGTTTTTTGGTGAATGCATCGCATGCTTTATGCGGGACTTGGGAATGAAAAGACGATCGATTTGTTCCAATCTCGACAATTTCGACTTTTTGTGGAAAGATGCTTCCGAATGCCTTGGCCGTGTCTTGTGTTCTTGACTTCTTATCCGCATAAATTCGTTTCGTTGTGGGCACTAGTTTGGGATATCTTGATAACAAATGTTTGCTAACCTTCTTCGAGTCTTTGATTCCTTGCGGAGTAATTTGTTCCATTTGATTCTTTGGATCATCAATGGGAGTTTGCCATTTCCCAAAGAATGCGAGCGGGCCAGTCCATCCCTCCCTTTTCTTCCCTGATTTCGTGGCATATGTACTGTCTAATTTTTTCAAAAACGGTTCGATATAGGTTTCGTAATCATTGTCATTCGCATAAATCGCGGCATGCCTGACAAGATAAGATGCAGCTGTGACTTCGCAGAGACGAGGTGCGTCGTGATTAAGACCCGGGCCAACTGCATCAAAATATGGACTGATACCAGGGAGATGAAGGAGAGGATCGAATTTGTAACCCTGAGTGTGAGAATTTGCGGAATAGTCTTGTGAAACACGAAGTGGGATTTGCGATGAAGAGACCGCCGGAATGGCCATTAAGGCCAATGCCCATCCGTATTGAAGCATATCGACAGGCAGTTGATTGGTCGATGTATGTAAATATTGATAGACTCAATCTATTTTGCTTTCTAAGATTGACATGAATGCGGCGAACAAACATTTTTATAAATGTTGGGAATCTGTACATGACATCATTGATTGGCTCGGTCCCTTACCGCTTTCCAAGTTCCTGGGCGGGAATACTAGCGTCTCGGCATTGGTAGAGCTAATTCGGTTAGCTCGGTTATATACTTTGTGTCCCACCACATTTATGAAGGAGTTTTGTATCTAACAAAACGGCATTCCAAATGCTTGGAAACGGAACGATACCTTCAAACACTGCATTTATCATGAAATTACCTTTGAATAATTGTCACCGCTACAAAGGATGATTGGACCATATTCATCGAGGAAATGTTGGAAACTTACTTGCTTCACTCCACATAGGCAGAAAAAGAAGACCCCTTTCCCCATCAATGCCTTTCATGAGAGCTTTATAATTACTTTGCTTTTGGGTTTATCAACTCAGCCCATCCATCCATGAGAATTTATATCCAGTCTCTATACAATTGTAGACACGACTTGTTGCGCACTCCTTCAAGCTGCGGCAATCGATATAATGGCTTCTCCATCACAAATCACAGTGCTTGCAACCACTATCTCAAGTTGCACTGCTATTGTGAATGAATATTTCTTGAAAAACAAGCTTCCCCTACCATCCTTTGATATCTCTGGTCCTCCTCGGATAATCGTTCCACCTCATGAAAAAGAGGTTGCTGCGGCATATGCGGAGGTTTTGAAGGCAACCATGGAACTTCATCATCTCATGTTAGGACCTACAGCAGCTTTGATGAGCACATCGGTTCGTAAATATGATAACCCCTTGGGAATTGACAACCAAGTTAAACGTAAATGCTTAGGCAATGGATAATATGAGCTTGCAATTCATATATGCATATGATATGGTCAACACCTTCCCAATAAACGGCGAAGCGACCTATGAACAAATATCTGAGAAGTGCGGCTTGAACTTGATTGATACTCGCAGAATCTTGGGGTATGCGATGATGAATCACATCTTCAAAGAGGTTCGACCTGGAGTAGTAGCTCATACAGCAGCGTCCAAACTTCTAGCGTCCGACTCTCTGTTGACTGATTATGTTGGGATTATCACCGAGGAACGATTTCAGGCTGCTGCACACGTAATTTCTATTCCAGGGTGATGCTTCATTACTCCGATACTAATCGTGTCATAGACAGTCGAGGCAGTGCAGAAATTCGGATATGCAAAGGAGCCCAATCAAACTGTGAGGACATCAACCCTTTCATATCTTTGATATAGACTATTAGGATTATGAAGATATTTCCGTGGTCCGCAATATGCTCACAGAATTTGTACCATAGGGATACAGTATTGGTCATCGAACCAACAAAGGTCTTTACGAAGAATTGAGTGCCCATCCCTCTCGAGGTAAGCGCTTTGCCAACGCGATGTGTGCATTCACTTCTAGAAATGACCTTTCGTTGTTATGTGAACGCTACGACTGGAAGAGTCTTGAGTCTGCAACCATAGTTGATGTTGGCGGAGGGTATGGGCCTATCAGCATCAGTCTAGCAAAAAATTTCCCCGACTTGAATTTCATTGTACAGGATTTCGCAGGAGCAATTGCAGAGGGACCAGCATATGTGCCAGCTGAGATCTCAGACCGAATAAATTTCATGGCGTATGATATGTTGACTCCACAGATTGTTCGGAATATCGATGTTATATTCTTCCGCGCTATATTTCATAATTGGACGGATCATTATTGTATCAAAATCTTGAGAAATCAAATACCGGCGCTGAAGAAGGGATCAAGGTTACTTATCGTGGAACCATTGTTGGTGGAGTCGGGAGAACTTGCGTGGCATGAGGAGAGAAGACTGCGGTTAGTTGAGTTCTCGATTATTGAGATGACGTTACTGACAAAGAGTTATTAAGAACGATGAATTTGAATATGCTTTCATATTTTGGCTCTCGGGAGAAATCTATGGAAGATTGGAAAGAGCTTTTTCGAGAGGCAGATGAACGGTTCGAGATTAGGAATGCTGTAAAGCTGGGAGACTCACTTACTTCCATCCTGGAAGTTATGTGGACAGGGGAATGAGTTTCTCCTTGATCAATGTCAATAGTTATGGTCGAATTTTGGATCGATGAGCAATGCTATGAAATCCTACATTATCGTGAATCGTAAAAAGCCAATTTTGGGTGTGGCTTGAGATTTGTGGCTTATGTCTTCGGTAGCTCATTGGTGGTTCTGTCGGGAAAATCCAAATTGAAACGTTAACCTAGCCCCACGGTCTCAACACCAGGATACTTAAATCTGACTACCCACCTCACTTATTCTAACCACTTGTCTTAATATTTATGACAATAGATTCGATCTAGCTGCGGGTTTTGCCTCTTTTGTCTTGCGATATCAGATACCAGGGATATGAGGAAAGGCCTTTGCATAATCCATTACAATCCACAAAAGTTTGCCTGTGTTGACAGGTAATTGCGAGAGAGAGAAAGGGATCATTATGAGTACTCTTTCGTTCTATTAAAAGTAACACTTAAAACCACCATGAGTTACTATTTCAGCTGTCTGTCCTACGTACCCTTTGAAAGTACCGTAAAGTCCGAAATGGGAGCTTACAACATTGCAGTGGGTATCCCATTTCAATGTATGATATTGGGAATACGTGTATTGGATACCATCGACTCCTTGATGAGTTACCATGATTGCGGTGAAGTTCGTTGATAGGGAAGTGATGAGTCTATCACAAGGCCATCGCCCAAAACGCTGCAGCTGAAGCATCTTCTGCAACCCTACGTTTCTTTCTTCATAGAAGCTCGATTGCGGCTCAGAACGTTTTAGTTCTGGTTTTAAGGTCTGAATACTATCTCAAGTACCTGGTACTTTGCCGCTTATGGTCCTGAAATATCCTTAAACCATGTGCAGAACTTCAGCGCGGGAGGCTGAGCCCAATCGGGTGCCAAGTTTTCTCTTTTTGGCGCCGCTATGCACTTCAGATCACATCCTGAGGCAAAGAAGTCTACGTCATGCAAATAACCTCGCTTTCTTTTCGTTTCAGGCTCTGATCCATTCAAAAAAGAGGTGTGCAGGTATCAAGTTGCAGATGTAACATCGATGACAGTAAACAAGAATTCATTCGAATTTGGAGACGCGTATTTAGTTTCAATGTAGTCAAGCGACAAATTGTATAATCATTTACGTCAAGAACCCTAGATATGGCACTTGATAAGTTTGTCTGATCCATGCCGCTGTTGACACTAGCATACCCCTATTAGTATTGTTCTTAGTTACCACATGATGAAGATTAGATGAACTGCCGAGCTGGCGAAGTATCGACTCGTCACTCAAATGCCATGCACATTCTCATACTTTTTTTGGAATCTCTTCAATTTCTTTTCTCATAATCAAAGTCATAACCCATAAGAAAACGGTCAATTGCGGGTGCATGATGTCTTTGGATTTGTCGGAACACCCTAATGACGAGTATGAATCCTCTCCCTCTATTGAAGATATCCGCTCCATTGTTGACGAGACTCATCTCCATCACAATCGTACCGAGCATGCAATACGAAGCAAGTACTCTATCTTGAACATTAGTTGTTTTCGGTTTATAAACTACACATCCACAAAAGAGGGGAGCAACGCATTGGTGAAGAATGGAAATGTATGCAAAAAGTCTACAACTTCATTCTCATCATGGTGGAGATCGTCAGCTGTAGGTTGGAAGTTGCTTACGTGGGTTTTAGCAATCACAGCTGGCTTTTTGCTAAAGAACAACAATTTTGGCTCCTACGGTCTAAAAGATGTCAAAGCATCACAAAACTGTGGTTATACCTAGAACTCTTTAATTCCAGGCTTGGATATTCTTGCTGCTTTACTTTTGATGGGTTCTGATTATATCCGGCAATTTCTTCTCACCCCCACCAGTATGGACATTGATGTAGCACACTTGAAGAATAAGTGATTCATCATAGGCAACCAAGATTTCAGCAACTTCAAAATTGTACCTATCGTTGCAAAATTGCTGTGGTTCTCCTTGGTGTTAATCTCGTTTCCTATACAATTGTTGCAGGTCTTCCATATCTTTGAGCACTGCATTGAGATGACCCTGATGCAAATTTATAGGCTTAATGGTTTATTTTTTGTGTCCCATACTTCATCTGATGCTTTCGAGGTTGTAGTATCCTCAGAGTGGAATGTCGAGCCAGCAAAATTTAACGTTTCTAGTGTTTCAATTCAACAAAACATCGGAGATGACAATGCCTCTTCAATAGCTCGGGCTACTCTCGCGCCACTCTAAAAGACTCTGGAAGAACAACAAGTACAAATAGACAACCGTTCCATAGTTCTGGAGTCATATGCACGATTTGAACAAGATACAACGCAAGAGGTGTCGATATCCCTCTCGCCACATGTAGACCCCGAAAACTGGGCTAACTTGTCCATTGCCGATTGCGCTACATTGTATCAGAATTCGAATGTTGGTACATTCACCACACTCATCATATTGTCAAATTTCACACCTCAGTCCGATGAAAGTAGTGGTATCCTCGCAATTGGTGCCATATCTGGATTTACATCGAAAGATTCATATGGGGCTTTGCAGCTCTGTCCCAATGATTTCCTGGATTTCACGACAGGGCACCTGTATCCAAACGCCAACTTACCTCTGGTGGAAGCAGAGGCAAACGGCGACAATCTTGCATATTCATTGTGCTCCGGATATGCAGTTGAAACCCCTCTAAACGATATTCAACCGCAAGCAGGATACTGCTTATTATACCAAGAGCCGCCCTCAAGTTGTAAGCTTCAGTTCAGTTCTATTACATTGCGCATTCTTTACTATGCTGATATACTTAAGGCGTCCATAATGACTGCTGCCATGGTGTGCTTATTGTTTCATTTCAAGATAGAACCGATATTTAACGTTGGAGATGCTATGGCTTCTTATCTTGAATGTCCCGAGACATCTACCAATCCCGCGTTACAAAATCAAAACTGGGCACAATCATGGCCTACTGCAATTTCCTTCTTAGGCGATGTTCGAAAGCCAGCTCTATCGAAGGGTTACCGCAGAAGATCATTCAAACTATTGATATATTTTCTTGGTTGGGCACATATGATAAAAACACGGAAACAAATCAAAAGTTTCACGATTTGTAACCGGTAGTGACGAGAATGAAGTGATATCGCAGACTCGGATACTGAATGGCAAAGGTTCTGAGTGGTCCAGAAGGCTTATTATTATAGCCGGACACTCGCAATAATAACCGCCGCAACGATTATGACCACAGTCCCACAGTGGCGAGAACACTTTTCAAATCCAAGTCGTCTGATGACACTATGTGGATAGTCGAGGTAGGAATCTAGAAAATTGTGGGTCTATCATCACTACTAACATAACCAATAGGTACTATTTTATTCCAACATTCTCCAAGTAGTGTTTTGGTTCCGGGACTCTATGTATCTTCTTTATCGAAATATCTCCGAGTCCCGCGCCTCCCTACTCTCTTACACATCCTCCTCATCAGCACTGAGCGTGATCTCTCCCCGACCGGATACATCTCAATCTCCTACTCCATTCCTCAGCTTCAAGAAGCGCAAATTTGTCCTCATCCAAATTCGTTCCATTATCTTGAATTTCTGGGCTCTCTTATCATATCCATGAGGGCTACGGGCGTCATTCTCATGATACTCAATGAGCCTTCAATCCCAGCCGTGTACGTCTACTCCATTGTCAATTCGCCAAGCAATGGGCTCGGCTTTTTTACCATTGTAATTGTTATGCCACTGGCTCTTAATGCAAGTTTATGGTGTTACGCAGCCTTTTCAGAAGCTGGTTTGAGCGGAACACGGAGGTTGCATCCTTTCTTGAGGGGCGACACCACATCTATCTCCATCAGCGCATCATGTCATTCTCCATCCGATTAAGGAGATATTTCCGGAAAGGAAGTTACCTAGGGCTGTATTCAGGATCAAGATGTTATTCTCCAACATGCTACAGTGACAAGAAAGTCAGTAGATGAAGTAGAATGGACCCAAGGGATTCTGAACGATCTCGCATTTCCCCGATTATAACGGGTTTGATGTTAGAGATATGGCAGTCTTATGTTTAGACGTCGATCACTATATTCCGATGGAGCGAATCAATCAAAAAGCCATCAATCATGTGCTGAGCGTCAGATTACCTTGTCGAGTCTTATCTCGAGAGTCGGGTTCGGGCGACGATGGGGAATGGTATGGACTCATGACTTTGACCGAAGTCTTGAAATTTAGATACAAAAGGGAAAATTTGAGGGCGTGGAGTGAATATATGGATGGAGATAAGTGCAGGGCGGAGTTGGGAAATGAGGAAAGGGAAACTGGGGAGGGTGAGGCCGTCAAACGATATTTTGCGAGAGAAAGCTTGCTGTATTGATCTTTGATGGATCTTCCGGGAAGAAATTGGGTTCTGATGATAATCTGATGAATTGTACATTAGATAGAGGTGTATCAATAAAAATGAGTAGGTTTTTATTAGTCAGTGTTGTCAAAAAAAAAATAGTCAGACACGATCTAAATTGTTCACGCGGAAAATACGGTGGCCGGTTCTGCAAGTCAACCTCAGCGCGTGTTATTTTCGGCCACCGTAATTTGCGTACCTGTCTCTTGGATGTCCGAAGTCCATACCACAACTTACCATCAAGGGATGCTCAACTCGAATCATTTCTATCCTCTTGGAGATTATAAACTCTAGAGCCTTTTCGGCAATTGCTGTTCCATAGTATCATAGAAAAGTTCGGATAAGATGCCTCAACAAATTTCATACCGTCCCGTTTCAGACTCTCCCGACGCTACCTACCATTTGATATTCTTCATTACCGGCAATCCAGGATTGATAGGTTACTAGTATTAATGCTCCTCCTTATTTATATATCCATCTACTAACGCCTCGTTAGCACGACCTTTCTTTCACTTCTCAACGATCTTCTATCAACCTCGCCCACTAAGAATTCGGACACCTACCATATATTTGGCCGATCCTTGGCTGGTTTTGAGACAGATGATGTCCCCTCTGAGTCCTCTGATCAAACTCCTTACTCATTGGAACAGCAAATAGATCTTGTTCATGATTGTCTACTAGAGCAGATAAATGGTTCATCCACACCATATAAAAACGTGATTTTGATAGGGCATTCGGTGAGTTTCTCAAATTCCTATGGAAAGCTTGTTCTAAAAGTCCAGGTCGGATCATACATCCTTCTAGAAACTCTTTCTAAACTTGTTACGCCGGCTGCAATCTCTTCAGTATCGGCAGTTTTGTCAGGAATTCTTCTGTTTCCAACAGTCACTCACATCTCTCACTCCCCTTCCGGTGCAAAACTTACGCCTTTGATGTCGATACCGAATTTTCCTGTCTTGGCGTCTTCCTCGGCGAAAATACTTCTTTATTGTGCTCCGAACATTGTTCTGGATTTTCTCGTGAAGAAAATCACGGGAATGCCAGAGGAGGCAGCAAAAGTTACCACGAGCTTTTTGAGAAGTAAAAATGGGATTTTGCAAGCTTTGTAGGTTCTTTGCTGTTGGATCATGATTTAACTTCTTGAACTGTGCTACTGTTGAAGTTTAAGAATACTAATTCATACTTCAGACATCTCGCCCGTGACGAAATGAATACCATAACGGAAGATAAGTGGAATTCGGAGATTTGGGGCGTTGAGCATTCTGAGTCGTCTCAGCGTTCTCCGCCCAAACTTATTTTTTATTTTGGTGAAAATGTAAGTCCTAGAGCTGATGAGCCTTTCTCTTGGTATATACTAAGTGAAAATAGGATCACTGGGTATCATCTCATACTCGCGATGCACTGATCGCTGCAAGAGCTTCGACTATGCCTACCCCACATACTTCTACTTCTTCATTTTCTATCAAGGAAACTAACAAGCCTATCATGATGATTGACAAAGAGGGAATCGATCATGGATTCTGCATTAGTAAGTACTTGGTTTCGGTTTAGAGCTAGTTTATGAGGGGGTAAACGGCCGGAGAACATTTGCTAATTGGATATGATGCAGATCACAGCGAAACAATGGCAACAAAAGTGAAAGACTGGATAGATAAAGTAGTTCGAAATGCATAATAAAATAGATTGCAGCCTAAATTCTGAAATACGAATAACTTTTCAAAATCGACAATGATTATAGTTCTGCAGACTTTCCATGTCACAGATTTGTTGGGCCAGTGTACTTCGAAGGAATGCCTTGGTAAGCTCCCTTTGTGGACGCTCGCATCGGGGTATAATTTCGGCATTTTTTTCTTGGCGTACCTTGTACATATTAATAGCAGTTGAATTTTCGAAGAGTTAATTCGCTTCACTATCTTAATTGCGGCTCTTCAGCTTTGGCGACTAGTGTCAACTGGTTTTGAAGGACAAGTTGTCCAGGTCAAATCTCAGCCTCATCGCAAACTTTCCACTTTGAATTTTTGATTATTTACTTGCATGCATATCATGAGGTGACGACATGGGTGATATAGGAAGGCACACTCATTCGTGACCAGAACGAGCAGGGGCTGTTACACCATGTAACCTCACTATCCGGTGCTGTATATCCTTTTTGGTTCGTCTACATATGGCCCCCGCAGATTCATATATTTCTCACCCAATCCGTCAATTGATGAACTTTTCGATTCCCACATAAGCGCTGGCTTATCGATAGATGCATCAACCCAGTGCTTTGTGATTTCTTGATTAGAGATTGAACATTTTGCTCGGCTTTGGAGCCTCTTTTGGCGCTGATCGCGTAAATCTTGCATGGAGTTGTGGGGGCTAGTGTACCTTTGATGCGGCTCAATAGACTTGATGATTTATCTTTCGTGTTCTGGGGTTCTTATCTGCGTCTTGTAAGACACTTTCAATTTTCAAAGAAAAAGTTCACTTCGTGCCCATGGCTGAACTGAATCCAAAAAATACAGGCGGCGCTAATGGCACCGCTGCTTTTAATAAAGATCTTTTTGATGATTCAACTCCGCAGAAATTAGTGGATGATTATGATTTTGTTTCCTTATACCTACGTTGCCGATATGACCGCCGTGGTGATATCGAGACAGGACGACTACACGACTTCGAAGCGGGACTCCCAGAAGGATTTAAGGAGAAATTACCAAACAATTATAAGGATAAGATCAAACGAGAGCTAGATCGAATTGCGGAGTTACGAGCAGTATTCATCGGGAGATCTAGGAACCTCCCTGATATTGTCAAATTGAAGAAGCTGAAGGTAGCCTGGAAACAAAACGCCATCAACTCTCATCATGAAAACTGGAACTCGATCCAGGTTAGGATAAAAAATTTGAATAAAGAGCGAGCAGAACTGCAACAAGTATTCAAAACTTTCAAAAACGAGTCAACGAAGGCTGCACAGGTCGGAAAAGACCTTGAGGCAAAGGATCAAGAGATACTCAGAGCGGAAAGCAGAGCGGAAGATAACCATAGAATCCTGAAAGAGGTAGCAAAGTGGAAGATCACTGGTGATTTGGTTGCCGAAGAAGAAAAAGACGTTCCGGATAACTCTGGATTTGGCTTTACCGTCTCAAAAATTACTTTAGAGAAGGGGGAATTCCACGATGCAGCCAGGACCACATCTTTTGACCAGTATAATATGGAAAGGCATTCTATCTCGGAGGCACTCGAGCCCAAAGATGGTCATGATCCATGGGCAAGAGAAAACACCGAAAGCATTCGCTATTTTCATTTTCCTGCTAATAACATGGAATGGATGGAAGTAGGTTTTCAAATCTAGGATTTCTTGACATCAAGCTAATGCTCACTGAAGAAAGCAATAGAAAGACATTACAATGAAACCAAAAACCACCGGCCACGGACATCAAAAATTCTTTCCAGGGAACTGTGGACGGGGCAGCAGCACGACACTCCAAATGATCCGCTTCATGCTCGGCACATGCGCTCGCACTGCTAATGTATTCCTCACGGTGAATCACCTCTTTATGATGAATGTTATCTTTATTAACAGGAATAGATTCGGAAGTGGATGCCAGTCTTGCTGAACACCACTATCCTTCTCGAAAAAGTAGCAATAGTAATATAGTCCTTTTCGTAAGACTAACCTCAGGTTTAATTGATTCGGGAGCTGACAGATTTTCTAGATGCCTTATCTTCACTGGGAGATGGATCGAAAGAGAGCTCACATGGCCAATGTTGCGAAAAAAACTCACATCCGAGTATCGAGAACAACAACCTCGTTACGACATACGTAACAAAGACATACTTGCAGGCATCGTCAAAGAGAATAAGAAAAAGTTTGGCTTCCTACATAAGGTCGAGGCCAAGGAGCTTACGAATTCAGATGACCCTCCCCCTTCTAGTGAATCGAAGCAGATGACTAGATTTCGTCGTTTCTTTCAAATCGATTCTAGGGTTAGTGCAGATCAAGACTGTTCGGGAAAGGTCCGAAATCCCTGTGGTCGTTATTTGATGCAAACTGCGAAAGTCCACAAGGCAATGGACCTTGAACCGGATGTCAAATTGCTACACAGCCATTTGCATGAGAAACCGCCTTTCCATCCACGCCGTACGCTTGATCAGTCCTACTACTTCAAGCTTGAAAATACAGAACCTCGAGACAAGGATCAGGTTGTTTATCGTGGTACCAATGAAAGGAGGAAAATTCACGGGAGTACCCGCGTGGTGATGGTCGATCAGCTGTGGATGTATATTCTTGACGAACGTGAGTTTCCTTTCTAAAACAGTATTCTTTCTGTCACATGATTGTATTACTGATGATCATATAGATACCATCATTACTAGCTCTCCAAAAAGACTTAGTCGTAATAAACCAGACTCTTCTGGTGTGCACAGATGTATTAGAGATCGATTAGAAAAAATTCGTCCAGGCCAGATTAATTCAGTCTATGATCTCGCTCTTTTGATCATGAATGAGTGTTCGATGGTATTCTTCGATCGCACAAAGCCTACTGACGATCGACCCGAGGTTTTGGACATATTTGCTAATGCGATTGGTTACGTTGTAAGTGTAGACGCGTTGACATATCATATGCAAAATCAGCTGATAAGAAATAGTCGGCAATGAAAACATCCGCATTCGAGCTATTCTGGCGTCACCTTGAACAACTGAGCTGCCAAAGACTAAAAGTCAGCCCGGAAAAAGCACGACTCTATCTCAATATTAACCCTGAGGGGGTTTTGTTACAAGAAGCCCATGATATCATTGAAGAACTGAAAATGATGTCGCGTATTAATTTGCAACAGCGAGTGATATCTCAATTGATGCCTTTTGGTTTGATCAAAAAATCCACCTCTTCTTTCATAATAGTACCTTCAATTCGCTTGCTGAGCTTATCATTCTTTTAGATTACAAGTTACGCAAGTCTTCTCAAAGGCCCTAGAAACTATCAATGGAAAGGTCGAGCCAATGCAAGAAATGACTGACCTCTTGAGTCTCATGCTCAAAGAACTGCGAAAGAAGAATCCCTCGTATTCAAATGGTATCGCCAACGACGGCACGTCACCGGCTGAGGATACCTCAACAAAGGTCAAAAAAGTCATTATAAAGCATACAATTGATCGATGTTTAGATCTAGTCAACACTATATCAAATCATCAGACCGAGTTGCAGCAGCTTGAGGATAGTGCCCGTGAAATTGCCGAGCAATTACGCGACCTACTCAAACAACAACAAGCTAGTATCATAGAAGCCACCGCTTCACTGGACCGTGCGGATGAAAGTGTACACCAAGGTAGATCTATCATGATATTCACCGTTATCACCATTATTTTTCTCCCCTTATCTTTCATGAGCAGTATATTCGGTATGAATGCGGTGGAGTTTACTGGACCCTCAAACTCCATCATGGGCATTAGAGAACAATTCGAGTTCATGTGTTCGTTAGCCCATTCCAACCCCCCCCCGAATCTTATAGTAAATCAATGCTGATAATCATATCTTAGTTCCGATACCAATTGCCTTGACTTCGTTCTTCCTTTATTTGGCACTCAAAGCACCAAGGCCAAGACTTACAATACTTCCCTTCTTTCTTTTCTTTCCTATTATTCTTGCAAGGGCGTCATGGTATGGATTTAAAGGCAAGCCAAAGAAATGGGAAGGACTCTTCTTGTATTTGCATTTCGGGTCATCCAAAGGAAAGATAGGAGATAAATACAGGAAAATGGTGAAAGTTGTATATCAGTGGTTTTATGCGACAAAAGCCAAAGATAAGACCAAGCCACAGCCCTCCGCTAACGAAGAGCAAGAAATCGCAAGTAGTGAATGGTACGAGGAGTTTTACCTCGGAGATAAAGGCAAGGATCTCGCTCCGGCAATTGGAGAAGATAATGTATGATCTCGCAGTCCTGTATTTGCACCACTATGTAGACACTCGGGATTGTAAGTTTGAGGTGTGGCTTGTCTTATCATGTATGCTATTTTTCTAGGGTCTGTTTCAAGCGAAAGTAATTTTGTCAGATTGACGAGTAATTTAATTGAATTTTGGAGAGTTGTACTTGGGTACCAGGAACTCCGAATCTGGCTATTGACCTTGGATGTCTTATCTGAGATTTCCAACCTCTGTACCAAACTTTAAACAGCATTGAAATTAGGTCTCATTATATATGATGAGGGTTTTCCAAACGAGGGCTCTACTGTAACATGGGATGAAATTGGAGTTTGCAGAAATTGGATTGCTTGCCAAACTTATGTGCGGGGTATGTGTCACATCGCGTCAATGGTTGACGTGGAATACAGTATGAACTATTGACTTTCAAGTATATCTCTGGCAATCATATGACACAATGGAACACACTTATACAGCACAAAACTTCCGAGATCGCTACCAGAAAATCTTTTTTAAACTAATAATTTCTGGTCCGGCTCTATGGAAACTAATTATCCAGGCATTAAGCAATCCCGTTGTGGCAGTTCTGCTTTAATTCCCCATTCTTCTTCACCTAATTATTCTTCATCCAATCCCTCCATACAAGCATCTTGATCGACAACAAGCTGCTTTCGAATTACCAACGTCTTCAAGACTGGCACATCTTCATACATGTACTCTGAACCACCACGTGCATTTTCGCACTGTCTTCCACACGCATTTGGGTTGCCTCTATGGACAACAATTCCTCGTGGACATATATACACTTTATTGGTATCCCAACGCGGATGATACTCTACATTTTCATTCGTGCTTTTAGTCTCCGACCAAAAATTCTCCAATTCCTCTACAGAACTGCAGATCTTGACTGCAGAAAGATATGTCTTGTTCTCCAACCAGTTCTCCAGCCGTGTAATCTGGAAGTATCTCGCCTCTCCCAAAAGTGCGAGATATAGGGCATGGTCGTGCCCTTTTATGGGATCGTAGAAAATAGGAAGTACACTACGTCGAAGATAACGCAGTATATGTTCGAAAAGATCCGGATCCGCATCGATGAAATAAGAGCCGTCTGCTTGCTCATTACTATCCCAGCGCCCTGACAGTAGTGCCGCAAAGAAATGGCTCTCGCCTGTCATCGTATTTCTTGTAGTGACGAATCGCCGTTCTCCTACTTGAAGGGTGATGGGGCCGCCCACTGCTGGAGCTAGACGATTTTGTCCACGTGGATTGGAGCTTGTGGAAGCTGACATTTTGAACGGATCTAAGTATTACTTTTCGAATCAATTATATGAGATTGAATCTTACACAATTAGTTGAAGTGATCGAAAAGGACAATATCACCACTTACTTGGTTTCAGATACCAAATCCCTTGGAACGACGTGAATCACTATGGAGTTCACGTCTTCAAAATCCAGTTACCAAGATTGGACGTGAAGTGGTTCTAATGCCTAATCATAACCTGACCGAGATGATTTCTTTATGGTTTGAGAATTTTGGAGTTAATGTATTACTGTCTACCAAAGAACGAAATGTTTCAATGAGGGTCGGATATTATGCAAGTAGCCTTTGTTTGACAAGGGTGCTGCTGACCGTATCACCAAGGGTCTGATAAGTTTGCATTAAATTCTTGCACTAATAACAAGAGTTTGAGGCTTGGACGACAGATCAACGTGCTGATTGCTTCTTACCTTACATACATGATTCCATTATCCACTACACAAGCCAGCTAAATCTTTAATTAGATAGAACCAATGAGTTCTTCGTTCACAACCCAACAGAATTCCTTGCAAAAGTCTGTGAAGCTCATTGCATGATCATATATGATCGGGTACAATACCGTTTGTGTGATTAGCGCTAGAAGCAAATATGTTTGCTTTGTGTTTGCTCCGAGCTAGTAGAGATATGATGATTATAGACGCTGGCCCTAGCAGTTTCGCCAGTCTAAAATGGTGTCACTATACTATCGATGAACTTGCAGCGGCGCAGCTTTGCACCATGAATTTTTCGGATACTACCTCAGATACTACCACGATAGGTATTAACTTGATAATATCATGAACAATTATGGGTCTGATACTGACTTATGGATGTCTTGAAGCTTTGACAATCCTGCCACCTAGAAGGGCACCATGATTACGTCATCAATCATTCCAATGTTCAGCTTGTACAGCACCACATCCTAAGCTTCTAACGACACTCAATATTCGATTCAATTGTTTCTATACCAAAAATCTCATATACCTACTATATTCAATATTTTTTACACGCAAAATCGTGAAGATGGTTGTCGCCGGTACAATTTCACGCGTCCAGAGAACTATTGATCGCGTTGTAACCCCTGAACGGAGATCCCAGTTTTATGGACAAGTTTCCGAGTTCTTTCAGGAACAACCCCTTATTGCTGTATGTATTATTATGTTGCTGTTACACCTGAGTGATTTGAAGAATTGGTACATTCCATCTATGGCCAGTTTCCCATGGGTTTTGCGGATGAATCCACTCTTTTCTCACTCTTCATTTGTCAACAGACATACAATTAACTCTTATCTCAACCTCCATCGATACCCATGCCAATCAAATCCCACTTTCATATCATTTCTCCCATCTCCCCACAACCTCACTAACCGCATCTAATAGACATTCCTCCTCGCAACCCTGAGCATCTCTCTTGTGCCTCTCTTTCTCTTTACAACATTCACCCTCTCGGTCCTCGCGTTCTCCTTCATCTCCGCTATTCTCTTCTCGTTCTTCTGGATCGGAATTGCTTTACTCTTACTTGTGCCAACTCTCTTCGTTACTTGCGGATTGGGAATTCTGGTATGGATATGGGCTGTTAGTTCATGGGTTGTGGCAAGATGGCTCTATGGATTTGTGCCTGCGAGTAATGGGGCGGGAGAATTGAGGTTCCCGAACGGAAAGAAAATGGTAGTTAAGAAGGAGGAGGGAGAGGTGCCAAGGGCGGAATATAGAAATGGGATTTGACTACGCGATACTATGGCAGTGGAAGTTGGAGACGGAACGCGAAGTGGGGACCAAGGGTGGTAGATAGGTAATCGGGCGGGCTTGGAGTATCTTGGCTGTAAGAGTAGAAATTCGGGATCATGGAAATAGATGGATGGACGGCGCGAACGGGGTACATAGAATGGGATATTAGGGAACTTCAAATCGGAATGGAATACGGATAAGCTTAAGCCAATTTCTCCTGGAATAGTTTCGTTTGCATTGTCATGCATTCTTTATCGAGATGAAGTTTTGTCTTGAACTTAGTCCTATTCTAATCTAATCATATACTCAGAAAGCACTCTCCAATTCACTGGATATTGGCCGTCACGTTATTGCTTTGTATTTGATGCTTTCAACAGTGAATTTCTCATTTGAAAAATCTTATTGGCCAAACAAACGCGTGGATAGTTTCGAGCTTGTTTACCTCATATAACATCATTTTAAATTTCACGCTTGTTTAAAACTTGGATATCTGATTCACTCAACACCTGGGATCAACATCGATCGGTGATTTTACACCACCAACCGTGGCGTATCACCAGTCAATCACATTCGAGCGACGACATGATGGTAGACTACGCAAAATATCGAGTGATAGATTTGAAGGAGGTCCTTAAAGCTCGTCAACTTTCAACTGATGGCTTGGAAGCTGCTTTAGTGCAACGTTTGACACAATCAAATGCCCGTCATGTTTTTATTGAGGATGTGGTCAATCGAAAAGTTAAACCTAAAGTAGCTTCTACCACGTAAGTACTATCATCATTCTTAACTCTTCTCAATTTTCATGTTGTCGTCATCTCTTTTGTTGATGATTGTTGTGGGGAGTTTTCATCCGACGGAAGAATGCGTGTGGCACAAGGAACTTCGCCGATTTCAATTGATGATCATTCAACTAACGTAACTTTAGACCTCCACCTCGATCGCAAATTGAAGATGTCAACCTGAAGCTCGGTACCCCGGTTCATATCATGGATACTCTCAAAAACATCCCGAGCTTCACTCCTACAGTCGCAGGCTGTACAATGCTCAACCAAAAGAACAGCCATACCTCTTCTCAGAGCCAGAATTCGCGAACCACTTTCGCAAAAAAATGTTCCTGCACAGTCCACTCCAAATAGCAGTCAGGATTCTGTTCTATTCTACAAAAATGATTTCAGCGATGATGATAATGATATAGACTTGGATACCAACTACGACTTACCAGTGTCTCAGACATCCTTCACTAATTCACAGCTAAAATCTCAACCTGATACGTACAGTCCATATCAATGTGTCCTCACACCCGAACCCATGGCATGATGCCACCAGCTTCAAGCTTCCAACAATGCTATCCTACAATGTCGCAAAATTCTTATCCGGCGGTAACTCCTACTCCACGTCAGCCATTGGCAAATATTACAAGTGACCAAATGTCACCACCATCGTCCTTTAAGGCTTACAAAGAGCACCTGGTTTATGCTCTATACGTGATTTTCTATCAGCTAGAGCAGATGTATTCGAATGGCCAGAGCTTTCAGGATGAGAATGCAAAACTTGCACGCAGAAAATGGTTGGTAAAGTTGGGTATTGACGTTTCGCCATACAACTTTGTGTTCACTAATGAGTCGCAAAGGGATGAATTCGAAATTCATTGGGCTTTTAAGTCTTTGGAAGAGCGCCGAGATATCGAATAGAAAGCTGTTCAATTGAAGCCACCCTATCAATCACGTATGCGGTACCGCTATGCTTAGCCCCTTTGGTTCTACGAACACCTGTTCCGATCAACCTTATCGGTCCAATCTCTCTATAGTTCTACGAATTGGAGCAGAAATGTTTCAACATCTCACAGGGAATTTTTTGGCTTATTATGACCTTGTTCCGAAACGTTTGGCTTGGCTTGAAACTTTGGGCTTCGAGGATCCCAGATATCTACCTCTAGTGCAGATTACAAGAGAATTACAGGCATTAAACGATTTCTATGATCAAAAATCAATCGTAGAGCGAAGAGCTATTGAAGCTAAAGCAAGGTATATTAATGCTATAACCAACCTGCCTAATCCTTCGTGAGAGACTCCAGAGAAAAAGTATGAGATATACCCAGTAAATACTTTCACGACAAACGCCGCGAATGACCTCAAAAGCTTAGCCTTGATGTTATACCATTCTGCTATAAAACTGCACAGCTTCGTGAGGGTAATATGCAGGGAATGGAAGTTGCTTCGAGTTAAATGACCGAGGTTGAACGCAGTAGAGTTCTTGAGACGGCGAAAGCCATCAAAGAAGATAGCAACCCAGTTGTTGAATTATGGCCAGAACTTGAGTATACATATGGTTTTATTTAAATTAACAAAAAAAGGACAAGGAGTTTAAGAATGACCATGTTGGCTATTCCAAAAAGCGCGGATTGTGGATCATCGATATAGAACTGAATGTCGAACCTTTCCAGAGCGTCAACGCCGGTCCCACCGCTTTACAAGTAGCATGGTCCACAAAGCCCATCGAGGAGCGAAAGGCCATTGCCAACAAAGCTAATTGGGAGAAAGAACGCTCTGTAAGGGATTTGGCGAGAAGGAAGGCCGAAAAGGCGGGCGCCAATTACAAACCCCTCCCACTTGGGTTAAGAAAACACGCAAGCGCTCATCTACGACCCAATCGTCTAACTACAAAGTTTCTAAATCCTCTAGTTATAGAAACGATCGATATGGCTATGGTGGCTATGGTAGATCATGTTCTTCAGGTTATGGATTTGGATACGGAAGATATTAGTTTGGGCTGACGTGCTTGCTTGACTTTTTCTAAGCATCTTTCTACGAAGATACGATTCTCTGATAGTTGCTAGTCTCTGCATTAGCATTCACAATGTTTTACTAAATTTTTCCTTTAGGCTGTGTTCTCATGGGACACTTTCTGGGGGGTGCCAGGGATCTTCTTGAAGCTGCTTCATCAGGACCTGCACTTTCAATTGAATTTTGACGCATGGCGTCGAGGATTCTGTTAATCAATTCTTATACATAGTTGGACACGTGGTATTGGAGTATCAAGAAGTAGGTATGGCTCACCAGTTAGTCGCACTTGAAGGGGTGTTTCTCAAACGAAATCAACAGATAATGTACAACACATACTCAAAATAATAATATATAAGACCAGCTTCCCCTTGAGATTCGATTTGCTTCTGTGAGCTTCTATAAGACATAAATCCTGTGAAAATCTATTTTCTCTGTGAAAAATTCATTTCACCACTAACCTGCTTACATATTCTTAGCTCGCCAACTCCACCATATGGACATATAGATTTCATCCATTGTCAATATCAGGTACAATAATATATAAAATTCAATGGGAATGTTACCTAAATTAATAATTTGTAGATATCGTTAAGCAGCTTGGGAATTTTAAAAGCTGGCTTGATTCGCATGTAACACTATATGGTGTGGCTCAAGCGAGCCGCGTCGGCAAAAAGGCCTGCTGCCTATCCGATCCAATTCTGAAATGACCGGAATACAGGGGAGATATCTTGCGATACCTAATTAAACAATTTCGAAGCGCGGGTGGCGGCTGGATGCCTGATGCGTTGGTTACGCATGATTGTCATTAAACTTCAGTTCATTCTTTTTTCCTGATGCTTTCCAACTCATGACATCTAAAAAAATGGGTACTTTTGAGACCACTAAGCTAACGGCTCTCAGATCAGAAGAGCAACTGAACCTACTCAATGAGATTGATACACTCCGCCGTTCAGGTATTAGTGATCATGTCTCCTTGCCACAGATTGCTGTTTGTGGAGATCAATCTAGTGGGAAAAGCTCCTGCTTGGAGGCCATTTCAGGAATACCCTTTCCACGCAAAGATACCTTATGTACTCGCTTTGCTACCGAGCTTGTCCTTCGCAAGAGCTCTGTGGAGTTAGTCGAGGTAAATATTGTTCCTAGCCAAAAGAGGTCCCAGGAAGAGAGTCGAGAAATCACCGGCTTTCAATACACGCTTCAGTCTTTCGACAAACTACCGGAATTGATAGAATCAGCGAAGATTGTCCTAGGTCTTGACAAGCCTGGAAGCGGATTTTCTTCAGACATCCTTCGCATCGAAATTTCTGGCCCGACGAGGCCTCATCTAACAGTTGTTGACTTACCCGGCTTGATCCACGCTAAGAATGATGCCGAAGATGAAGAGGATGTGGAGGAAGTGGTATCTGAACTCGTATACTCATATATGCGCCGTCCAAGAACAATCATATTGGCAGTTGTCTCCGCATCGAACGATCGGGCTCTCCAAGCAGTGTTAAAGCAGGTCAAATCAGTGGATCCACATGGTAGACGCACTATGGGCTTAATCACGAAGCCTGACACTCTATTCGAGGACTCCGAGAGCGAAAAAGACTTCGTAAAGCTAGCTTTAAATGAAGTAACGCAACTCAGACTTGGTTGGCACGTACTGAGGAACCGCGATTTTAACACGAAACATGTCACCTCTGTGGAGAGAGATAGGATAGAGGAAGAGTTCTTCTCGCAAGGTATTTGGAAAACATTGCCTCGTGAAATTTTAGGAGTTTCACAGTTGCGAGAGCGTCTAAGTAGAGTTCTCTTGGACCATATCAAGTCGGAGCTACCAGCTCTCATTCGCGAAATTCAAGACATCTTGCTCAAGTCACAGCAAGCAATTACAAAACTCGGGGATCGCCGCGGAAACGCTGAACAACAACATTTGTATCTTTTAAAGCATAGCCAGGATTTCACGAACATCTGCAGAGCCTCGTGTGACGGTATATACGAGGACAGGTTTTTCGGAGATCTTGCTAGTGAAAAGTTTAAGACCCGCAAATTTCGAGCCGTTGTCCAGAGTCTGAACCTCGCATTTGCCGAAATGGTGCGGCTAAAAGGCCAATGTATTAATCTTCGGGGCAACGGACTTGAGGGGAAAAGTAATGAAGCTATCTCTTGGGTTCGAGGCATGTTAATTTCCTCAAGAGGAAGAGAGTTACCAGGAACTTTCAGCCCGATGCTGATTGGAAATTTATTCAGAGTGCAATCTGAACCATGGGAAAACATTTCCAAAGCCCACCTCCAGGACATCTGGACAAAAGCTCGTGGTCATTTAGAGGATATACTGTCTTCTCTCATGGATAAAGAGACATATATGGCGTTGCTCATGCTTTATGTCGATCCATTGATGGAAAAACTGCTCAAGAAAGCCACAGATGAATTGGACAGATTGTTCCGTGATCGACATAGACATGCCATAACCTATAACCATTACTTTACCGAAACCGTCCAGAAAATTTCTGATGCTCGTAATCAAAAGAGACTCTTAGAAGTCTTAGAGAAAGCGTTTCCTTTGGACAGTTTCAGTCAGACTCGTACCGGACCGAAGGACCTTTCGATCATATGCTCTATGATGTCGGAATCTATACCAGATATGGATACGCGTGCTAGCATCGAGCTTCTTGATCATTTGGAAGCGTTTTACAAGGTTAGACATTTAAAAAAAGAAACTCGTGATACTTGGCTAAATAATTATTCAGGTGGCAATGAAGACTTTTGTGGACAATGTATCTGTCCAGGTTATAGAGGCATCAATCGTGGATAATCTGGCGGATGTCTTCAATCCACTTGCAGTAGCACAGATGACCAGCGAACTTGTTTCGCAAATTGCTGCAGAGTCACAGGAAAATCAGGCGCAAAGAGAGAGCCTGGAAAAGAAGGTACATATTCTAGAGGGAGGTTTAAATACCTGCAAGTGGCATGCCGGTCGCTATGCTCCAGGTACGTAACCTTTTGCATGCCCAAGAATTTTTCTGATCGTACACACCATAGAAGTTGCTCTTGAAGACCCTCCGACCTCAGTAATACAGACACCAAAGTCCCATGCGCCCTCTATAGCTGACTTGTACATCTCGAATGTTTCAAGTGTGGAGACCGAGATCGGATATCACGCAGACGATCAAGAAGAAGCAAACGATTTTGTGAGTTGATCTAATATAGATCCCTCAACTTTCAGCTGTAATAACTAAATTTTCTGATAGGTGGATGCGACTCCCGCTCAAACGTACGCAGCAAAAGAAGATGGAGGAATAGATAACATTTCCGAGTGGGATCCTTGGGGAGCGAAAAAAACCAAGAAGAAGAAGAAGAAACTTAGGAACACCCCACGTGTTGCAACGGATGATGAAGGAAGCCAGGGTTCTGGATCGCTGCATTCACAACTTTCAAACTAGATCACGCAGTATCAAATTCTGCAATACTATCGCTCAAATGATTCTTGTCCTTCCTCTTTTGCTTTTCCACGCCTCCAGAGTACCTTCGATCTTACCCCTAGCTCACAAGTTGCCCTGTGTGTAAAAAGTACCTAAATATAGATCTCATAGTCAATGGTTTTCGTGATTTTTGATTTCATCGATAGGCACGACAATTCTGCTAGAGTAAATGGACTTAGCACGTGAAAAACAGATAGAGTGCAAGTGGAATAAACGACCAAGCAGATATTCCTAGTTCCCGATATAACGGGGGCGATACCATCTACTTTGAAAATAATGTGTCGAAGTTTATGAAATTCCAGGGCTTTCATCAAGTTCCAACATTTCCGTGTTTAAGTTCATAGTCTGAAGTTTGTGGACTTGGTTGATTGACAAAGAATTATGACTCCGGACTCAACTTTGAGTGAAATACATCGTCACCGGAAATTCAATTTCGAGGTAGTAACACTAATCATACCTGGGAATATATAGGGATTCCTCTGGTGGTTCATATGCTAGCTGTTGCAGCTTGGTATTATGACACCGAAATTGCCGAATTCTGTGACGGCTTTAGTCTTTCATCTTGATTCCCTCGATGATCCCATTGATATAACAACATCACAGAAAACTACCATACCTCCCTGCGCAAGGCCACTTGTTGTACGAGTATTAAGGTCGTGGTTCCCCTTCAATGTTAGAAAAAACATTGAAACGAACCAATCATCACATGTCGGCGAATCAATTTAGGAAAGTCCGACCGGGGTTACTTCGGTGTTTTTCCTAGGAGCTCCCTTGGCTCTCCACCTCCGCAGGATGAATGAGAAATCATCATGACGGTATGAGGGGCAACAACTTATAAAGAGGGGTTGAATTTCCTACATAACGAGTTCTTTATATCGAATCATTAAACTCTCTGCTCTGCACTAAACTTTTCAATCTTTGATACATCCTCCGAATCAAAATGGCAGATAAAAAATACAATGTTGGAGTAATTGGCTACGGGTTTGTATAATTCCTCAAAAGCTGTCGAATGTATACTAATAGAAGTTTGTAGCTTGTCAGCCAAAGTCTTCCATATTCCGCTCATTCTTGTTACACCATCCTTCACTCTTCACTCGATCGTTCAGCGAACACCAAAACCAAACGACAATGCCGCTCAAGATCACCCAGAAGCCAAAATCTACAACTCCGCAGATGCTATGTTTGCAGATCCAGAAATTGATGTCATTGTCATATCCACAACTCCTGAGACACATTTCCCTTTCACACAAGCCGCTTTACAAGCTGGTAAACATGTTATGGTAGAGAAACCATTCGTTCCTACATCCGCGGAAGCTTCAGAGCTTATTTCTATATCCAAAGAAACTGGAAAGTTCATTTGCGTATATCAGAATAGAAGATGGGACTCTGATTTCCTGACTGTCAAGAAATTGATGGCAGATGGTTCATTAGGAAGAGTGGTCGAATTTGAGACACATTTTGACAGATTCAAGGGCGAGAAGCCCGCAACTTGGAAGGGCACATTGACCATGGACAATGCTGGCGGTGTCATATATGATCTGGGGACACATTTAATTGATCAAGCATTTTGTTTATTTGGCCAACCGAAGGCAGTAACAGCAATCTTTGCAAATCAAAGAGCTGATGGTTCGGCAGAACCGGACAGCATTACTGTAATGCTGGATTATGGCGAGAAGGGGCCATTAGTAACCGCAAAAGCTGGGGTAAGCATAAAACACTGCTCTCAGTCACAGCTTCCTCCTCATATACTGAAAATCGCTAACAATCAATTCATAGGTTCTGTGCGTGGAAGAAGAGCAATTACGATACTGGGTTCGAGGATCACAAGGTAGCTTTAAAAAATACCACCTTGATGTTCAAGAAGACCAATTGAAGGCCGGTCTCAAGCCGGGTGATGCCAACTTTGGTATCGAATCAGAAGACAGGTCTGGAAGATTAGTGGTGTTCGAGGATGGAAAGCCTAAGGGCAGCACGTACAAGAACGTGACTCCTGAGACTTACGCTGCTCTCTATCAAGGCTTCGCTGATGCTATAACTAGTGGCAGCGAAAATGCTGTTCCAGTGAAAGCAAGCGAAGCTAGAGATGTTTTGAGAATTATTGAGGCAGCCAGGGAAAGTGCTAAGAGCGGAAAGACAGTTGCACTATAGATGGTTCCGTTACAACTTTCCCATGGATGGATCAGCGTTAAATATTCCACAAACTCATGTATTCTTTCTCTATCAGTAGATTATACCCCTAGTAATAGACCATGTTGACTCTAAAGTGGGAATATCTACGAATGTGCCGTTTTCAATTGCCTGCGGAGTAGGTGATAGGTGTATCCGTTCGCGATCCGGAGATAAATTAAGTACATGAATAAATCCGAAGCTAAATGCACGTCATCTCACTTCCTTCTCTACATATGTTCAACAAACATTTCTCATCAACGGATAGGAAAACAAAGTTTCGATTCCTTCCAAGAATTAGACCAAATATTCAAAAATCACTCAAAATGTTACCGCTCATCACCCTTGAGGAACACTTTCTTTCCTCGGCAGTGCTTGCCGCCCAACAAGCAAGCGGGGCCCCTGACCCATTCGCAGGGTTCCCAGTTCAAATCTCCAGGAAACTAAAATCTCTTGACAGTGAACGCATAAAGGATATGGATGATGGAAATATCTCTCTACAAATTCTTTCTCATGGTCCTATGGATCATGCTCCTCTCAAATTATGTCAAGAAATAAACGATGAACTCGCAGCTGCTATCTCCAAAAATCCGTCCCGCCTAAAAGGTTTCGCAACTTTGCCTATGGGATCCCCCTTAGAAGCAGCTCACGAGTTAGATCGATGTATCAATGAACTCGGTTTTGTGGGCGCATTAATTGACAATCATCTTGGCGGCGAGTTCTACGATGATGAGAAATTCTGGAGTGTTTTTGAAAGAGCTAGTGCTTTAGATGTACCTATCTATATTCATCCTAATTTCACAGCTGAGAAGGATATGAGTAAATACCGTGGCAACTATCCTGAGGTTATAGCAATGGCGTTGAGTAATTGGGGACTGGGATGGCATTTCGATACTGGGCTCCATTTTTTGCGTCTCTATGCTGCGGGAGTGTTCGATCGATTTCCGAAGTTGAAAATAGTTTTGGGGCATATGGGTGAGCTTTTGCCGTTTAATCTGGAGAGGATTTTCAAGGTGTCCGGGAGATGGGGGAGGGCGAGGGGATTAGAAAAGGTTTGGGAGGAAAACTTGTGGGTTACTACGAGTGGGATGTTTTCACTGGCGCCATTGGCTTGCTTGGTGCAGACGAAAGGGAAGGATAAGATTTTGTTTAGTGTTGATTATCCATTTTCAGAGAATGGAACGGGGAGGGACTTTGTGGAGAGGGTGGTTAAGAGTGGACTTTTTGGGGGTGAGGATTCAATAGAGATGAAAGGGTTTGCGTTTGAGAATGCGGAGAGATTGCTGAGAGTTAAGGCTAAGGATCGAAGTGGTATTTGAGGACGAGAAGTCTGGCTAGTGGTGGAATATGCTTTTTGTCCTTATTCTACTTTACATCTCAACTCCATTTTCGATCAGATATTGGGAAATTTAATTGATACCCCTCCCTGCTCAGTCTTCGTATTGTTATCTTTGGAAAGGAGACTCAACCTATTAACTAGCCGCAGCTATATCTCTGATAGCTATTAGCTTCAAAGATGCTCATAAATACGATTCAATTTCATAAATGAGAACACTATGATATAATTCCGGTGTGCAAATTACAACCACGATAAGCGTACATGGTCTTTGGAAGGAAAGTGCAACTTTAGTGCACCTTATCAATCCAGTTCCACGCGTAGGTTATAAGTTATGAGTTCTTTCCCTTTGAAATCTAGGCGAGGTTCAGCCACACAAAATACTCACGCAGAAGAAAAAGAAGAATGAGTTATCATCACACATTTCATTCATCTGAGTTTCTAATTGTCATCTGAACTCTCACGTGAATCATTCGATTTTCTCTGCATTGTTCACCACATGCATTCTTCACTTTTCGGTGAATTTGATTGCTACTGAGCAGTTTTTGTTTCTCGAGGGAGAGCAATCTAGTAATTCTGAATATCAAGACAAACCGATTCCCATTTCCACGACTTTGATCTTCGATATTTGTATCTACTGTCAGCCAGAATAACCTTATTTGCTATTCCGGATACTTACGAAAGTCACCATCGAATCACATTTCCACAATATTCACTTGGCGCAAACTCAGCTTAACTTTCTTTTCTTCAGTATATCCAACCACAAGAATCTTGCTAATTCACATTTGAACTCACAACTTACGAGCCCACGATCTGAGATATCAACTCCTTTCTCTTCTTCAGCAATTTAGCTGATATAGACTTACTATAACAGAAGGCGTGCAACTGAAAGCCCTTTCTCGAAAGATTCTGATACGCGCAAATCTGAGTCTGCGATCTCAGTTGCCGCCAATTTTCTCACCTTGCTGCAGTTCTCGTTAACAACTACCGAAGTATACCTCACTTTCGTTCGCTTTCAAAAAAAACTAATACTCCTCATCTTCTTATGCTATCTATATTCACTATTCTTAGTGTGGAATCGGAAGACTTTTCAATCCACTAACTTTCCACTTCCATCCTCTTTCAACCTTCTCAACTACAACCTCCACCTCCCCAACCTCCACCTCCCATACCTCCGTCGATCTATCTCGACTTCTCTTAGTTGCTCCTCTTAACCTTATCTTTTGCTTTCCCTAGTTTCTTCTATTATTTACATCCTTAACTTATTGATAACTTTACTCAAATCCTGCAATCATGCCTCCAAAGGCCCATAAGCAAGATCAGCGCGGTGAGGTCATGCCTTCAAAGAACTCTCGTAAGAAATTCCAGCGCGGTGAGGAGGTCTTGCAGGTCGACGATCCCAACAATCATGCATTTAAAGCTCAGCCTGTCAAAAACAGTAGAAAGAGATCAAACCCGGTTCACCCTTCCATCGAGAATGGTCCAATCGAAATTTATTCTGATGATGAACAATCCCAACCAGCCAAAAAACCTCGTTCAAGTATGCAGAAATTCTTATGATTCAGTCCACTAAGTTGGCGACAGGTCGAGCATTAGATGCAGAATGACTAATCTCTGAATAGGCCCAGCCGCGTCAAAATCAAATAGTCGTGCTGCGAAGCAAAAAGAACCCCTGTTTGAAGCCAGACAAGAATCAGAAGAAATTGACTTACTAGAAGTAATCCCCTGCCCAAATCTGCCGCCGAAGAAACTTTCTCAACCATTCGCAGACAAAGATGCGGACGTGTACATTGTATTGATCTCGAAGAACCCCAAATATTCATTTAGAATGCACTCTCACATCCTAAAGCGTGCCTCGCCGTGGTTCGCTGAGCAATTTCAGGGAACTTCTGTCGTTGAGGTGAATGAAGACACAGCAGCTACAATTACTAGAGATACTGGAATCAAGTATAGATTTGAACTTAGGTTTGATGATCATCTGGGGTATCACGCGTTGAAGCGGGTGGTAAGTAATTTTTCTCGTTATCTGAAACTCGCGTGCCTCCTCGTTGAACTTGAACACACGGAACTAATATCTGTAGGGCCTCACAATGTATAAGGAGCAACCTCAAGCTGTTGTCAACAGAGCTATTTCCACAAATGGCTACAACGACTGTTCCTTCTCTGGCACTGGCTCATCTAACTCTCTTCGATCATCTTCATGTTTGCCGCAATACGATGGCTCATATGACGATATTGAAATAGCAAACACGATGGGTGATCTTAATGCATCGATTAGATTTGACATGACCACTTTCCTTCCACTTTCAAGTGCACTTTCAACTTCTCAAGACCCTATCAATGAAGTTCAAGGAGAGGAGAATGGTATCGAGCGAGAAGGGAATACCACTACTCGCCTGAATAATGCCGAACTTGATCTGCCAGCCCAGACCAATGCGGCGGAGCAAGTTGCTACGCCACCTACAAGCCCCATCAAGGCGGAAACTGGATCAAACACAGATCGAACAATTTTTCAGAGTCCACGAGTTGACACAGTATCTCAGGCTCCTCTTGCAGATCAGAGAGTTTCAAGAGCTGACCCGAATATCAGATCAGAAATTGGATCCGAGGAGCAGACGTTCTCGCCAAGTTTCCTGGAGCACAAGTCGTCAGAAAGACAACTTGAAGATCTTTCAAATGAGGAAGATAAGGTTGATGAGCAATGTAGCCCAGTACTGCAGCCAAATCAGATGCCGCCAAGTCGCCAAATTTCTCCTGAAGAACAACTTCAAGATGCTATTTCCAAGGAAAATCCAGTGGGACCCGGAACAAACCCCGAGGAAGCACAACCTGCTGCAGCCTCGCTTTTGAAGCAGCAGTTCAAGGCTGAATCAATTATTGAAACCCCTTCTAGCAATATCATCGTTAACAAAGCAGTTGATATTACCACAGAATATGTGAACAACAACAATTCAAACAAAAAGCCAATGGATCAACAAACTCTCTTAGAAAAGGTTGGAATTCTCGACGCATATCACTCCCTTTTTCTCTGCTGCTACGGTTGGTTTCCTACAATTTCCACAACAGATATTTCAGCTGCGATGAAACAGGTCTCGATGTTGGTCAAGGTCGCTACCCTCTACACTTCATTAAAAATTGTCAGACCTCACATCGTGGCCTCTCTCTTCTCCCACGGTCGCAATCTGTACTCAGTCATCCGTGAAGATCCTCCCCGTTTCTTGATACTAGCGTCCAAGCTTCAATGCGCCCTCATCTTCAAGGAAGCTCTCATCCATATCGTAGGACAATACCCCTCCTGGCCATGGCCCACTAAGGAGAGTCAAATGGGTCCTGATCTTGGCAAGGTCATTTCAATGAAATTCGACGATCTCCAACGCATCAAATTCAAAGTCAATGGCACACTCTTTCAGAGCTGTATCGTTAAAGACAAAGTAAGAGTCAGCATCAATAATTTGGATCGGTCAACCTTTGACATTTGGGTTATTGTTCAAATCTGGCATGATTGGTTCTCTCAACAATTACGCCATTGCACGTTGGTTCAACGCCACAAACATCGAAACGTGGAAAAGAACATGTATAGGATTATTGCTCAAGGCGGTGATGCGTATCTCAAGATTGACGATGTTATGGCAATGATTGAACCATTCAGAGCCGGCTCAGAGGCGAGAGAGTGGGGTCATTGGGAGAAGGACCAGGTTGAGTTGCAGTTGCGTATTTTAAAAGAGCATGCTGCGATGAGAGTCAAAGATTTATTGGAAGATGAGTTGATGGGTGATACCAGCGGAAATTCTGGTGAAATCGAATATCTCACATGCACCAAGGTCGGTGAACATGAGTTGCCATGGTTTGAAGCAGCATTGGTTATCATTGAGGATTAGAGCTAAAATTGGGGATGAGGCAAATTACCGAAATGAGTGCGAGAATCGAAAGGAATCATGGAGTTGCTTCACACTGCGGAGGGTATCTGATGGCTGGAAGTTACTCGTGTGAGCTGGTATCTTCAACCTATGGACATTCAGACGTAAGCAAGCGCTGCCACATCTTTTGCTTACTTACTATTTATCTATCTTGCGAAGTATCGTTATTATTTTTCCTTCTTATTTTTTTTATTTGATGGAGATCGATGGACATGAATGGAGAATGGGATATTACTTACTTGTTATTTGCGGACACAATATCAGATATGAACTGCTTTTATCATAGCGTACGGAACGGACATGCACGAAAGAATCCAGGAGTGGAAGTCAACAGCTAGAGAAGATACTTTTTTAACAGAACGAAAGAATGAATAAAATTTTCCTTTTCAATATTATCATGATATTGTTCCTTGAACTTGATCGTTTCACGAATCATCCTAAATGTGACCTTATGGACAGAGATGATACCATGTAGAATTAAATCTTGCAATGAACGCCCTCTTCCATATGCACCAAACCTGCCCGATGTAACCAGCTCGGATAACGCCAACCCCGCTAGAATCTCATGTAAACCCACCCAACTTATTATAATATTCCGCATTCATAGATGATCATTTTAGACTCCCGCCAAATAAATCTTGCTCTTCTTTTAATCTCTGCTCCCGCTCCATCTTCCTTTTCTTGATAATCTTCTCGTCATCTTCTCCATCTTTACCCTCTACTCCTTCCCTTTTCATTTTTTGTAACCCGACTAAGTCTGCTTTTTCGGGGTTTCTGCATTTCTTTAATTTCTTAACCAGGGCTTGGATTTCTTGTCTTTGTTCGGGGGTTTGTTCTTCGGGGATCGAGGAGAGTGTTTGAGCGAGCTTTTTAATTAAGGTGAGGAGTTTTTGGTAAGTGGATGTTGCGGTGTTTGTATCTGGATTCGAAGGGTTGTAGGATTTCAGAGCGAGGTAGAAAGTGGCTAAAGGGGCGGAAGCGAGATAGAGGGATGCAAACATTATTTGTGAGGGCGTATAGTGGAAATATGAATCGCACAATAGCGCACTTGTTTTCAGATAATGTCGCGCGCGTCCATGGCTTTCTAACGTTAAATTGTGCATATTTTCGGGTCTTTGGGATTCGAGTTCTGCGGGGACGGGAATCTTGTGGGTGGAGATGGCGAGGAGTTCCATGATGGCTCCTTCGAGACCGCGGTAGGGGTGGCGGATGTCGAATTGGAAACGGAGTCCTTGGGTTAGAAGGAATTCTGAGGAGAGAATCTCTTCAGTGGTCGTTTTTCCTATGTCGCTCGCGAATCTGGTGATGCGGAAGTAGTGGTTTTCTGTTTTGGTGGCGAAGAAGAGGCCGGTTTTTAATATGGTAGTGGGAGTATAGGTCATTAGACTGTGACTTATGTAGAAGCGGCGGATGTATTGAATTGCTGTGGCCTAGGGTGGAAAGAGATGTTAGGATATATTTTGAGCAAAGACAAGTTGCGCATATTGTAATTTAGCAGACGGCTGCCAGCATTTCATAGCGAAAAGTGGCCGGTCTAACAAGACTAAAAAATCTCCGCATGAGAAGAACGTACCTTGACCTCAATCGGCACACCCAAATGATCCCCCAGCTGCAGCGTTTGTCTACAATAATAATCCAACAACTTCAATTCTTCATCCACCGTCAAACAATCCACATCTCCATCCGGCAGCGCAGTACTAGCGGACCTACTGTTCTCTGCTTCGCTATTATCATTTGAGGATGCAGCACGAGCTTCTCTGGCGCGTCGAACGGCATCTCGAACTTGGGTTGTGGCTAGGGCATTTGTGCTTTCGCGCAGGGAACGGAGTGCGGACGGTGTGTATGACCAGTGACGATACTGAGTGGAAGTACGATATCGGGCGTCTTCGTTAGACATGGTGAATTTTGAGGAGGATTAATGAAAGTGGTTATGGCGCATAGTTGAATTGTGAGGTTATTGATAAGAAAGAGGTTCATGGCTATTATTTGTGAGGTGGGAGCTTGGTGCAGGGGTAATGGAAATACTTTATTCCGTCGATTGGCTGGCTTAACGTTGTGCATCTTTTGGAATGCTTGAAGGGACTTATTAATTACAGTTCATTTATCAAAATGGCATAAATATAGAAGAGTTTAACTTAACAATACTTTCATTGCTGTCCATCAAAAGATAAATATCCAAATGTGACATGTCAATTCCGTTACCTGTGAAGTACCATATTCCTGTCATACGGCAATCTGAGCCGAGGCAATGGTGGGCACCGGAACACATTCAAGGTATATGACAAGATGAGAGCTTCAAAGAAATCCATTTTGATAACGATACTTCGAGAATCGATCATGATATAAAGCAAGTAAAAACCTTGCCAAAATGTATCGCTCCATCATTCAGGTTCATCGAGTCAGTCGTGTGGCTTCTCGTCGCTGTTACAACAGTGGACCTAAGATAAGTCACGATCCCACTTTATCAACAAAAGATGAAGACAACATCACGCGTACAAAAAGTGTATATTCCCAACCTACTGCTCCAAGTTCACCTGAAGTTCAAGACAATGCGTACTCTTCATACAGACGTTCCAATGGCCAGTTTGTTTTCGACGCCTTCCATGGCCCCCCTGTACCTTTGCGAAAGAAAACTCGGCCTCCAACTTTCATACGGCCTCTTCTCAGTACTGAACTTTCTACGCAGCAAAAGGCAAATCAGGAGTTGATAAACTCAGTCGCTGATCTTGGAGAAGAAATCGTTCATCCAAAGTTAGGAAAAGGTTATCGAGAGAATCTTCGTTTGCTCGATAATGGAGCATTCATGCCAATCAATTTTGCTGAAGGACCGGATTCGGTGTAGGTGTGCCCATTTTGTTTTGTTCCTGATTTGGAGAGCTAACAGATTTATAGTCCGCGTCGATGGCTAAGGTAAGGAATGACATAATTCGTTGAAAAGTTCAATGTCTTTTCTTCTGGGGAACTACTCTGATGATCTTTTAGAGACAATTGTCGTTGTGCAAAGTGTAGACGTCCTGATACTATGCAGCGGGAAGTAAACATTTTCTCGGTAAATATCCCAATGACTGACTATTGTGGGCTATAGTCTGACAAGTCATTAGTCTGACCTCAAAGTTCTCCCGGATTCTATTAACAAAGCCAAGAAGGAGGGCCTTGAAGTAACATGTATGCACTCTGTCCTACGTCTATTTTCATTGCTAATATTTCACAGGGCTGGATAGCGTAGATAATGATGCCAAGTCAGATCACGTTACTGTTTACCCATGGGACTGGCTCCACAAACATCAGGTTTACCGCGCCGCAGAGAAGTTCCAGTCTCCTAGAGCTTCAATCGTTAGTGGCACTCGGGAAGGAGATAGTTCGGCGGAAGCTGAGGTTCCAATGCCTGATCCAGAGTAAGCATATTCCAGTCATTATGTTCAACAATTTTCTAAAATTCCTTGCAGTAGCCATGAAGTCGTTCTTTGGGATTCGCTCATAGGGAAAGCCCCGCCTACTGTTAACTATGAAGAAGTCATGGCTAGTGAAACTGGCGTAGGAAAATGGACACGCATGATTGTAAATCTTCAAGCTATTCCGAGCTCACATGATCCGTTGCTAATTTCACTCAGCACAACTATGGCTTCTGTTTCGTAGACGGGGTTCCAATATCTCCTGAAAAGACTCAAGAGCTCCTTGAGCGCATTGCTTTTATTCGACCAACACATTATGGTATAACCTAGCAATTTTAGTATGATTTATCATCACAGATAGACTAATGCATTTAGGTGGATTCTACGATTTTACATCCGATCTAACAATGAAAGACACAGCCTACACCAGCGAAGCTATCGGCCCTCATACCGATACAACCTACTTCACCGATCCCGCTGGCCTCCAGATGTTCCATCTTCTTTCTCATACCGAAGGGACTGGTGGTGAATCTCTCCTTGTAGATGGCTTTTGGGCCGCTCGCTTACTTCGCAATCGCCACAAAGATGCTTTATCAAAGATAGCAGTTCCTTGGCATGCTAGCGGTAACGATGGTATTAATATCACTCCAAATAGGCCATACCCTGTTCTTACCATGAACACAAATCGTGCGGCAACGCAGATTAGATGGAATGAGGCGGATAGAGGCACGATCCATCCTGGATACTCCCAGGAATGGTATGAAGCGGCGAAAGCATATAATGATCGGGTCAATGATCCAAAGCTACAGTATTGGTCGCAACTTGTACCTGGACGGGCTCTGAGTGAGTTGGAATAGTATCAAACAATGAAGATCTCGATGACTAATACTTGAGCAACAGTTTTCGATAATTGGAGGGTTCTTCACGGAAGATCGGAATTCACGGGCAAAAGACGTATATGTGGTGGATACAGTGAGTTGAATTCACTTTGAAGACATTCTCTCTTGTGCAATCAAAGATACTAATAAGACATAGTTAATCGCGATGATTATGTTTCGAGATATTTGAACACAAATTTCACTCGTGAACAGATCTTGGAGAAGATACTATGATTGCGGGTATTACAGCTTTTTTCAATTATCTGTTTTTCTCTTAGGAAGGGGTAAGAGGCTAGTAACCTATTGAATAGATGATGCCGTAGCTCTTTGATGCGCATTACACACAGATATCAGGTACTCTATCAAGGCAGAGATTAGATTCTGTGGGTAGATTATAGAGAATGAAGATGAGATAGATGTTGTCAGAAGGTAGAGTCAATCGATAAGTATTCAATAAACTCACTTACCATCATCTATGATTTTTTGATTTTTTTGCCCCAAGCATTTACTCCCAAAAAGATATACTCGAAGTGGGGGAGAGTGGATGTAAGTGTGATTTTCTTTTCCACGGGCTTTAAGATTACAATCTGTGACAGTATTTTATTTATCTACGTCGACACGCATTTTCTGTCATCAGATTTCTTGTTGCCGGGATTTACAATTTTCGGAACGCCATCCATTTGCAATCACATGTTGGGATGTTAATCATCTCCCATCATTGCACTACTTTCTGAAATTTGAGGATACGCTGTTCCAAAATGCTATTTCTACTATGAATCCATGCTGGAATACTTTCTGGTGTTCATTAATTGCTGAACTTGCTTGGCCTGATCTTTCTGCCCTCTTGAAACCGGAACGTCTGTTCCCACTTTTGTTAAATCTCAGTCTTCATCTCTTGCGTTCTGTACTTCTGAAAGATCGCTTTGCAAAAATTCATGTAACTCTCTTTCTGGATCGAAGAACTTTTCTTCTATTTCAAGAAGGTTCTCAAATAGTGAATGCCACACATTTCCGTCATACACGAGCCCAAATTATCTGTCAAGCAGTTAGCAATGTATCCAGCATAAAAAGAGAGCCCACACTTACCGTGGCTTACAACCATCAAATTCTAAGATATCGACTTTAAGAACCGCTCATCAAAGGTTTCCATTTGATTTCAAAAACTCAACGTATCGATTAGATCACTTAGCTCCTCATTTGAGGGTTCCCAGCTAGCACGAACGAGGACGTGTGATCAAAGCTAGCCACCCTACAGACAAATTAGAAGTTAAACGAGTGGATATACTTATCGAAATGAACCATTTTTCCTCCCCTGACGAGCTCTCATGAAGCCCCATCGAGTGAGCTTCCAATGAGACTGTCCTGAACCCAGCCATACCAAGGAGATATCGCCAAAACACCTCCCAAAAGAGGTGAAAAGCTTCAACCAAGGAGATATCGCCAAGACACTTCCTGAAAGAAGTGAAAAGCAGGACATCACAAAACCGAAGGGTATAGCATGAACATATCACCGAAGCAAAAAGGTTCGACAAGCGCTCCCCAAGAGTCAAGTGTGTCAAAATAAACCCGTCGAGTATCTGGACGGGCACAGTATAAATCCATCGAATGCATTGGAGATCCCAAAAGATTCTCCGTTATGTGCAAGTTCGAAGTGGATGATTAGAGGGCGAAGTCAAGATGCTGTAGAACAACAAATTGGTGAAGTTGGTGTGGGCGAATGTCGATCAAGAAAGAATCTCTGCTTGTCGTCTCGAGAGCAGCAGAGGGCGCATTCTTCCTTGGTCAAAGAAGTGGTGTGTGTGAGATGTGAAGATGTGATGTGATGTGAATCATTTAATATGATAATATAATAATTTAACCTGTGACCTGAGACCCATCCTAGAATATGGTGATAGAGCCGTAGTCGATCGTCGTCGTCGTTGGGGTAGGGGACCGCTCGATGGTTCGTGAGTTCGCGTTGGGGGTACTTCAAAGTGATTAGTAGATTTCTCAGATGTGGAAAGAGAATGGAGTTCAACCAATCATTCCGAAGGTTATAATCTGAAGTCGAGCGACTACAGCTCGTATGTCTCTAATCTGTAAACCATTAACGAGCAAAAGTAAGGCAAGATGGGATTTTAAATCCCATTTGTTTTGGTAAAAAAAGAAACAAGAAAAAACTCCCCCAGCCCCCATATCCCCCAGATAATGAAAAAGGAAATGAATATTTACAAGATGCGATTTCCGCTTTTTTGGTGATTGTTTTGTGATACCTTGAAAGATAGATGATTGGGTTACCAATCCGAAAATCCATTTCAACAAGGCCTTTATTTTAATGCTTTTTTGGCGATGGCTTATGAGGCACATCTGTTTTATTTGAAACAAAAGAAAAGAACACTAACCTTAAATCCGGGGATTCTAGGAAAGGCCAAGGTCAGGTCACAAGTTAGTAGTCAATAGCAGATACAATGCATCAATTTCCACCATGAAGGATGCAGTTGTATCGACTATATTGGTCCCTTTGGACATGAAGAGTAAGAGCATTTGGGTCGTCTGACTCGAGCACATCATCAGAGAAGTCAACTTCAGGATCGCAAAATCCTTCCATGATACTTACTCTGCACTGTGGACATATTGTGTGCTCTTCGCAGCGATCAAATGTACTCTTGTCTTCTGGGGGATAGAATAAACTATCCCGTTTAAAAAACCATCCAGTAGGATTGCCTTGCTGATCTTTCTCCTCAATAAGAGGAAAGCTCTCGTGTGGCATACTCCTTGCCCCTGCATGTCTCTTACGATAGTTAATCATGGCGTCCTCAACCACATAATTGATGAGACGACCACGAATACAATCGTTGCTTGGTCCTACAAAGCTGACTCTTTTTGCGAAGCGAGAAGAGGAGTTCTTGAAGCAAGACTTCAGCTGAGAGACCATTGGAGCATCTGTCATCTCGACTTCCATTGAAACAACTTCAGAGATTTCGGCATATACCGACGCAACTTCAGTTGGAACAATATTAGTCGGGGGAGGAACGACAGATCGGATGGCTTCGAGAAGTTGCGCGCCAGCAACAGAAGAAAAACTAATAGTAACCCTGGGTACTTTACGAGAGGGTTTTCTATAAGTCAGTCTTTTCTCCGAGGGAGGAGGAGAAGAAGACGATCTAACAAAAGTCTTTCTCTTCTTCTCTGGAGAAGAAGGAGCAACCACGGATGAGCCGGCAAGCACTTCAACTCTGTTTCTCTTCTTTGCAGAAGGAGAAGCAAAGAGTTGGGCTGCTTGGGGCTTTGGAAGCACCTTTTTTTCAGGTAGAAGAGGGGCAGCCTGGATGACAATAGGTGCAACCTCGATAACAACTGGGTTGTGGATGATATAAATGCAGACAGCAACCACAAAGGCTGTGCCTACGAAGGAGAGAAAATCTGTGAAGGACATTGCAACGATTGATGTTAGAACAAAAATTGGCACGCCGACGTAGATGAAAAGTAGAAAGCGAGGTAAGAGGTTGGTAAATATTTGGGTATCGATGAGTTGGTGGCTCAAAGATAAAAGCAGTAAGAAGTCAGAGTATGCAGTGAAGTGATAGATTGAGAAAATCAAAGTAATCAAAAGCGTATACGATGGGGAAAGAAGAGAGGACAGCGAGGTGAGTATCAAAGATTCTAAAGATAAGCAAAGCTAAAATCGAGTAATGTACTAGCTGATCAATGTCAATGTTGTTGACATCACTAAAGATTTTCTGAATTTTAACGGCGACGATAGATGTATTTTGGTCGCATGGCAACCACCAGATCTTTACCTAGCAACCAAAGTATATCTGGCAAACTCGGATGATAGTTTCTCGATTCTTCTATGTGAACTTATGAACTAGATTTTGATTATTCTGCTGGTCATCTCCGAGTATGCTGATGACTATAATGATAATTCATTCCCATCAATTCATCATCTTTACATAGGTATTCTATACTTCTTCAAACTAATCACTATTCCAATATCTAACTTCTATCCCAGAAAATTGTATTCCTTCTCCGGTACATTGCGTTAGTAAATCTGACAAATACAGTTTGAGAAGCTAAACAGCATAGGGAAAATCTACATCCAGATGTCAATAAAATTACCCGACAAGCTAAAAACTAAACCTCCGCCATAAGGCTAAGATAGAGTGGTCCCATGAACATCAGTCGGATCAAGCTCTACACTTATCAATTTCTTCATGATCAAACGACATACATGAAATCGATCTTTAAATCATCGCTAAAGAAAAGGAGCTTCCAAATTTCATGCCCAGGAACTGAATTAGGTTGATATGTTGGAATTAGTTGACATATTCTAACATTATAACCCGTTCCGCCCCATCAATCCCTTCACCTGCCATGGCATAGCTTGCAATACAACCTCCATACATACCAATTACAGAGTATAATCACAATCTACAACATGCGGTAGCTATGCAAGTAAACAAACGAACTATAAAATAATACACCTGTCAAATGTACTAAAGTTAAAGTTCATAAGTTAGTCCTCCACTTTAGCTCACGGTCTGAATACGGCAAGGGCCGATCAAGATCTAGTTATTACCACTAGACGCAACCTGCAGATGCTAATGAAATCATAAATCTATGACAACAAATATTTATCAGATTGAGTCTTTCTGATGATATGTATGTAGTATTGATACTCAACAGCGGAAAGATGACATGAGACGAGTACTAATGATCTACTGCTATTGTTCTTCATCACATAACCAATCCTTTGAATCGCTATACTTGCCATCCGAAAATTCAGTATACGATACTAGTTAGTACTATGTCCACACACTACAATATTGAAGCAAAAAAATAACTTCCGCAATTCTTATATACACTAGAGTATAACAAATGAAGATATTAAGAGCTCCCTTGGCACACAAGACCTCAGTAAGCTGGAACTAGAAGTATAATACTGTAATCCCTGGTTGTATAATAGTACAGTGTGCAAAAGCTAAAATTAATGCCAAGACTATTAGACATGCAACAGTAAGAAAGTTTTATTAAGCTAAACGTAACACAGGAGCTAAAATGATGCCAAGGTTTTCAGATATGCAACAGTGTAACAAACTGAAGTTACTTGTCGGAGATATTAAAACTGGGGTTAGTACCGGCAATACAGAACTCATAGAACACACGTGAAATAGAAATTATACATCCATTATAAGTCCCATATTTCGAAGCTATCTATTGCGAGAGCATCCTCAACTCAAGAAATCCAATCTCGTCCATGATACTTCACCCATGAATTGAATTCAAGTTCGCGATAAGATTCCCCAGAATTCGAGAGTCCTTCTCTTCATAGTTATACCAATAACGTTGTGCCCGTTCAAACTAACCTAAGGTGTAGAATGCTGATCTCGAAGCACTTGGTTCTTCGGTGGAGATTCAACATATTATGTATGTATACGCGATATCATGATTCATCCCATCAAGTAACTTCCTATTGCCCAAGATCAAGAATCTCGATAAACTCTTCAAAACAAATTGTGGAACAAGAGGAGGATTGGAAATACACAAGAATCTAGAGAAGAAGAAAGTTAAGCGGATTCGAAGATTAGGAGTTGTTATTAAAAAGATAAAAATAAATGCACCGTGGTATTATGATAATTTGAAATACTGATTGAGTAATGATCATCCTCGAGAATAATAATAATAGAAGAAGAAGAAACTGTATTCCTTCATTCTACCTCCGACTCCACAAAACTCTACTGACTCCCCTGATAGATCTCTATACATTCGTTCTCCAATATCGCATACCACATCATATCACGTCACAACAAAACACAACACAATACCTCTCGAATCAAAGCTTCCACAAAGCCACCCTCTACAAGTGTCTTCCCACCTTCCCACCTTCACCCCTCATACCCCATAACCCGTAGCCCACAAACTGGAATCAAACCTCTCACCTCGCACCCCCCATTTCCATCCACACTTATCTTACAATCTCCCTAAAATCTCACTCCTATCTCTACCTCATTCCCAAACTCTCGGCCAATTGACTCTCACCTATCCACTCATCCATCCACTCATTCAATTCAATTGAATCCATATATTCATATACATTACACCCCACTCCACCCTACTCTCCCCCTATCGCCTCGCCACCACTACCTCCTTCAAGATACATTCATCCCTCATCTATATTCATCCCTCATCTACATACTACCATGCTCCCATATACAATTGTACAATGTATAATACATCTACACTCCCCTCTCCCCTACACACCATACACAGTGCACACCCAGACCGAGAATCCCCTTTCCAAATTCATCACTCCTCACTTCTTACTCCTCAACTCTTCAAACCCCTCTCCCGCTCTCCTCACTCCCCGCCCCCCACTAACCATAATCCTCAACTTCCCAAGTTCCCTCATCAAAATCAAAATAAAAATCAAAATCAAAATTGGATGTCTATACCATAATACCATAATCCTATAATCTTCCAAGTTATACTCATACTCATACTCCATTCCATCTGCATCTTCATCTCCATCTCCATTCATTCCTCTTCTCTCCCAATTTTTCTTTTCTATTTTTTTTGTTTTGTTGATATTTGTATGTATATATATATATATACATTCGTTCATTCAAAAAGTGACAACCTGGTCACAACCTAATCACTCCATCACTTCCACAAACAACCCACCTCAAATCTCAAATCTCAAACATCAAACATCAAACATCACCAAAAAGAACTGTACTACATTACACCAATTTACAACCCATCATCTCATCTCAATTCTCCTCTCAAGAAGAAGCATATCATGCAATATAATTTCCACTCTCCGTAATATCTCATCTCATAATGACGTTCTAAAAACTCCCTATCCGCCCATCCATCCATCCATTTCGCATGGAATTAAATTTTTACCACCTCTCAACGCCTAGATACTTTATCAACCATGAAACGCCATGCTCATCCATCCATCCATCCATTTATTATCTAATCATAAAATAAATTCAAGATTTCCCTCGCATCTCTTTCTTTTCCATCCCATTCCATTCCATCATTCAGTCTACCCAATTAAAACCACGTAAGACTCCATTCCATTCCCATCCATACCATTACAGAAGTGTCAAAAACCTCAATAATGCCAAAGAATTTTCTGACTCAAAACCCTCGCACCAAGCATTTCAAATTCCTTTTGTCCGATCCAACTCTCATGCATTTTCATCCTCGCAAAAACGCTCGCTCCCTTCCAAACCACCACTTGCCCATCCATTTCCCTCGGACTCGTTCCTACCAAGATTCTTTCTGCCAAATCCGGTCTCTTTTTCTGAAGTCGATCTTCTAGGAACGGTCCGAAGCCAGGTGTTTTCGCACCACCGCCTATTAACATAATACCACCATAGAAATCTCGCGCTTTCTTATCATCATGTTTGGCAGCGTGAGTGATGGATGTTATAATTGCTGTGTCTAAAGCGGAGATTGGTAGGACGGAATCACGTTCGATGGCAAGATCTTTGGCGGTGCGGGCGTGGGCATCGACAAACATACCTGCGGGAGGTATGGGTGTCGTACCACTGTGATTACCATTGGTACCATTTGTGGGACCAGGAGAACCGGCTGTATGCCCATTACTTCCAAAGACAAATGGAGCAGGAGCAGGAGTGCTTGCGCCCTCAGGAGCAGGCGAAGCTGCAGCGGAGGTCACACTAGAGTGTACTGCATTATCTGGATCCGTACGAAGTAGGTTAAATGGGTTGGGCTTCTCTTTTTGAGGTGTAGAGAAAGACATATCGGCCATCCCATTAGATATGAAATTGTTAGGATTATATCCATTTGCATTAGTTGCGATAGAAGGTTTAATAGCGGCTAGAATTGCAAGCTGAGCTGAAGATGTAGGGTCATCGGGTGTGTCGATATCATAAGCATTGTATGATCGATCCAAGAGCTTGCGACGACCGTTCAATTTATCACTATTATCAAAGATTGAAGGATCGTAAAAGCCCATAGGAGCAAGAATAACCTCATCATATGTTTTGAAACCATATTTATGAGTAGGTTGATTTGGTGCTCGGAGATGAAAATTGTAAAGCTGGACAGATATCTCGGCCTGATTCATAGTGCAATACTTAATCTTTAATTCCTCCGCAAGAAGAAAGTCGTAACGTCGTTTAAGATTTATGTCGGCATACGGAAAGTGATCATAAAGCATCATTTTGATGAATGTTTCAGTAACATCATACCCTCCGTATTTGAGGTTGACTCGAGAATCCTCTATGCACATACCATCCTCTACGCAGCAAATTGATGTTTTTTGTGCTCCAACATCAACTACACAGGCACTTGTATAACCGGCTCCAAATGTAGCAGCATGACTTTCTTGTACAAAGGCGACCTGTTTGAACTCAAAGCCTCGAAGGCACATATCCAGCATTTGTTCCAGATATTTCTTGTCGTAGAGGTCTGGTACCACCATTACACAACTATATTGATCCCACTCACTACTTTTATTCAGACCAAGATCTCTTCTCATGGCCTGCTCAATGATCGTTTCGAAATCATCAAACATGGCTTCACGGACGCCATAATCATTCTCATGGAACCATCCATGTTGCATAGGCCAAAATAATCTGTATGGTGGGTCAGAATTGTCTGCTATTCTTTGTGCATCGGGGCCCGTGAAAGTTGGTTTTGTCCCTTTAGCAGTATCCGTCCATTCCATTCGCAGTGGATCATTGTGTTCTGGAATTTTTTCTGGTTCCATACGGCGATTATAATTGACAACCAACTCTTTCGAATTCGGCAATACCTTGCGCCTATTTGCACGCATGTCTACCTTTAAATCGGCACATTGTTTGTTGTATTTCTTCGCCCACTCATCTCCAAACTGCTGTTCTGGGGAAAGCTCAAAATTCTGGCGCTTGGGTCGAGGTTCGTATTCTTGAGATTCAGTAACGGGAAACCTTTCTGCGATTGCCATTATGACTGTTTTGGGGAGAGCATCATTGGCCAAGCCAATGCGCAGATTTTGACTTCCAGGGTGGATGACGATGATCTTCGACGCAGCTAACTCATCGGTAGCATCTGTATCTTCTTCATCTTCATCCATGGGTAGTGGTACATCGGCAGTTCCTGTGCGCGCAAGAGCTCTGTCTTTATTTTTGGCATCGCGGATAAGTTTCTCTTGGTTGGCTTCATTCTGCAGACGTGATGCGAGCAATTGATCATCGCGTTTTCCGAATTCTCTACAAATTACAAGTTAGTGGAAGCTATAAAGTGAACGGTACGAATTGGGAGAAATCCAGAATTTCGCGCAAGAATCAAGAAGCTGAGATGCATACGTGTAATAATTCTTCTGATTAATTGGGTAGGCTTCTGGCCAACTTGTTTGTTTCAATCCATTATCTGTTCGCTCTAGACCTTCTTCCCGCATCAACGTCCTTCCAGATTTCTTTCCGCCGGCCATCTCGATAGAATCGGAACCGAATTTGAATTTCTCGAAGTCGAGGCCTCCTTCGCGATGACAATGTGCACGGATGTGTGTTAAGTGTGTAGCTCCAAGGCGATGTGATTCAAACGACACAGTAGGTGTTAATCGTAGGCTTGATGAAAGCGATGATTTTGGTGTAGCCTCATGGTTATCGTGAACCATAGCTAATGGCAATATGTTGGGCGGTGAAGTGATTGATGACAAAGCTCGCTGATTGGATATTACCCGAGAGACAAAGTAGCCCGGAGACAAACTCTGGTCACGTGATCACTAAAATATGAAACTATTCAGACATTTACTTGAGCACAATGAGATGATAGATTACGATCTGCAGTGTGGTGTTCAAATCCCTCGAACTTCAAGCTCACTGTTTTATACTTTCGATATACTCTCTGAACTTTATCTTACCGTCTTGTACTGTTATTATCTACTGGAGGGAAGGAACGTATGCACCCTTTCACTCAAGAGTCAAAAGCCCCTCCCCAACATCAAGGGTCTGGATCAGAGAATCATATGGTGACAATGAAACGTGGATTTCTCGAGGGCAGAAGATACATGATTTTTTGTGATATATAGAATGTCCCGAAAACGCTCTGAAACATGTCTATCCAGTTGTTCTTAATTCGTGTTGTAAAAAATAGATAGTTCTAGATGCAGTTCGATATGCTTAGCCAGATGGTATCAATTGCTCAAAGCCACAGCTACAAAATCGGAATAACATATCCTCATATTATACGACTGATGATTTTCTATGACTTGATGCTAAGAAAAGTATGTTGCTATTCTTCTAAATTATATGTATTCATTGAAACGTGATTATAGTCCAATATTCAAATCAACTATCACTCTAAGTTTCAAGCTGGTGGTTAGTACCAATACTATGGTAGGTACCCTTTAATTTTACCGGAACTTGAAAGACAACAGCATACAATCTCCAAGATTTCCACTCGTGGCTGATCAGATGATTGAGGATATACTTTGAGTCGTACCTGCTATACTTATTCCAACATCATATCATATACGCTGGATGTGCAAAGAATGGAAGATCTCAGCCGAGAATTTCAATGGTGTTAAATTCTAAAAAAAAACAAAGAACAAAAAACAAAAAACAAAAAACAAAACAACAACAACAACAACAACAACAACAACAACAACTCGAGACTTTCTACGATACTGACGTACCGGATACATTGTCACTCCAATACTTCAAGCACGAATTTAACCTCGCGTGATATTTGATCAAAGATCGTCGAGTAGGTATACTTGACGATGTATTAATGCATTTACTTACTCCCATTCAAAAGATTGAAGACCGTCTAGACGAATTTTGGAAGATATCTCAAATGTATGAATCAAGAGAAAAGGATTGCCCAAATCAAAATTAGAAGATTCTCTCGACAACACCATATGAATGAAGCAAAGCAAGATCTCAAATCTAGAAGATCTTTATGTATGTAACAAGATTTGTACAAAAGCTTTGATGAATATCGAACAAACAATTAGATGATCAGCACAAGCATTGACCTTGTGTACTTTGAATTCGTACTCGCAGTTGTGGAATGCAGAGTAAAGATAGGAGAGAGCATCTTCTACAAGCCTTCTAGAATACCTAAACGCCCCCTCTTCGGGCATTCCACAGTTCACTCCACCTAGATGGCAATTTTATATAGCTTGCCTCAGCTTGCATAATCTTGCAACGCGGTCGGTGGCTAAACACACACACAAAACGCCGAAGTCCGTTCTTCCAAACAAGGACAACAGATCGTTCACCAATCGTATCCATTTCCGAAAGCCAAGAAACGGACTTGATGTCTCCCGCACCCGGATCCCAAAGTCTACCTAGTCTAAAGCTCCAAATGGACATAAACATAGGCGGTACGAGAAAGGCTTCGATGGATCCAAAGTTCCTTCCCAGTTTACTCAGTGGGGTAACTGAGATGAGACAGGGGCGGTTGTTTTAACATTGGCTACCTAAGTACTAAGTCTTCTGGAAGAGGAGCTCGCTACGAGGCCACCTAGGTTAGTCTCTAGATTGCCTAGATATTGAATTTGATTAAAGGTTTGAATCCTAAAAGTTTGGTGAGATCAATTGGTGATATCGGGACCGACTGTCTATTAAATGGAGAATTATCGAATTGAGTTGTTGAGCTGAGATGATTCTGAAATTGCTGAATTGGGTGATATTATGCGCATATAAAATATGGATGATCGGGTAAACTGCCCTTTATTGCTGTGAAGGAATGCGACGTTGATGTTTGTATGACATGGTGCCGATGATGATGTGGAATACCAACGAACTGTCCAATAAAAGAGAGCATCTGTATCATTTGACTCATACCGATTGCGTGGATAAGAAAATATGCACGTTGTTTCTATCCTGTCAAAAGTCGTATTTCTTTCCGAAGATGCATGAAATTGTGGTCGAACGCTTGGGTTACCATTGAAAAGCCATAAAAGGAATGGATTACGCTGACACGAGATTTTCAGTGGGTAGAAACACGGGATAAAAGTAACGAACATAAAAAAGATACTAACGGAGGATGAAGGAGAACGGACTTGGAGAGACGGACGTTCCAAGTTTTGGCCTTTTGACAGGATCAACTACATTGGTTGAAGAAAGATGAGGAGCCATACGAGGGTGTGTACCTGTTAATAGGTAGCAAAAGGAGGGGGATAGTCCAAAGTCAATAATGTTCAACATCAATCGTCGCCACATCTGTAACCGTATCTCATGTTCAAGTTGGCTGGCTCGGATTCTCTCGTTCTCTTACTCAGATTGGTTGGTTGGGCTTGGACTCGAACTCTCATTCCCTTTAGCCAAATCTTAACAGCCAAGCACGAAAAGGTGGGTTGACGATGTTGACGAGATTGACGAGGTCGACGGGGTCGAGTAAGGTTAATCATTTCAAACCGAAGAACCTTGTGTGCAAGACTGGAAATTGTGTATCGACATCACATCTTTACTTTGAGTCTTGAGGGGAAACAGGATGCAGATGTACGAGGGATACGAGGAACACGAGGTTACGACGATAGAAACACTCACTGATACAGTAATCTCCAATTTTGAAGGGTAAGCAGATGGTGCGGTTTCAAAGGGTAGGGTAGGTGGGTGGTAGGTGGTTTCGATATAGATAGATGAATAGATGAATAGGTGATTAGATGATTAGATGATTAGATAGATGATCAGATAGACGATCAGATATCTAATAGTATGGTGAGGATTGAAAGATTGGGTTCGTTATTGGTGAAACAAAAAAAGAGATATAAATTGATTCTGAGCAGAGAAGTAGGTGTTAGGTGGTAGACAGTAGCTAAATAGAGACCTACATAGGTGAGAAGAGTTAAGAAGAGGCAAGATGTGATATTTTAACGTTCTCAATACGCATGTCTTTGATGTTATACAATATAATGAATGTATCATGTACGATATACTCCAGTCTCGTATAAAATAATCATCGTATTCGCATATGGCTCTTCAGTAGTAGGTGTATCAATGATAAACAATAGAGTGTTTGTTATATTTACCTTCCATCGTCCATCATCTATCATACTTTCTTCATCATACTTTCTACCATCATACTTTTCTACCATGATATACTTCCTACTATCAACATCGGTACCTTCCCGTGCTTTCTAATGTCCGTCTTTTCTGGAGAACAGAGTGGTCCATGGGCAATGGCAATGAAACAACAAACAAACGAGCCAACCAAAGGGAAATGCACCACAATCATAATAAGGTTGTGTAGATTACCAGATTTACCAGAGTCCTAGATTCCTAGATAATCTACGATGTAAGATCTTACTTACATGACTAAATTCATTCCTTCTTGCCTATCTAGGAATCATTCCAAGGTTCCCTTGGTGCGTATGTGTGTATATACGACGGACGACAAACGTATAAGTTACGGGTAGCATTTATTATATTATTTAGTATATTATTTATTACATTATTTGTTGTATTACTGTATTATCACGTATTTTATTGTATTTAGCCCCCTCCCCTCTCCCCTTCCCCCTCCCACCCCCGTCACCGACCTAGTCATAAACGGGTTATTGTATCGCCCGCGCCTCGGGATTTTACTCTCCCGTTCGAGAGTTATGAAATAATTGCCTGGCCACTGCCCTCCATATCGATCAATGAGGAAAATACATATTGGGATAAATATAATATAATCAACCTTCCCGTCCTTTCGACACTTCTTTTCTTAAGTTCGACTTCATTTCCATCTTGTACTTATTAATTGATTCAACTATCTAGTACGGATCAAAGTTTTTTCTAATAATACTCTCTTCGAAAACTTGTTCTTCTTCTTAATTTAATAGCATCAAAGTTCTTCAGATACTTCACTCGGAAACTTCGACAACAGTCTACAGTCCATTTATTGAATCTTTCTCTGCCATCGACACATGAAAGAATAACCAGTACAGCAATAAACGTTTAGGGTCGCGTACAGTACCAGCAGGTTTACATATATCTTCGGCATAATCTCCCTCGAATCACCCGCAGATAGTGTCGACTTCTACGAATACTTAAACTTTATCCAAGCCGCCAATCATGGCTGGCGAACTGTTAGAGAAACCCCAGACCGCGGGGTCGGGGAGTGTGTCATCCAGTAATGGGGGCTCATCCACATCGGATCGCGATTCCACACACAATCAAAAGGTTGGAGGAGGCGAAAAGGTCTTGCCAACGGATGAAAACAATCTGTCGAAATTAGATACAAATATTATCAAGGTAGAAGCCAATAAGGATGAGGATATTTACGCACATTTACCTCCTCACGAGGCCGCAATATTAAAACGACAAGTGGAATTGCCAGAATTATCCTCCGGCGTAGGAAATTTATATCGCTTCTCGACTACAAATGATCTCATTATTATGGTCATCAGCGCCATCTGCAGTATCGCGGCGGGAGCTGCATTACCCTTGATGACGGTTATCTTCGGTCAATTGGCGGGAACCTTTGCAGATTACTTTGCGGGTACAAGTACGAAAGCTCATTTCGATCATACCATTAACCACATGGTTCTCTACTTCATCTACCTAGCTATCGCCGAGTTCACCACCATTTACATCTCTACAGTTGGTTTCATTTATGTTGGAGAACACATCAGTGGGAAGATCAGAGCACAATACTTGGCGGCTTGCTTACGCATGAACATTGGTTTCTACGATAAATTGGGAAGCGGCGAGATTACCACAAGAATCACAGCTGATACCAATTTGGTTCAAGATGGTATTTCCGAAAAGGTTGGCTTGACGATCAATGCCTTGGCTACTTTTTTCACAGCTTTTGTGATTGGTTTCATCAAATCATGGAAATTAACTCTTATTCTCACATCTACCGTTGCAGCTATCACCGTCATCATGGGAGGGGGCTCCAGGTGGATTGTCAAGTACAGCAAACAATCTCTCGGGTCCTATGCTACCGGCGGTTCTATTGCAGAAGAGGTCATTTCATCTATCAGAAATGCCACTGCCTTTGGCACTCAAGATAAACTCGCCCGTCAATATGACAAACATCTCGCGGAGGCTGAAAAATATGGCTACAAAACCAAGTTCTCTTTAGCTATCATGGTTGGAGGCATGTTTTTAGTCATCTATCTTAATTACGGTCTAGCCTTCTGGATGGGTTCCAGATTCCTCGTCAAGGGAGAAATCAGTCTTTCCAACATTCTCACAATTTTGATGTCTATCATGATTGGAGCTTTTGCTTTTGGAAATGTTGCTCCTAATGCCCAGGCTTTCACTACTGCCATTTCCGCCGCCGCCAAGATCTTCAACACCATCGATCGTGTTTCTCCCTTGGATCCAACCTCTACTGAAGGTATCAAACTCGATCATGTCGAAGGAACTGTCGAATTGAAAAACATCAAGCACATCTATCCATCCAGACCTGAGGTCACAATCATGAACGATGTCAGCTTGGTTATCCCTGCTGGTAAAATGACAGCTCTTGTCGGTGCATCTGGGTCTGGAAAAAGTACTATCGTGGGTTTGGTGGAGAGATTCTACGATCCCGTTGGTGGCCAGGTTTTGATTGATGGACATGATGTTAGTACATTGAACTTGCGATGGTTGCGACAACAGATTTCCTTGGTCAGCCAAGAACCTACATTGTTTGGAACAAGTATCTTTGAAAACATTCGACATGGACTTATCGGAACCAAGTTCGAACACGAGAACGAAGAACGTCAAAGAGAATTGGTTATTGAAGCTTCCAAGATGGCCAATGCACATGACTTTGTCAGTGCATTGCCAGAAGGATACGAGACAAATGTTGGTGAAAGAGCTAGTTTACTTTCTGGTGGTCAAAAGCAACGTATTGCCATCGCAAGAGCTATGGTTAGCGACCCAAAGATTCTCCTACTTGATGAAGCTACTTCTGCTCTTGACACAAAATCCGAAGGTGTTGTACAAGCCGCTCTTGAAGTCGCGGCTGAAGGACGAACCACTATTACCATTGCTCATAGACTCTCCACCATCAAGGACGCTGACAATATCGTTGTCATGACTGAAGGACGCATCGTTGAACAAGGAACCCATAACGATTTGCTTGCTCGACAAGGGGCTTACTATAGATTGATCGAAGCGCAAAAGATTGCTGAAACCAAAGAAATGTCTGCCGAAGAGGAGGCAGAGATTGACGCCAAGGACGACCAACTCGTACGCAAAATGTCTAACAAGGTCGGAGGAATCGAATACACTGAGGATCCAGATGACAAGAATATTCTCAATAAGTTAATGCGAACATTGACAGAAAAATCTCAGTCCTCTCTCGCACTTCAAGGCAAAATCTCCCCATCTGAACAACATGATTCATTGTGGACGTTGATTAAGTTGATCGCTTCATTCAATAAAACTGAATGGAGATTGATGTTGGTCGGTTTATTCTTTTCCATCATCTGCGGTGGAGGTAATCCAACTCAAGCCGTGTTTTTCGCCAAGAACATCATTTCGCTTTCCCTTCCCGCTGTTCCTGCCAATTTCCATACAATCCGACACGATGTCGATTTCTGGTCTTTGATGTACCTCATGTTGGCATTTGTTCAATTCATTGCATTCTGTGGTCAGGGTATTGCTTTTGCTTTCTGTTCAGAGAGACTCATCCACAGAGTCCGTGACCGTGCTTTCCGTACGATGCTTCGCCAGGACATTCAATATTTTGACCGGGAAGAACACACTGCAGGTGCTCTCACATCATTCTTGAGTACTGAAACGACCCACGTCGCAGGTTTATCTGGAGTCACATTAGGTACGCTCTTGACAGTCATTACTACACTTATTGCCGCATGCGCGCTATCTCTCGCTATTGCATGGAAGTTGGCACTTGTATGTATCGCCACCATTCCCGTTTTGCTTGGTTGTGGTTTCTTCAGATTCTGGCTCTTGGCTAGATTCCAACAAAGAGCGAAGAAGGCATATGAGAAGAGTGCTAGTTATGCCTGTGAAGCTACTGGTGCTATTCGAACAGTTGCGTCCCTTACTAGAGAAGATGATGTTCTCGCTCACTACACCGAATCCCTCAAGGCTCAAGAACAAAAGAGTTTGAGATCAATTTTGAAGTCTTCGTTACTTTATGCTGCATCTCAATCTTTGATGTTCCTCTGTGTTGCACTTGGATTTTGGTATGGTGGCCAACGCATTGCCAACAAGGAATACACTATGTTTCAATTCTTCGTCTGTTTCTCGGCTGTCGTCTTTGGTGCTCAATCTGCTGGAACCATCTTTTCCTTTGCACGTAAGTCATTCTGTCTATTTATCATCTGAAGTATCACGCTAACAAATCTTAGCGGACATGGGTAAAGCCAAACAAGCCGCCCAGGAACTCAAGATTCTCTTTGATCTCAAACCCACTATTGACTCTTGGTCCGAGGATGGAGAGCGTATGGAGTCCATGGAAGGATACGTTGAGTTCCGCGATGTTCATTTCCGCTACCCCACTCGTCCAGAACAACCAGTCCTTCGAGGTCTTGACCTCCAAGTCAAGCCTGGGCAATACGTCGCCTTGGTTGGTGCCTCCGGTTGCGGTAAATCCACCACCATCGCTCTTCTCGAACGTTTCTATGATCCTCTCGTTGGCGGTATCTATGTCGATGGCAAAGAAATCTCCACTTTGAATATCAATGATTACCGCTCGCACATTGCTCTCGTATCTCAAGAACCAACCCTTTACCAAGGCACAATTCGTGAGAATATGCTTCTTGGAGCCGATCGCGAAGATGTTCCTGACTCCGAAATCGAGTTCGCATGTCGTGAAGCTAATATCTACGATTTCATCATGTCACTTCCAGATGGATTTTCTACCGTCGTCGGTTCTAAAGGTAGCATGTTGTCTGGTGGTCAGAAACAAAGAATCGCCATCGCTCGTGCTTTACTTCGTGATCCTAAAATATTGTTGTTGGATGAAGCTACAAGTGCTTTGGATTCGGAGAGTGAACATGTTGTGCAAGCAGCATTGGATAAGGCAGCAAAGGGAAGGACTACAATCGCCGTTGCGCATAGACTGAGTACAATTCAAAAGGCGGATTGTATCTATGTTTTCGATCAAGGGAGAGTTGTAGAGAGTGGTACACATTCAGAACTTATTCATAAGGGAGGTAGATACTCAGAGTTGGTCAACTTGCAGAGTTTGGGAAGACATAAGTAAAGAAATGACGGGACTTTGGGAAAGAAAGGGAATGTTTGATATGGAAAGGGACTTGAACCTTTTGGAAATGCATATTAATAGTTACGGATGTGATCAGCGTTACGCAGAGATACCTCATGAGAGTTTTCACCTCTATTTTTCACTTTCTAGTGGGGTCATAAGACCATAGATAGAAAAGGTCTTTTTTTTTTTTGGCAATGCCAGGGCGTTTTTGGGGGTGGGGCGGGGGATTATATTAGGCTTGACCTTCATGGCTTGATATAAGATGGGATTGGAATTTGACTAGATTTGGAGGTGATACATAGGGAAAAGGAGATGATTGGAAGCATGGATTTATTGATTCATGATGGGATTTGATTGAATGTAGTGGGGGTAGAAATGCATCTGACGATATTACACTACTCACCACTTTTTTCTTTCATAGTATAGAATAGAATCAAAATAAAATATCTTCTCTTCAAAAATTGGTTTATGTGTATGATTGTGTGATTCAGGCTTGGTGATTGGGTGATGAGAGGAGATTGTGAGGCTGGGAGATGGGAGATGGGAGATGGGAAGGGGAGGGTGAGTAAGATAGAGATGGGACGTAGAGAAAGTTCTCGAGAAAGAAAAAATTGTTTGATATTTATATTGGTGAAAGATTTGTTAGAATTGGAAAAGCGAATGCTTTGATTTCTTATCTCTTATTTGTTCTATGGGGGTGGGGTGGTAAGTGTGGGTGAGGATTTAGGAGCGGGGGTTTTAACTGTCGATACTTACTCACTCACTCGGTAAAATAGAAATCTCCCCCTCTCTTTCCCTCTCTTTCCCTCTCTTTCCCTCTCTTTCCCTCTCTTTCCCTCTCTTTCCCTCTCTTTCCCTCTCTTTCCCTCTCTCTCTCTCTCTCTGTGAGCATCAACTACTTCAATCACAAATTAATCACTCTATGAAAATTGGAAATGCAATGTTAAATTACGTTGCTGTATATTACTTATTCCATGCTCGCTAAACAATATCAGATATCAGTTCGAATTTCGGAACGAATTTCGGAACGAGTTACGAGTTATGATAACACTTTAGTCCCTCCCCTCAAAACTTGTCACATCAAGAGAGATATCATCAATGACCATCTATATCAAATTAAAACACAGAACGGATCACAATTTAGATGAGGATTCAATTGCATCTACAATACTGCATAGGTCATCATTGCAAATAGCTACCAACACATAGACACAGCCACTAGCATATCCTACACATTACTATATCGCATATCTAGGTCATCAACTGCGGGCCCAGGTACTCCAGCTGTAGATCACAGGTTACCACCTCAATCCTACTTCAAATCCCAATCCATTTCAAATCACTATATACAAGAACCATCCTCTTCTCCAATCCTCCTCCCCAACCCTATATCCCACTTCAACCCCTTAAAGCCCCCAACCAGAACCTCTCTCCACAAAATCCTCTGCTTCCCAGCTCCGGCCCTTACATTTCCCAATCCCTAACATTATTTACCCCCATTACCCTCACTCCCTTTCCTCCAAAACCTCTTCCAAATCTCAAAATTAACTCTATCCCTCTCCTCCATCCTCTCCATTCTCTCCATCGCCCTCCTCACCTCCTCCACTTCCCTGACAAAAATCATCGTATGTCTTTTCTGCACACCCATTCCCGCTTTGATTCTTCCTTCATATGTATATGGAGTTGTTTTCGTTCTTTTAATCTCCGCTCTTTCTCTTGTTGTTAATCCGATTGTGTTCTCTTCGTCGTATAGTTTCTTTTCTCTGCGGCCAATAGATTGAGATGTATGAGGGGAGCGAAATGGATAGGAAGGATTATAGGTATCAGGAATCGGATTTTCTCGTCCTTCGTCGGTACAAATCGATTCCTCATACATTGAATACCATTCACTTTCCCCCTCATCAGCCCATTTTCCAACTCCCATACCTGGTCTAATTACTCCATTATATTTACTCTCCCTCTCTTGCGTCGCAGGGTCCGCAGACGTCACAATCGATCTCAAAGATTTTTCATCCCACTCTCTCCCACCCCCAATAAAAGTTTTTGCATACCCTTCCTCCTCATCTTTACCCCATCCAACCCCACTATCAAAAGACATGCTCCTCGAGTACCTCGACTCTGAGTATACCGAAAAGCCACTCCTCCTATCACCCGCTCTAATATTTTTTGAGAAATAAGCCGGATCAGGTATTGTAGGCAACGGTTTCGTATCTAATTTCGTATCAAATCGAGAGTGGTATCGTGAAGAGCCAGATTTCGGTCTCCCATTTAATTTCAGGAATTTATTCCTCAGTATCGATTTCTGAATACGGGAAGAAAGGAGGAGGATGTCGATTAAAGCTATGATGAGAAAGATGGCGAGAACAGCTGCGACTAGTATGCCGATGATATAACCTGGGTCCAAACCTTTTGATGGAGAGGCAATGAGATGAGGTTCAAGACCAGAAGGATTTGTAGATGACGATGTAGAGGGGATATTATTACTACTTCTCATTCCATCATTATCTGAAGATTGAGGTATGCCAAACGGACTATCCTGACTCTGATCTTCGTCTCTTTTATTCATGTTGCTTTTAAATAAATTAAGGGAAATCTATAGCCTCCGACTAGCATCGCAGAAAGAAAACATTAAAAAACTTATGTTGTTAGCTAGCCCATCAAGGGCGCTTTACGAAGTGAACAAAAGAAGAAAATAGTAAGTGAAGAAACAGATACAAAAGTCAAGAAATCAATCAATAGACCGGCAACAACAGACAAACTTATCAATTCGCTCCATACTCTCACTTCTTACCCTATCCGTCAATACTAACGAGAAGTAAAGTAAAAGTATAGCACCCCCGCCAATTACACAAACCATAATGCACTTTTACTATTCAACATTCCACGTAAGAAGTCTTTAATGCAATTATATATGGTAGTTCGTTATGGGACGAAAATCTACTATTCAAACAATAGACGAAACATATTATGAGAGGAATCGGAAATTTTATATCTGACAGGTGAATTTTAATTCGTCTTTGAAAGCTTTGGCATGAATACATGAGATGCTAAACTGTTTGAAGAGGACCTTGCCCCTCAGAAGTCATCGAGCGAACCATGCACCGGAATGCACAGACTCCGCCTTATCCGCTCTCTCAGCAAATAGAAGGGGTCCAAAGATCAAGACGACTGTGCACTATCATGCAATAAGTAATAATATCATGCTACTATACTGTGTTGCTACAGACACGATGAGTTTCGAAGCATCCGTGTTTTGTAGGCGAGACCTAGTATGGTGAAAACTTTGTCAGGGTAGCTTTTCACTATCCGCACAAGAATAATTGCTTATCAATCCTCGAACTTATTTAGATAACGACCCTCTCGATGTTGCTTTGCAATAATTTCATGCCAAAATTTGACAATAATCGAGATATGCCTAATAGACCATCCTTCCAATTTCGTCCCACGCGTTCAAGCCAGTCCAGTTGTTCAAATCAATGGAGTCGATATGAATCAACTAGTAACGACGGCGCGCGACACGACTTGAGCATGAGATCTACGGTAGATACGGATCTCACGAGAGACTTTTCTGTTAGCAATGAAGTAGTTATGCAGAGAAAGGTATCACAAAAGAACAAATTCTTCAAGCAATATGGTATTGTACCATACTCTGCAAGGTATACATAACAACATATATATCGAAGCAAAGATAGAACGCTAATAATATAAAGCACTGAGCAGAACGAGGAAAACAGTATGACATGGCGAGGTCAGCCATTGAAAAAAGGAACCGCATGGTTCAAGGGAATGAGAAAGAGTAAACCTGTTGATAGCCTTGTTACTCTGAAAGACTCTTCCATTGGATTGCTCCGTTCTGGTCGTGAATCTCCTCGCGGATACGCGAGGATGTTCGATGGGGATTCTTCGAGGTCAAGTATAGAACAATAATGTGGCTAGCTGAGTCGAAATCAAACTCGCCCAAGCAGTAATGTTTGTACGCTGATCTAGCATCAATTATACCGTCACTAACAGAGTACAGGAGGATGCCACGCATCTGTTTCGTGATAGTATATTCCGAATCCCGATACAACCGACATTTGCTTTTTTGATACCAGGAGTTCGGCGATTTGTTTGTTCTCAATTGATTTGCGATTTATTTGCCTCGTCCGACAACTGGCGAGGTGGACGAGGGTTAGACAGATAGAACTAGGAGAATAATAATTGACTAGAATGGTCGAAGTAAAACCACTGCAATTTCAAAGCGACAAGTGCCCGAGCTTTGAGACGTACCGATGGTGGAACGTCTAATAGTTTGTTCAAAATTCAAACATGGTGGGTTGTCTGTGCAACTACGGTGTTTGGGAATTGAGAGTAAACCTCAACAGCGATACCGAAGAATGATTTTTTACGAAACGTTCAATTTGTACTGGAAAATTCCAAAATCAAATCGATTAACATGTGAAAGCAAGTCAAGGTCGTCATTCCAATATCATGCTTCCTCGTCCGCGTTGCTCGGACTTCTCCGTAAAGCCTGGAACTATTTCGGTCAGCTAACACAGACTGTAACCGTAGATCGGGTACAAGCAGTGTAACAACTCATTGTGCGCGATCGTATTGGACGAAAACTCGTATGCTCTTTTCATCCAAGATTAACTTCTTTCTAGGGATCACAACCGACGTTAAAGTTGAATGCCATGGTATGTAAATTAATAATATTGAGAAGTTGACAAATGATCGTAGATCTCAGTTGCAATTATATAATAGAAACTAAGAGGTCGTATGACACCTTCTTGATTCGATGAGAATCTCTTCGAATCTACGTGTAGCAACCAGGATGATTTCCGGTTCGATTTCTGAAAATGAAGGTTTGATTCGTGAATAGAAATTAACAAGATTTATTAGGGCCCCAGCACAGGACTTTCATTAGGGATCTGTTGGGCGTTCCAAAAGTGTACACTTGCACAGACTTAGGAGGGCCGATTAATCGTTGGTGGCGGTAGTGAATCTTTTGCTTCAATTTAATTTGTCAAACAACATTGAGGGGTTTTGCTTTCAGACTCTTTTGTCCTTGCCAGCTTCAACAAGATTCTTGTTTATGTATGTATACTGTGAAGCCTTGCTTCAAACAAAAATATAGTGTCAAACTTTGGTTTTCGGATGACTGCATGCATTCGGAAAATATTTTTGCTACAAAGATGTTGCGAGGGGTGAAGAGGGGAGATTTTTCTCAAGAGAAGCAAAGCAGTAGCTTAAATTCGGAACTTCGGTAGGGGAAAGTGACCAAAAAGCTTTGGTGGCTCGAGTGGCTTGAGTGACAACTTCTTACCTGTAAGTAAGATCAGATGTCAAAAAGATATCTTCCTCGGTATCGGAAGAAATTTGCCGATATGGTTAGTATAGTGTGCGAAGTAGTGTAGTATAGGTTGGTTGGCGTACTACCCCAGACTGTGCATAATCATCCTTGTCATACCCCAGAATCTCCAGACTTTGCCCCAATCAGATTGAATCCAATAAATATTCCCGCCTCTAGATTTTTCGTAGTATAATAAGAGGAATACGAACTTCTAGTATTGGCCACAGTCAAAGTAATTGAAATGGTAGGTGCTATTGGAAGACTTTTTCGGGAGTAAATGTTAGTAATGTTGTTCCTGCATCACAATGAGAGGTTACCTCTTGAAGTTGATTGACCCATAAGAGCCACATCCAATCACTGCCACACATTGCCCTAAGTATGCAACACTTGCTATAAACTTAGTGGACATGTTGGACATCCCCCTTGCCGTAATTCAAGCTCTCTGTGAGGTTGTTGATTCTGCTTTTTCGATCGAACAGCGTTCTCCGCACAAGTGGCCGGGTTTCTCCAAGCTGACTCGATACCCTGTTTGTCGCTCGTTGGCACCATTGACGGGTATTGTTACAAAATAGGAAACGAGTTGTTGGTTGTCCCTTGGCTGGTCATTTACTACAGAATGTGGAGTAATTAGACATATTGGAATATCTTCCTAAATTGACTCTCGTATTAGACTTGTTCACAGATATATAAGTGTCTTCGTCTGCAGCTCTGGGTGACTTACATCTCCAACCGTCTTTCAAAATCGAACATCAAGACTCTCTGTATATCATCGATTATCTTTGTTGCCAATCACTCGTTTTAAGGCAATCCTTATACTCAAATAACCATCAAAATGCAATTCACCATCGTCTCAGTCTTGGCTCTTGCCAGCTTGGCTCTTGCTCAAGACAGCGGAATTCCAAGTTGCGCACAACCTTGTATCGACGATGCAGCTAAATCAGAGACCACCTGTGGAGCTACCGATAAAGCCTGTCAATGTCTACCTGACAATGTCTCGAGTATTCAAACCGCTGCTACAACCTGTGTCATCAAGGCCTGTGGTATCACCGTCGCTTTGAGTAAGTAGTATATTCTGATCTTCAAATCGATCCAACTGACTCCAGTTTAGCCGTTCCGGATGCCGCTGCTAAAGAATGTGCTTCTCTTACTGCCTCATCGGCTGCACCAGCTTCTACTAGCTCTGCTAGCGCTGCTCCATCTTCTTCCGCTGTCGAATCCAGCAGCTCTGCTGCCGCTCCTTCTTCATCTGCTGCCGAGTCGTCAACTGTGGTCTCTTCTACCGCCGCTTCCACTCCCGTCTCTTCTCCTGCCTCGACTCCAGTATCTTCTGTTGCCGCCACCACAATCACTTCGGGCGTAGCCGCACCAACTGGTTCCAACGCTACAGCTACCGGTCCATCACCTACGTCATCGACTGCTCCATTCACCGGCGCTGGAGCTCAAGTTAAAGCTAGCTTTGCAGGCGCCCTTGTCCTCGCTGTCGCCGCAGTCTTTGCTTTCTAAGTAATCGGACGAATGATAAGGATATGAAGGTTGTAATAATGATGGAATGTTAAGGTTTGGGCGGCTTTGAAAGTTGGGAAAAAGAACTGGAGCTGGAAGCTGGAAAAAGAAATGAACTTGATGTGTATGAACGCTGGGTATTTAAAATTAATTCTTCACACTTAATATTGTAATGGCTTACCATTTTAACTTTACCATGAAATCAATGCATTTGGAAATAACTGTGCGTCTTATTGTGCATCCTGCAATGTGATGAAGTAAACGAAATGAAAGTTTGAAAGAAGCAAGTGAGTCTTAGAAAAGAGAATCTCTGTGGACTTTATATATTTCCGTGTCGAGGTTCAGAGATCAATCACGCAAGAAACTATATCGATGGCGATAATGTCGCATTATCTCTCAAGGGGGGTGTTCCCCTTCGGGATTTGATTACCCATGTCAAAGGCTCGATATTTCCTGCGACTGAATCAATTCTTTTCGGTGGGAGCAATTGAAAATGTGATATTGCCATCTTAGAGCTCCTCGATGCTTGCTTCGGTGATACAAAATGGAAGATGTAGTGAAGATAAGGAGGATAAGGTATTAGTGCGCTAGGCCCAATGAAGCTTTAGTGGGCAATCACCTGTTTACTCATTCACCAGTAATCATTAGGATTTATCTTCTGTGATGTGCCGGAGAAGCCCAAAAGTTGCATCCAAGTAAAGTGAAAGCAGTAGACTGCTTCACAACACCTATCCTCAGTGTAAGGTGCATTCGTCTCCCCGTCATCATGTACGAAGCATCAAAACGATGGACCAATCAATGCTACACTTGGTGAACAGCAGAATAAGAGTCTGCTTTCTCACCCGTCGGCTCACATTCTTCCACGTGATGGCTCGCGTTCGATCTCTTGCAGATCTCGATTTATCGTTCGCAAAGCTGATCTTGTATCAATAAGCAAAAACTCTGTTATAGCAGGATCTTGGGTGGCAAGAATTGCACCAGTTAATCTCTACGTTCATTCCCGATATACATTCGAAAAAAACGAATTCGTTCTGTCTTCAGAGCGATGCGCCAATATATTCGACAACCTTAGGAGCTCCACTAGCAGAAGCTTGATCTCAGTGTCTTCTGTTGTTTGGCTCATAAATCCATAGAATGATAAGGCAATCCTTGAAGAGGCGGAAGTCAGGCATCTTCAGATATCATCTTTTTGGACTTTTGGTACCTTTGGCAATAGTATCAAGCTAATGATAATACAAGAGAAGTGAGAACCAAGTGGCTCTGATCTATGGCTTAAACTTTGGCCCGTAAATATTAAATATGCTCAGATGTAGCTTATACCTTCCTCTCAGCCTCTGTTGATCATCTCTCTCTATTTCTTTTCTTTTCAGATTAGTTGTGCGCCTTTTACCTGATTCTTTCTTGTTGTTCTCTTTCTTGTTTAAGATTGCACCAGGATTATCTGCGGTATTTCAGATGCTTCTTCCTGAGATGCGCTGAATTCGCAAATACGAAACACAGTAAGACTGCGAATAAATATTTCAAATCATGACGCTATACTGTTTATAGCTGCGCTGTCTCGGTCTGTGTATGGTGCAATCTTTTTTCTCTCAAAGCATTCCGTATTATGACTTCTTGTTCATTTGAATCATGCCGTATAAATTTGCGGCATAATAATACTCCATTTACTCGGATCACCCACTGCAATGACCCTGAGCCAGTCCCTCTCACCCCCAGACTCAATTGAGAATAAATATTCCCCACTATTTGGTTCTCTATCAAGTCCCTTATGCCGCAAAAATGCATACTATATTTCATGGGAGTGTTGTAGACAGTCTCTCAATTACTATCATGCATTTATTCTTGTTATCGCACGAATGTATATGTTGGTATCACTTCAGTAGTTATTATGACGTCTTCATCCTAGGTATATGGTTTAATGCATTGTATTGTGTCTATCTATTCTAGTTTCAGAGCTACGAGACCTATATGCAATACGTTCGTGCGCTAGCGCGCTATTGCACTCATGTGTGCAGATTCACTCGTGTCGCAACAGTACATCTCCACGACTTTCATGGGCTCAACACTAAAAACTGACTCGTGGAAACGATTGCAAATCTAAAATTCTTCATCAGTATTTCGAATGACTGGACTCATGAACACGAACCGCGGTTCTTCATCCTAGTGGTAGTTTGCACAAAACTAAAGATGGTTTCAAGCATACTAGACTCCGTACCTCCATCTGCCACAAAATGAGAACTAACTGAACCCATGTATTCCATTGGGTCTATAAAGCTGTCAGGCACCCTGGAATCATTTTTATGTTTATCTGAGGGAGATGATTCAAGGTTTCTGTATCGCAGTTTCATATTCTTTATTAGCCTGTTGTCACAGACAAGTAAAAGCACGGCGACAAGGTCACTTCCACAGTCATCACATACACTTATACCAGGTTTTTCTGCACTATTAATCACCGTTCCTTGAATCACGGAAGTTTCCAGTGCCATGATACTTCTGCTTGATGCGGCTCGTGTGCTTTAGTTTGGTTTCCTTAGCGCAGTCACGAGTTAATGAAAATCGGCGTATAAGTGAACGACGCGATACAAGATCTTTTAGGGAGGAGGGTTCGAGAGAAGAAATCGTGGGTGAGAGACTGATTTCAATTTTTGCGAGTAAAGCTAGAGGGAATAGAGGATGGGGTTGGTATGAGAGTAACCACGGAAATGGTCGATGCTTCGGTGCTGCGAGAGAGGGAGAGAGGGAGAGAGAGATATATCCAAGGAAGTGAACAGATATAAAGCTGTTGATCGTAGCATTCTGTTTATAAGTAATGCAATTTAGGTGGTCAAAATGGTGGCTTGCAACTTCCATTGGAGAACTTACGGAAATCTTGTCACAATTTACGTGTTGAAGACGGCATGACTCTGGATCGACTTTTCTATTTCAAGTTGTTTGATCATTAGTTGTCTACCATCTCAAGTTTCCTAGGACTTTAATGCTTTGTTATTCGAGAGGAAACGAAATGTCCAAATATTGTTCTTAAATCCAACATGAATTTCTAGAGCCCAAATTCAAATCTTTTTGAAGCATTCTCTCTCTGCACACTCCGACTTCAGTCACTCTTATTATCTTTAGGGAGGCTCAACATCTTTGAGGATCATCTAGAATAAATGCCTGGAAGTCTGCTTGCATTATTGAGCCCAATATTTCTCATTAAATAATGAGTGATGAATGCTAAGTTCTTGAAGCTTCTTTGGTGGTAGATTCTATATATTCATAATGATCAATATATCTAGATTACTCTCAACTACAATGCTCTGAGGAACCGATCCGGACTTAGGCAAGAATGGACCATAGGAGATTGAATTATTGATGATTCTAGATCCGTTTACCAATTCCAAAACCGCCTGCTTGGCTATCAGCTAAAAGTTCTAGAACTCCTGCCCTTGTGCTAGGATTTTGTTAGTATTTGAGAGCATCTAAATGTCCAAAATTCACATTTTTGTTGTTTTTGAACTCGCTTGAAATTTCTAGACATCAATTTTACATGATGATTTTCTTTAATGAAGCTTTTTGAAAACTTTTGAATGCATGTTGGCAATATCCAGATGATAGCATTGAAATCTCCGTGTGAGCTAAATGCATACCGGAGAGCCAATGCTCGATTCTTCCCTGTATTGTCTATGCCAAACCAAGCAATCCGTGATTGATATGATACTAATAACTTTATCAAGAATCTAGCCTTGAGGAGATCCCATGCAGACTATGATCAAGGATCAGGAATCAGTGATCACCCACTCCGTGTACCAAGAATGTGAAGACAATGAAATTCTTCACGTTTTGCGCGGATACAGAAAGTTTTCAAGCCCATGGGCGACAGACATCTAAAATCGGCACAGTTGAACTAGTCTGGTGATAGCTTAAATATATAATCCTGCGACGACAAAGACTGCGGGGTAATCTTCTATCTTGTGTTGGGCTACGCGAACAATATTAACCGAATTTCAATGGGGGGCCTTACGTACAACCTCGTCTTTAATTATGAATCCATTCACATTCTGTTTTTCACTAGGATCTTTCGAGATTGAGCATTCTAGGGAAATGGCTTTAATACTGGATATTTGAATTGTTACTGGCAAAATAAGGGAGCTTAAATTGGCGATATTGAGCTATCCAATCTGACTACCTTTATATAGTAATAGTCGGCCGCTTGAAGAGCCGAATATTGGTCTTGATTGTTTCTCGGTAGCTCGAGGAATAGACTTTCAATCTGCAACCTTGATTTATTCCATTTGATCAGTCTCGATATTGGATCTGAAATATCTGTCATCTTTGCAGACCTTTTTCGTTTTAACATGCCTCAGCAACCATTGTAAAGCTTCATGGTTATGTATGAATACCGGGAAGCCTCCCTCTTCCGCGCCCCTCAAAAACAAGAACTGCATATTCACCACAAAGGTATGCTTTACACAAAAATCGCTACGAATTTTGTCTTTCTTTTTCTGCCCGTAGAGACGGTAGATAAGTCTCATCTTTTAGAAACAGACCTACAGCGGTTAGCTGGGAGTATGATTGTATATCTGAAAGTCTAAGATATTCAGTGTAGATTCTGGAATATACAATAAGTAGTGAAGGAATCTAATTCACACTAGAGCTTGAAAGAGGCTCCTGCCAGTCTACTCGAGTACGGAGTATCGAAGCTTGAGGAACTGACTCCGGGTGATTTATTTCACTATCCATGAATTATACCCCTTTCTCCCGATTAACTCACGATATTCAGCCGGCACCTTTCAATGACCAGAGGCTTCAGGTATGCTTTTCGTCTTGGAAGAATGTGGGCTATCGCACAGTTCTTATTCTTTACATCATATAGTTTTCGAGATCATGACACAGCAAAGATAGAAGAAACTGAATAAGATGTTAGATATACACCCCATTTGTACGATATTTATATCTGGTATGCAGTGCTTCTAAATGTAGATATGCTATTCGGTAAAAAAAGCAGAAAGTATCACATCTCAGATCTATACAGACAGGTGAACTTCGATTCGGAAAGCCGGGCCTACTACTTTTGAGTTCTCATTCTCTACGATCACGCTTCGGATTTAAGAAGAACGACATGGAAATATATGTGCAGAAGCCTAAGAAGACTGGCCGCGCAAACATTTTCTCGAATCGATACTTCTATACCACAGAAAACTCCCAAACATTGGATACATACTCAATCTTCTCAATTAACAAATCCACAAGCTCCTCCTGCTCGCACAACTAGCTCATCATATCCGGACATCCCTATACGCATTCTCGAAATCTACTCATTCCCTCTAGATCGTAGAAACAAATCTAAAAATAAACCAACGGCAGGAGGCTACAAAAAAAACTATCGACAATGCTATCTAGTAGTTAATTCCCCAACACGAAGATCAAAGCTCATGAGAATATTCTTTTCAATGCCTCCATACCAAATTTCCCATACGAAGCAACTAAACTTCAATGCATCCTCACAATATTAGTTCAGACCTCGATATCTCAGACTATCATTCTAGAATTAGATTTTTAGTACATCTGCCAAGTCTCCATCAAAGTTCATTCATTCATTCACTTCCTTCCATTTCCTTCCATTGCATCTCCAAATTCAAAATTACACTTTCCGACCTCATCTCCCAGCGACCCATCTCACTCCAACTAATGCCTATCCAATTTCCCTTCCCTTCATCGCCACTAACCTCGCCAGCGCCCACGCACCCATCCGCCAGCACGCATGTATGCATTTGTCAAAACACATTTCCAACGCCCACGCCCTTTTCCCGGTCCATTCAATCAAATCATAAATTTCCGAAAAAAAAAAAATTCAAAGAACCATTATACTTTTCCGCCTCAATTTCCACTGCCACAATTTCCACTCCAAGCACCCATCATCATCGGTGGCGCCGAAATCTTCGCGGCCCGAGCACCGGCACTTTGTGTCCCCTTCTGCTTAGTCTTGTCTTACCTTTGTAAGTAATAATAATGTCTTACCTTACCCGCCTTCCACGTTGTTGTTCGTTCGTTCGTCTCATCTCATCTCATCTCATCTCAGGGTGTGGTGAAGTTTAAAATATACTAAACTACACGATACTACCAACCTAAGAAATACACGATGGGTCTAGGAAATTTGAATGGATATTTTGGGCTTTGTCTGATCGCGAATGGTTGCGCGTGCTCTAGGCCTAATCTAGAAGGGCTCGGCATGTATGTACTATGAACTATGTACTCATTATATTTTACTTCAGGACTAGAGTTTAGGTTTAGGGGATGAGGGAGCAATAATGCCGTGGACTTGGGATTTTGAGCGATGGACAGGACAGTAAGAAACGTTGTGTGGTACGCAGATGGTGGATAGATAACCCTTGCACTAGAAAAGCCGGCGGACGGACGGAAAGTATAAAAAAAAAAAGCTTGAAACAAACTGAAACAAAACAAAGCAAATCAATGTAAAGTATTCATGAAACGGAAAAGTTGTTTATGTGAGATATTTGCTGGGTGGTGGTGGTTTGTAGAATTCTATCATCTGTTCTTTGGTACCTAGGTGTGAATTGAGAATCTTCCTACCATTCCTCGAATTCATTAATATGAAGCTCCGATTGATGTCCAGCCAGGTTACTCGCTCTCGTAAGTGGACAAACATTTTCTTCGTACCCCTCTAACCTATCTGAGGATACCCGATTCTCCGATAGCATGGTGAATCATGATCCATTTATGCTTTCGTATAGAGTGTGTTCATTTATATCAGGCTGAGATATAGGATGCTTGGGAGAATCAAATCGTAGATAAATTACAGTAAGATCTGATCTCGAGAGACTTCATCGAGTCTGGATTGTCTTTGGGTTCTCTGTACCAAATTGAAGGATTGGGATTTCAGGTCTTACTAGATTCTTGAAGAAATGATTGATTTGAACGGCATGGAATTGAATCGTTAGATGTCCGAGATTGAAATTATGCATTTGGAGAATTAAGATATGAATGACATAATAACGGGATTCATATCCAATGCACGCACGCACATACATCAATCAAATCATTAATTATGAAAATGACAGGAGACAAAAATGAAAACCTAAGAGCAATAGACTTTCACCAGCATCTAGGTTGCAAATGAAGATCCCGGAACCTCATGCCAGTATTCAGTTTGATCATCCATCCCAGCTGCAAGTAGATGAAAATAGAACGACATACCCACCTTTCATTCTCGACCCCATCCTCCAAAAGTCAACACTTCACCGAGTTGCGCCTCATATTCAAATCCACTTGGATTCTTCAGATTCTTCAGATGAACCTGACGCCTTATGAGAAGCAATCTGGAACGCATTTTTTTCCTCCCACATGTATACGTGTAACACTTTGAGTGAATGACGAAACGCCCTCAGATATTATATTTGTGGAGAAGCGGCAGTGATCTGAGTGCAGGGGAGTTCCCGATAGATTGGACGATGCAGTGTACACAGTACCTTGCATAAGGTAACTGTCTGTGGCTCGAGTATCTGATTCTACATATGATAGAAGGATAACGGTGAGGCTTATGAGATACATTCTGCAGATATCAACATGCATTTATGGGGGAGTAGGCAGACGGGCGCTTAAGCATGAGTACGGACGTAGGCAGACGCTTTTCTCTGGTCCCGCTCACTCAGCGGTCAATGAAAACTGGACGGATAGGGGAATTTTTGTCTTATCTATGTATGGTACGATATCGACGAAAGGATTCGGGCAAACGAATGATGGGGGAAGGGGGATCCGGATCTCTGGGAGATCGGTCAGAGATCGAAGACCGCGCGCTTTGCTTCTTTCGCCGACAAACAACGAGCCTGTGAACCTTTGCCTCGGAACTTCTCCACTTGATGCTTTTTGTTTGATATATATTTTTCGGGGGAGTTTGCGCGACGACCGGCAGGACAATCAGATTATCAGTGGGGAATTGGGTGGGAGAGATGCTTACCAGACACATACATGGTTCATGGAGAGCAAAACAAGTAAACACATAATCAATCGGATCAGATGGCAAAAAAAAAAATTGGGGGAGAGGAGACGAGGGGTCTGGAATACAGATTGAAAGGTCTAGAAACCCCAAAAGTATTTGCTCAAGTGAAGCCTACGCAGTGTGAAACATCGGACCCGAATTTTTCGATATTGTGTGTATACGAGGGAAAATAGTAAGTATTTCACAAAAGAAATGGAGAAAAAAACCCCCCCCTCATCGAGATACGTGCGACGCGCCGGCAAGCGTTGCCACAGACATGATTCGAGTCTTGTAGATCCATTTGTCAACAAAGGTCACACTGAAACGAACTCGTGGATTTTGCGTGGATACAAGACATACGTGAAGCGTTCCCAATCTTCTATCGTCGGCTACGTGGTGGCTTTCAGTATGAGATCATCGCACGTTGGGGGCTATGCGTACTGCAGCATTGTGTAGCGTAACGTAGCCTGAAGAAGAACACACGGGATTCCTACAGGAGGGAAATCTTTCACAAAAGCCCATGGGATTTGGCGATAGTGGATTAGAATAGCGAGGATATCTCCGAAAGAGTAAAGAATTTCAGGATCTGAGCTCGCTGAAGTAACTAACTAATGCGCGTGCGAGATATCCCAATGCTGCAGTAAACTGCATATCTGCCCCCTTCATCATTGTCCGTGCAATCGCTGTTGTTTCTGTGGATAAACTGGACTGTCCTCCGAATTATGGTACATTTTTCAGTCATGTTACTTTTCTGCGGAGCTCCAGATTTTGATAGGCTGGCCAATCCTCACCCATTCTGTGGATCATAAGTCAAGGATTTCTCGAGTTTCTCTTCTTTTGGTTTCTGGGAGAATCCTCGTGGGACACAAACTAACTATGAGAGAAAAATGAGACGGCGGAAACACAGATCGTTATGAATAAATGAAAAATCTACATCATACGACTGAAGAAACAAAAAAGAAATCCGCACTCTGTAACATCGTCATTCGTGAATCGTGACACCTTTTTCCAAACAAGCTTGCTTGCCCTAACCTAACTCAAGACTATTTTTGTCAGAAGCAAGCCAGTCAGCCTTATCATGTACGTTCGGCCATGTTAATGAAATGAATGCAATACGCACTCGACCTATCTCAATGCAGGACTCAAACGAAGAGCGGATCCAACAGAAGCTTGCTTTATCCGGAAGTTCCGCATCACGAGGGAACACACTACCAAACATTATCCCCGTGCCCCCCCTTTTGAACCGTTATACCGAGATAATTAGTCCAGACTTTATACGGATATCCTCTTCTTGGAGAGTTACGATCAACCTTGAACTTCTCATGCGTTGTTCGTGTCAACACCGCATTCCTTACTTATTCTTTTTAAAGGTAGCACACGTAAACAAGAACTCTAATATCAACAATGCACAAACACAATTTTGAATGAAGGATAAGGGCATGGCATTTACGACGTACAGCTTGTATCCATCATCCATAAGATTGCAGCCTTGGTAATTAATAAACAATAAGATTGATTGTGTTGTGCTGCATGGCACTGCACTGCACTGGTCTGCTGTAGAAAATCATCGCTGCCTCGCGCCTCGCGGGGGGTGAAAGTGGATGGGGAGGGGAAGAGTGGATGGAAAAGCAACGCATTTTCCTTGAAGCCCGGCTTACTGCAGTTGTCAACAGCCCGTTTTCACAATTAGTATAGTGTACGGAGATTTTGCTGCACCCAAGACTTGGAAAGGTTAAGAAGGGACGGTCATCGGCGACCATTCAGAGAGACACCTGCAGGTAATGTTAGAACGGTTACATTTTACGGAGCACATCTTCTTTGCACAGCAGAAAATAATGCTCCTAACCTTTTTCCTTACGATCTTCAGGATACACAGAATCCTTGTACCGCGGTGAGCACTGGGAAGGATTTGTTTCCTTGTCCATTTTCACTATTTGCAATTTAGCTGCTTCGGAGTACCCCACCTCTCTACCCATGGCAGCGACATGGTTAGTATGAACACCATCCGCAGGGTCCAAGGTTTAATTTTCAGAAGACCCGTAGACCTTTTCCCGCTGTTGCCAATGATTTAACAGAACAACGGCGTTGGAAGTTGGCACTGTTAGCATCCAAGGACAATTAAGGATAATACCCGGAGACCGAGCGAAAGTTTGATCGCTGATGAAACTATGAAAGGTCGAATGGCCTCGAGCATACGGGCCTGGCTGGCAAACTACCGTTGACAAGACGAACTAATAAGAACTCTAAATTCATACGCTCCAATCCAAGCAATCCAGTCGATCTTTTCAACTTGTGCGGCATTCAATTCCTTACCAAACTCTGTTGACAAGCTCTCGGGGAACGCAAGGTATTGCACCAAAGTGTGATGACTTTGCTTTAGATGGGTAGGGTATAAGGCATTTCGGCAGGATTTCAGCGGTCTTATCGATTTCTTACTTTGTCGAGACTCTTTCTGGCCCTCGGATGAACAGGATAAATCGACCAGGAATGTGTGCAAAACAGCCAAAGATAGTGGTCCGGTTGACGACTCCACGGAGCACGCTATATTCTCATGGGCTCCATGGCCCTCCATGAACAATTTGATCCATTCGGAGGCTTTTCAAGGGAGATCAATTTCAAGGGGTTTGATTGTACGGGACAGAGTCTCTGGCACACAAGATATGCAATGCAATCAGAACTATAAACAAACAAACAATATTAGAATAATGAAATGCTTCCCTGAAGCTCGTGGTGCACAAAAATCCCAAGAATTATTCTCGAAGGCCGTAGGAAACATATCTCTTCTGCAGGAACCCATTCGCAACATCATTTTGCAACCACTTCACAACAAATCAAATCCCAAAGATTCTCCCAATCTCCACATCTCCAAGCATTTATATTATACTTGAGCTATCAATGACCTGAAAGGTTCGCGCTTAAAATTAGATGAGCCGCTCTCCTGGGAATGACTGGGAATTATATGAATTATGTGAATTTGACGGTGTCTATTATGCCTGTTATGTCTGTCATGCAGAGACTATGTATTATGAATGATGCTATATCTTTTGAGTAATGAAATGTACGAAGGCACACCGCTGGAGAGAGCATACATATTTCTCGGAATCGCTTCTTGTGGACCACTCATGAAAGGTGTTCCAGGAAATCGGTTGGATCTCGGAAGAATAAATTGCATGTAACCTTTTAATTCCCACATACACCTGGGTACAGTCGTATCTGTGTGGATGATCACTGTCGTCGTTGTGTCTTGTGCAAAGAGCTGAACATGGAAATGTTGACGCCTTGATGGTTAGCTGGAATGGTTAGCTGAATAGGTAAGCTTTGTTCTGTATGCAGGTACTCGCACAGATTTTTGTGCTCTACGAACCACTTCTCGAGGAAAGTTGAAGCGTGCGAAAGACTTTGGATACGACGATACAGGTGTTAGTTCAATAATATTGTCTCCAGTTGGTGCCCACACCTATCTGCCGTTGACCCACGACTTCAGCCGCTATATCTTGGCCGCCCAACGGGGGGGGGGATGATTGCTGAACGGCCACTTGCAAAAGTTGCACGAATCGTGGAATTTTGTGCAAGACATTCTGAAAGTTAGGAGGCGGAAGCAAGCGTTGTATCGTACGCGTCAAGCTACGGATGTGTCTTCCGTGCCGTATGATATCCAATATAGTCTAGTCTATCGAGAGAGGGTTCTGGCTTCTCGTTTCTAGTTATCCAGGGAGATGATGGTAATGATGGAATACGATGATGATGATGATGACGATGATGATGATAGTGGTTGTGAAGATGGTGATAAAAATAACACCATTGAATGCATTTGATTGATTGCACAACACCATACTTATGACTGACTCCTTTGACATCGGCGATGCAGACATATAAATTTTGATATGCCAAACAATTTCTAATAGAATTCGAATTAGACTTTCCAATCTGGATATCCTTCGGTGATATCCTTAATGAAATGAGATGATCTCCTCCCATTCATGTATAAGGCATGTAAGCAAAGTTTGATTATTGATGTGCTTCTAGGAGTTTCCTGTTATGAAAAGAGGACAGGATTAGGATCATTTGCAGTGTGCAGGGTGGGAATTGATAATTGGGGAGACATGGAGCATGGAGCATGGAGCATGGAGCATTGAACATGGAGCCTGGAACCAAACTTATTACATCGTAGAGGCAAGAGCAGGGGAGGTGAGAAAGAAAGCAGAGCCAGAGCGAGAGCGAGAGCGAGTGTGAGTGAACCACAAGCCAGCCAGACTGTCGTGAAATCCAGGAAGGCGTGCATACAATACATGGTGTTGAGATTGAGAGTCTTGGACTGAGATTCTTGATTGAGTCTTGGCTATTGAGATGTTCGGAACTGTGAGGATTTACTTTATTACTTTATTATTTAATTGTTTAATTGTTTAATTATTTAATTATTTAATTATTTAATTGACTATTAAAATATCTCATTAATTGAAATTGAATATTCTACTTGTGTGACCTTTCTTTCTATTTGCTTGATTGATTCACACGAAAGACTCTTTTTCGCTGCTTCTCTGCCATTCCATCTCCACCTGTTAATTAACGCCTGGGTTGATATTATTATTAACTTTTATTCCAAGGAGTCTACAATGTACTACTAGCACTACTAGCATAGCAAGAGGACACACGGTAGGCTGATAGGAGCACTTTGTGTGCTAAAACAAGTGACTAATACAGATCTCTAACCTTATTTGGTTACGCGGGTGCCTTACTACCCAGGCCAAAGTAATTCGTTCCATCTCACTCACACACATTCCACATTTCACATTTCATATTTCACATTCTGCCTCTCTGCCCTCCCTGTCTGTCCTTACAACCTTGAACATCGTCAACCTGGACTTCCAATCCTGGCAATCATCCCATCTTATCCCATCTCATCCCGCCCACAAATCCTTAACTCTTTGCAGCAGCCAGCTAGCAGGAGTGAGTGAGTGTACGAGGTAATCAATTTCCTCGTGCCTCATACCTCGCACCACCGCACACTTCATGCCTCACACCTCATGGCATGCCTCACTCATCTCGTTTGACTTCAGCGATGGCACTGTTCAGAAGCGATACCCTGCGAAAGACGAAGCATGGGGTGCTAACCCAGCTATTGGGATGGGTTCCTTTAGATTGGTCGAGAATCAGTTGAAATAAGGGATTCAAATCAATAAATCAAGAAATCAATAAATCAATAAATCAAAATTTGGTAAAGATGCTGATGCAAGCAAACACATTTGTCGCTTCTTTATCAGCATCAGCGCAACATTGCTGCAGTCAGTCACTACTTACTCACAACTACCGTACTATGCTACTAAAACACTGCAATGCACAGCTCAATGGTCAATCAATGCTGACAATTGCAAGCAAAAGCATTGATTGTACTGACCACTTACCTACTTACTTACTCACCCAGTCCAGTTCAGTCCTTTAAAGCTTCGCTCTCAGGCTCCCAGCAATCTTTTCGGATCCATTGCTTGCCTTGCCTTTCTCAATTCTGCTAATTCCTCCTTTGGGCCATTTTCAATTTAATTCTTTTTCAAACCCTTTTCTCTCATTGGTCAATCTACACGTTATTATCTGCAGCTACGGGTCGCTATTACTATTCAAGGTAATTTACATGTCCGTTATTGCATGAAAACAGACAAATCGGCTTCCTTGGTATTATGCATCACCAAGGGGATCGATACGAAGAAATACCCTCTGTTCAATATACCTCTCGCTGTCTCTGTACTGTAATTCATCCAATCGCAACCGCGAATAAAAAAGCTGGGGACGCAAAGCTCTCAACATATGATATACATCACAACTCACATGCTAAGTGTTGAACCAAACGCTGCGACTCAAGGCGAGCATTGTGATGGTATCCACGTCCTATGGGGGATTGTACACTAGTTTCCTCGTGGTATTATATTGTCTCCACAGACTTCACAACGCTATTCAACGTTCCGAGGATAGTACCCCTGACGTTGGATTATATCGCTAAAGAAGAAACGCTTCCTGCTCCATATTTTCTTGACAAACACCCTGAAGGGGAGAACCCTTGTTTTGACAGGCCTATTTTATTTGTGGCACACGCTGATCCATATCTCCCCAGCCGAGCGTCTTCCGATATCCTCAATCCATCACTTTTATGTTGGACGCTGCCGCCCTCATTGTTGACTTTTGAAAGTCCTCAACTTTTTTTTTATTTTAATCAACAAACACCGAAACAAAAAAGGCGTCATCGTGGCTGCAACGTGCCTCGATACAGCCTGTACATCAGCCCCATATCGATGATTGCGTCTTCTGAAGCAGAAGCCATAAGCACAATTTCTTTTAATTTATCGAGTTGGGATTCCCTTGTAGTCAACGCATTGTTCGATATATATCATCCCCACAGAACGTCGATTAGGTTCATTGACAGCTATCAATCATCTCTCAAATCAATATGTTTGGTCTAGGATCTGCAGGTATGGGCTCAGCACCATATCCTAACAACTACCGTCCCTCATCCAAGAGGAAGATGTCTAGAAAAGACAATACCCCGCCAACTTCTAAGCATCTCACGTACCCGTCTGTCGAATTCTTCGAGCCAGCCATTGATGGACCACCTTCACCTCAAGGCATTCGCGCATACACTGAGCAAATGAGGAGGGGCTCAGCGTTTGCTGCCAAATCGAATACCCCTTCTATCACATCAGCTTCCTCTTTCCGCTCCCGTCAATCCAGTCTCGATTCCTCCAACAGAAGCGAATTACAGCGACAATCCTCTGGTAGATCGAACGGCAGTAGCATGGCGACGAAAGATAGACCCGATAGTTTAAATCTATTCGGAAAAACAATATTCTCCCGAAGCAGCAAAAAATTCAGGCGTAACCATACTTCAATGGGAGGCTCCTCATTATCTCTTGCAAGTGGTTCTTCCGACAGGGATCGCAGCGACGCATCTAGTCACAGCCCACCACCTACTAGCTATCGTGCTCGAAAGAACACCATCTCTGGACCATATAACTTTCAGCACATCACACACACTCAACAGAATGAATTGCCAAACCTCAGGGAACTCCCTCCTACCAGATTGGTGTCCGAATTTTCAGCTCTTCGAGCATCTCAAGCTCCAACCAATGGAAATCTTAAGGGTATTAGAGCGAGGGATTTAATGTTTGAGAATTTCTCCTCAGTAGCAATAGATTATGCGCCGGATGTTGACGCGCCCAGAAGCCCCACAAGCCCAAAGAGTCCGTCGTGTCCTGTTACCCCGCAAAGACGGCCCGTATTTCGAGCATCCGTATCACCACCACAAAATCAGCCATGGAGACCTATCAATTACTCCATGTCACATGATAATCTACGATCAGTACCTGCACGCCCAATGAGATCTCCTGAATCTCCTCGCTGCCCGGTTAATCCACCTGCTCGAACATCGTCAAGAGCGGCGTCAAATTTCTTCAGTCATGTTGAAGACTTAAATCCCCTAGAGTTCGGTCAACCTTTGGCTGGTGCCAATGACAACCTCCAAGAGTCTGCATTCGATTTCACTCCACAAACACATCCTTCGCCTCCTAAATGGGAAAGAAGAGAATCCGAGGTATCCATCAAGCATTTGTCTCATGCTGTCACTACACCTGGCGAGGAAGCATGGCCTTTATCTGCACCATTAAGTGGAAGTTTTGGAGTTGATCTTGCAGATGTTCTCGAAGAAGACGAATACACTAGGACGCGATCAAGGGAGTCGAGCACTGACGGTGGTGAATTAAGACTTTCAAAGTCTGTTCCCGGGTTGAGAATGAGGGCACTTGAGCAAGCTCCTGACATGCCTGATATGCCACCAGTGCTAGGAAGACTTGGCTCTATTGATACCACAAGATTCTCCAAAAGATCCAGCTCGCCCAAGCTTAACTTGGCTACTGATTCTTGGGAAGACGCGATCGATTTTTGTTACGAAGATGAAGGTGGTGAAGATTGGGATTATGAATTTGGTGAAACATTCCAAGAGAGCAAACCTGTCATCACAGCAGAACCTGCTTCACCCACTCAAGTGGAAAAGCCCGAACAAGATTTGTCGCCAGGCCGATTCCGTCCATCACTACTCGTCCCTGCACCTTTTGATCTTCCCGCACTCTCTCCCTTGTCCAATTTGTCGAGCGCTTCATCATTTCTCCCTACACCAACCAGTTACTTCCGCCCCAATCAAATGCGACCTAATTCCCACGCATCTTCGTTCAAGGAATCAGACGGCTTCAATCTCTCTCCAACTCTCCTCATCCCTTCCGATGAATACCCTTTACAAAGCGAACAAGATGCTTTGTTCGACACATATCACAACGATGAGGTCCCATCTGCGTCGATATTTCCCATGGATACTTACGAACAACCCACTTCGCCAATAGATGAAGCTCTTTCCAGCACCAACTCTTATCGCTCCTCAGTTTATTCACATAATAGTCTCAGGAGCAGCACTGTTAGTAGCCGCTATAATCGATCCAGTCAAGATTCAGCTCTACTTATTTTCCAAGCAGGCAGCATGAGCAAAGCTCACAGAAGTATTGGATCCGCTTCTTCTTTGCCCGACCTTGTTCCATCACTTCGTCCCAAGCGTGATAGTAGAACTCTGGGAGCACTCTCTACTACAACATCTGACCCAGAGCTTATTACCAAAGTTTCTGGTTTAAAACTTGATGACAATGAGCAGTCTTCCCCTGAAGTTACTGGAATGCAAAGTCATACCAACCATGTGCGCAGGTCATCGAAAACTACTCAGTATCTCGCTCAACCTCCCCCTCCAATTTCTACAGCTGTTCCCGATGCAGCATCCAGTATTCTAAGTCCTGTGGCTGAGAGCTTTACCGATTCGCCTCCAAGACCACGTCTAAGATCTGCTCTTTCTCGAGAGTTATATGCTCCTGCTTCAGTAGAGTCCTTCATGTCCAATCATGGAAGAAAGATTTCTGCACCGATCATCACCGAAAAAAACACTCAAGATCGATCTAGATCAAGATCTAGCACATTGACCAATGCCGCTACGGCTGGTAAGCGTAGAGGAAGTTATAATCTTTTCCCCGCTCCTCCAACAACCTTACCAAAATAAATCGTGCTCTTTAAAGTATAATGTCGATTGATATACCATACACATTATTGTGTAATTGTACATTTCTGTACCACATTACCTATTACCACCAACACTTGGACATACATTTTTTCCTTATCAAAAACATTCAGCCCTTTCTAAGAGCTCCACACTATGACGATCTATGATGTCACGACTCGATTTCTTATGTTCTCTTCATCAAAAACAAAAGCAAAAAGAAACAAAAGTTTCAACTGTTTACTTCATCTTCAGAGACGGAAAAGTAAGAGGGTGGATTTCTGTATCATTATTCGTACAATCGTTTGCGTTTGCATTTCCTCTGCTTGCATTATTGGTAGTTTGGTGGATTGGATTATTTGTATCCAATCCCACGCGTTATGATGGTTTTTTTTTGCGCCTCTTTCCCCGGAGAACTTGGATAAAAGATTGCAAGCCGGATTGCATCTTTTTGATTCTTGTTCATGAGCGGCTATGTGTTATGATATGATGGTTTTGTTCTCGGCGGTTTGGTCACATAGCTTGCTATCTACCTCTCTGCCTCCATACTTATTCCTTTTTTTTTTTTTTTTTCGTCTTTTCTGATTTGAATATGCGTATGCACTGCGGGTGCTGGTGGATTTTGACTTTTGAGGAAAAAGGGTTATAGACGGATAGGGCTTCTGGGTTGTATGTATGGGATCGAGAGATTTGTTTGTTTCTGTTCGTGTTTTCTTGAGGAGATTTGTATTCTGTGGTGTTTATTTCTGGCTGTGTGCTTGCGTTTTTTGTCTTTTCTGGACTGGAGGACTTTGGCTGTATTGGTATAGGGATTGTGGATTCCGGGCGGCTGCATACATTTGGATGGATGGCGGCATAAGCGCGGGAGATGGGAAATGTTTATTAGCATTTGGCATTGGTACTGATGATGGGGTGGATATGATATCGGTCCCTGTATGATGAGTGTGAACATGGGGGATGTAATTCTTGTGTACCAAGAGGTGATAGAGAATACATTTGGGAAGTACTTAGTTCGAGATGTAAGAGTCGATAGTTGTTAAGTTGAATATAAGATATTAAAAATAACTCGTGTCTGTTTTCCGTAATATTTCTTTACATACTGTTTACAATATAGTTATTGTAAAGAGCTAGTTTAATATAATAGGGCTCCATTGATTATTCATTAAGCGCAATTTTATTTTGATTTAAGTTTTATCAGTGCGTTGTTTTGTTTTGTTTTTTGTTTTTGTTTTTTGTTTTTTATGCGGGGGAGGGGGTATATTGTAAGCTTCGTGTCAAAACTCACGCGAGATGATATCTGCTCTGTGTATTTAGCAGTTGATAAGCAGACTGATTCAATCTTGATGGTCTATATATTCCCAAAGTTCCTTCCTGCTCTGCTACTACTTCATTAGTAGGGATGGGGAGGGGACGGTCGAGCATATAGTGTGCAAGCTAGATACTCATAATATTTATATGGTGAATGATGATCAGTTGGTTCTTACAACGGCGTGCACTTGGGTTGAGTGTGAAAGAGCTTTAGGAGCCTATATGTAGCAAATTACTGTTATGCCCTGGAAATCATATCTGTTATATTTTCATGCTTTTTAAATTCTTTTTGGATTCTTTTTAGATTCTATATAGAATTATATTGAAAGTATAGAATCTAGTTCATAATAACTAGAATCCCATCTCTCAGCCATCCCACCCCCCTAAGAATCGAAGATTCAAAAGAAAAATCGTAGCACAATCATAGAATCTAGCTTAAAATAGCTGTTATCTAGTCTTTCGTTATAGAATCTGAGGGGTATAAAGGTAGATTATCTTCCAGTATTTGGGTATAGGAGTAATAAAATGACGTTTCGTGGGCATGAAAGTTATTTCCCGGACTATGTAATACAAAAGTAACCACTTTCTAGAAGTGGCGTCTTTTTTGGGGCAACGTCGAGTTACCACTACTTTGTGTACTGGATGGATTCGAAATCGCGCTGGTTATATTCGAGGCAATGTACGCTGTGGGATACACGACTTCATACATTGTATACGCCGAGGTTTTATTATCCGGCGTCGGAGTCATCCAATTCTTCACCACTCCATGGCCATCAGGCTCATTCACCAACGCCGTGGGAATCGTGGAATTCCAATACTCAGGCGTATAAGTATGCGATGCACTCACATCGGATGTGTATGTAGGCGTTATGCTGGGTGCCTTGAAACTCGCTTTCTGGATGGTCATATCGCGCTTTCTCTTTTTTTTCTTGCGAAGTCCGGCAACTCCTTCACCTTGGCATGAAAGTTTTGGCCCGCCGGCTGTTACGATTGCCCTCTCAACACATCCTGCGGTTAATATGGTCGGGAGATTGAAATACACGGAAGCGTAGTTCCCGCCCTCTGCAGCGTGCCAATCCCAACCCGTCAAGGCACCACACCCGGTCTCTTGTTTCCGGAGACCAGCACCTTTGTCACTAATCGCCCAGCCGTTGATATTGTATACCTCGAAAATAAAGAAAAATCCGTCATCCCAAAAGGAACAATCCGCTGTGGGTGTTGGAGTCACAGTAACTGTGACGTCTGGTATTGTCATAGTTGATACCGGCGTCACAGTCACAGTTTCAGGAAACCAATCCGCCAACTCTGAGCTTACGTCTGCATCAACAGAGCTAGCATAAGCGAAATCTAAATCCGAAGCCCGGTCAAAGGAGTCCACAGTCCAGTATCCGAACGGAGCGAGTGTGTAAGTTCCCAGTGTTGAGGTTGCAGTCACAGAGCAACCGTAGCTTATAGAGCAGGATGATGTACATGTGCTCGTTGTGCTAGAAGCTAAACATTCGGTCCAACAGCTACTTGCACTGGTGGTGGTACATTCAGTATCTTCAGGCTGGTATGGTGTTCTTTCGGGCCCCCAGGGGTTTTTGGGGTCTTTCGCGTCCCACCAATCAGGATCTATAGGCTTCACGCAGTCGAAGAGGCAAGGCAAGTTGCAAAATAATCCTCTGCAGGGAGAACCACAATCCTTCGTACATGTTGAGCCTGCTGCCGATGAAGTGAATGAGAACAAGGGTGGAGGACCATCGCTTGACCTTGTGGTCGGTGTTGGATTAGTGTATGGCCATGGTGGTGGGTGGATTGTGCGATCATACACCGTCCCAGCACTGGTTTCGGTTAATGTCACAATTGGTGGGAGGATGCTGGTCGATATTGCGATTAGAGTTTCTTTGATGTCTGAATCATCAATAGGCATGTTCCAGAAGTTGAGAATATTAGTAGTCAATGGCGGTACGAAAATTGTTGTAGTTTTCAGCGACGATGTACCTTGGACTACTTCAGACACATTAAAAGTTCCAGCTATCGTGTTTGTGTATGTGATTGTGGTAGTGGCTGTGACACTAAAGACTTCCAAAGAAGTAACGTATGGGTCAAAGCTGATCACCGTTGGTGCTGGAAGAGTGAAAGGAGGAAGAATAAAGGTACAAGGAGGGTAGCATCCCAATTGTACGATTGGTTCGGGATTGTTCCAGATACTTGGTGGGACGTAGACAAGGAAATCCCCAGTGCCACTATTTGTACCTGCGGGAGAGCAAACTCCATCTGGACAATACCCTCGACTACACGTAAACTGGCAAATGGCGTCATAGATCAGAGGATCTAGTCCTGGTGCTGCTTTCCCACTTGCACCCGTAGTCGGTGGGGGTACATTTAAGGCACCTTTTTAATGCATGTACACTATTTTCGTGTTAGTCTAATTTCACTCGCCAATGAAAAATCATATATTATAGAATTATATGATATGTGATATTACTCACCGAATGGACAGGACAAAATCCATAGTGGCAAGAATAATCACATAAACCTTGACTACAAATATGTTAGCTTTCATTATATGATAGAATATGATCAACCATCCATCACCGGTTGGTTAATAGTGTGTAGGGGGAAAAATGAAAGGATTCAAGCTTACAGATCACCGACCCCAGTGCCATTGGTACAAGCGGATGGCAAAAACGGTGATACGGTTGGAATAATGAGCTCATGCTCCACAGTATCACACGAATCTGGGGGACAGAACCCAGCATCACAAGCAAAGTCACAAAGTCCACTGAACGTAGCATCCAATCCAGCTGCTGGGTGCCCTTTAATGCCTGTGGAGTCAGGTTGATCCACCCGCTTTCCCATAGCCAGACACGTGCAGGCTCCAATAGGACAATATCCTAAGTGACATGAGTAAGAGCAGAGCTTCTCATAGCCCGGGGCCCCTGTTCCCTTGATGCACACTTGCTCTGTTAAGTTGAGCGCGGGTGTGACGCTGATAGTCGATCCGGAAGCACTGCCTACCCAAGAGTTCCAGTTGGTAAGACCGTTCTGGCCGTCAGCACGATCACAATTCGTGGTGATAGCTTCACCACTCATTTCCATGGATCCTACTGTAACCACAACATTCCCCACCGCTCCCCCAAAAGCTACGCTGCCATGATATAGACCAACATCGCCATCAGGTGTACTGGTCCATGCTGCATCCAAATCTACGCCACCGACTGTTACCTTGACCGACTGTTTCGTTCCCAAGAGTGCAGTGTAAAAGATTTTATCTTGAATGATTTCAGTAGGATAAAACTCTACTTGGATTTGGCTGGCTGTGTTCCCTGTTGTATGGCCATCGTCACAGGCAGCTTTGGGGGTGAGACGATACCATACAGTCAGACCTTCTTGCTTAATCGTGGCGATTCCATTCTTATAAGTGTCAATGACATATGGAAGGAACATGCGCCACCCATCGTGGGGCATGTCGGTGACATAGTTGAATGGTGCTTCACCAATCTCGAATGCTTCCATTCCTTCGTCGTGTAGAGGACCAATGTAGCGAGATTCTCCATAGTCGTTCCACGTCAGTATCTCTACAAATTCCGGTTGCACAACCCAAACTTCTTGCCACCGGTCATACCATAAATCGCTAATTTATTTGTTAGCAATTTGAAACTTACACATTAAGAGGGATTTTTGATGACTTACTCCCCCCTCCAAACCCAATTTTTACTATATCCCGGCAAGTTTGTATAAAACCAAGGAGAAACTGGCATCAAGTATTGTAAAGGATTTGAGAAAGAAGAAACATTGAGATATTCAAGATATGAAGCATCAACATAAGTATTGATATCCAAATTACCCCAGGGCCATGCCGCCCAGCTCAGAAGACCATCTACCACACCAGGAGAAAGGGACAGGGCAGCTTTGGCACCTGCTGAAGACCAGTCGGGCAGAAAAAAACAATCCGTTTGGGATTTGATGATAATCCAGTCATCCGCATTTGCTGGTCCTTCAAAGGTCGAAACAAGGGGCTGTCCATTAACTGTAAAGTATGCGGAGCTGGCACCATATTCGGCGATATATGCTATCACATCATTCATATCGAAAGGGCCATTACCTGCATAATCGAAAGACAAGAAAAGCTTAAAGCCAAGAGACTCGGCTGCTGAGAATGCTCGGTCAATAGAAATCGCATTATTTTCGTCTTCTGCGGCGATGTTAAGTGCGAAAGCATCGATGTGGGCTTGTTGCGCTATTTTTATATCGGCCTGCCAATCTGATATATCCCATGATTTACAGTTTCCAACCTGTGTAGACAAAAGTTAGAACTTTGGTGGCGTATTAATTATGTTTGAAGGCCTCAAGAGTCGAGAGTTTGTATGGAAATACTTGGGGGGTTCTCATACCATGAAATGGGCAAAAACCGCCTTTGCTTGGACTACGCGGCAAGACAAGTGCAGAACAACTACAAGAAGAGCGTAAATTTTCATTTTAAAGGTCTTGCAGCTGTGACTCAAAGATGAAGGTATCGCACCGTACAGTGTAGGTTGAAAAGACAAAGATCTGGCAAATGTTGAGAATCTTGAAAGCACTCACGAAATAGATTCTTATATACACATCGCGTTCGGGCGCTGGATGTCATTTCGATGTCAGGCTTGCAGGTGTCTTCAATAATCAATTACTTCTGATTCATTGCAAGATGCCATTCCAATCTCCCGCTCGACAGGAATATGAAGAGTTTGATTTGCGGATCCTTTGACGAAATCGGAGTTCTATCTCAATTGGGCTCTATCTCACTAGATTTGGGAGCCAGAACTCCATCACAAACACAGCGAAGCGGTGGCAATCCGCTAAAGTTGAATCAATATTCTTGGTATCAGGTCACTTCAGACTTGGCTCTTTGAATCTGAGCAATCGCAGGCTCACATTGAGGAAACATCGCGGAAAGCGATTATTCAGAGAAAATCGTTGGTTACTGGCAGTTTGGTACCTCAATCTAAACAAAATGAAAGATTTTTATGGATCTCGGCCCCGGAACTCCCGCATCTCTCCCGAAAGCTTAAAGTTCGGCAAAGTAACTCATTGGACGGAATCACAATGCTCCACCAGACTTGGCGATTTTCCTCATTGTTTTTGCATATTTTGATATTGTTAGTCTTGAAGTTTTGGATTGCAATCTTGAATTAACCATGCCACACAGTATATACCTCGCCCATGAAAACACGGATTTAGGAGAAATACGAAGGATGGCCGGTCAGAAATATCTAATGTCTGGGGTTTTGATTTCGAAAATGACAGGGAAAATAGTTAGAATTATGTACAAGTACAACTGGTGTCGATAGTGCGGAACCGTCAACGGTAACACCTACAGAAGTGGAAATACCAAATCTCCGAGTCACAATAGACCCAAAGTTCGTGAACTAGGAGCATTTGCAGGGTAGTTTGGTTACCTAGCCATCCTCTTAAGATATCGCATTAGTATCTCCTATCTCAGACATGTTTGATTCTCTAATAACAGTCTTTCTACCCCTCATTTCATTCTTTACTTTTACTCATTCTCCCCTTCTTGAGACAAGAGCTAGTGTATAAAGTATCACAACCACCAGGTCAATTTCTTTTAGATCTCAATTTGGAACTCAAGATGCGCATCTCATTCTCTACTGTCTTGCTCTCTTTCTTTCTCAGCTCTCTCTCATTCACTTCTACCCTGGTTACTGCTCAAGCAGTTCCGGTTGATAGCGTATGGATAATGAAAGATGGCGCTACTGATGGCGGCTGTGATGCAAACGGGCGCAGAGCCATTCTCGACACATGGCAGAGCGAATCTTGGGATCTGGCATCAAATGCGTACAATTACATCGTTCAATACTCTTCTGATAGATACGTCAGGAAAGCCTGCTATACCTTTTTTGGCTTAAGGTCAAGTAAAAGAGACAGAACAAACCCATCAAGTAAAAAGACGCTTCAGGAGATCACAAGTAGGTTTATCTCCTTCATCTTACACTTTTGAGATTAATGTTCATTTCAATTCAATGATATCATAAAATATGAACAAAAGCTGATGGTAGCGATAGATGTATTCTCCCAACTTCGATCTTATTTTGGGACCATTCCCCAAGGTGCAAAAGCTGGGTTATTTTGTGGCTCAGATTGGTTGAAGCCCGTCAAAGGCGGACTCGATGCAGTTGCACGCGACATTATGGGCGATGAAATATGGATAGGTGACAAGCCACGGACCATTAAAGACGTATATGATGACGAAATTGATCCCAACGACGTGCCGTTCTGGTCGGAGGATCTCAAAGGATACGAGTTTACGGTTGCGGGCGAGTTCTGCTCGGAAAACCCCACCACCAAGGCTGCCACATCGGGCTTAAAATCGTCAGTTCTGGAGGTGCAAGTCTTCTTGATGATAATTTTGGAGTGACTTTGTGTCCCTTGTCTTTTGACTCTACTGATGCACTGAATGAGCTACCACCGGTGCCAACGGGCGGCAACGTAGTGGTACCAGTAGGGATCGACGGGAAAAGATTTAGGGTAGGTACGGGTTTAAACAACACTTTGCCTAAAATTTTCACTCTGTTTCATGAAGCTCTTCATTTTTTATATGCGGACAAGTTTCTAGGCGGCGAAAAAGAGAAGTGTAAGCCTCCTTTAGATTATTCCTCTATTTCATTGGAACATCACCGCTTATGCTAGTCTCTTATGCTAATTCGCCTCAATTGATAGACAGCTTGAGTGAATGCATCGATACTAAGTGGAGGTCTCAGTTCAAGCGAACAAATCCAGAGAGTTATGTCTTTTTTGCTGCAGCAATGTGGTACAGACAGCACGGCTTTGATTTCAGTAGCGGGAAAATGGCTTTGTAGACTTGAGCAATGTTCAATTGTAATCTACCTTAGCATCATCTAGAGCGTATCAGTTGAAATATTTTTAAATGCAGGATAGTCGAAGTGGGATAGAATGTATATTATCACATATTTAGGAATTGTAAGAAAGGTTTTAAGCATCCCGATCCTGAAACATGCGAATAAAATTTGGTATCAGCAAAACAAATTATCATTTATCACATCTATCTAATCTATTTAGCCATTATCAAGACTGTTCAATTACAAGACTTGGAATTATAAGCTGGACTAGTGATCGGTGGCAGATCTATGCTAACTTACCATCAATGTACCAGCGGGGAGTTGGTCTTCTAATATCAGAAATTAACATTCGCAGTTTCGGATCTATCATAAAGCAAGACTCAATTAAAATACGAGTGAACGAATCATAGAGAACGCTGCCATGATGACGACTTATAATCAATTTGTGAAGTTCAAATATGGATACATCATCAAGGTCTTTCTGGCCTTACCTTATAACCTTCATCGAGTGCTTAATCGTCTTCATCCTCACCATCGTCCTCATATTCCTCATCTTCTTCATCTTCAGCTTTCGCTACTCTCCATGTTATCTCCTCAAAATTTATAGGATTAATCCTCCTAACCTGGTTTCTCAATTTCTCTCTCGAATGCTCATCTTGATCCACAGCTTCAAAATATACTGGTGGCTCTGTGTTAGGCCAAGCTTGTACCACCACTCCCTTTTCCACCATTAGTCTATCATTTCCTATCTGCGGCTCTCGAATCCACGCACGTTGACAGTGGATGCCCAATTTCCCAATTCTCTTGCTAACGCGGAGTCCTTGCGCATTCATCATATCATACCGATTTTGTTCAGTAGCTGGATACGTAAAGTCATAAGTGAATACCGTCACCCGGGCTCCTGGGCTGAATATACACACATCGAAGGAGGGGCAGAGGGAAACCATAGCATCGGGAGTATGTAAATCTTGAATCCCAAATCCTTGTAGATATAGCGGATAAGCTGGTGATTCCAGAAACGCTTTGAACGAGGCATCGTCCTCCCATTCTGTATTGAGAACAGATTAAATAAGAATCATATAACATGTGTATCCATTAAAAATAATTAAGAAACTTAATACTGACCGATAACAAAAAGCACTTCTTGGGGAGTCTTAGTATTTCGAGCACACCTGGAGCTCAAGAAACCTGGAGCGCTCATGAGACCAGTCAATGATTCATGCCAGATCTCTGGAAGATCGTCAATATATTTTTTCGATACAGTTTCCGGTAAGGGCATTTCGATTGGGAGGTTGCATCGAGTCCAACTTTGGACCTGTAGACGGGGATCCTTGATTATTGCTTTCTGTGACATGATAACGTTATTGTAGTATGTAGTAATGAGATAAGTGATGTCTAAGTACCTAATAGTATCTTAGATGTGAGGATGTAAGATTTATAGTACCCCATCACAGAGGACGATTAAATAGTCGAAAGAACCAGCGGCTACCTCGGTAGAAAAGCCGATACGTGCACGTAGTGGCCAGGTGCCTAAGGCATTGTACATACACCCGCATATTTTATTGTTGTTATTTTACGTCCAGGACTAAGAGCTAACCCTCGCAAGTGCCTTGAAACCCCAGTGGGATATACTAGACTAATTCTGGTATGTCTATATACAATAGATATACACAGTTGAGTCCTAACCGGACCTTGTGTGGTACCAGGGCCGAAGTTGTCTCAAGATACGCATTCACCATCACCAGGTTGGGTTGCATACAACGCGTAAGTAAACATAATCGACAAACTGCGTTGAATCTCGTCAAAGTATAGTTGTGGAGGTTTGTGTTTGAATAAGAGGCTATAAGATTACTTGTGTCAGGCAAGATTATTGATATTGAGCGATTTCCTGGTGATGTTGTGCAAGTAGGAAGTACCAGAGAAACTAAAGCAGTGGTGACTATGGAAAAAGAAATTTAGGCTTCTCTAGCGTATTGCGACCAATAACGATTTGCGTCATCGACCCCTCAAGAAATCATTAGCTCTCGCTAACTGAGTTGACTGTGAGCCAATCCTCATTTGTAAAACCTTTTCATTTCAACATTGGTGGTAATCATTGAGTATGGAGAGAATTGTAAATAAAAATGATTTATATTTTGAGTCAACGCCCGTGAAAGTCCTCATAGACGATCTGTATATGCATTGTAGCCAACAATAAAACATGAGATACCTAGACAAAGCAAACGCAAACCCGAAAAATCTCGCCTGGGTATTCTACATCAAATAAAGTGATCGTGGTCCTATGTAAACTCCAAAATGAAAATGACCCATGCATTAACCAATCAATTCACACGCTAAACGATCTTTCATAAAACATGAGTACAAAGTCAAGTGTCCCTCACTTTTTAGGTCGACCTCTTTTCTTTGCTGCAGGTGGCTCAGCATCCATATCTGCTTTTCCTGCATTTCGTTTCTTCTCGGTTTTCTTGAGCTCCTTTTCAAAATCCTCCACCATGTACGGGACATCACATTCCAACATTTCCGCAGGTTCCCATGTATTGTAATTGGCTTCCCAACCCTCCCACTTCACATGATATTGAACCTTGCCCCTAACCTTCCGCTTGTCCAGAATTTTCTCGACCTCGTGAACATCAGCGTCTCCATTCAACGAACCATTCTCCTTTTCCTCGACCCATTCTGGGCAATCCTCTCTCAACATCTCAACTAACTCCCAGGTCCAATCTTTTTGTTTTGGATATCCTTTCCACTCTATAAGCCATTGCTTATTATTTTCGCCATCCATTCGAGATTGGTGCACTATATCCGGTTGATATGAATTTTTAGCTATAGTTTTGGTAACAATTTCTTCCTCAGAACCATCCCCAAAATTGTCTTCATCTTCGGCCTGTTCGACTACAAGAGTGAGTTCCTTGGCCAAAGCTTTTGGATTGGCACTTGAATTGCCGTTAGGCTTTGGCTTCTTTGCCGAAGCTATGATTTCAGCTTCTCTACCGGGTGTTGACATTGCACCGGCCAATTTTCTATGACTTCCTCCGCTGCGAGGAGTATCTTTCTCTGTTGTTACATCCTCCGTCAATCCTGCTTTATTTACCGGAGTAGATTGTTGTGCCTTTTTCGACCTACTGAGCGGCGTTCTTCTCTCTTGGTCAAGTCGTGAACTTTGTAACTCAGCATTCTTCTTCACAATTGCTTTCTTAGCCGGTGTTTTTGGTCCTCGAGACTGCGGTGAGTTCGGAAGTGTCACTTCTTGCTGAGACCGGTTCTGAGCTTCAGTTTCCTTATCTCCTTTGTCCTTCCCGCCATCTCCTTCGCCATTGACTCTTTCCTCTACGTGAGCTTTGCGTCCACTTATTAATTGCTCTGTCGAACTCCCATTGACTTCCTCTCCATCTGCCGTGCTTGCAATCATCTGCACAACCGGTGCCCTCGAACCAACAATATTGTTGAGTTGATTGGCCGTTCCAAAGGACTTCCGAACAGAACTCTCTTCCGGTGTAGTAGCTTGTTTTCCCTTCTTTGCAACTCCACCATTCTCCGTTCCATTCCCCTTCCTTGCCTCGAGCACATTGCGTGGGTGTGCGGCCGTCAAATTCGGAACCGGTTTGTATGGTTTGCGTTTGTAGATAATGAGTGTATTATTTAGTCTCGCCATTGTATCTGGATCATAGCTAATATTACAGTGTTATTATTCGTTCGATTCATGTAGTGTCATTCCGTGCACCTTGTTTGTGATCATTCGAGAATTTATGCGGCAAAAAACCTTATTGACTCGAATAGTCAAAATGTAGGATTTTAGTTTCTTAAATATGTGCAATGTGTGATTAAAGTATTATTTTGGGTAGAAACGCAGAAATGTTGTGATGCGCAGCTTGAATTTGTGAATGCAGCATTAGTGATTTTGACGGGGAGCTTCCACTAGTTTTGTAGACGCGACGCACGCGACGTTACGCGATAGTGTGTTGAAGTTCTTGGGTAAGCGCGAAATTTATAATTTCACAATATCAAAAGAATCATGATCAGTCCTTGAACTCAATACTATGAATTTCCAAAGTTCTAAAGTATCAAAGCCGTACTTTCTTGTAGTACATTGCCAAGCTCAATATCTTTCTTTTTCGAGTGAAAAGTAACCACTCAAGGTTCTCGTACGATCATTTATCAGACAGGTATGATAGTTATTACCACCCTTCCTAGATATGCAAGGAAGTGTCGTGGAAGAAGAGCTCTATCTATGTACATGGCGCTTGTCAGACATAGGAATTCTTTAAGCACAAAATTTTCTACTTTATTCTCATGGTTTTACTCTGCATGTAATTATTTTGCCTATGGTTAAAGCAATAACACATTATCCGCCCAAATGGTACAGCTGTAGCAGAGAAAATGTCTGTACTACTGGTCAGACTTCAGCTATAAGTATACTGGTATCATAAATTCAACTATATTCAATTCTCCTCTGTCTAGAGATGAGTTTCTTAAAGTTTGAAGAGGGTGACCTCTCTAAAAGGCTCAACCATATCTGGTATAAACTGCAACTTTCAGATCATCTGGCTATGCTATGAAATGAAGGCAGGGGCAGATCTAGCAGCCTTATCTCATCGGTGTGATAGTTATCTAATCGAATTGCAAAACATGACTGCAGGATCTTGAGATCTTCAACCAATCTGGAATTACCATGCCCGACGCATATATTCCCGTGGGTGTCGAAGCAAGGAACATTAACCTTCAGTCGAATAAACTAGAGTCAGAATTCGCATTTGATGTGTTGCAGAGTACCCACCTCATCTTCACCTGCAGCTAGCCGAGCGACAACTAAACTATCTAACTTTGGTAGACAATGATTTCTGTTGGCATGAACTTTTTCTTGTCCATCAGAGTTATGGGGGAGATGTGGAGTGTATTTAATTTATGTACACGTGTTTTTCATGAGGTAGCGCTGGTCTATGATATCATCGTCATCGTGATGTGATATGACGTTAAAGTTTAGGGCTTTGACATGTCATATGACACGTACCTTGACGACCCTTGTAAGCTTGTATTCGTTGTTAGTCTCATTTTAGCGGGCGCTGAATCTTAGTCTCGTACTGGCTTCAACTAAACTTTGTTTGTTGCACATCTCCATATCCCTGCAGTCTTTTTAGGTCGTTGTCGGTCTCATTTTAGCGGTGGTAGGTCTCTTCAACTAAAGTTCAAACTCACGAGGGAAACCCTTACCTAAAAACATAAATGATATATGTTGCACGTCGCTAACCCTTGCAGCTTTAGAGTTGCTCCTGGTCTATTTTAGCTAGTACTAGTTGATGTTAACCCGCGTCAATCTCCCTTCTGCGCACAGCGAATGGTAAACCTTAATGACAGATGAGATTTGTTGCATATCGCTAACCCCTGCACGTTTGGTTTGTTTGTTGGCATTGCTAGTCTCCATTGTGCCTGTCATAGGATGAAGGAAAAGGCTTTAGCAGTGGCTCTGTGACAAGTGAAAAACGACACTCTCATGGCAAAGATCCACTGAACTAGACTGTTCTCGGCGCTTTAAAACTTTCCAGAAGTTTTATGGTTGTTCTCAAGCTGTTAGTTATGTTTCTTCCTCAGAGCTTGCTGCCTGTTTTAATGACATCTCCCGCAACCTTATGACTGGAATTCCAATATCCAAAATCACCTGGTTACATAACCATGATTTAGGTATTTCCCTGCGCAAATTCTTGCCTATTCAATATAATAGCTCAGCACTGAATGTCATTTACTACCATGTTCATCTCATCGCTAGCGATATCAATGTTATAAGTCTTTTCGGTTTCATCTAATTTCGAATGGTTAGTTTGAAGTTGAATACTCCAAGCCGAAGAAGCTAGTTTCGGGATAATGATACAGTAACGACCATATAATGACAAACCATGCTCAAGAAACACATGTCTATTCAATCTTTCGGCATATTTTCTCAGACTATTGTATTTCCCAACCCCTCATAGTCAAAGAATGAGATTCGGCCGAGACATTGTGATTTTAATGGTAAGATAGATGTGCCCACTAGAATATTCCATCCTGGTTCTTCATAGATCATTATTTGCAACAATCATTCACCCTTTCTTAGATATTATAATCATCTATCTCGTTTATTTCTTTCATTCCTCCTATCTCAAGACAGAGTATGTGAAGTCCAGCTCCAGAATAGCCGTCAAATCCCTCAAAACACAATGGTGCCGCTTCCTTTTCTCCGACCCAAATTAAACCACGAAAGGATATCTCCTGAACCGTGATATATATCTCCCACGTCGCAAACGTAGAGCTACACTACACCCACCCAAGGACCGTAGTATATGACAAGATACCAAATGAAACAGTATAAAAAGAATGCTACAGTAAAATCGTGAAGGAAAATCAGAGCCAAAGTATTATCCCACTCCAGCCATCGTTCAGACACAATAGCTTCTCTCAAGCTGAAGGAAATTATGCCAGCTAGCGGAGCTCTCCTACAAGCAGCCGCAATGTAGCTCCCCGAATAGTTTAAACACTTTGGAGCGGGTCCCTAGGAAACATCAACATATGAATCGTAACCCATGCTGCTCACATGAGTTAAGATAGATTAAATCTCATCTTTAGTTGTCTGCATCCAAGTCAGAATTTCAAGTAGAGATATCCACACACACAAGAGTAAGTTCAACTCACCCATAAACCCAAATCTAACACAAAAGTGTCATATCTCTCATTCTTCCTAGCTCTTCTCGGCACCTGCCTATTTGCTTCCAAATCCACCTAGTTGTCCAACAGACCCGGTTTCTTCTTTTTGAATAAGTTTCAAATGCCTGATCCATACAAGCCGTCACAATGTCCACTTCGCAAAATCATGCGTACAAGTTCTGCGCTTTCCCTTACCCCGTTAACATATATAGGAGTGCTCCAAATATATTTGACATCTCGTTCACTCTCCATGGAAAGAAGTGATACCCTCAGAACTCAGATATCTAATTTCAATTTTTACAATTCATTTAAAACATTACTTACTACGATTCGAATGCCAAAAATTAACAAACATCCCGAGATGTATAGATCAACTAAACAGCAAGAGCTATCTGTGCAGAGATATTTGCAGCTATATCGGAGAAATGAAGAGGGCAAGCGAAACAAAGAAGCGGCCGTCTCAGTTTATCTGTACGTAGAGTAGCACGATATCTGCAGATATTATCACTGTTGAGCTGGGTACAAATGCTGTAGATTTTAAGAAGGAACATTTTCACAAGCGCGTTAGCTGATGGGCTTAATTATGCAGCCCTCACCACTTTGCATTGTAAACAATAAATGCAATCATATCCTTTGATTTGTTCAGCTACCTAACGTCATATGAGATGGAGAAATCTGATCAATACCCCAATAGAACACGTTAGCGAGAGCCAACATCTGATTGGCCGATTGGTAAAATAACCGTCAACGAGCCCATCATCATGTAACCTCAATAGTAGATAAGATACCCAGTCTTGTTTACGAGCATTCTTAATTTTGAGCTGATACCGAACTAAAGAATCTCTACTCCATATCTACGTGCTCAGTTGTTGAATAGCTATCCCCGGTACAGCGTGAAGTGAATGAAGGAGGTTAGTATTGTGTAGTCGGCATGTATTATCTATCCCGCTCGTAAAGTAAATGTCATGAGAAGGCACAGTATTTTTGCTCTCATCTTCATGGAATGCTTTATTTGTTGATTGGATACAGACGAAGACATCTTCTGTTGGAAAGAAGGATGGTAGGACTTCGTTGACGTAGCATTAAGTCAACATTGAAGGAGTGAATTTAGTAAGGATGACAATAATGACATGAAAAGCCACGTACAGTTTGTTGATACCTCAGATACTGATCTGGATGGGATTAAATAATATCACCGTCTGTAAACAATCTTTGAAGAAGCAGAGATACGTAGGTAGTGTGTAGAGTAAATTCTAGCACTGGCTAAGACTAGCACACACTTTTGATGAGTATATCGATTTAAGTATCTAACCTTATTATCCTAACTATGCCTATTTCCTATCTAATATTTTAATTCCAAATTGAATGTCAGTCTATGTCTGGTATAATTTCGCTTCTATAATCACAATATTAATCTTCCTTTTCCCCACTAATTAAAGCTTCCTTCTCACTCATCTTCAAGTTGAGTCCGTCAGGTTCATCTTCGGATGTCACCGCACCATCTGTCAATTCATATTCTGATTGTGTAGCGGTTTCTCCTTCAGCATCGCTGCCCGTACCACTTCCCAAAAGTAAACCTTTAATATCATCTTCGCTTAAGATGCTCTCAATGCTACCTCTTCTCACACCTTGTCGAGTTGCTCTTCTTCCTGACTCGATAGTTCTTTCGACTTTCAGTCGGTTGGCAATAAACATTAGTTTTGGAAATGCACTTTGTTGGCCAACATGAAGCATTCTCCCCAGTTGCTTTGGATTTGGATCGCTTAAAATGCGCCAAAAGTCGGAGATAACTGATCTTGGCCAGATGGTAATAGTTCCTGAGAATTGCTGCAGCCATATTTCACTCCAATCTTGACCCAAAGGACGAGGTAACAGCTCAAGGTGACGGACTACTTTCAGCCATTTTTTGAGATCGAGTTTGAGGTATTGTTCAGTAGCGCTCCCAAGGAATCCACCTCTCCAACCTCTACCACGTCGATGAGTAACTGGTTGTCCGACAGAACCTCGCGAGGAGAAGAAAAATAGATTGATGTGAGGATTAACTTGGGAAACAATACTGAAGTTTACGTTAAAATGTAGGTTTAGTGCTTTGAGTGGAATATCTGTTCGTAAACTTCCATCTTTCCATTTGTGACCAAAGGAATAAGGTGCAAGAGTGCCGTCGCGTTGTTTCATCATAAGAACCACAGGGTTTAAGATACCCGGAACAGCTGCTGAAGCTAAAACTGCCGACCAAATAACACAGTCAGGGCTCGTGAGATAGTTGGTCAAAATAGTAGGACTATGAGGATCAGCAGGAACACATGAGACATTGAGAATTCGGCCAGTTCGTTCATATGCTTCGCGGAAAGTCATGCTACCCCTAGTGAACCAACTGCATCGTCGAGCCCATTCTACAGAATCGAACCTAGCTCCTGATTTCCACCATCTAGGTATCCAAGTAGTGAAAGGTTCTGAGCAGGCGTTGATTCGGCCAGCTAGAGCAGGTACAAGTAATGCCTTCAACTCATCGTTTGTTCTTGTAGCGACCAAAGCAGCTACTAAAGCACCTCCTGAAGTTCCTGTAATCACTTCTGGCAAAAGATTCGCATCTAGCAATGCTTTGATAACTCCAAAATGATAATATGCAAAAGATGCGCCGCCAGACAGACAGAGTGCTGTACGCCCGTAATTTGTGTGCATTCGTTTGAAAAGTGTGCGCTTTTCCTCATCTTGGAGTTGATCCGACTTCGCCAGAATTGAAATACCTTTTTCAACTAGAATTTTTCGTCAGTTGATTTGCTATTGAAAATATATAAATTTCCAAATTACCTTCGTCGATAAACTCCTGTACCAAGTTCTTCGTTCCATAATAAGTTTGAGAGTATAATCTCGAATTTTCCACTCCAACAAAATTATTCTTCACGCATGCCTCGATTAATGCCTTCAAATCTTCAACTGCTTTTGCCTTTGTAGTATTATTTCCATTAGACGACCTTTCTGTTCGATCATCCTGTTCAATTTTCCGTCTGCATCTTCGAATCTGATCCAAGACTCTTCGTACCGTCTTCGAATCATAATATGCATATTCGTCCTCACCCTTCCACTTATCGTTTCCGAGATATGTGTCTAATGCCTGTGCTTCTTTGACCCAATCTCCGTAGTTCGTGGTACTATGTAGTTGTTCTCGCAGTCGATTCCGCTTTCCCCTCCACTGCGCAATCAAAGAATCAGTAAATAATTTTAGTGAATACCCTCCTGAGAACCAGGTACAGATTCTCTGCGGCATACATCCCACAGAATTACTTTACCTCCACGCAAACACTCAAGTTAGAAAACCACTTACCGCAATGAAATGCTCATATGTCCAAATGTACAATCGCGTCACCATATATGACAATCCCAATCCCCCGATCCACATGAAAACCACCCCTAGAAATGGCCATTTCAAAATCGAATATAAATAACCTTCTCTCGTCTCATCTTTACTTCTCCTTGGGTTTTTACCCGCTTTCCGTCTCTCCCCTTTCCTTTTGCCTCTCCCTCCTAGCCTCGTTGGATTTACTGGGGCCCAATCATTCTGCGCGGTAATGAACAAACTTCCCCTATCCCCTAGTGTATTCGATCCGCTTCCAATCGCGACTTTACTGTTTCTTCGTATATCTATGCTGCTGCGATGTGGTGTAGATGGCTCTCTCGGACTTTGCGCCTGCGAATATATTGACAAATCATCAGAACTAGGACTGGGATCCGGTGCGCTCAGCGCATTAGAAAATACTTGGAGGTGTTCTTCGGAAATGAATTCACGGTGGAAATCTGGAAGAAGAGATTCATCGTAGCCTTCTGCGGAAAGCGGCGATGGGCCATCTGTTTTGTGGCGGAGATCCGCCATCTCTAAGTGGTGGTCGAATTACCGGTTGTGTATTCTGTAGAAGATAGGAGTTCTAGGTGTCTTCCTGCATTATATGTGCATTAAGTATGGGTCTTTGCTTGATTAATATGTGAAAGAGGGTTGGCTATTATTGAAAAGTGTGGGGAGACTATGTATAATTATGTTGGGCGAGTCTCGCGTCCAAGAAAAGTTATGACGTAGCTAGTTATATCCTTAGCCTTAGCACCACGAGTGGTACATTCTAGATCGCTACAAGCATTGAGATATTCATACCTTACAACAGATTTCGGTACCCTAAGAAATCCAAGAGACTGGAGAATGAGTTATGGTGCATCGCCAACAACATTGACTTGCATTCGATATCAAACAATGGCGACCTTTAAATAGCCTAATCACTAATGCCTCGGTCCTCCCACGACCATACCACCTATCAGTAGCACATTCACAGAGTTCAACTACACGAGTCATAATGCTATATTGAGAGAGATAAAAAGTCTTGATCGCGATACTATGCTGGTACAAATGTGTTGGTCGGTTTGGTTCCTGAAGTAAACTCTTATGAGCTCCCAGAACCTACCAAAAAAGCATTGAAAAACGACCTTTGTATAACTCCGTCCATCATAACAGATCTCCATAAGAAACCACCCCCTTCATTCCAAATACCTCCTTCACAACAACCTCCTCACCATTATTTAGACATACTGTGATAACCATCTAATACCTTCACCGTAACCTATTTCCATAATTAGTATGAGGTATGATTATCTTTTAACAGTAAAAAAAACGTACCTTGTCTCATAACCACAGAGCACATGAAGACCTCGATAGGTCTGATACCCTCAAGAGGAACCTTGCCCTTTCCAGTAGTCTGATATAATCCTAATTCGTGTCTTAATTGGTCCTCGCTGATGGCATCTGGGTGATCGATCTTGTTTCCGAGAATGAGGAAAGGTACTTTAGAAAGGTCCTCCATTGACAAGAGGGCATCGAGCTCGGCTTTCGATTCGATGAAACGTTCGTGATCTTTGGAGTCAACTAAGAAAACGATACCGGAGACTTCTGGGAAGTAGTCCTTCCAGAGACGACGAGCTACATCATGTTAGCTTGGTATCTGCAATTCTAACAATATAAGAATAATTACCCTGTTGATGTCCTCCCAAATCGAAAGTTGTGAACTTGACGTTGCCGATAGCAAGTTCCTCGGATGCTGTCGCATGGTCAGTAAATGTTGATTACGTGTGCTTTGCGCCGATGTGCGAGACTTGAAGCTGCTTACTAGGGTGAAGAGTAGGTTGGAGAATGGCAACACGATCGTTCTATAACCATATGTTTATCAGTAATTGTTCCCTTGCTCAGAATGCGAGAAGCAAGTGGTCGTTCGCCTTGGATCAAGCATCCCCTTAACCTGGCTTCCTCTACGCACCTTCAACATGTGCAACAGTGTTGTCTTTCCAGCGTTATCGAGACCGAGGAAGAGGAGTTTTGCGTGTTTATTCAAGAGTCCCAAGGACGCAAGAGTATCCCAAACTATTCAAATGAGATAAAAGTTAGCAAGCTGTTATGTTGTAAACACTTTCTTCTCGGATCTATTCCAGAATACTACATACACCAATCGAGGAGCCACATTTTGTATGTGTATGGTATTAACTTATATTATTGAAATCGGTGTTAAGATATCCTCGCGGATTGTGGTTGATGGAAATCAAATAGTTGAATTTATATTGGAAGTTCATAGATACGTGGATTGATTTGGCTCTCAAGAAACCTGGTCGACGCTAGCTATATATTGGCCTTAATAACATGGCATTCACGCATTTGGACGCCACTCACCAACATCTGTGCCACATACAATCCAAAATTCGTGAACAAGCAAGTACATGTTTATTAGTCTTGGAGGTCTTTTTCTTTGTCAAAGTTGATTTCGGTGAGACTACAAGACCCGATTGAACGCTAAAGTCACCTTCTCGCCCTGCCAAGGTATTTAGCCTGTGGCCAATGTTGTTTACTGGGTAAGTTAGCAACACAACAACTAGGAACATCAGATGGTGCAATTGCAGGTTGCTCTTTACACTGCTAGTCCACAACAATTTGAATCATGATATTCGATCAGGAATTTGGTCAATACACTTTCTCAGAACATTCTAGCCCACACGAAATAGGTCTAAGGGTCAGATTCGGCAACTCCTTTTTACCTCGTCTATGCTCTGCTCGGAAGTTGTAATGTTCTTGCAAGTGTAAGAGATAAATCACCCAACTTTCAACTCATACATTAGAGAGAAGCAAGGTAGGATCTCATCTAAGTTGTAAATGGTACCTTGTTTCGAACGTGATATTTGTGCCTCTCGAAGGTTCATCACCTAAATCTTTCTGGGTCGCTTGAAAGGAATCCCAGGTCCCAGCATCACTCGATCTGATTGAGTAGATGCCTTTTTCCCACCTCCATACGTGAAATCAATGCCTAGTTGTTTACCATACCTGGCTTCTTTTCGATTCCCTTCCAATTCGGTTCATTCAACGACCGTTCGACCCTTTGCGTGCTTAGGTCAATAGTCTCCGTCAACTTGGAAACCTGATTTCGAATTCATACTGGGCTACAGCACAAAGTATACCGGGGCCAAATAGCTTTCATTTGAGAGTCCAGTTCTTTTTGTATGTACTTGAGCATTGTCATTCATTATTGAAGAAAAACTGTTAGATAGTGCAAGCTTTGAAGAGAGGAGATCATGAAACGAAGCACATTTCAATTTGCTCGGGGACACGATGCCTTCAATGAACGATTCATCGAATGTCAGCGATGTAAATACTTGCCTTTTCCTGAATAGACTGATTGATGCATTACAAGTTCAATACATCAGCACTTGGTGGTCCTTAGAAAGTGCACTGAATGCCCCAGATGCGATGACAACTTGTGAGTGCTACAAATCACAAAGTAAGGGAAATAAAGTTGAATGTACCTAGGTAGTCAGTTAACTTCACTCCACTCAAACGAGAGTGGTTAGCCGTCGTCACCTCTGAAGTAGCATATGATATTATATCATTACATAATCCGTGTAAGTCTCCACAAAAGAACAAACACCTACCCCATCTAAAAGCAAAATCTCAAAACTTCCGTCGCATATACATGCATTCCAAAAGCAGCTAAGGGTATTTAATTATTTAAAAAGATCTGACGTCAAAAGGTCAAAAACGACACCTGAGTGATTCGAACACTCGCTCCCGAAGGAAATGCCTGACTTTGTTATAAACAATAGCAGGGCATCGCGTTAACCACTCCGCCAAAGTGCCTGGTGATTTGTTGAAGTAACCATCATTTGTAAATCTATAATGCAATTGATCTGTAAATTGCTCCGCCACTCAATGCACAATTTAGCTTCACAAGAACTAAAATCTTTCTCGACGTCATGAAACCGAGACATTGACAACTGTACAGTCAAATGCAATTTAATCGTAGGTCAAAATACTATGCTCGCTCCCGGCCATTAGACGGGCGCACATGGTATATAATTCAGAGAAGTCCATGCGAATAATTTTGTAGAAAGAAAGTTTCTTTGCGCATCTACTAGTGAATGAATGGCCTAGTAAAAAATCAATTTTTCAGGCGAGTTGTTAGTGCACGGCTGAAATGCTCAAGTCGGAGTAGGAGCGGTATTGTGTATGTAGGCAAGTTTCTTCAACTTGCGCTCGATTTCAGATATGCAACAGAAATGTCCAACCTCTGAATTCTTTGTGTGAGGAACTTCAATCTACTAATCAAAAATGTCTTTGGGTACAAGTCACTTGGTCTTCAACAGAGAGCTTCGCTTCTCCGTGCAGCATGCATATTTGCACGTGCGATAGACGAGCTTAGAACCTTTGACCATCGCTAGACTATGTAAATTCCCGAAATCTACCTTTCCAAAAACTCTCTTTCGCCTCGTATCTAAACAAAGAAGAATATGCAAAATTAGTTTTGTTGCATATCTGAGATCTGAAACATGTTTCCTCCCTGTCCAGTCAGGATAAAGAGATTCTTTGTTCCAGACTTCGAAAACAGAACCTTAAAAGGACGAATGAGGCCTTGAGATTATTTTTTGCAGAATCTTTGTTGCTTGCCTGTCGGAACGAAAGTTCCTTTGAGGAGTATTGAAAGCAGGAATGGAAGGAAGAGGAGGTTTCTTCTATCATGATAGTATCGAGTGCAAGACTAAAATTTCCCTGGGAGGTCAAGACAATTTTGATCTCATTTCGCCTTTGTCGTAATTTCTTTCTTAGTTGATATTGTATAATTGCAATGATTATTATTTTCGTCCTATTACATACTGTCTAATCCTTAAATCTTCAAATATCTATCTCTATATCATGACTCAAGATGCGATATGCAACAGAAATAATCTGAGTAGTTTTTGGGTTGTCATTTGATATCATTCGAGTCCTTAAGCGAATTCGCCATGGCGGAATAAATGATCTAGATGATGAAGGCATGACTTGTAAGGCGTAGTACGGTATGGCGTACGATGGGAAGGTCTTCGTACAAGGCCCCCTCAATTAGGAATATCAAACGCTGCAGGGCTGCCTATCTATCATGGGTAGTATACAAGCTACAAAAAGTTGGTGTTCGTCCATTAAAGGGGCAACTTCTAGCGGTGAAAATTATGAATATTCATGTGCACCACATATCTCAAACTTTGCTGTTGGAAAATCCCACACTACTTCAAGACTATACCGAACTTCCGCAATGATTGTCTATGGATACATAAGAAACTTCATCTCATATCATACATTTTCGAACAAGATTCATCAACGTCATCTGCCATGGCGGCCCGAAGTCCTTTGACTCTGAGTCTCCAGACACAGAATCCTGAGGTCTTTCAAATTTCCATTACGAGTTTTTAGGTAACTAAGCATCTGGAGCATACTAGCATCTACCAGGATCATAAACGACAAAGTCGCCCCCAACAACTCACCATTTCACTTTTGCCACGATAATACTCATCTGGGCCTTTCTGAGTTATCGATTAGACTAATTTGAAACAGCGAAAATGTATGATCTATGGAATTTCCCCTCATTAAAAATGGCTTCTATTATCTGGGACTTCCGTATGCAAAGTAGAATGATGGGTTATCATACACCAGGACGAATTGTTCCCCCACGAGCACCCCTCTTCCTCGAACATCTCGCTAAACACAATTTCCATTGTTCAAGATTCATATTGGCCACCGGCCATAGAACTTCCCGTCAAAATGAGTATCATGCGGTGGTGGTACATTAGCATATGTATGCAACCTTGAGGCGAATCAACTAGAAACTAAAGGGTTGGTATTGGGGTCTTGAAGCATCGATAAATAGAGATACTCAAAATAACACAAATTGTCGTTATCGAAGCAAAAGCAAAAATGGAATGAAACAAACTGAAAATTGAAATGTAATAATACTTTAAATTAGAGTATGCTACTCACAGCATTTTGGAGCTCAAAGTGGACGTAGACTCGAAGACACAGATGGGAAACCCATTGTAACCTCCCTCGAGCTGCAAGCTCTAAAAAATAACTACCTGCTCAACCCATCAATTGTCTAATATCCTCCGGAGGCCATCTAACCTGAGCAAAACTGAGACACCTCTTAATACTCTGCAAAAACTTTCTCGTAATTTCATCTCCCATCACATGTCCCTTATCAGTCTCATGCAATTTCTCGCGTGCACTACGCTCGTGAATACCCACCATCGTCACACCGATTGGCCATGCAGCCTTTCCAATACTAAGACGTAGATACCCGTCATTTGCATCGACGTATCGTTTTTCCTGCGCTGCTTTGACAATCTCAACAACCGGGCCTAGAATATCCTCATCTAGATCTCCTTTTTCGAATTTGCGAAAGAGCTATATATTGTCAGCTTAAGATTCTATAATATAGATAAGTATGCGGAAGGAAACTTACAGGAGTCATGTTATCTTTACTCTGCACCATGGCGTTGTAAGCCGCCTTACTAGCAAACGTATCCCTCTTCTCTTTCTCCAGCGCATGTTCCCACTCTTGTAAAACCATCGTAAAATAACTCGCCAGCTGTCTGAACAGATACTTCCTCCCCTCTTCATCCTTCGGTACACCCTCAACCTTCATATCCTTTTCCTCGACCAAAACCAACGTCGTAGGAATCGGTCCCGTCGTCATAACCACCCCCAATTTCCTATACCTCCTCAATCTCTGTTTGTGGCTCTCCGCAAAAAGTTTCGCAGGCTGTCCCATCTCCCGCAATTTTAACACCAATTCCTCATCCGGAATGTCATCTTCCACCACTTCCTCCGCATCCTCTTTAACCAATTCCGGCAATCCTAATCTTTTTCTCCTCTTTCTCTCTTCTTCGGCTTCTCTTTCCTCCCTCTGTTTCCTAGATTCTTCAGCTAACCTCCTGCGTTTTTCCTCTCGCGCTTTAGCAGCTTCTTCTTCTTCGTCTTCGCGCTTGCGCTTTTGCGCTAATTTGGCCTCACGCTCTGATTCAATGGCACGTTGTTCGGCGAGGTATTTGGCCTGTCTTTCCGCTTCAATTTCAGACCTTTTCATGTATTTCTTGGAGTTATCGGTGGAAGATTCGCTCTTTTTGGATATCTCTTTAGACATGAGAGATGCGAAATCCATGATGGCGGTTGTGATGGTTTGCGCCGAGGATGATTGTGTTTACGACAATTGAATTGGTGATTTTTGATTATTATAAGCGTTTTTATCGTTTCTGTATCTTTCCAAATTTGATAGATAGATAGAATTGAGCGAGAGATTGAATTGTTGATTATGTAGAAGATGTTGTCGTCAGATCACAGGAAGTGCACAAAGCCCAAGGCTGAACATTTTTTGACGAGGCCTCGATTCTGCCTCGAGAACTTCTCACCTCAAAGGTACCCTCCACCAACATCCTTCCTCTAAAAGCACCATAGCTATCCCAGCTCTTGATATAAATATGGCAACAACTACTTTAGCAAAAATTGATCGCAACACTACCGTTCCATTTCATCTCAAGCTTTTCTACAAAAACGGTTCATTTCCCAGGTAGGCAAACAAATCTCAGCCTTCCCATGATATTTATTTATATTTATTCTAATGCGAACATAGAATTGAAGAATTTAATCCGCATGGTGAATTACCTCTTCACGTAAATATATCTACATGGCAATCATGTACTCTGCGCGAATTATCACATTTACTAGCCACTGCGCTCCCTGATCTTCTGCCCGATCCGGCGATTGGAACTCGTCTTTCATATCGACTTATATTTCCCGATTCACGACCTGCTGTTAGTGGGCCTGCTAGATATGTAACGAAGGAGCTTGGCAGTGTTGTTATTGGGGATGGAGGGCCGGGAATTCTGCCAGATGAGGAAGAGAGTTCGATTGTTGGAGAAGGAATTATGGCGGGGAGTTTGATGGGGGAACCGGAGAAGACGCTGCAGGATGCGAGATTTGTTATTGGTGATTATGTTTGTTGTGCAATTTTACCACCGATGGCGGACGGAGGGGTTGCGCCGCCACCTAGTGGTCCTTCGAGAGGTGGTTTTGCTGGTGGAAGGTCGGAAATGGGTGGGTTTGGGGGAAGAGGGGGGATGGGACCAAGAGAAAATGGATTTGGGGGTGGATATAGAGGAAGGGGGGGTTCAAGAGGAGGAGGCTTTGGTCAAGGTATGGGCCAAGGTGGAGCGAGTGGTGTACCAATGGGAGAATGGAGGCGAGGGGAGAGGATACCGGATGGTCCATCTGGGGGAAGAGGCCGTGGTGGGTATGGAGGTGGAGGTGGAGGTGGTTTTGGGGGTGGAAGAGGTCGATATTGAGGGAGGTAAGAAGACATATGATACCAATTGCCATGCTATTATGAATGGTGACGCCGAGTTTCCTTGGAAGACTACAGGATCTCTTCTCCAATCATCCACGATTTATGCAAGCCAATGCTCTACTCTTTCCAATATCATCTCGAATCTTGAAGCATTCTTATCGGAGTATTAATAGCGGATGGGTGGTAAGCGGTTCGTTTCTTAGAAACATATGAAGTCAGTTCTGCAAAAGTTATATTGAAAATTACCAAAGTCGAGTGAATATCAATACCCATATCAAATGACCATGCATTAAACGACGATGGTGAAGAATGCAAACTCAATCTCATAGCTCTCTTTTTTCCCCATAATCTCTCATGATATCTTCCTCCGCATATGTACAGCTTCCCGCATTCGATCTCTGCCTCATTCTCGTATTCTCCCCAATCCTCTTCTCCCTCCCTTTCATCTCCATCTAAAATTCCGCAATCGTATCACCCCTACGCTTTCCTCTCATATCCCATTTTCCCTATCCTCACATTAGCTTTCCAATTCTCCATCCCCCAGTGTACAACCTGCGAATAGCGTCGAAATATCTTACTTCAGTCTTGATAGCCATATACCCAACGATACTCGGAATGACCGCTCCAAAGACAAATGAAATAGCGGCAGTGCGACCCGTCCATCGGAAATACTTGTGGCGATTGGTAGACATATCTATAACCCATTAGATCCCCTTCTTCTCCCCTATCCCATCCCCGCCATTCCCTCATCGCTATCGTAATCCGCTACAAGGCGTCCCGGATGCAGAAAGAACATACTGCTATATTTGACCAACGCGGGGTCTACCGCGAGTACTATTTCCCCAATATTAGCCCGATCCAATATGCACAGCGAGAATACACAAACCATGATCGTGACCAGCCATTGTGAATGAAGTTGCGAGTATGGAAGAAACACTTGTGTGAATGATTTCTCTTTTGTTCAGTCTCTGGAAATCCAGTATTCAAGCCCCATGTGGATAGAGGTTCGCGGTTGAAAGCTCAGACGCCGGAAAAACGTTTGCCGATAATCCGCACACGCACGGCTGAGATTTTGGAGCAATGATGCAGTTGATTGATGTACCGGATGGGATGAATGGTCCAGTTTTTTTTTTTATCACAGGTTATCAATGGGTTATCGATTATGCCGAGGTGGGCTGAGGGTGAGCTAATCGGTAGTGAGATAAACTTGTTTATGGGAGGGGAATCTAATGAGAGAGAGTGCTGGAATGAGAGTGTTTGATTTCTGTTGTTCTTCGTATTTGTGTATCTATTTTGATTAGGATTTTTGAGAATATAGGTTATCTTTATAAGAATCTCATATTATTCACAATAACTATCATATATACTCAAGTAGCCATGTCTTCACCAGCTTCCGTGTCAGATCAGCCGAAGATCAAACTTTACTGGTAGCAGTTCTCCCTTTCTTTTCTCTCCCTCTCCTACACACATACATCCCATCCCTTTCATCCCATCCATCCATCTCGTCTCATCTCATTTCTCCCGCCAAACTAACATATCTAGGCTCAACCAATCCCGCTCTCAACGAATCCTCTGGCTCCTAGAAGAATTGAAAGTACCCTACGAGCTCGAAATCATCCATAGACTTCCCTCCAAGCACGCACCTCCCGAATTAAAGAAAGTGCATGCGTTGGGAAAATCTCCCGTCCTTACAATTCTACCTGTGGGAGCCACGGAACCGGTAGTTTTGGCGGAGAGTGCGTTTATTACTGAGTAAGTTTACCTATTTCTTTAGTGGGGAAAGGAGTTTGATTTGGGGATTAAGAGGGGTATAAATATGGAATTAAAAATGGAAACAGGAGATGGAGGGGTTCAAGTAGTCCTTGGATTTCTGATATGATATATCTGAAAGATAAGATAATTTTGGACACCATTTGCCTAGCTTTCCCAGATCCCAAAAGAATGTCTTCCAAGCATAAACACTGACACATCCCTAAAGATATCTCCTCGATCATTTCACCCACGGCAGCACCCTTCTCCCCACCCGCTGGAAGCCCGGTCAAGAAAATGTTCTCGGTGGCGAAACCGAAGAATGGACTCGTTTCCGCTATTACATGCATTATGCCGAAGGCTCTCTGATGCCTCCCCTCCTGGTCGCTCTTATCATGTCTAGTGAGTTCCTCCTATTTGTATACTAGAATACTACTAACTCCCCAGTGATCAATTCGCCCAACCTTCCATTTTTTATCCGTCCTATTACAGGCATGATAGCTTCAAAAGTGCACGATTCATTCCTGGAACCGAATTTCAGTACTCATTTTACCTTTCTTAATGAACAAATCCAGAGCTCTCCCAATGGTGGAAAATATCTCTGCGGTGAACATCTTACTGGTGCAGATATCCTCATGTCATTCCCTCTTGTAGCAGCTAAACAGCGCGCTGGATTAACAGAGGACAAATACCCGGAACTTTTCGCCTATACAGAACGATTAGAAAATGAAGCGGGGTATAAGAAAGCTATTCAAAAGATTGTGGATATCGAGGGAGAGTTTAAGGCAATTTAATTATGAAGGTGCTTTGGTAATCACTATGACTGTACACGAGCGTATCAAGCTCGAAATGCGAAGCGGGAGAAATGAAGCAATATTTGTATTTCTTGCCCTAAATATTTCCGCTGAATCTCTTCCGATCTGATTTATTTTACTATTGTATCGATTATATATAGATTCTATTTCAGTTCTTTAATCCACTTTCATATTTACCAATCTTCCACACTGTACCCCTTTGGAAGGATATTACTATACCTAATATGCAGCGCCGTAGCTCCATGTATATCATCAGTACTAATTTCGATTTCCGGTGATACTAGGCATCGAAAAAATAGGATTTGCCAAGACGATCAGGACGGTGCCTTGTTCAATTTATATTGGCCGAAAGTCCAAGGCTCCAAAATTTGACTTAATTAATCATATAGCAAGGAATGTGACAATATTTATGGATATCTGGGACTTGGAACATCCATTGAAAGGATGAATCTACATACTCTCCTGACCATGTTACTCATTATCTTATCAGATTATTTGTTTTTACTGAAAAACAGATGCTACGTAGTGTAGAGGCAAAAAATTCTCATGGGGTATGTTTGAAAGAAATCGGGTCATATCCCAATTGGGATGTGCTCTCTCAACGATGGGAGTAGAAGAAGGAAGAAGAATTATCGCCCATGGTATCATTGGTAAGGCCAGAATGATACAATGATCACACTGGCAAGTATTTTCGCGAGAGCTTTTTGTCCTATGAGCAGGTCTCAATCTATTCAAAGAGGAAGCGGTAATCTGATTTTTCTATGGAAAATTTGACATCGAAATACCAGTTTGAGGCACACTCGCTTGCTTTGAACGGACTGATTGAACGGCCAACTACTTGGCGAAAGAAAGAGCAATCCATCGCGAATCTCTCAATAGTCACCTCTAATTAAGAGCCCATTACGCCCGTTTTCACTTTCCAACTCCACGGAGTTTAGAAATTTTAGTTGGGAACAAGCGTGACAGAATGCGAAAATATTGCAAGACCACGGGCGCCTTGTACAATGTGCACCCCGATGAAGAAGTTGCTCGATAATTTGCTGAAGAAGGAAACGAGATATCGACGGATGGTAGATTGAGCTCAAGGTTGGGATTGCTGCTTTCACGTCGCAAGTCGATTCACGATGCTGAAGAGATAGGAATGGTATGATAGAATTTGGTCCCTGCTGGATTGGAACCTTCAAAATATTCGCGCTAGGACTTTAAGTCTGTTATCATCTCAATGACTGGGTGATTGCGGCTGATTGACAAAAGCTCAAGATCGAAGCCAGAGGTGGGGGGCACTTATGAATGATCCTTGACTTGTTAGTGGAGTCGGGAGAAAATGGAGAAGTGATGGATATTGAAGATAATGGGATAAGACGGAGAATAAAGGGAACCGGCGGGGTGAATAATGCTGGGTGTTTTTTTATGACTTCGAGACACTCGTATACTGATAGATGTGAATATAACCCCGGTGAAGTTAATCTAAATTGGAAGACTTGGGAGCGGCATTCTGAATGTGATTTGTTGAAGTCAGAAGGAGAGACTTCATCATGCTAGCCTATAACATATCATCTCCAGGTTGGGATACAGAACGACCAACTTCAGGCAATGATTGGAAAAATAGATCAGATATTTCGAAAAACGATACATTGTATATCATTCTACCCAAAGTTGCCCAATGTTGAAGTTCTTTTGACAACTGGACGAATGAATATCATAGACAGTCCCCTCATTCAAAGAATTACTTAGAATGGATCTAGAACAAATTTTCGAGCTAAATGATTTCCTCGCGATCATTTTCTATAGGTAGTAGATACTTACAAGTCTAAGCTTCATACATACTACTTTTATCTGAATGCATAACAGATAATCGGGCCCAAAGTAAAAAAAGACAGCCTGTGCTCCAGCTTCTTGAAAAATCTTTGAAGGAGAAGCGGAGCATATGTTGATATATTTATATTTTCAATCGAACAGGAAGCTGCCACAACTATAGACAACCCTCCGTACATAAATTTATCGATGTACTAAGTGCACTGTACATAAGGTGTGCAGCATGCCAACTACGCATACATACATATATACCTGTGAGTAAGAATGTGTTCAATAAAGAGAAAGAAAACGTCCACTTGGACCCCTCTCGTTCGTTACAAAACGACACGAAGATGAAGATATCCCTTCATATTGGAGAATTCTGGAAGTTTGAATGAGCTAAGTTTCCTTGATATTTTTCTGTGCGTTTTCATGTTCATAGTGGATACCCTGCACATAAACTAGTAGCTGTCGGTGAGCATTGCAGTGCAGTGTGCATAGAACGGCTTGAGGATGCCTGGCCCTTGTCCATACAATTATGAAGGGTGGCATAGTTACGCCACTCAGTACTTGACCTGCAGATAAGGCGTTGAAATGCGTTTGGATTGGGCTTGAAATATGAGACATACATGGACAAATGCATGAACGAAATTGATGAAGGCGTTTAGATGACTCGAGGAAAAGTTCGCCATCGTAAAGTTTCTTTTGTTGGATCAGAATGATGTTCTTCATCTATTGGTACTGTTGGCATGAAAAGTTATCAGAAGACTGACTATCGTTTTGATCCATTCCTGACATTCTCGGAAAAAAAGAAGATAAGTTGATAGACAGTGGGGTAAACAGTATTCATTACCCCCGAGGTTCCGTGTAGGATGGGATTCATGGGAATCTTGGAAAATGAATGGTACATAGACGCAGCAGGGTTCAAATGCGGGAGGTGAAAAATGGATCTGGAGTTGTGTGTGGTGGTGTGGTGTCTCCATCTCAACGCATCTTGGTGGAACATTCATCTCCAACCGTCCAACGCAGAGATAGTTCAACGACTAGGTAATCCGCCGAACCAGCCAGCTACTGAGGATTGAGGATCGTAAATCTATCTACTCCGTAGGAAGAAGTTCATAAAAGAGATGCAAACTAGTCTGATGAAGGAGGCGAAAGAGGAAGTACGTGGCAGCTTGGTGTTCGCGATCGAATATTCATGGAATGTTACTGTAATGGAAAAAGACAATGTCGTCTTATCTTTGACAAATGGCATTCTATACTTTCTCCCATGTTTGGGTTTTTGGGTTGTTGGGTTCTTATGAGAGCCGAATGAATCGAATGAAGATGATGGAGGGGTCGGTCGAGGGGTCGAAGGAGGGGAGGGGTACCTTTTTGTGAATGCGAGTGAGAATGAATGGGAGAGTAAATATGAAAATGAAAGATGAATATAATTGGGAATGGGAGTGAGAATGAGCATGAGCATGAGCATGAGCATGAGCATGAGAATGTGAATGTGGATATGAATATGAATATATTTCCTTCCTTCCTCTCTCGCCCCTTTGACTCTTTGCCGTTCCCTCTCATCTTGTCTTTTCTTTTCTAGATCCCAAGCTACTTCACCGTCTTGCGACGAATAGACCGTACTGTACGAAGTATATCCCGTTCATATTACTTTCATACCCCTCCGTCCTTGATACTCCTTTCTTACCGCCAACAAATTCCCTGTCAATTCCATTCCCACCAAGCATAACTCTACCAATCCCTCCATACATTATTCATACATCCATACATCCATACATTCATATATCCATACATTCATTCATACATCCATATACCCACCCATACATCCATCCACACATCCACACATCCACACATCCATACAATTCATCCATGCTTCCAAGCAATCTAATCCGCATCCACATCTACCGCCCATTTTCCCCCTCCCCCAGCATTTCCACCATCTTTTTTGATTTATTTAACCGAATGACCATCCCATACCGTCATAATAAATCTCCACTAACCGCTTTCTGACCTTGATAGCTTACTTCCCTTTATTTAGAATATCTATCGCATATCTCTCCAAATTATTTCTCCTCCCCGACTTTTCTCTATACCTACCTACCTGTACACATTAACTCTACAACCTTTGTAGAAGTTTTGTTTATAGTGGTGTGTTCGAATATTCAAGACCTCTTTGTCTTATACATCAAAACACAATCCTCTTATAAATAAACAAATAATGGCTTCCCAACCAGAAGATGTTTATGCAACTGTAAGTTGTGATCATAGCTCGACAAGAATGGGATGACTTGAACTGACAACTTTGAATAGCTTCTTTTGACCGACACCTACCTTCCAGGTTTGTTCTATCATACTAAACCTGTTAGAAATCATTAACTCATCTTGCAATTCAGGTGCTCTTGTATTGGCACATTCTCTACGAGATGCTGGCACTACCAAGAAGATCGCAGTGCTTGTCACGGTAGATTCGGTGACCTCTGAGAGTATGACTGAACTTCAGGTAAGTACTCTACTTTGGGGCAATACGGGAATTCATCTAACATATAATTCAAGAGAAATTTCGACTTTGTCATTCCCGTCGATCGAGTTGTCAACCAATTACCAGCCAACCTTGACCTTATGGGCCGCCCTGACCTTCACTCGACTTTTACCAAAATTACATTATGGAAACAAACACAATTCCGAAGAATAGTTTACATGGATGCCGACATGGTTGCTCTTCGTGCACCAGATGAGTTGTTTGCTCTACCAAATCCATTTTCCGCCGCACCAGATATTGGATGGCCCGACATCTTCAACACAGGTCTTATGGTTTTAGATCCGAACATGGGTGACTACTATGCTTTGGAAGCCATGGCAAACAGAGGAATTTCTTTTGATGGAGCTGATCAAGGTTTACTTAACATGCATTTCAAGAATACTTACAACCGTCTAAGCTTTACTTACAATGTCACCCCATCCGCTCATTACCAGTATCTCCCAGCATTTCAACATTTCCAATCTAGCATTAGTGCCGCCCACTTTATCGGAACTGATAAGCCATGGAAAGTTGGAAGACAAGCCAGTGTTGGAGCCACTCCTTACCACCAGATGACCGGAAGATGGTGGGCAGTTTATGACAAACATTACAAGCAAACGGTAAGTCTAATATCTTAAATCATAGAGGAAGCTAATGTTTCTTCAGTCGGCGACCGGAACTTCCAACGGAGCGGCACCCCTTATTGTACAATACCTTGTTTTTGGAGAATTCCAGCCCCAGACCCAGGAGGACCATTCCCAAGGAGCCCATTGTGAGAAATTTCAACATTTTAATGCAATTAATGATACTACCACTACAGCAGAGGAACCGTACCATGATTATACAAAAACAAACTTGGAAAACGAAGAAGCTTATGATCCCCCAGTACAGGCAAAATTGGACCAAACTCGGAACGTCTCATATTCACCATGGGATGCCAGCAAGTGAGTGTCATTATCATTAAGAGCGGGGGGATTTGTCTAATGATCTGCAGAGCACCACCACCACAAAATTCGAGACCAGAAGCCTCAAACCTCCCCGGTAACCATTATGAGATGTCCAACGATGCTACCCCATTCCGAGCACCAAGCCGTTACCCAGACCCCCCAAGTGACATGTACTACGAAGTACCGAAGACTCCAAAATGGCAAAGACCAGCACCAATATTTCCATGGGAAGCTAATCCACCAGTACCCTCAAGAGTATTCCCTGAAGATGATTATGATGACACAGCAGTACCAGAAACCCCCGTTGCCGGTTCAGTAGTCGCAACCACCGAGGATGAAAGAAGCATGCCCGCTACTCCTACCACTCCAACCATGTCGAGTGCCAACGATCCATGGCAAACTTATGCTAGGGCAAATGCGTGGGATGAAGTTCCAGAAATTGAGCGATACATTGGGAACATGTCAAAGAATCGCAAAGGCAACATCCAAGTTCTTCAAGGATACGGCACAGGTATATCACAGATTTCCAGCTTAGGAGGCCGTAGGCGTAGTATGAGGCTCACAGACTTTCCAACAGAGCTTGAACGGCCTAGTTTACCAGTAACACCCGCACCAGTCAGAACACAACCTACTTTCTGGGGTGAAGAGAGAGAAGAAGATGGCGCATTACCTCCTGCGGAAGGTGTTCCTGCACAACAAGATTGGGTAAGCCTCTTTGATAAATTCAATGGAACTTTTGATGCCTTCAGAAGTCTTTTTGAAGACCCTAAGGAACTTTTCCTTGGCCCCAGTGCCCTGTTTTACGATCTTACACGGCTTTTGAAACTTTTCAATAGGCTATTGGATGATCTTGGAAGATTCTCACTGACACCCGGACAGGACCCAGCAGCTCAACTTGATATGCTTGCTAGGCGTCAATCAGATGTCCTAGCCAATAAGTTGGAAATTCCAACGCGCGAGATGCCCTCGAGACCACTCCCCTTCGGATCCGAACCCGTTAACCAAGGAGCTATCATTGAGGAACCTTCTTACCATGGACCAGGAGCAACTTGGGAGAAGGACGATAATTATGCCACTAAAGAGACTCCTTTACTCCCAAGTGAAGCAGAGAAAGATGTTTTGGAGACTTAGAGAAAGGATCAGGCCCTAATAAAAATTTGCACATTTATATATCCATGTATATTGACTTTTACATGTTTCCCCAGCATGCGTTTTTGCCTTTTACTTTGCTATGTCTGATTTTTGATCTCTGATTAAGCATTTGTGGAATTAGCATGGTGCTAGTGGTATATTCGATTCATGATTCCCTTTTGCCATTTAAGCTTCGATTTGCATTTCCGTGTAAATAAAATTCCCGCGAGTCGCATGTATCTTATCCCTTGACTTCTGTGATGTTTTAGGAGTTAGTGCTTGGGGATTTGCTGAGAGGAAAGAAGGGAACTTTAGGGAGGTGAGGCAAGGTAATGATGTTTAAAAATTTGCTTGTGCGCTTGTGCTTGTGTACAATGGTGGTTGTGGTTCATGAGATGATATTGCAGCATAAAAGCTGACAAGTTTGACGAGTATATTTATGGATGAATGGATTGGTGAATTGGGAGGTGAATGGCTAAATATAAGGGAGGAGGTTGCAATCATGGAAAAAATGTAATTATGAAGTGGATTGTAATGATGAAGGGGTATTGAAGACTGAGACTGAAAGAGAATGTGAATATGAATGTGAATGTGAATGAGAATATCTGGTCTAGACTAGAGTTCTGATGTGAGGATCTGAGGATGTAAGGATTTGATACCTTACATAGTACATCTCATGCCATACCATACCGTATTTAATTTAATGCTTAGCATACTTATTGTATCATAGTGTTGAAGATGTTATTTGCATTCGAGTCTGTGAGATCGTGGAGGAATAGAACGGAGATGAGGGGCTTATCTGGGTAGTTAGTTGAGTGGTGATGTGAAGTGATGTGATATGGTGTTAGATTTTGCTAATTCATACTACCTATTGATGCTTACAAGGAGGGAGGAGTGATGTGAACTTGAATAGGTGATGGGATTGGAGATTATATATACATATATATCAATCGCATTTGTCTAATGCTTAAATCATAGCATAAGCTTAGGGATGGATGTATATATTCATGCAGATTCATCAATCCCTTTCATCTCATTTGTCGATTCAAAACAATCATTTCAAGATGTATTTTTTATTTCCTATCACTTTTCTTTTCATTTTTTTTCCCCATCTGATCTCATATCTCATAATTCATTCATTTCTGTCTGTCCTTCATCCAATGATGACATCACCAAATTCCCGCAACCCCCTAAACTTCATCTCGCTAATTCCAACCTCGTACCAGAACTCCATCCGTTATTCCCCTTCATGCTTCCCCCTCATCACTAATCCACCAAGATCTTCCCCTCCAAATCCGAGAAATGATTGAAGAAACTCTCAAACAATCGAATTCCATGCTCTACATCAAATGCTCCTCCGCATTCTCTAATACTATGCATACTCAACATTGGATTACCCAGATCAAGGGTTCTTGTTCCTAGCGCTGCGCTCAACATGGGTCCAATGGTACTTCCACAACTACTATCATTTCTGACAACGAAGAGTTGGAGTGGTACACCATTCTTTCCATCTTTCGAGTCGGCGGAAGGTTTGGCCTTGCGGGCAACTTCTTGAAGAAGGACTATACCAGGGGAATTGGTGGCATATCGTTGATTTGCGTTGATTTTAATGACTGTTCCTTTGTTCATTTCAGGACGATGGTCTTGTTCATATTTTTGTGCGTAATTGGGATGGATGGAGTGAGCCATGTCTGCAGAGATGAGGAAAGAAGAGGCAAGGGTTTGTTCGTAGGCTGTTGCGATTTCGACGTCGGACTCGCGGTGAACCATGTCGTAGGAAGACGATGAGCCGGGACCGGCAGTGGAAGCGGGGATCACGGAGAGACGTCTGAGAACCGCGGGGAGAAGGTTAGAGGCTGCTCCGTGCGCAGATGTACTACCAATTTCTTCGTGATCGAAACAGGTGATTAGTCTGATTGATGATTCATCATCCAAAGCAGCAGAATCCTTTACAGATTCGATAAGTCCTTCAACGCTGCAGTAGGTCATGCCCAAATTGTCCAATCTGCCCGAATAGATGAGTTCATTGTTCAACCCACCCAAACAAGCCTTTTGTGTATCGTATAAGATCATTTCAAAATCAACGATGTCATCAATACCAACACCTACATTCTTTGCAATCAGTTCCACAATGTATGGATGATGACGAGTGGTCATCGCTTGCAAGGGTTTGTATTCATCCGAGTCCCTACTCTCCTCTGATGGAGTCGGCCCGTTCTCGCTCGCTCCTGTACGATTCAACTCGGCAGCCACAAGACCGGCAATTGGAAACAATTCGGTCTCTTTATTCGGATCGAAACTTGTGGCACGATTGAGATGAATGGCCAGAGTAGGAATGCGGAGGATTGGTCGATCGATTTTGACGAGTTTTTGTACAAAGTTTCCATCCCCATCTTTAACCATGGCTCTCCCAGCTATGCTCAAATCTCTGTCGAACCACGATGTCCAGATGCCACCTCCATATGTCTCCACACCCACTTGTATAAAACCAGAAGCTTGTTTCTTGGATACCGGCTTGATACGTAAGGTAGGAGAATCGGTGTGCGCCCCAATCATGGCAATTGGGTTACCGGCCTTCCATTTCTTACCGATGGCGAAAGCGACGATCGAAGAAGCATTCCTGGTGAGATAATACTTTCCTCCGGGTTGTAAGCTGGTAGACCAGTTATCTCGCTCCTTAATCTCTGTGAAGCCCGCTTTGGAAAGTCGTTGAATGGCAGAGTGTACTGCATGGTAGGCTAAATGGAATAGTTAGGTACGACTGCAGAGATAAGGTTGCCATGGTATTGATAGCTTATTTGTTTAATTCTACTTACGACCAGGTGAAGCATTGAGGAAATCGAGAAAATCGTGCGCCTTTGCTTCCGCAGTTGATAGATTTCGGTTTGACATTTTGTAAGCGGATGAGATATAAGATCTACAAAATATGGGAAAAGGATTGGGATGGTTTCTTGCTGAAACAGAAGTGATGGAAAGAAAAAATGATGATGTTGATGGTGTTCTTAACATTAGACTGGGAAGCTTCCTTTTGAATTAATTCACTTCACCTGCAAAGAGATTCATTCACATCTGAAAGGTGGGACATTGGTCCGAGGCGGAGGTATTTACTTTGTGGTTGCACCGACCAGCCCTCGCACGGTTAGGACTCCTCCAGTACAAAGAGTATGTGTTTACCAATTAGGAACTTGCAAAAGCAAGTGAGGTAAACCCAGGTGCCTAGGTACTTTCTTATCTCAGTACAGTGTGGAAGGTGGGAAGCCACACTATGGCTTGTGTGGCTCGAGTGGCTGTAGCTAGGAATCTGCACAACGGCAATGGAGAGGAGCTGAATTGGCGGCTGCTTATTAATAACATGCCTCACACTGATTTCGGAAGCCTCAAGAAGCCTCAGGAAGCTTGCAGAGGAAAAAGCAACGTGAGGCAACAATGCAACAAAAACAACCTTGGAGTAATAGAATGAAACCTCGTGGTCAAATAAAATCGGAGACAACGAACAGGGTAGATCCTTGCAGTGAATCCTTGAATGGCGGCTTCTGTTTTACTTCAGAAATTCGTCCCCAGTTACGAAGTACACATCAGATCTGCTCTGTTGTGACACTTATTCACACTTATGAGCATAGAATGAATTCGTGTTTGCTGACGATTGAGAGAGAGAGTGTGAGAGAGTGAGCCTGAGAGAGTCCGTATGTGCGTGCGTGCGTGCGTGAGTAACTTGATGTTGTTGGGTGGCTAGGTAGAGGTTGGTACCCAGTAGTCATTTACGGCTCTCATCATTTGCTGCAGAGTCATTTGAACTGTTCAATACACTGTACAACCTGATTTATATGGGAAAGTATTATGTAGCTAGGTAGGGACTATTCAATAGAAGAAGAATCAAAGTAAGATAGATAACTTGATCATGTCGACTGTCTGTAAGCATCTGATATCCAAATATCGAAAGAGAGAACCCAGGAGAACCAAACGGGATGATGGGGGAAAAGAATAATTCATACATTCTTCACAATCAAGAAACCCGATTTTCCCCTGTTCCTGCAGACACGGAAGAAATGCAAAGATTCTAATTCGATGGCAGATATCCAGATATCCCAAGATATCACACCAAGAGGTTAATGTTTCCCCGGCATCGATTGCCACTAGAGAAGCGCCATGAATGCAGCCATCTCGATATTGTTTTACTTTGAGGATTCCATATTGGACGAAGAAGAAATAAAGTTCCGTTTGAATGAAATGGAGGAGGTAGGTAGGAGGTATGTTATTCTTTGTATTTTGTCATGTATTATGTATCTTGTAGTGAATCAATCAATTCAATCAATCAACGAGATGGAATGAAAAAAGGGATTTGGAGAAATGGCTGTCGTGATAATATAAACAAACTCATTGTTTCCCCTTCTCAAAAGAGAATGTTTGCCTGGGCAAATCCATCAGAGAGTCGTGACATGTATTGATTGGATGGCATGAGACGAATTGGGATGTAATGGGTGGTACAATTTGCATTGCCTTACTGGGTTTTCTGGCGATCATCACTTCCCCCCCCCCCTCCCTCCCCAGCTCAGCCCATGTCAATGCTTCCCATCTACTTTATACATTTACGAGAGAGCGACGGACATGTGGTTTGAAGGATTGCATGTTTTGGATGGGATGGGAAAGTGCATCAGCTGAGGAGAAGGAGGATGTTATGGTGTTATCATGACTTGTTTTTATTCATGACGATATTAAAGAACTCGGTAGGAACACTTTTATATGTATATGTACATGTGTCTGTACATGTCTATGTGTATGTCTATGTGTATGTCTATGTGTATGCCTATGTGTATGTACATCGCCTCCCTCCTATCAAGACAGCAAGGGAAATCATCCTTCTTCCTAATTGGAAAACCATCGACTCATTATTACCTAGTATGTAGTGATGAACGCAACTTTATTCATCGAGTCAATCAATGAATTGGGATTCCCCTCATTTGTCCCATCTGTGCTGTGTTCATAAACTATAAACCATAGCCACAAACCATACACCACTGAAACCCCAAAGGAGAAATGAGAAATGGGTATTTTCCCTTCCTCCACATCTACGAAGTACATCTACATCCACATCCACATCCTCAAAGAATTTACTCTACCTACCCGCCCCATCTGGATTCCGCAGTCACCGACAATCAATTCATTTTCTCTTCCTCTACTTTTTTTTTCTTTCTTTCATTCTTTTTGTTGTCACCGTCAGACAGCCTCAATTTCCAACATCCAATTGCATGACCCCATGACTATACGAATTAATGAAGGTTGAATACTCTGTGTGCCATCCATCCCAAGAAAATCATTGGTAACCTCTTACCGGATTGGGATTCCAAGCATCCAATTAGGGCTGAGTAGCTTTCAGCGGTCTCTTGAGAGATGATGGGTGTTACTTAATTGATACATCATGATTCGTTGACAAAGATTGCAAGAGAGAGAGATGCTACCTAGTCCCCAATCAGTAGTTTTAATCACCGGTTGGATTTGATTATATCTGACTTCTCATCTAGGTATGATTTTAGAGAGAACAACGCATGTATGGGAAAGAAGATTATGGCTCCGATTGTGAGTGACGAGATGCGTGTCGAATGAAGAGGTGAGGGAGGTGAGTGAAGAAGGTACGTACTTACTTACCGGTACTATCTACTCTGTACTATCTACTCTGTACTATCTAGTACCCAGCATCTACATATCATTGACAGCCAACTAAACTGTGGGTCGAATCGAATCTCCTCAATCTAGCTACCGACACCGATTACTAGGTAATCACTCCAACTCCAAGTTGGAAATCTACTCTCCACTCGAATCTTTACCTAGCTAGTTAGATATTATCAACAAAATAGTCCTGATGGATCTAGGTGCTTGATATCCAGGTAAGTGATAAACACTCCAGAGTTTTCGAGAAAGAAAAAAGAAAAAAGAAAGTCGTAAGATTTCCATACTCTCTCTGTACAGTCAATGTACATCGTACACCCTTCCTTACTAGGTATCTATTCCCACCAGCCATAGATAGACTTTTCTTTAGTCTTCCTAACCCATGCAGGGACGCACATCATTTGAGGAACGGATTAATACCAAGATGGTCAATCGAGTATAGTCCGTAGCATAGTAGTGTATGTAATGTACTCTGAAATACGGTTAATGATTCATAATCTGTCGATATCGCGATCCCATCGACTCATTTTCTTTGGGGGGAGAGTAGATCACATGTGGATAGTAGTATAGGTAAGTATAGGTAGGGCAGAGCAGATAGATGGACGGGTAGATGGGTCCAAGGTACGCATCTGCTTTTGTAGGATTGATGGACTTGTTTGATTCTCTTCGAATGACAATGGGCGCTTAACGGTCTCTGGGACTCTGGGACTCTGGGTTTCTGGGTCTCTGTTCTCCATATGATTCAAATGATTCAAATGGTACGAATCAAACCCCATGGATTTATCTGATACAGTACAAATCTACTAGGTAGGCAGTTACTTGAGCACTTCTACAATACCGACCCTACCTTACCTAGCGATTCTATTGTTTTGTATAACGGCAGCCACTTTTCAAACCACGACGATAATAACAATCATATGAAGAAAATATAAACACGCCTCGTTACAACTTTACAACTTTGCAATTGAACAGATTACCAAACTCAAATTCATTCTCTGGTGCACATTATTGCCCTCTCTGTACAGTCCAGCATCCTCCATACTCCTCTGTTTTGAAAGGTTGAAAGCTTGAATGATTGACTATGACTGAATTGGTGGTGACTATACGCAAACTAATCCTATTTGATAAATAGATCGATCATGCTATGCTCCACTTTGGCAGAATAGCAATACCGACCGATAGATCTATCTCATCCCTCCCTCGCACCTTTTTGCCTTTGTAACGGGACTAGTCCTTGGTGTCTTCTTGGTCTCTCTTTTTCTTCCTCTTCTCGACTCGACTCCCGCTCTCACACCACCCCTTCATTCAATAGCAGAACTCAAACTTGTAGCTTCACCCTCGCTCAATCTTGCCCATGATAAATATTGGAGATGGGTTGTCATTGCTTCTTTTCCCAAATATACCTACTTAGGAAATTAAATAAATAGACAAATCAATCACCGCACATTTCAAGTATCCACACCCACATACACACACACATCTTTAGCAACCACCAACCTTACTAAGTGACTAGTATTTCAAGCATATCAAGCATTAGAATGACACTAAAAAATTATAACCCTGCACCATCGAATCTAGCGTAGTCATTTCCAGCCCAGCTTCGGTATCACTTCTCTGCCCTTGCCATTTCACTTACATTTTACTTCCCGCCCACAACTTTGAACTCATCACCATCCATCCATCCCATCCCATCCCATCCCATCATACATGCACACATACATACATACACATACACATACACATACACATACACACATACACATACACACACACACACACACGTTCATCCATCCTGAACAACTTCTTCACAAAACGACACAACCGGGTCAACCCTCCTCATACATGGATCAAGAGTAAGCCATGTTCATATAATTTTTATACTTCTTTTATTCGAAGAGAAGTTCGAGAAAAAGAGAGAGAGAGAGAGACAGAGAGACATTCAAATACATACATAATCGATTATCGCATCGTCATTCTTCACGTCTCATTCAGATACTACCCACCCACCCTGCTTGATAGTATTTGATTCACTCTAAACGCTACTCACCAAGGTATCGAACGAATATTCAGCTAGTCGATTTATTAATCAATCAATTCATTGATTCACCGAATGTGCTGGCTTTCTAGGGCACCTAAAGGCAGTCAACCTCGATCAAATTAATTCCTCCTACCTTGAACCTTTTTTTTACTTTTACTCAACACACACACAACACGCACACACATACACCATCTACCAGTTTACAGCCTCATCCTTCGACGTCAAAAGAACTTGTCATTCCTTCTTTATCTGTCCGCCGATCCCCCATTCGATACCTAATATTCGATTCTCGTACACTTCAGAGTGCGTCGCAAACGAAGGCACTATTTCCAATAAGGACTTTTCATGGAACACAAGGTCTAGCTCTATTCGAATGTAACTGTGGCAGCCTGCAGCCATTTTACGGCTCGCCGCCTATTGTCAGCAATCCATAGGACTTTTAAATTCCCCCGCCTGGTGCCAAAAGCAACAACAGGTTCAATCTCGCAATCCTCTTCAACTAGTACCGTGTACTCTCCACCATACTTGGGGTAAACACGCGCTATATTTATTCCGCCGTTCGATCTTGGGTTGGCGGTCTGAACCAAATTTTAAGTCGGTCCTCCTCTAAGTAGGAGAGTGGCATTGCCACACCGAATCCCAAGATGGCCTCAAATTTTCCACAAATGGGTGGTGCGGGCCAGATGATGCCACAGCAACAACAGCAGCAACAGCAGCAGCAGCAGCAGCAGCAACAGGTTCATATGCAAATGCATCCGAATCGGCAACCCCAGCAATTAAATCATATGATATTTCAGAAACTTCAACAACAAGGAGCACCACCATCAGGATGGCAACAAATGGTGCCGGCTCAGGAGCGTATGGCAGTCATTTTCAATATGTAAGTTGTTTCCAGTTCTCGCGATTTCAGCCTCGGTGATTTATGTATTAAGAACGATCTTCAAACAAACCTTGTACACGGTACGTAAATCTTCGACGATTGATACTAACTTCTATGCAGAATTGGAGCTTTACGACTTCTTTCTCAGGGCCAAAACACACCCCAGCACATGTTTAAGCTTCTCGACATTGCCCTCGGCTTCGAGAAAGAAGCATTTATCACCTCGCCCGATAAAGTATTAATTCATATCAATGGTGCAAGGCTCACAGCTAACGAGTTCAGGTTTCCTACAAAAATAAAATGGGTGACAAGCAGCGTGAATTACAGCAAGCTCGAATGCAATCCCAGCAAAGTATGCAACAACAAGTCAACTCACAAGCCCAAGCTCAAGCCCAAGCCCAGCAGCAGCAGCAGCAGCAGATGATGATGAATCAAAATGGCATGCAAGGCCAAATGCCGAGAAACAATCCTCAGCAACCTCCCCAACAAGGCTTTCAACATCTTCAACACCAGATGCAAGCGTCGCCTCTACCCCCTCAGCAACCTCAGGCCATGCAGAACGGTCTCCCAAACGATGCCCTTCCACAGAACATGTCTCAGAATGCACAATTGCAAGCAAATGGCATGCAAAATCAAATTCAGCACGGATCTGGCAGACCCATGAATGGCCAGCCACAATTACAACCGACACCGACACCAAACGAGATGCAAGAAATGAATCGAGAGGCCATCAGAATGTGCAGCGAAGCATCAGAAAACGATAAGGTTAACATACGGAACACCTTGAGGGCAAAGATGACTCCACAGCAACTCCAATCGCAGGAACAGAGTGGAGCAGACATCGCGTTTCTATGGTATCGCCAGCAACTTATGAATAGATGGCGTCATCGTCACATGCCGATAGGGCAAGGACAACACCCTACACTTCCACAGCACCCACAAAATGGTCCTGCGACGGCTCCAGCCATGCAGCAACAGCGATCTATGAACCCAAGCCCAATGAATGGCCAATCGCAACCCCCTACGACCATGGGTGGGGGCCCAGATTTTAATTCTTTCTTGGGCAACATGGAAAATTTAATCGGCCAACAACAGCAAGCGGGGGTTTTGGCTCAGGAAGCGGGTCAAGTTGTTGTACCTGTCAGTGCGCCAAGGAATAACACTCCCCAGCCCAATGTTACAATGCCAGGACAAGCGATCAACATGAACGAACAACGTTCGGCTTCAAATCCCATGGCGAGAACGCAGGCCCAACAGGTCCAAATGTTTAATGCTCAGCAGTCACAAAGATTTCAGCAACAGCAGCAGGCACAGCAGGCACAAGCTCGTGCAAATGCAGCCGCCAAAGCACAAATGGGACTGCAAGGCCAACCAGGGGGAATGGGTCCGGGGAACATGACATCACAACAGAGCCCTGCTATGAATACGCTCAATGCTCCTATGAGGACGCCGTCTCAGCAGATGGGTCACCCTGAGGCCGGCGGAATGATGCATAATGCACCATTTGGCCAGTCACTGGATCCACGCTTTGGTAATCCAAGAATGTTTGGTAATTCCATGAACCAATTCAACCCCGCAATGTTGCGAGACATGGGCCCAGAACAACGTCAGCACTTCTCAAATTTGCCACCTGACAAGATGAGTGAATTTGCGAAAAATTGGCAGGCTCGACAGCAGCAGAATCCAATGCAACAGGCACAACAAATGGCGATTCAAGGAAACAATAATCCACTCCGTCAAGGACAACCTGGACCACAGTCTGCACAACTCCTGCAACAGCAACAACAACATGCTCTAAATCAATTTATGATGACCCACCCTGGACAACGACCCCCTGCGTCGTTATTGAACAACTTGACTGCGCAACAACAGCAACTGATCGTACAACAACAAATGGCTCAGAATGCAACCATGCAGCCGCGGCCTGGAAATTTACCTGCAGATAATCTTAGACTAGTGCAACAAATGGACAATATGGATATCCCTGCACAATTCCTCGCTAACAATCAAATGTTACAAGGAATCCCTCCAGAAGTCAAGAAGTGGGGTCAACTGAAACAATGGGTTAGCTCGACTCCCACAATGCCACCACAGGCACTCGATTCCGTGAAGAACGCACAAAAGATGCACCTAATGCAGCTTAGTCAAGCAAGACGAGCCGCACAGCAGCAGCTCAACCAAATGGCCACGCAGACTCCAGTCGGAGGACAGAATGCAATGCCTATGGCACCTCAAAGAATGTCAGCTCCTGTTGCTCAAATGGGCCAGAATCCCACCCAAATGCCTATTGGAATGAACATGGCTCCTGGACCAATGCGACAGTTCACGCCCCAGGACCTTGCGAACCTTCGTAATCACCCAAGTGGTAAACTTCTTGCCGCCAGTGATGACCAACTTCGACACATCCTGATGCAGAACCAAATGCAACGTCGTCAAATGGCAGCAAGCATGGCGCAGGCGAATGGTCAACAGATTCCACAAAACACGATGCAGGGACTACCGAACTCAGCCCAAATGACGACTACTCAGCAACAGCCCGGACAAATGTCACAACAAAAGCCATCAACCTCGGCACCAGAACCTGCAGGTACACCCATCCCTACACCTGCCAACCGCCCTCGGCCTCCACCAAATAATAAGCCAGCAGTCGCACAGAACCCGTCACCTGCTCAAACTTCTAAGAATAATCTGAAACGAGCTAGTAGCGATGATGTTGTAGAAGTCCCAAACCCCAATGGACAACAGGGTCCAGCGGCAGCACCACAGCAGAGAAGCATTACCCGCCTCACACCAGAACAGATAGCAAAACTCGATCCGGAGCAAAAGAAAGCCTATGAGGCTACTCTACGTAAAATGTTTAATGCAAGACAGCAGCCACCAAGCAACCCTGAGGTGGAGATGATCACCAGAAAGTTCAAAGAATTTGCTGCCGAAGCAGAAAAGGCTTACAACGATAACCCTCCCGGTGAGATTTTTATGGATGAGGAGTCAAAGCAGAGCATGCGCAAGGCCTTGGAACCTATGCCTGGTCATATCAACAACGTCACGAAAGCCATGTTGAGGTGGTATCAACAAACTCGTGATGATTCTCGCGCTAAACTATTTTTCCGCACTGTAAGTTTTAAACCCCGTTGATCCACTATTTGATGAACGACGCTAACCCCTTTCAGCGATGTCGTTTGGCGAAGCAATTCAAAGACCCCGCTACTATGAGGGAGCCTAAAGATACTTTTTCTATGAGGCCTGCTGATGTGGAGCAAACCAAAGAGTTTCTCACTACAATGGTAATGGATATCGTGACTAAAAATCCAATGTTCAAGAAGAATGGTGGATCGTCAGATCCTCAAGGTACATCAGCCAATCCATCTGGTGTATCAACGGGACAAGCTTCGGAAGCAGCCGTGCCTCTTAACGCTGCTAATTTACAGCAACAGCAGCAGCAGTTGCTCAAGATGAATCACCAAAGATCGAATAGTCGCAGTTCTCACCCCCCAGCAGCCCCCACGTCATCCCAGCCACCGTTTCCATTTGGAGCTTCATCTCCTCATGGTCAGCCTACGTACCCTGGGAAGCCTCCTGCTTTCACTCCCGAGAAACTTCATATTCCCGCGCGTAAGAAGCAGAAGCCAAATGGAACACCAGGCCAAGGTCAAGGCACTCCAGGATCGACTTCCTCGCCCCAGATCACCAAAGTCCCCTCACCTGAGGTCAAGCGTCAACAAATTCCAGAGCCAAAAATTCCGTCCAAGCCGACCTGGCCATGTAACGACGAGGTTTGCGAACGCCAAAATGTTGGTTTTGAGAGCCAAGAGGAGCTTGCTCGTCACACCCAAGTGGAGCACAGGCTACCCATGCAAAACCCACAGAAGTTTGCTGAGGATCATCTTCGACCAGTTTTAGGTCTGGATTCTCAGAACCAATCAAATGCAGCAATGGCGACTATGGATGCATCTACATCATCTAAGCAAGGTCAGACACCGAAGGTTGAGACTGTCACTCCATCTGCTTCAACTGCTACACCTATGAATCGTCAAAATTCAACGAATTTACAGGGTGGCATGATGCAAGGTAAAGTCAAGCACCAGTCTGGTTCGGTTATAGATACAGCCAATTCCCAGAAAGGCATGAACAAGGATGAATCGAATGGACCAGCTCAAGACGTTAATTTGGATCCTTGGGCGAATGCTACCATCGATCCTAACGAGCTTGTCCGAGCTTTCCAGCCATTTGAAGGCGGCGCTGGCGGGGCTATCTCCGATGCGAATAACTACCGGTCTATCACACCAAATGACACTCCAGAATCGAGTAAAGACGGTGTATCAGAGCCCACTAGTGATATCTCTGAAGGGGCCAATTTGGACATTTCCTTGGACGTGTTTACTGATACATGGTTTCCATTCGGACTCAGTGATACTGATGCTCTTGTGGAAAATGATATTAACACCTATGGCGCAAATCTTGATGGAGACTTGACCATGTGTGATGATGTGGAGTTTGCCAACGTACCACAAACATGGGATGATATGGATGGCAAAGTAAATTTTAATGAACCGTTTCAATTCAACATAGATGAGCATTATTCGATGGATATCTAGTTGAGTAAATGGTGTGTCACGGTTTTTGGAGGGCGTTTCTCTGGTGGGAAGGGTTTACAGGGTACTTTGGAAAATCAATGAGATGATATACCAATGAAAAGCACGGCGTCTTGGGATAAGACTACTAGGGGGGACGAATAGGATATTCACCTAGTACTTTTGTTTTTAGCAGGGCGTTTAGTGGGGTGAAGAATTTTCCTTAGCTGGAATAAGCTTTTGGTTATTATTACATATCACGATTATAATGGGCTTTCTTGAACAAATACATATTACTATTCCTTGGTCTTTCTTCCCGTTTGAGATGGGTGGCGCAACGAAGCAGGAAGCATGAGTTGCATTTGGTTTAAATTCGATTTTGGATTATATACGCTGTAAAATACTTTGATTATAATTTGAGCCAATAAAGAAATAATTATCATATTTTGAATGTGTATGTATGTGTGTGCGTGCGTGAGTTTGTTTTGTATCATTTTTATTGATAGAACCTCAAGTCTCAGATGCAATAGAGATCTTTTCCAATCGTTTTATCTACTTTTCATTGAAGTATCAAGGTTCTAAATTAGTTCCATGCAAGACCCTGATCTTCAAGGCACGATGTGCATTCGCAACGGGTGACCAGGTCCAGGTAATTTTTTAAGGTTGACGGGCCGCAATCGCTTTAAGGGTCAGAGGGTAGAAGGGTGGAAGGGTTGGAAGGGATCCCAGCTTCATATGGTTGGTTATTACGTGGCGCCTTATAGAAAAACCCTGTTATGCCTGGCCTTTGAGATGACATTTTAGATGGGTCAGTGTGCGGAGTATATGAATACCCCGTCTACCCTGTAGAGATGAGATGAAAATCAGCACGTGACGAGTCGCTCATGGCATCTGAGAATTCGGCTAGCCCCTCATTTTTAATCAAGGCGGTCTATTGAGAAGTGGCAGAATTATCATAAAAGTTGCCCAAGAATCGCGTCTTGAGAGATCCCGCATTATATCATTAGACGCGATTTGAAAGTCTGATGAGAAAAGAAAGAATAATCGAACATTTATTTAGATTTTTTCTTGGATTTCAGCTGGAATTACATATCTGAAGTTTTGTGTTATATGTTATCGATTCTTCTCAAAAATTGAAAGGGAGATTTATCTGTAAGTTGTTGGAGAGTGAGCGCTGCTGCCAAAAGTATGGCCGGGTGGTAGTAAATCGTGGATTAATAGATATATTCAGGAAACTACAAACAACCACGAACGCGCTTTCCAGAATTCAAACTTCTACAGTTCGTTATTTAGTCGATTGTTTACTTGACTATAAAGTTACTGCCTTCATTTTCCACAATGACTTCACCAAAATCATCAACTACGCGTCGCGTCTTGGGGGATCTCAATATTAATATCAATACTTCCGTCATTGATATCAATCATGCGTTGCGAAATACCAAGATGGAGAAAGTACCATATAGTAAACACCCCGTCGATGTTCCACTTGAGTCCTCGCAAGTGGTGGGACATTCGACAACGAAATTACAGCGGGAAAATTGGGAGGAGACGAACACGAACACGGGTTCCCGAGTTGCAAATATGGAAAAGGCAACGAGTGAAGATAACATTTATCAAGGCTTGGAGGTTACCACAATCAACAACCTTGACCTTTCAGTTGCTGAGCGGGCCTCCTTGGCTAGCAAAAAGAGACGTTTGTCGAGTACTGTACAACTTCAAGACAATATATCGAGTCGATCACCAGAATCTCACGGGAAGCGAAGAAGAATGGTTCCATTATCGGGCAACTCTTCGCTGCTTGAAGGACGTGGCGCGGATGTGGATGCTCTCCCACAGCATACGTCGTTACAACCCACATCGTCACCATCCAGTGATCCAGGCCCCGAAGCGAAGGCGTGTGACAAGAGAGTTGGGATGACAGATGAATCGAGTGATTTGGGGAATGGCCATAAACAAAAGGTATATGCTTGTAACTCGTATTGAGAAATCCATTTTACTGATATATATATCTATAGATGCCACCAACGACACCTCAAAAGCAGTCTCCCCCAAAATGCTCCTCTATATCTGCTTCATCATCATCATCATCTTTCCCTTCCGTAGTCGACGCAGAAGACACCGCTATCATTAGCAATAATTCACAATCGACCGAAACTATCATATCCAACAAATCATCTTCTATACCCACTACCATATCCACCCCAAGAACCTTCCGAACCTCAAAATCAAAATCTCTATCACGGGAAGAAATCCGTCAAGTTTGTTCCCTTTCCTCTTGTAACAAAGAAATAAAAAAGCTAACTCTACCTCTCTAGAAATCCCAAGCACTACGCCTTCGTCTTTCTCTCGCAAACTACAAAGTAAAAACGAACCAAATCGATCTCCCTCTTTCACGTCTACAAGTGCGTTCTACCTCACCGAAACTTCCTTCTCTTGCTCTTCTTCGCGGATATTCTCATGGGAAGAGTATGGGTCGAACACCGCTTCCTGGTGCGCCTAGTATGGATGTTGTGAGGGAAGCAGTTCCAGCTATTAAGATACAAGGCCCTGATTCTGCGAATAAGAATATGAGTGTTTTTGTCCGAGGAAAAAGAAGGGGGAGAGAGGATGGTGATGAGAACATCAATACTCCTTCTAGTTCTCCTTTATCCGGAAGTGAATCAGATTCATTATCGAGAAGAGATTCTGCTATTTCGTGCACTTCTTTTGGCTCCAACTCTAATTCGAATTCGAATTCGAGCTCAGGCTTAGGCTTGGGTCATGCACATCCTCTTACTACCACTTTTAATACCACTTCCAAATCTAGCTCCAGATACAAAGAAAACGATGCAAAAATGGTAACCAACTTCGAGCAGGAAGTCGCAAGAAGAAAATATGAAATGATTGGTGGTAAGGAGGATATGAAGATACAAAGAACCCCAATCCTAGAGAGACAAAGAATAGGACTTGCGAATCCACCGATGATTTTTGCGCAGCCGGAAGAAGAGAGGAGTGTGAGTGAAAGGGGGAGAAGCCCAGAGTTATCAAGGAAAGCAGCGGATGGATTGGTGAGGTTGAAATTATTGAGATAGGAAAATTTGTGTTGTGCGATGAGAGAGGAATGAGAATGTGAATTTTTTGGTGGGCGAGCGAGCGAATGTGCTGGGGTGGGTATAGGTTTGAGTCTATATTTGTTTCCTTTTCCTTTTCCTTTTGTTCATGCAGTATTGGGTTAGGTTGGGTTAGGTTATGCAGATGCAAATGCAACTGCGTAGAGATGGGCATAAGGATCAAATGTGCATGAATGCATAGCATCAGTAGCAATAGCGATAAGCTCAATAGTATTAGAGTAGAGTAGATTATACTTACATTTACATTTGCATTCCTCTTTTTACAGTATGGCGCGGGTGTTGTACGGTATGGTATGGTATGGCACAGAATGGATTAGATTCGATTCGTAATATTAGATTAAATAGGCGGATGGATACCGGGCGAAAAATAACTTCAGTGGTTGTTCTTTCGGCTAAGGATAGGGGTTGTTGTGTGGTGTGGTATAGTGGAGTGGAGTAATATAGCGTAGAGTTGGGATGAGAATGAAATGGAATGAAAAATGTGTAAAATGTGTGCTTGATTGAAAGAAAGTGTGAGAGTTTGTGATTGATTGATTGATTGATTGAAGTTTGTTGGGGATGTGATTGGAGTTAGATGTGGTTAATTGAGATGAGATACGTGTGTGTGTATGTGTATGCACGACTTGTTCGCACCTCCCTCCCTTCTTCCCTGGGTGGAAAAAAGGTACATGTACACTACTTACTATACGAGGGACTAAGTAACTGACTAGCGATAGGCACAATTCACAAGTAAGGAGTAATAGTTATGATGATGATGATAGTTTAAGTGTGATTATTATAACCATGTGTAATATTCATCATTTGTTGTATTGGTTCATTATTTGTATTCCATCATAAGGTGGGTTAGGTATCTTTCCATCGCCTCCTTTTCCTCCCCCAAGTCTATTTTTCGGTAATAATGCAACAAAGTATAGTACAATGCAGTACAATGCAATGTATAGTCCAGCTATAACGACATCGTAGAGATGTATGCAGCGCTTGCTATCTCTGATTCTTTGGTTTCTTTCGCTTTGTCCCTCACTAGTTCAGAGAATTATGTTTATGAATTTCCATTGCTACCCGATTGCACTCCCAAAACCAATCGATCTAGCGAAGATTGTGGGTATTAGCCAGCGGATAGCTCTTTGTAGCATAAGATATCTTGTGGTTTTCGGGGTTGTATCTTTGACTTGTCACAAGTCCTCTGACTAAGCAGAGGCCAAGGTCGAAAGACCAGGCCTTCATCAGATAGCATCTATCAATCAATCAAACTCCTCATCTCTGCCTGGTCTCGTGACCAGTCCTGTGAACCCTCAGGAATCTGCTGTTCATCTCCACCAATCCAAAATCGCCCTCCTTCCAATACCTGTCTTTGGAAATCCCAATCCAAATCTATTCCTGCAGCTACGTCTGCGGTGTCCCATCCGTTAATTGAAGGTGCTATGGAGGCTACTGCTGATTCTGATACTGACGCTGATGCTTCAAGATTGAAGTTGGGTGTATGTAATGCTGGATCAATCAAATCCATTCCCATATCTAAAGCGTTCATATCCATCCCCGTGCCATCAGTCATGAAATCTAGACTTGGCAATTCTCCTCCAGTGTCTGTATAGGGGAAATGGTCCATCATACCCATATCGATAGTTAAATTCATATCATTCTGGCCATCCATAAAACCGACATCCTGATGGTGAATTCTCATATGTTCATGGAAGTCATAATCTCTCATGAATTTATGAGGACATCCCTGAACTACACAATCAATTGTTCTTCTAGGATCATAACCTGCTAACTCCTCAATTTCGGTTTGCTCGGGCGCCCTTCTCGTAGAACGTCTAGTTTGTGAATCAGTCTTTCGTTTACCCCTCGCATTTAAAACGCTGGGTAAGCCGAGATGATGTGTTCGAACATGATCTTCAAGATTAACTTTCGAGACGAAATCTTTACCGCATGAATCGCTTCCATTCCAAGATGCGAGGTCGGGATTCTGGGAAACATCAAACGTTCCACAAATAAAACGTTGTCCATCATGTACAGTCCGCATATGAACCTGTAAGTTCGCTCTCTTGGTGAAAGTCTTCGGACAGCCTGGATATTCACAAGGTATATTCTTACGTTCTTCAAGTGTAGTACCCGAGTGTTGAGTATCGATATGTTTTTGAAGTAGTTGTTGGCTGGAACATTTTCGATCACAGAACATACAATTTGCATGTTCTTTCTTGATATGTGCTTGTAATTTGGCATTTGTTGTGAAAGCTAACGGTACGGGTGTGCCATCTCCGTGGAATTTCCCCGGTACTGTACATTCTTCGCATAGAAATGTAGCTGCTCCATGAGTTCTTTCCATATGCTTCTTGAGACCACCTGAAGCATCGAATCCTGCTTTGCATAGTTCATTCGTAATCGGATCGATGTATGTGCATGGAAATGGAGCCAAATCGAGATGGTCGGAGCGAATATGGCGTTGAAGTGTTTGATGTTTTCGAAACGTCTGATTGCAGGGAGGATATGATGTACATCTGAACCTTTCATGACCTTCGTGAGCATCCTTATGCCTTCTTAGCCTCGTAGCCGTCAAGAAACTTTTACTACACCCTTCCCAATCACATGTATATTCTCGTTCGTGTGTATGAGATCCCTTGATATGTTGCTTCAAATGTTTTTCCTCAATGTATGCCTTATCGCACCCTTCATATGAGCATATAAATGGTCTTTCATTTGCATGTGATCGTAGATGTGCTGCTAATCTTGCAGGTCGATTGAATGTTTTTGTACATCCTTCATAAGTACATTTTATCGTCTTATACTCGGAAGGAAATTTCTTGCCAGGTACAGGTGAAAATGGTGTATTCGGTGTATCTGCTGCTTCGATAGTATCTTCTTCTTCCTCTGAGACTTGATCTTGTTCCGGCTTGTATTCATTATCGTTATTGCCATCGAGTACGTCTGCCGCTATGTGATCGTCAATCTCGAGTTCCCAAATCGAAGTCTAGACCAGGAACTATTTGCACTAACCTGGCAGAGAACTCGAGGCATCGATTCGTAATCTTTTCGTAGAAAGCTCTAGAGAAGTATCTCCTGTTCTCTTTCTAGCATTTGTCGCCATTGCTGATTTCAGACGTTGTTGAATTGACTTCAAAAATACTCATTTCAAACTGCATCCATCACCTTATCCGAAATATTTCATAAAATTATTGTGGCTATCGCAAAGGCTCGAAATCTTGGCACGCTAGTGACAGAAGCGCGCTAAACCCAAACCTTAAATTAGATGGAGCTCGAACCAGAATAATCGAGGCGCAAAGAATTCAGCCGCGCCAAATTTATTTTTGAGATTCTTCATCCATCACCGACTAAATCTCCCGTCAACAAAGAAAACTCTCAACAACACCTTCATTAATTATCACGCATCAAAATGTCTGACGACGAAGAGAACTATGATGGCGGGTGAGTTGCTTTCTTCTTACTTAAATCATACCCAGGCTGTCCATTTGCAAAGCTGCTTTCAAAACCATAACTAACGCTTCTCCCTCAGTTTCTCCCCAGCCTACGATGAAGCCGAAGAGCCCGAGTATGATCCCGAAGGAATGGAAGATATGAACAACGTTTCCACCGGCGAAGTAGACGATGTCGCCGTGTCGACCCAGAATCCCGATCAGCTCCTCACTACCGGCGAGCGCGGCGTCGTCACATCGGGAGATTTGCATGCTGCCAATCGAGCCAAAAGCAACATTGCGCCCAAGGACAAGAAAATTCCAAAGGAGCAAAGGACTACCACACCATACATGACCAAATACGAGCGTGCGCGTATCTTAGGCACTAGAGCCTTGCAAATTAGTATGAATGCGCCGATTTTGGTCGATCAGGAGGGTGAGACGGATCCGTTGCAAATTGCTATTAAGGAATTGAGGGATAAGAAGATCCCGTTGATCGTTAGACGTTATATGCCGGATGGATGGTAGGTTTATCTCGATGATTGGTTGATGAATCCCACTGATAATTTTGATAGGTATGAAGATTGGACTTGCGAGGAATTGCTGCAGTGAGAGATGATGGTGGTCATTTACTTGCATATGTGGTAATACGTGCAGAGAGACGCATGGAATGGGCGATTGGCGTATGAAAGGCGTTTGCTTATATGTAATTGGAGATGATCTACTTTGAGGAATACATGGATAAAATTGACCTTGATGATGGTATACATGCTTGGATGCATCGCCTGGGGGTTACAATTTATTTGAAGCGCTTGCGCAGCTTCCATCCGCAGAATGACCTCCGGTTTGACTCGAGTACTCGAAAACTATGCATCACTTTGATTGGACGGTGGGCGCATTTGACTTTCTGGGCTTCTACATGGACCTCACCTCTGAAAAGACAATTTTACGAATTTGCGTTCGGAGCGACTTCAATTCAAAATGGTCGATTATGTTGAGAGCACAATCTTCTGCCTGCCTAGAATCAGGGTATTCGTGCAAAGTCGACATTTCAATATCGGGGATTTGAACAGTGAAAGTGCTTGAAAGTCCTATCTGTCCATCTTGCAGTCTTCACCCAGACAAAATAGGCTACTTTCCTGCGGCTCACAAATTTAGATATACAAGTTCAGGAAATTCATTACACAGAAAAGAATCGCTAAACATAGTTTCTAAAGCTTATAACTATTTACATGATCATTTCTGCTTCTATGAAATTCAGTATTTGACTCGTGTACTTATGAGACTAAGTGAAAAACCAAAGACGTACTATGCGAATAAATATTTAGCGGCATGTTCAATGTGATCTCTTCCAAATGTCGAGATAAAAAAGTATGAGTGATCGTATCCCTATCAGAAATCGTTAGTCCAATTTCTCACCTGTGAAACGACCCAAGACATTGGAGAATATAGATATAAACCTACCTCTTGGTATCTAAGCGTCAAATTGCTGTCGTTTCCTGACTTCTTTGCCGCAGCCTCGAAATTCTCTGGCAACAACTGCCCCTGTTTATAAAAGTTGTCTCCCGTTCCCTGTATAATTTCCATTCATATCAGCAATCCATCCCACCTTCTCCCCCAATGCATAAGCAGAGATATGTTGGAATAAAAACTCACCACATCAATCAAAGCCGGGAACTCCCCCTTGAACTCCCCAATTAACTCTGTCGCATCATGCTTCTTCCATTCCTCCTTCTTTTCCTCTCCAAAATAGCCCTTGAAAGCCTTTTCTCCCCATGGGCAATTAACCGGATTGGAAATCGGCGCAAAAGCACTCACACTCTTATACATGCCCGGATTCTTTAAGAAGAGAGTAAGAGCACCATGTCCGCCCATTGAATGGCCCATGATACTTTTTCTCTCAGAATCGAGTTCAGGGAAGGAGGAGAAGAGAGAAGAAGGGAGCTCGGAGGTGATGTAGCTATACATTTTGTAGTTTGTCGAGTAGGGAGGATTGGTAGCGTCGACGTAGAAGCCGGCGCCGGTACCAAAATCCCACGAATCATTTTCGCCGGCTATGTTGAGACCTCCTGTTGGTGAAGAGGTGAGTTAGCTTGGGGGTTTCAATTAGTAGCTAATGTGCTATCCGCTCTTCTCGTCATTCTTTACTCATTCCTCCCTTAACCACAACCGCAAAAAGAAGAAACCATCTCCTCTTCTCCAAGCCCTTCGAGAAACTTACTCGGACTAGTATCTGGATAAACCACCGCAATTCCCTTCTCACTCGCCGCACTCTGGAAGAATCCCTTCTCAGCCCCGTTGTCTCCTGTACAAGTGAGACCCGCTAGGTAGAAGATCACTGGCACTTTTTTCTCTGCAGAAGCTTTAGGTGGCAGATAGAGATTCAGTGCCATTTCACAGCCCACTGTACTAGCATCGTGTGTAAGTTTCAGCAATTTGCCGCCGAACGAGGAAATGGTTGCTGTAGTTTTGAATGTCATATTTAATCGTATCGATTTTAATTGGAGATTTGGGAGAATGGTTCAATATGTTAGATTATGATGGTTAGAGAAGATGGAATTAAGTGTGAAAAATAGAGGAAGTATTGTTAGTTTATCGTCCGTACAATAATGTGGGCATGACGTTTGAAGCTATTCGACCCCTCCTTCGAAGCTTGAAGTTACCCCACATTATTCGGACGTTACTCGGAATTCTGGGTCAAGCTTTATTTTTGATGCTGTATTAGGAAAATAATTCCTATGGATTCTTCGTAACTCAAGGCATATAAACTACATTGGCTCACTGGGAGGATCAAGGTTAACCTGGAGCGTTCGCCAAGCTCGATGTCCAGACGCAATATACGGATCATAGAATGATGGTGGCATTATTATAAATGTCGTTCCATTCGTCCGCGAAACTGTTCTCTGTATCCATGGGGTATCTATCTCCTGAACTTCCTTTCGTTCTTTCATGGCTCTGTAATTTCTCAGTCCAGTAATCAATCAATGCAGTCCCTAAACAATTGCACCCTAGCACCTCCCATCTAATATCGCGATGGTCATGATCTCGTAAAATCATAAAAAGAAGCCAACACCAATATGCAATCAAATCCTTCTCTCACTATATCAACTGACCCGTCTTCCCAAAACCATTGCATCGCCATCAGCCGGGATATCTCTCTCCACACTCCCCAACTTAGCCCTCATCTCTGCTTCTGCTTCTCTCCTGATGCGAATAAAAGCTAGTTTCTCGAATCGACTTAAGGCTTTCCACCAATGTCGTCCAGCTTCATGATCGCTGATCCTCTCCAACAAATCAACAACTCTCATTCGAACATCTCGATCTTTGTGGAAAAGTCCAAGCGCAATATAGAAAAGTCCTGCATGTGATTCGGGTGCTACAGCTAGAAGCTGACATATTTCATCATATGAATGTGTGTATTTATCCATGGCAACGTATATATCACGACTTGCACTAGGAGTAAGCTTTGTCATTCGTAGACGATCGTGTAGATGATGAAGGTCAAGGGCTTTGAGAGGTCGAAAGTTGTACAGTTGCACTAGGTCCTAAATATTGTAAGTCCTTATTCTCATGAAAATTCAAGCACAAGACATACCTGCTTGAAGCTATAATAACTTCGAGTAGATCTCCAGCCCTCAATCCGATTTACATTACTAGCGAGCTCGCGGAACTTCGCATGATCATCAGGCCAAACGTATCCGTGGCCGCTGACGTTTTCGTTACCAGGTTCTGCTTTTTCTACCCCAATATATAAAGCACTTGCGCCGTAGACACTCTCTTCGAATTGGGCCGAAATTCTAGTGAATTTTACAACCCAATCTCGCCATTTAGCTCGGATAACACCTTCACCATGTCTAGCTGCAATACTGCGGATCACATCATTCATGAATGCAGCATCGCCCGTTGGATCACTGGCGGCCTGGCTAGTTGACGTTGCAACATTTGTAGCACTGGCATAAGCCGGATTCTGTTGCTGAAAGTTTGCAAGTCCTTCTGTAAGTGGTGCTTGTTCGATTCGACTACTGATCTTCATTCGACCCGATGGTATGTCACATAATACGTCCCACCACTCTGGGTGATTTTCAAAAGTTGGATTTGTTACACCTGCGATAAACCCTGGCACTTTTAAAAGGTCGTCGATTTTACTAAGATCAGTATATGGAAAAGCATGGCGAGTGAATCCACGCAAAATTCCTCCGGATGCTAAAGCGCAAGCTGCAAGTACAGCTTCAGCAACTTCACCTGATGGACGATTGTGCCCGAGGAAGATGACACGTTTTTGAGTTAACATTGCATTGACTAACACAATGATAGGATGAGTATGTACACCTCCCGTTGTAAGATGAGGATGTAGCGCGAACGGAATGGGGGATTTGACATGAGGATCGTTGTATGTTTGTATGAGTTTTACAAGAGAAAAATCCCCAACTGTCTCAGGAGATACTGCAACGGGAACCTTGATAGGTATTGGAATTCCATTATACATGACCTTGGTCTCAAACTCGTGTGTATCCCGAGGTACCGAGTAGTTCGAATGTATGAGTTGTTGAACATGCGCTTTTGTGCCATTTCGTACCAGGCCTGGTCTCCTTTCTGGACTTTCGGACATGGCTGCCATATCGTCCAGCGCTTCGCCTTTGTCCTCTGCCATACGCATTTGAATCATTTGCTCAAACTTCTCTACAAATAGATCTTTGTTGTCGCTAGCTTGTAGAAGATGACGTTCGAGTATGCTCAATTTGGGCATTAATGATAAATCCATCGTATTCACTGCCTCATATAACTCCGCCAGCGTTGATGGTTGAGGCGTTTTGAAATACTCTTCAAGAGCTAACAATAGAAGTGGCTGTCAAGAATTAGTATGTTTCCAATTGGGCATTATAAATGACACACCTTATAAATATGCAAAAATGGATGTCGAGTACATATTGCCATAGCTTTCACTACAGCCCCTCTTTTGGCCGTCTTGTCTTGCTTGGTGTTCACAAGATTTAAAACATATATTAGAGGCGGGCCTTCGCCTCCTTCTGGTTCATCATCTTCTGATGAATCCTCCTCACTACCCTCCACCCTTTCTAAAGGGTCAACATTCCCACTCTCAAAGAGAGCTGCCCTAGCTTCCTTCTTTGCCTTTCGTAATCTTTTTCTTTCTGCCTTCTCCTCTGCCTCCTCTTCGTCCTGACTCGTATCTTTATGTAGGAAAAATATCGTCCAATCTTGGTTTCGAACATGGGCTTGATCTGGTAACATCAATTCCGCTAACATATGCTCATCGCCCGTTATAGCAACAGGGTATTGATGTTCCATAATTGGTCCCTTATCAATATCAAATGATGCCACCAGTATATATTCGACATGGTTCTCTGTATCTCCTCGAGGATATTGTGATTTCAGTTTTCTGGCAGGATGTGCACTTGAATTATATTTATTTGGAGCGGATAATGATGAGTGTTGGGACGACACACCACTGGTGGGAGTTTTAGAAAGGACGGTACTTGGATCAGAAGTTCGATCCGTGTCTATTGGTGGGGGATTCGGACTTCGTGAAGGACGACGTTGTGACATGACTGAAGGAGAACGAGAGGATGGAAATGAAGATAAGGAGGTTCTCCGTTGGAAACTCCCATTCGAACTTGTTGTTCCACTTCCGATTGTACCCCGCGTGGTGGGACGAAGTGCTTGCATCGACATATTCGTGGAATTGGCCTTGCGACTTGGAGGCGCATATGGAAGTGCCGATGCCATACTGGAATCTCCTGTAGACCAAGAAAGCAATTATTAGCTAGGTTCACGCTAGTATCAGTAACAGTCCCACTTGTGAGACTTTAGACTTTCTAGTGGAAGATTGAGGCCTTCATTCAATCCGTGCGCAGGTTAACCATGGAAGAATTTCTGGATTTCAAGGGTATCGCCGTCTAGATTTCATGGATATTACAGCTGAAGAAGAAGAAGAAGAAGAAGAAGAAGAAGAAGAGGCAGAGGGAGAGGGAGAAGAGAAGTCATGTATGTGAGAAAGGATCGGAGTCAAACCAAAAACATAATAAATTATGGAAGTAGAAGTAAAATGGGAGAAAAGGAGAAGAAGCTAAATAAGAATGAGACGAAAAGGATTTAGAGGTCTCATATAGTCATGTAAGTAGTCATGTAATCATGTAGTCGTGTATTGACATAGTAAGTACCTTATTATCAGATTTGGAGGTTTACAAGTGGTCAGGTAGCGTGTCATTCTTGAATCGAAGGGTATTAATACAATAGCAAGAGAATATTTCTGCAACGCCAATTCTCTTGTGTTTCCGAGAACCAGTTAACAAGTGTGTGGTTGTATTGTTGTGTGGTGATGGTTTTCATCCCTCTTTTCTTCCGTTTCAGGGGTAAAATCCATCCATCCATAAATAGGGGTCCATGTTCCTCAACCGGGATTGTGATGTGAATGTGAATGTTGATGTTTGAATGGTTACTTGGCTACCTACGGAGGATTATCTACTGCTACTAATCCAATCATCTAGCACAAGGCTGCGTACTCATCAACTATGTATGTATCTATGTATCTATGTATCTATATATATATCTATCTATCCATTCATTCATCGATCCATCCAAAAGTACCTATACGTATACCTATACCGAGTATCTACTATCTACTATCTACTATCTATCTATCTTCCTGGCCTACATACCTGCTACATACATACCTTGGTACTGGAACACTCATAAGGCTATTTTTCCAAGGTATTTCAATCATTGGTTCAAAGTCTAATTCCAGACAAAAATCACCGATTAGTCAATTTTACTAGAATGGTCAATTGTATCCAGTATCCGCAGCAAGGTAGTTGACCAAGGTCATAAATAATGTTTAGAGGCCTCTTGTGCCCATGTAATGTACTATTTCGTCACATCTGCTTCATCGTCTGGGTGAGGATCTTACATTGCTTCGTACATATCAACCCTAGGTACTGGTTCTTGGAATCCCTCGCATTTCTACCCAGTTTTTTTGTTTTTTGTGTTATTATTAGCCTTGTGCTAGAAAAGTTATTATCTAATTATAATTCACGCAATTCACCAATCAAACGCATGAACTAAGATAACCTTGCTTTTGGTGTGCTTTTGGTGGACTTCCAATTGGCTTTGTTTACACCAGCAACCAAACCAAAACATTCAGCCTCTCCATCTTCATCATACCTAATAATTACCATTCATAAGGTTACCACCATTCATTACCATTATAAACCTTCTACCTGCTTCTCTTCCCACACAGAGCATTTATCCAATCGATTTCGATCAATTCCATCTTTCATTCTTGCCTTCCTTTGCTTCAATCAAGATAGCAGGTCAATTGTACTGTACCTAGCACAACTTCAAGAATTAAATAATTCTATACTCTCACTAAGAATCATCAAGCACAACACTCCTTTTGTACTGAATTTCTGGGGAATCTTTGGAATCTCCGCAACAGCCATGGTAAGTTGTCACCGGTCCACTTTTCAAAAGTCGTTACTTCCAGCTCTTTAGTATGATGCATTGAGACCCAGAAAAGGAAAATGCGAGACTAATGCACTTTGACTTTTGGTAGTCAATGTCGGCCTCCTATAAGCCATCACCGCTCTCGTTCGGGTCACCTAGAGCTTCACCATTTCGAAGACCAGAATCCCAATCTCAATCATCTACTCCAGTTTCTCTTTCTCCACTAAGACAATCAACTCCAAATCCAAATCCTGCAGCTGTCAAGAACATGGTGACGCCAAGTAGACTTGGTAATGCGGTCACCCCTAATTCGTCGGATGGAATAACCACGAGCAAATGGACTCCTAGAGGTATTCCTCCTGCCTTTCGTGAAACGGAACCTTCACCTACAAAAGGCGCACAATTGAGTCCGGGATTTGGTGGCCCATTGAGAGCGGCGAGTACGAACTATTCTAATGATAACGAAAATGCGCTGTCGAAATTATCCAACGCGCAAGTCAGAGAAATGAGGGAAGGATTTCAGATATTGGATAGAGATAGCGATGGACAAGTTGGTAGAGAAGATGTAGCTGACATGTTGACTCAATTGGGTATGTTAACATTGCCAAATTAAAAAAGCATATCAAGATGCTAATATTCTCTAGGTCTTTCCTCCAATGCTTCGGAATTAGCTGGTTACTTTCCACCATCAACCCCCCAAACTATCACACTCCCTACATTTCTCAATTCGCTCGCTGCACAGCTATGTACACTTTCGCCAACTCCGGAATTACTAGATGCATTTTCCGCATTCGACGAGGATGATAGTGGACAAGTCGATTATGCAGAATTACGAGATGCTTTAATACACACAGCACCAGATCCAGGTGTGAAGCCATTGACGGAACGGGAAGTTGATAGAGTTATGGGTGGATTTACAGCACGAAAAGCATTATCAAAACACACAGGAGCAATGAGTGGAAGTAGACGGCAGGATGTATTCAAATATCAGGAATTTGTTTCTAGTGTAGCCGGAGGATCTGGGCCGGATGGGAAAGGAGAAAAAGTTGATGATGGTGATGAGTAATGTTCCGTATGGATATATGTGTACGAGGTAGAATGGGTAATAAGGTTTGGGGGTCCGGACTGGGAAAGGGTGGAGGTTTTGTGTTGGCGTTCTTATGTGTAATTATTGGTTGGACATTGGTCGGTTATGGACAATGATAAGTCCAGATTTGGTGGAAGGTTATGGCTTCAATTGTATTTGATGTTTTTTGTTCTGTACACATGGATATGGCACGCTTGGAGAGACGGACCAAATGAACGGCGATTCCCAAATTGACAAAGTGATAAATGTGACAAATTCCGAGGATTTACTACTCAGTTTAAGATCTCACATGCTAGAGATGAGTTGATGCAAACAAAGTAAGTATTAGATTGTTACCAATGTTTCGTTCGTTGAGCATGGGATTTACTCCTGGTGAGTCTGCGATCCCCAGCGAGATAAGTCCAGCACATTAATAAGGATGCAACTGAAGATAATACCTGCACAGAGCTAAGGCAGAACTTCAGACTGTCAATTAGTCTGAACAGATTGAAAGATGGATCGATAAAGAGAACAAGCAGTGCTGAAAGCTAGAATCTCAGCGTTCAAAGTTGTAGGTTTGCGAGTCAGGTACGAAGATCTCCGTCGCGTCTCTCTATCCTTCATCGTTTTAGTACTACAATTGTAGTGAGTGAATATACTGGATATACCCCAGAAATAGCCATCGAAGGAAAAAAGAGGGGAGGGGGTGATCGAGAGTCGATTGTGAAAGCTCATCTCTTCAACCCTTGATTTCACTCACTCAGTATTGTAAAGTATCGAGATATTATATTTGTTCAATTTCAATTCTTGATACCTAGCTATGTAGTTTGTATATCTCGTACACATTTTTCTGTATCCATCTTCATTTCTTTCTTTCTTTGTTCGTTCTTTCGTTCGTTCGTCCCATCATAAATCGTAATATCTATCTATCTCATCATCGTGAATTCGTGAAAATTGTAAACCATTAAATCCACGTAAAGCAAAAGGCTACAGCAAAAACTCCTTTTCCCCTCCCCAGTTCCTTCCATGCATGTAAATCCTATTCCGTGATTAGAAGAATGGAAGAATTTTATACTTCATCCAATTCCATCTCTCAAGCCTCCTCAGATATCTACTTTCGCGCTCGCTTACTTGCTACTCCATTTTCTTCCCTAATCTCTCCCCAATTACATGAACCTTCTCACTAATGCCATGTCCATGTCCATGGCCATGTCCATTCGCATTCCCCATCGGATTCTGCCTCTCCCACGTACTAGCCTTACTCATCGTTCTCTTTCTCATCGTCGCCATAATTTCCTTCTCCATGTCATCACTCCCCTTTTCCAAATCAATATCCTCTAAATAATATCTCCTCTCCCTCTTCTTCTCCCACACATACCACCATCCCACTATAATCATCGTGCACGGAATAGTCACCGCCCAATACAACCAGAAACTCTCGCTAACAGCCGGTGTTCCCGGCTCGTTTTGGAAATTGAAAAAGGTCATCGAGAAGACGGAAGCGAGATAGGCACCGGGAAAGAAGATAGCACTGAGGAGAGAAATAGTTTTCATAGTGCTAGAATCGCGTTTTGCGGCATGAGCAAGCTGGCGTTGTTCTTTGGCCATTTGAAAATTGAGTTTGGATTCTTTTTGAGCGATGATGTTGTAGAGCTAGTTTTCTTTGATTAGTTTTGCGATGACTGAGGGGAGAGAACTACGAACTGCGCTTCTTTGGATATCCAATCTCTGTAATGTTGTATATGCGTAACTGTCGATACCCTGAAGCTTCACCCGGTAGAAATCAAACCTTGCTAACAGGCTAGCCTGTAAAGCTCTCATAGTTTCATCTTTTCTCCTTTCTGGTAACTTTTCTTCAAACATCTTCATTGCCTTCTCAAGCTGTGCTAAAATCTGCAGATAAGCTTTCGGCCTCTTCCATAGCACTTGGGAATGACATTCAACCAAATCTCTGTTGATAGCATCGAGATCTATAACACCTTCCCTCACATAGCCTTCTTTCTCCTCGATTTCCGAACGCATAGATACAGCATGCTCGAGTTTTCGCAACCAGTCACGTGCATCTCGTTGCTTGAGATCGGTTTTGTATGATATGTCGTGGGAAAAGATGATGGCTGGTAACAGCATCGGATGTCCGATTTGGAGAATGCACGCTTTGAGATGTCTGATGGATTCTACCATATCGGAACTTTCAGTACCTTTCGCGTATCCGGTTGTTAACCCAGAGTTGATATCATGAGAAAGAGTAAGTTCCCAACCACGAGTCAACCCCTTTTTCCGGACATCACTTTTACGATTCACGATTTCTGATGATATGTTAGTTGATGTGTAGCTTGCAGGAGAATCAAAACTTGCGTAGATGAGGATTCTTTTCATCCTGATCATAAGCAGCCCAGAATATAGGACCAACAGCACTCCCCGATTCGATTGATCTAAAAGGTAAATTCATAGTCTTCACCATGGAAATATATGCAGCGGATGGAAAACTGAGGACATTGGTAGCGAAAGTGTCTGGGTGCTTGGCATTTAACTGAAGGCTGTAAGAATGTCAGCATCTCATAACAAATGTTTTGTTGATGAATGCTCACATCAACCGAACACATGCTATCTGAACCACTCCTTCTGGTAATTCTGGAGGCGCAAAAGCACCCTATACAAAAATGGGCGTCAGTGAAATTTCATGGTATTGATGGATGATCCATCTCACCCTTCTATTAAGAAAATTCTCAAATTCATCAGGTGTCAAAGGGTGTTCTTCTATCGAATTCAAAGTAGGATCCTGCAGCGAAGTTAGCAATGATCTTTTCATCATCACCGAAGCAACTCTTACCGAATAAGATACCATCTCCAAATAACTAGTATGCTCAATAACATTTCTGCATCGAGCGACATTTGACCTACCAGATATCAAATCAGCAGATTCTCCCAAAGCAAATTCAAACTGATAATACTAACGTAAACATATAATCATCCATATTTGCAAATATTCATGTATTGATTCTGATTATAAAATTCCTTCTATCGACCTCGGAGTTTGAGATGTTTATTCAAAATAATTATTATATCAAAATCGCCTTGCCCAGTCCAAGAGTCGGTGGTCAGCCTGGGTTTCAATTCCAAAGTCACTCTTCAAGAATCAATTAGAATCAAAAACTCTCGCAACGATTCGTAAGACAAGCTGAAAGAGGGCAGGAAAACACACAGAGGAGAAAAAGACTCAATCCATATTCCAGACCAAAAATATCATCCGGTAGATGCAGCGGCTCTGGCGTTAAACCCCGCTAGAAACCCGTGTCAACGGGCAAATCTGGATCTGACAGATAGATAATCAGAGTGGATACTGGTGTGCTTGTGGAGATTTAGATGCCAAGTCCGTGTTTACAGGGATTTATTTCTTGCGGTGAGAACTGCAGGTCTAGGCTTAGTGAGGCTGTGATCAGTGATGATTTTTTAAGAAGAGGCTGGAGAATGGATTACAGAGTTTTGAGGATGAGGATTGATTGGTGCGTTGTACGATCTTGGGGTTCACCGAGTAGAATGGACTAAAATCTTTGAATGAGAGACATCAAGATGAAGATTTTAACTTTTGATCGTTTCATATAAATCTTTAGCGGTTCAATCATTAATCTCGTTAAAAGACTCTTGTGCTAATCAAAGAAAACCGTTAAGGGATATACTATATCTTATCATTGATTATTCTATGAATTCAAAATTGTCTACTAGGTATTAAGGTATACAACCTTTCCAACTCTTATGCAAACTCCGCCCGCTATGCCCATAAGAAAGTACAAACCATATAATATTTCTTACAATCTTACCCTTCCTTCTTGATTACCACCCCCAAACCAGCGAGCGAAATCGCTTCCACTTCTGCTTGATTGTCCGTCGTCTTCATCATCCCCTCCCATCCACTTCGGTTTCTTGATTCCCTCAAGAAATCTTGGTGGTTCAAAAGTGTCGATGGTGTTCTTCATTCGGTGACCCAATGCCTCAAAAAAATTCTCATCTTCGGGTTCGACGCGACGTTGTTGGGGCTCAATACTTGGTCTCGAGGTAGATGCTGTACCAAGGGCTCGATGCCTCTCGGCTCGCGGTACAGTCAATACGGGAGCGGCACGGTTGTTAGGGTTGTTCGGAACCGAACGTCGATCTACAGAAACCTCCCCAAGTCCACCGAGTGATGAATGGCCACCATTCAGCTCACGCTCAATCAGATCACGACCTTCACGCCAAGATCCTGTACCATAGCCACTCTCATTCTCTTCGTCCCCATCTTCAATAACTCCTCCATATCCCACACAGTCTTTGACTTTTCCATATAAATTGAAAAGGGTTGCGAATACAGGAACTAATATGAATATTGGGAAAAACCAATCAAACCAATCCCCCAAGGGTGTGAATACAATTAGTTTTCCAAGAAACTTGTAAAACATCGTCTTCTTGTAAACATCTGGCGGAAGAAAGGTAATAAAGTTGAAGGAAAGTGGCACGGAAAGCTTGGCTACTTGCATTGCAAACCACATAGCAGCCTCTCCATGAGTGTTTCTCCTGACAAGTGCGCGCCCCCGCCAAACTTTGACTTCAGATAAAGAGCTCAAAGCTGCTGCACACATGTATAAAATCCAGAAAGATGCAATCACCTGGCCTGCGAATCCAATTTCCCCTTTCTCACTATCCCGATGATGAACAACCGTGACAGCAATGATAGAGAAAATAGGATTGATGGACTTGATGAACTCAGACCAAATGATACAGATTGACGCGAGAGTTAAAACAACACCCAACACAATTTTGGAATACGGCAAGAAGAAGTACTGGTAAAGATACCGAGTATGAGGTGTGAAGATAGTGATTCGATTGAATGCTGAAGAATGGGGGGAGCTTTGGCCGATTTCAATCTTTTTTGATGCCGCTGAGTCCAATACGGTCTGTGTGTGCACCGCATCCTTGAGAAGTCGATCCCATTCATCGAGATATCGGGCACGACTGTGTCTAGCTCTTGTCAGCTGGCGACTAAGATCTGCCAGATATCGTTCCGTAATGACATTCGGAATAGTTGCATTTGGTTCAGACATACGCCGTGACAAAGTTCTTGGTCGAGATTCGGGTAAATGTGTTTCATCCGCAAGTTCCTCGATCCAGTCCTTAAAGTCCCTTGCAGTACCAGTTTTTCGTTGAGCCAACTGGGCAACCTGTGCTTCCAGATCCTCCAGTTTCTGAATCGCCTCCTCCATATTTTCATGAACCTTGGGTGCTCGGGTCTGTATCCTCCTCAATTTTCCACTGATGCTTGCATTTCTAAAGAGGTTTCGAGGTATCGCGACAAGCCCATGACCCATGAGATAAATGGCCAAAACCAACCCCCAACAATATGCAAGAGCCATAACCACACTCTTTAGTGACTCGGGAGACACTCCTTCTTTGATAAAAATGTATAACATCGTAGCCAGGCCGGCACCAAGAATAAGAGCTTGATACTGAGCGTTTGCGCGCAAAGAAAATAGTAGACGGCCCTTGGGATCTCGATAACCAGCATCGGCATATTCAGCTAATATGGGTAAAATGAACCTAGTGAGTTATCAGTATGGTCCCAGGTGGAGGCATGAAGTATTTCGAACCAAGTCAAAGCAAATGTAAGCCAGTATGTGATGCGCCAGGCGACCAACAGCACTCGATCGTAAAGCCATATTCCTCGACTTCCCGCATCCTCAGTCCTTGCATTTGAAGCAAGATCAATAGGAACAAGTAATACGATGCTTGCCGGCAGCCAGAGCGCGAAAAAGATAGGAACGAGAAGGTATGCCGGAGTCGTGCGGATAGGCAGATAATGGCGGAGTATAAGTAGTACCACCAGACTGATCACCAACAGGGCAATCAGAGCAAATATCTCTGAGCCTACAGGCGATGAAGTCGCGAGCGTTTCGATCATGACTATTATATCAGAATAATGATAGAAAGTTTTTCCATTTGGAGGGGTGTGAAAAGGTATCAATAATCAGTAGAATGACTATTTATTTGTTGTTCTACAGGATCAGTTCTGGTGTTTGAATGATTAGTATTGGATGGGCCCCATTGAATTGCTTATGAGTACTAGTAGTGTATACCGACCGACTGTATGATGAATTCGCACAATGAAGCATTGACTAGTGTTATGGCCCACTAAAGGACTTACTTTTAGTTCTGCCTCGTCCGCTTTTGTTGGTAAATTCCATCCACAAGCTTGCATAGAGCCAGATGATGACTAATCACCAAACCTAGTAACCTTGCAAAAAACTTTTTAATTCCGATTTCCGATTATCACATGAAATCTTTCCATTTCAATCAACCCACCAACCCACCAAGCCAAAGTAGCAAAAAGAAAATCGCATTTTGAGTGAAGAGCAAACAGGACAAAACGGTGTACCCACAAGTCACCACCATCAATCGCCGAATGCATCATGGCGAACCAAACTCAATTCCATACACCTTCAACAATTCAAAATGAAGCACCTTCAGTGAGAAACCTGGGAACATATGGAAATGGACATGGAAATGGTACCAGTAATAGATATGGAGATTTGCCAAACTATCCATCAAGTAAGTAGCGAGCTCCAATGTCGCATTCCTCCAATATCACACGGCTGACTCGATAGATAGACAGGCGTGAATTGACTGTCAAAGATATTGCAGATATAGATGATCCAATAGAATTGTTGGAAAAACTTACAAATACCAAATGGGACTCATCTCGCAATCATGAGATTCCCAAATCCACTACCACAAATGCACAATTCGCAACTCTTTTAAGAGCTGCCGATACGGCTGGAGGGGTAACTTGCCCACGGTCAGGTACACCATCAAGCAATAATGGTAACGGACAAAGTACTCGAGGTTCACCAAGCAATGCATCCTCGAAGCGTCGCAGAGATGAATCGGAAGATGCAGCAGAGGAAGCGGGGGAAATGTTTGGCTTTATAAATGCTAAATCTAGACCAAGAAAGGTGCGAAAACTCACAGAGGAAGAGGAAGAGGAAGCTGCGAGAGAACGAGAAATATGGGGATCGGAACCTTCTGATATCGAGGAAGACGATGAAGAGGTCGAAATCGAGGGTGAAGGTAATGATAACGATTCTCGAGCTAAATCATCGACAATTCCTGATCTCAATCCAAGAGCGCATGGCGTTTATTCAGCTGCAGCACTTTTCCGAAAATCAACAGCAACTAATAGAAAATATACCAGTAAATCTCCCCATTTTATCACATAAGAATATGGCTAACCGCATTGTAGGACCGGCAATGTCGAAGCTTTTCGCAAAGTTGGAGTTAGCACCTGAAGACTTCATCACGCTACAGGCTGCGGCCAAGGACTACATGTTAGATCCGAATCACCCAGATCGAAGCGCATGTGTCGGTACCAAAGAGAAAAGAGATAATGATATGACGAAGCTGAAACTTTACGCATGTGTCAGAAATTTCTTGGCCGACGAGGCGGAGGGAGGAGAGGGATGGGGCCAAAAGCTTTTTGGTAAAGATTCTCCAAGTGGTGCTACAAGGAAGTGCATGTGGCCCCAAATGCCGAATAGGTGAGTTTTGCAATTATCGATTCACCTGCTACTTTCTCTAACAGTCACCTACAGGATAATCTCTAGAATTACCCCTTTGTTGCGACGCATGGTCACCAATGAGAGACAGCGACTGTATGCCCTTAACCTAAGGATTCAAAAAAAGAAAGAGGAAGAGCTTTCCCAGTTACACGCCGCCGCGTTTTCTCACGGCACCCAGGCATCCAGCTCCTCGACGATTGATCCCGAACTCAGGTTGCCCAATCAAGAAGTTGCATCCAATAAATCCGTAGCAGGCAATGTAACCACTAATGGAACAACTGAGTCACAAGTAGCTAAAAAGCCAAATGTTGGTGCCAAGCAGCCTGCACCACTCGAGTATCATATCAATATTATTCATAATGGCAAACGTATCAGGGATATGTTTACCTTGAATCCCACAAATTGTGTAGGTTTCGTCAGCTTTACTGCACATGTTGATGCGGCAGTAAAAGCACCTTATAAGAAGACAGTGATGAAGGTTTTAGGTCCTAATGGCTTGGTCGAGGTCAAATCAGAAGCAACGTATGCTATGGCTCTATTGTCAGTCAGAAAGACAGAGTGGATGGATGGAGATGTTAAAATAATTGTTGAGACGGAAAAAGTCCAATGATTTAGGCATAATTTGAGGCGATAGGCGCAAGATAGTGGCGGCGTTCTAGATGAAAGCGATTGCTCGCATTGGGCTCACATCAGTGTTTTACTTTATTCTCATCAGCTTATTCTGTGCCTGTTATTTTTCCAGAGAGGCGAAGGACATTCTCCGCGATCTTTTGATGGTCTGCCATTAATTGGTGTGAACCTCTATACTATGATTATAGTTGTCTACGGATGTCTGGTTTCTAGCTCTTATGAAATCTATTCGTGAAATATTACAACAAGCACCAATATTCTTGCTGCTGTAGTATGAAAGAGGTGATATGTAAATGAACTGTGTACAATGAAATTTTTCCATGGGCAGGTTTATCGTCTCTTTAGAATGGCAATTACCAGCCATCGCTTTCTGGCGATTGCATCTCGATCCTCTGCTCCTCTATCTGCAACCCACTCTCTCTCGACACCATTAGCATCTCTCTCATATATTGTTTCTATTTCCAAGCCAGCTGCTGTCAGCTTTTCCTCTTCGAAGAACCCACGCATTAGTTCCCGACCTGTGTGAAACCCTGCGCAGATCCAGGCCCTAGATGTTTATTGAATCAGTTATTCTGCCAACGGGGAAGTTTTCTCACTCATCTGTGCTCAACACAATAATCTCACTATGGAGCAAGAAAAATTAGAAAGAACAAAACCTCGTGATAACTCACCGCCCATCTTCCTTCAAAAACCACCTAATCGACTTCAAAAGGTTCTCATGCTGCCACGGCATCCACAAGCAATCCGACGCAATCACTCTACTAAAACCCTCTTTATTCCCCGTCGAAAACTCATCGTTCAATACTCCCCACTCATGACCCTGTACCTTCACATCCCCAAACCCATTCATCTCGATATTCTCCGCTACGTTCGTCTTCAAATTCGCAAGCACATTTTCGTCTGGGTAATCACTTAGGATCACTTGTTCTGCTCCCATTAACGCAGCCACGATGCCTGCTAATCCCGTCCCACTACCAACTTCCAAAACTCTCTCGCCCGTGACTTCCCATCGTTCTCTGCCTCCTCGCTTTCCATCTCCTTCTTCAAAAAATTCAGCAAGTTGTAATCCTGCGTTCCAGAGATAATGCGCGAATAACAGTCTCCCCTTTTCGCCAGCGGGAGAAGATAATTCGAGAACTATCTCGCCGAGAGTTGGAGAGGTGTAGATGATGTGTTGATCTTTGTCGCCGTGTTGATTTTGTATATCGTCGGGGAAGAGGGTAGAGAGTGAGGATTGAAAAAGGTCTTCGGGCTCGATTTTCTCGGGCTCCATGCGGATTTTGTCGGTTAGTGTGCGAGGCATTTTTTGTGGCGTTTTGAAGATGGATTTTACAGGACAGATGGGTTTTTGTGATGGTGATTATTGAATGGTAGGGATGTGCTTTTTTCTTTTGCTTGGAAGGCTTGCTTGGGAAGGTGGGGTGAAGTTGGTGCTGTGGGGCCGCATTAGCGTTGCGGGACGACCCCTCACACGTGATGACTAGCTTGTAGCCAGGAGATAGGTTGTCGATGTCTTTGAGTGCTTGACGGAGAAGGTTTCAGGGATATTGTGTCTAGAAGCTGTTGGAAAGTTATACAGTCAAGTACTGCTATAGTTCAGGGGGGCAAATGGCTCTTAAGCTCAAAAAACATCCCCCGAGCAAATATTTACAGCAACATGGAAGGGCCTTGTGGACGAGCGATTTGAGGATGAGACCAGGGTCCCATCTACTGTAAACATCAATATAGTGTGAGACACTGTCTAGCTACTCTAGACTAATACTGAGATACCTTTTACTGAGCCTTGATGCAGGGCTCACAAAAATCTTAAGAGCTTAACAAAGCCAGCAAGAATATCTCTTGGTCAAGACCAGCTTTCAGAATATGCTGATAGGGCGAGTCTGACGGGAGGGTTCCTTTGGTCAGATCTGAAGCTTGGCAGCCATAGGTTGGTGGCAATGAATACGTCGGTAGTCGAAGGGGCCTTTCTGAACTCTGGCTCGGTCAATATATATATAAACACCTTCCGATTATGGTAGATCTTATGATACTAGCATGATTTTACAACGGATATGTTGGATCAAATCTCGAAGCTAGGTCTCAATCATAGTATATTCGCTTGAATGTTAATCTAACAAAGATCATATTCTTATTTAAGAGCCAAGATTCCGCTCTCAAATAAGATCCATGGTCGCTTTCATGACCGTCACGATCGTCGTAAATGTCTTGGTAAAGTTTTATCCGATGACTTTGTGCTAGTTTCTCCTATACCAGAGCCAGGGAAATCAAAAAGCACAAGATTGCGACAGGAGCCTAAGAAAAAATGGCTAGACTTAGATTTGAAGTAGAAATACTCTCTCTCGCCAGTCGAAGACATGATATTTCTGATCTTACCTTCACACTAGAAACGATTCTCAGTATTGCTAGATAAATCGATCTCTCAATGTCGTTTAAGTTTGGCTCATCGACAGTTTTGACATCGCATATTATTCTGGTGTCAAAAAGGCCAGTTATCAGGTCAATATACTAGAAACCTGTTATCTACTAAATACAGCTCTGGCGAGAAACCATACAAATTCTGGGATCAAAAGACTCCAGAATTTCTTCATTTAATTTTTTTGTATATATCCCAATTTCCTATTCCACGCGCACATAAGATATGAGCTCAGGGCTATATTCATGCCCCTCAGCAAGTTAAAATGATGCGACCGGATGTTTATGTATTGAATCGATATAAATCGCACTTTCGATTGTCAATTCAAAGATAGAAAGAGGGGATGGAGAATGAGAAGCAAAACGAAAAGGAGAAAATAGATGAAAATCCAGAAAAGGGGGGTTGAAACAGCAAAACAGCAAAACTTCAGAACCTTAATGTTACGATTTATGGTCGAAACTAAACTATATCGACACTGCTGCACAGAACAAATGATTGATCAAGACCACCAATTCAGCACAGCCTATCCGGAGTAGCCGCTTGTTCTTAATTTGTTGAAGTTAGCGACCTTGTTCAAGAATATGTATATGGTTTCTCGCTTCGCAGATATGGATTCACATTTCTAGCATGTGAGCAAATTGTTTATTACACCCGCTTTGTATACCCACCCACGCAACATTATTATTATTCTTTTGGCAGTTTAGGTATTTAGCTTAAAACTAGTAGTACTCCTGGGCCATCGCAATCGCCCATAAAATATAAAGGGAAGAAAAATACAATGCCGAAGGCCCTTTCACCAATCAGTTACATAAGCCATTCGATCAACACTGAGTGTATGAACTGACGGGACACTTCTCAACTTTCGAAATTTTCAACAATTTGATTCTTCAATTGTTTGATATTATAACCTAACTTTTCATTGTTCAATCTCTAATAAATCGTTGTTACAATTCCTAAGATATACGAATCAATATATCAAGAGACATTCTTAAGTCCATTTTTGCAGTGTCCTATCAGTTCGTATGCCTACTGGTGGGCATACTCAACCAACAAACTTAAGGCCATACACTAGGCACCACTTAATTTACATTGAATCCCGTATAACATAGAATATAGATCCAAACAACAACACTACCTTCAGAAACAAACAGGGATGGGTGGTACCACGGTCACGCTTTTGCGTGCCCCAATTCCGAAAAGATCTTAGCCATCGTTGCTGACGTTCACTGAGTGAGTTTCGATACATTCAAACCATTTTTTTGCTCTTTTGGATTCATTTTGAGTGGTGAAGTAAGAAGTTGATGATGGAGGATCTTTAGGTGTCTAGGTGGATGGTGAATCTTTGAGAGACGCTTTATTGCAAACAATTGCCTCTACGTCATTGTTCTGGCTAGATAGAATGCTTGAAAATGTTAAAATACCGCATACTGGTTTGGAAATAGTGATCTACGTTGCAAATAATGGAGAATAACTCTTGATCTTGACATGGGGTTCAACATTAGATGAGATGTGCCCAATACAACATTATGTTTAACGCCGTTTCATATCGTATATGAACGCAAAGGGTCAGAAATAAAATAATAGATTCATTCATACTACAAAATGCCATCTACGGCTACTAGACCAATGTCTATTCCCAGAAAACTCGCAGTCAATACGATATGAACTTTTAACATCTGAATCAGCTCTCAGTGCTTTCCAATTGCAGACTGCTGCTTGACTGGTGAAGCATAGCACAATGTCTCCACGAAAGCAAGCATAATTTGTTGAAAGGTAAAACATTATAACATTGATAGTCATGGTTTTCACTTAAACATGTTTGATAAACGGGTATCGTAATACAGTCCAACTCCATAAAATTACCATTACTCCTCGAAAAAACCTCCATCGCTAACATTACCATCCTGAGCCTCATCCGCTCTTGCTCCTTCCACGGCTCCAAATGCTTGGTTCTTAGAAAATCCAGTAGATTTGTTCTTTGCGATCTTTGTCGCCCTAGAGTCTTTAACCCCGCGCTGAGCTCTTCTCTGGCGTCGATTCATTCCGGTAGTGTCGATAGCTGGGGCTTGCTCAACAGGCTTTGGTTTTGGTATTGACTTGGGTTTCACAAGCTTTCTCTCTGGAAGTCTGATAGGCTTTGTAGTCGAAACGGTGATATCTGGTTTTCTATTCCGTAATCGATCAAGGGTTCCTTCTTCCATGCACTTTTCGACCTCCTTCCACATTGGAGGTTTTTCCTTAGTCGCTTTGGCTTCTCCATCCTCTCCAGAGCCCTTTGGCGGATAAAGACTAATATATGTTTCACTTAGAGGGTGGTATTGAGTGTAATTGAGATCTACCTCAAGAATGTGCATTTCATCCTTCAATTGCTCAACTTCCTCGGTAGATTCGGATTCCAGAAGACGTTTTCGGAGTTTCTTTAGTTGTCTGGTAGCCTTTTGACGCTCTATAATTTAAAATTAGTCTGTTTGAAAACAAATCCTGTGCTGATGCAGTAACATACCAAAGAACCTGACCATATGGTATTTCTTGATCATTTTTTGTCTAATTTTCTCAGCTTCTGCAGAAGCCAATTCCTGTTGGTATGCAGCAAGAGCTCGCTCATCCTCTACGCGCACATCTGCAGGAAGATCCTGTGCCCTTTCAAGCTTCCTTGTGATGTCTCTTATCTTCTTCTTTATGGTGTTAACACTGGAAGCATGAGCTTGTTTTTTGTTGAATGCAGGTTCTGACTTTCGTTTCTTTGCAGGTTTTGGTTCATCACCATAGACTTGGACCTGTCTAGATGGATGCACCACTTCTGGGGCATCAGAATCCGAAAGTTTGCGCTTTGGTGCCATGATGTTGTTGAATTGATAAAAAAATTGATTCAAAGCTGAATTTGTTGTACTTGCTCAGCCTTGTCAAATTTGTTAAACTTACAAAATATTATTTCCTCCACACCCAAACCCACTTCAAAACAACATGGAACAACATTAATCCGAGGAAGCACGAGCCAGAAAAGAATACCATGGCAGACAGCTTGTGAGTACTTCAGTTTCCTTTTGATAACTACTACTACCTCTTAACTTTTCTCACGTGTAGAAATTGAAGAGATCGAATTCAGCTCAGATTCGTATCTCACTGTTTCATTGTGTATGGCGAGAGAGAAAATTTACAGAATCAACTTTCAAGCAACACATGGATTTTGGAGGCTATCTAACTAATAGTTGACTTGTTATAGATCGAGGAGGCTCAGGGCAGCCTGCTATTTCAAATTTATTGGATCACAGAACCGTCGAACTAATAAAGTATTCCAACCTATTTCTACGTGCTCTGGTTACGATTACGATTTCAGAGTCGGACACCTTGAAAATATAAACAATCCTCTTGAAAATACGGTTATTATAGAGCAGCAGGGCTACGAATTCAAGACCTACCCAGAGCTAAATTGTGCTAATCATGAAGTTGTGAATAATACCATTTTCGATTTCACGTCTTTTCGATTCCGACCGAAACCCTCGCAATCGGCAACTTCTCGTCTAAAGGGTGAGTTCTGTTGAGTAGCCTTGACTGCAGACAGATCAGCTGATGGGTACTTCCAGGCTGGTCTCAAGACCCACTGGGTATTTGGCGATACAAGCAGCCGGATAGAAACACAAGAGTTGAAGGGTTAAACTCTTGGATTGGAACAGAGTACCAGATTGGCACTTTCCGGCAAACATGGACAAGACGGAAGGAATCATTAGATGGTCGCCAAACTCGGCTCGTGCACAGTTTGTCGCGTTTAACTTGAATTATCGAATTCTTCAGGTCTATGAGGCCAAGGGTCTTGCACGGCCAGGTAAATTCGAGTATGAACCCTTATCTCGTTACATTGATATCCCCTCTTTAAACACTTTCGACTGGTCGCCAGTTGTCGAAGGTTTGGTTGCTGTTGGTACTTCTAGTGGCGAACTTCAATTACTACGAGTTGACGACAATTCTAATGCTGTCTTGTCTCTTTCAATCAAACAGCCAAGAGCATGTCAAGCTGTCGCTTTTAATACTACTGGACTTTTAGCAATTGGCCTCGAAAGGGTTCGCAATGATGGCTCTCTGCAGATTTGGGATGTTGATCAACGTCTAACTGGTTGGGATACTTCTCAGCCAGGATGGAAGGTACCAAATAATGCGGTTGAGCCAAGAAAGTTAGAGTCGGCTACCGTGAGTGGACATAAGAAAAGCACTCCTGACGGCGCCACTGACAACACCCAACAGGTAACTAGCATCAAGTTCTTTGAGGATCAACCGCAAACCCTTGCTATTGGTATCAAGAACTCTTGTGTTCGAATCCATGATCTCAGAGGTTAGTCTGATTTCATGTTGTTAGATCTGTATACTAAAATATCATAGATCCGAGCGGCGGAGTAATCACATTTCAAACTAAATGCAATAACAACCTCACCATCGACTACTCAGACCCCAACTATTTTGCTTCCTCCTCTTTAGATCAACCCGGGCTCATGGTCTGGGATAGACGTGCCAGCACACGAGCCACCGCCTCTCCAATGTATTTAGATGCTTTTGATAATGATGGATATGTTTGGGGAGCCGCTCTGCAACTAAAGAAAGTCATCTCTACCGAAAAACAGGGTTCGTATATCAAATCATTGCGCTATTGCCGAGAGCATCGAGGAACTTTGGGAGTTCTCTCAAACGCCGGTCAGCTTCAAATCTTGAAGACTAACAAAGAATATTACGATACTGGCTCCGAAGATGATGTCAAAGGAAGCCCGGAATTACTTCAGGTCAAGAAGTCATTTGATCTCGAATATCCATACGTAGACCCAGATCATGGTCGCAGGCAAGAGGACAGAATTGTCTCTTTTGATTGGTTAACACTAGGTAATACAGATTTGCAGCCTCGTGTTGTTGCGTTGAGGGCTTCAGGATCATTTGAGATTATGCAGACACCACCCTCTAGCAACGGTCAGATGATGGACTTCATGCCATGGCAACCACCACATAACCATGATAAGGTACCCTATCATACTTTGATGGACTTTGCAGATGCTACCGAACGTCGGGCGAACCTTGGCCCCCTTTTTGCAGAAGAGTTGAAGTTCAATACGCCAGTTTTTGGGCCAGATGGATACAACACACCACGTGTTCAAAAGTCTTTAGCGGCTGCTCTCGACAAAGCTCTTGAGCGTCCCGAAGCCTCGGCATCAGAAGTCAAAGCGGAAATCCCTGGCAGTCAGATTAAAAGGGCAGCTTTTACAAAAGCAACTTTTGCAGAAGCTATTGACCGGCAACTTTCGATCGTCAACGATCCAGTATCTGAAACGTTTGCTAAGAGAGGCGGTGTTGGCGTTTTTAATGGTCCTGGCTCTTTGAATAATAAATTATCAGCTATGAGTCTTTCGGGAAAGGGAAAGTTAAAAGCTCAAAATCTATCGACATCCGAGATTCGTTCAAGCAGGGAGATGCACGAAATGTTACTGGAATCTCGCGTACCATCTTCTAAGGCTGACGCTATGCTAATTGATAATCTGTCTATTCAACGTGCTCTCAATGGTTATTTGTTCGATTGCAATAAGAATAAATCACTGGTCAGGGAAGATCCATGGCTTAGGGATGTGTGGTATTGGATTTCAGGTATGTCTTTTTCTCTACCATCTCTGAAACGTTTTAACATTAGCAGTTGCCGAGAAAGCTGCTAGGGATGACGGTATGCTGTCGTCGACCCTTGACCTGAGTTATTTGGGAGTCCATACCTTGTGGAACAATAATCTTGGTAGGAAGGCTGAATCAAGACTTGTTGAGAGCACTGTTATTCCCGATCACACTCAGTGGGAACGGCTCATTGCTTCCATAAATAAACGTGTCGGCCATGAAGAATACACTGGTGTACCAACGATGAAGCCCCAACACCGACAATTATGCCTTGCACAGTGCAGCTTTGCAACACCTGCCGCAGAGCTAAAAGATATGCTGGCTCGTCTAGAGGGAAGAGGAGAGTTTACTAAAGCAGCTGCACGGGCGCTGTTTGAGGGCGAGCCTGAACAAGCAGTCGAGATCCTCAGACGTGGAGACAAAGAGCTAGTATTTGTTGCCGTGGCACTCGATGTCACCGTCAAGAGCCCTCCCAACGTTGATCTCTCCAATTGGAGTAAGACATTTCGAGAACAAGCTCACATGTCGGACGATCCATATCTAAGAGCTATATTTAGCTACATTACAACGAGAGACTGGGAGGTCATCGCAAATGAGACGGCTTTACCTTTGAGATATCGTGCCGGTGTGGCTTTAAGATATCTTAGTGATTTACAGCTTACAGAGTGGCTTGACAAGGAAATGGAAGAAGCTATCAAACATGGAGATATCGAAGGTATCGTTCTTGCAGGAATCACAGACAATATGGTCGATATCTTGGCGAAATATGTCGCAAAGTTCTTTGACTACCAAACCGCCATTCTAATCATGTCTTTCTGTTACCCTCGCTACATTTCCGATATCCGCTGCGATGCCTGGCGTCGTGACTACCAAGATTATTTAAATCGCCATCAACAATTTATACTACGCGTCCAATTTGACCAAGGCTCAGCTAAGAAGTCTCGTCAACGAGACGGCATTCCAGTTATTAAACCCCCCATCCGTCAAGTCACTCTTCGTTGCCTCTTTTGCGATAACCGTTCGGCAAACGATCGTCATAATGCTACAGGCGCTGCCCCCGCACCTCCCAATTCATCCGCTGGTCCCTCTTCTAGCGCCGACGAACGCAATCCTTTGATGTCTAGCGGTATTAATGCCGGTCTTAGCTGTCCTCGCTGTGGCTCGCACCTACCTCGCTGCGGAATTTGTTTGGAGATTTGTGGTTCTCCAAGATCGGACAGGCCTGAGCTTTCGGAGGATCCATTGGTGAAGAGAATGGGCAATCAATTGACTTTTTGCATGAAATGCAAGCATGCTGCTCATATGGATCATGCGGTAAATTGGTTTAACAGACACGTAGAATGTCCAGTTGCTGAATGCAAATGCCAGTGTAATCTCAGGTCTAACGTGGACATCGCTTGATTTCATGATGGGGTGGATTAAAAGGCAGCCAGAGCAGTTTTTAATGGCGTTATGAATGTATGGATACATTTGGGTGCATTTGGGTGGATATACCCTTTTCTAGTATGAGATTGGACTTTTAGTCGGAATAACAGTATAAAAAGAGTTCTACTAACACAAACAATATCTTTACTTTTAGTGAAGTTTCCAGAAGGCTACCTAATATTATCGGAAGAGCAGCCACTTCGCAAGGGACAGCCATAAATCGCAATAAACTATTGTAAATTTCAATCTCATGAGCTTGCTATACTTGAGTCTTGTTTTGATCAGCTACTCTCTTCCCCACCATTCATTAAACAGCCCCCATTGCCCCAACCATATCTCGATCATCTCCTTATCAATATCCCTCATCTGATATTTCATCTGCTAACCGAAAGTCAACGCGGTGCGATAACAAGATCAAGGCTGATCGCGAAAGCACATGGGATGAGAATGGGCACATTACTCAGCGAGTGTAAGGAAGGAAATCAATTTGTGGATTAACCTAGCCGATATATCTAATTTATCTAATTCACTTCATTCGGAACTGGCTTTGATGTACGCTTTAGCTTCCGCTTACCACCTTTTTCTCCTTCTCATTTCTACAACCCAGCTATTCCATCTCACTCTATCCATCCTCTCCAACCACACAACCCTGCCGCACCTATACCATATCCCCGTAATTTGAGCATAAGAGCATGTCAACATACGAAAGTGAATGATATGACTTTTTTTTCTTCTAGTAATCGCTTGGTGAACCATCAATGATCAGTAATCACCCTCGTTCCATTGCTGCACATCCACTGTCTTTAAACTAAAGCAACAACTTCAGGCCAAGTCATTGCTTCCCCCGAAGCACTGTTTCAACCCAAGCCCAATTGAAAGGATCATAACATTCATTCTACCATCCCAATACCTGCATATCCATTTGTGGTATAGTTTAAGTTTCGTTGCAACCACCGGCCAACCATGATATAAAGATCCATTCCAACGCCATTCGAAAATGCAATGATTCCTCTCCTCCCTTCAGGCCGTCCAACAATCAATGAATCTCCACCTCCGATCAGATATCAACGAGACCTCATTGTCCCATCGCTTCTGTCGTTCCTCGCCTGTGCAAATGAATGCATTGCTCTAAGCTTTCCCTTTCATCCAATTCTGCAGAAATGTCGCCAATCCCTTTCTTTCCGGACTCTCCACCATACTCTTAATAAACCCGCTACCATCTACACCCATGCTTGGAAAGAAATTCCCCTGTAAATGCTCCACGAACATATTTCCAGTCTTCATATAAATGACCTGTTCCAATCCCGCCAATTCATTTAAAACACTCTTGGATTGTGCATCGACCAACGGTCTGAAATTTGGATCGCGAAGAACTTCCCAACAAACCGGGTGAAAACGTTCAATGAGAAAACTATCAAAACCGGGAAATGTGGGCTGAGAGGGAACAGACGAGGTAATAGGTTGACCTGGAGTCGCAATTGTTGGGCCACCCCAAATCTCTGCCATCTTTGTCATGACGTTAAAGGCAATTTTGCTGGCCGCGAGATTGCCATTTTCATTTGTGACTGTTTTCGCTAAGGTTGTGACTGACTGGATAAGGGGGTCAAAGAAAGCTTGATTTTGCTCACTGACAAGCACAGAACCGAGCTCGTTGTTCAAGATGACCGTCACAAAGGTCAAGTATTCTCTTCGCAATTCAGCGAGTTGAATTCCATCGTCCGTTCCTGTAACAGGCTCGCTTAAGCTAGCAAAAACTCGTTGGAAAAGTGGTGTCAGTAGGGAGTTAAGAACTTCATGTATATCCTTCTTAAATCCAAACACCACCTGATCCAACAATCGTAAGAACATAGCGATTTCTTCTTTGGAAGAACTTTGGGACAACAAACCATCGATCCATCTCGGAAGGAGAGGTAGCATAGCAACTCCCATGACTCCCATAAGTCTAGAGAATGAGGATCTTGCTGCATTACGGACCTCGAAAGAGGCCTTAAGTGCCTCGAGTGCAAATAGAATTGCTTCCGCGGCACGGCTAAATTCAATGGTTATCTCCTTGGCAGGTGCTTGTCCAGCCCTTTTTCCTTCTCCAGGAGACCAGTCGGAAAATCCATGGGCTAACGATCCAAGAGCGAAAACGATGTGATGAATTTGTAGAATAGCTTGTGCATTGCCCGACTTAGCTTGCTCTAAGTTTCGCTCAATGTCCGAGAATAGAGGATCCATGATTGTTCTTGCATAAATAGCTTGCTTCTCTATTGGTGTTGAAGTTGTGGATGAAATACAACCAATTGCCTCGTAGAGGTTGAGTTGGGCATTGAATGCAACATCCGCCGCATCATGGTTACCATCATCTGATGACATATCATCATCATTTTCCCTTGGTACTTCTGCCTTCAAAGGCAGGAGATCACTGATTGATTGAATGATAGTCTCCGCAACATTACCTACTTGACCTCTCAAGTGTTTTACAAATCGGTGAAATAGATACCACGAACGTATCCTGACTCGTGAATGACTATGGTGCACAAAACTAACGAATTGTTCGAGAACTTGAGGAATATATTGGGTTTGGTTCTCGAAAAACGAACAGTATCTAACACATATTTCCATATATTGGAGTGAGATAGCAGGGTGATTGAATGAAGCAATTCCTATTTACAGTTAGTCAATTGTCTCGTTAAGGTGCTCGCAAAATTTACCGGATTCGACCATTTTAGACATCATGACGATCAAACGTTCGGCTGCAATACTAGATGGCTGGCTTTTGGCATAAAGACCACCATTGACGAGCGTAAGTTCACCAAAAAGGTACATTTCGTGCAGTGCGAGGTCTAAGTCACGCCAGTCTATCTGACCATTTTGCTCGTCGAGTCTCTGAAATGTACTTCCAATCACATTGCTCAAGACATCAACATACAAAGCTTCATCAACTGCAGCAATAGTCTTTTGAAGAACCTGTAATCTTTTTCGGAGCTCCTGGAATTCGGCCTCATCTGTTAATTCATCCTCATCGGCGTATGAAGAAGTGTCATCGTATCTCATTTTTTGTATTATTGCATTGAGAATAGGTGTCAACATGGCGGAATATGCAGGTGGCAATGGTTGTGCTTTGCGTAAGAATGTGTTGAGCTCTGTGAGAGATGGTATGACTGTTGCGCATATCTCGTCGTACTCATCCGAGAAAAATCTGAGTAGAAGTGGAAGGAAAGTTTGCAGTAATTGCTCTGCCTGTGCTCGAACATCGGGTTCAACTTTAGCATCCTCGAGGATTTTGACCAGATCCGAAACAACATTATTGACCAGTTTTGCAACCGCTTCCGCAAGATCGGTATCATAGCTAGAAGTGTTCCGTAGGTCGTGTAGGGCTGGACTAGAGATAAGTTGTGACACGACTTCTCCAAGGTTTAAGAACAGAATCATTCCTATCTTATCAGAAGGCTTCATCTTCTTCGCCACAATCTCTGTGAAGCAGTCTATGGCCGCATCCTTGACTTTGTCTTCACCACCATTAGGATTTCGGCCAACCAATGGAAACAAAAGATTCAAGATGTCCTGATTTACGACTAAAGAGATATCAATCCATGAGACCCATTTTCCAATAACCTTCAATGTCATTTCAACAATGGCATCGTTGTTACCTTGCCAGTATGTGAGGATTTGTTGAAAAGAGCCTGCCACCGTCTGTACATCTCGAGCACGCACAAGGTCCTTCAACTCAACATTTCGCTTGGTCTCCTCTCCAGCCCTGGCTATCATCAAATCGGCAATCTCGTCATGGATCGAGCTTAAAAGCCGCAAATATAACACAACTCCAGAAAGATTATCCACTGATCCATTTTGATGACCCGCGAAGCTTAAGAAATCTCTTATGAAACTTTCCCAGCCTTCCTTGTATAATGATGAGAACAAAAATGTCAATGTTTGTGTGAGCTTGTTCTGTAAAGCGGGTGGATCGACTTCGTTTCCAGAGGCATATGTTCTTCTGACATAGTCATGTAGTTGTTCTTTGAGTCCACGCAAGCTCTGATCGTCTATATGTTGAGTTTGAATTGCATTGTTGACAATATCCAGTGAAACTAATCGTACGACTTCGGCAGCTTTTGGAGCTCTGGTGAAGAGGTTAAGGCATGCTTGTAGGCTCGAGGTGTCGCCTCGGACTTGAGTGAGATATTGAACCGCTTGTTCTTTTAAGTTTGGGTCGGATCGAGGGTCCCATGCGATTTCGATGGCTTTCTCAATCTGTAGAACGAATGGCAAATTAGTACGGATGTTCCATCACATGTATCCAAACTTTCATTCTCGAGCATCACCCCCGCCAGCGCAGAAGTTCCCGGAAGCGGTGTATCAAGAACATACCTGGGCGTCCATGACTGCTGTATTCCCAAGAACTAAAGCTTGAGATCACAGCAGACAGAAAGGTTTAGGAAGTTCAGATGATCCACAATTATTGTAAAGTAAATCGCATGTACATCTGTAGCATTCTTTGAGACTCCGCTATCGAGTCATAATAATTTTTAGATTTATTCGTTGAATGGTTGGGGACGAGACAAAAGCTTGCAATAGACACAAGACTCGATGCACGATTGTAAGATTGTACGTTGAATCCCTATCTGGTTCTTGAGTTTGTATCCTGAGCTCTTAAAATAACTTTTGTTGCCAGTTTTTTTGCAATATGATGATGGAAAAGTTCTACTGAAAGCGGTTCTTTGGGAGATACCGCCCCACCACAACACACAAATCTAAAGAGTGAGGCAAGGTTTAATTTCAGCCTTTCGCTTGGTGAGAAAGTGACACGTGAGAGACGGCCCCTATTTTATCCGGATTCAGTCTTCAGTTTGGTGTGCTGAGGACTTCCCGAGTGGGTTTCTGTTGAAACTGAGAATACTTGAGGGAAAGGTCGACATTGGACACATAATCTAAATTCACTCTGTATACTGTATTTCAATCAATCATGTTCTTGAATGCGTTTTGAAATATGTCAAACTATGTTCATTAATAGTCTATTTAAGTTAAGGTAATAAAAGAAATCCTATGTCATTATGATAAATACCATCAGACATGTACATCAATTCCTCATTTGTCACATTACCCTCTTCAAAAATTTTGATGCTGTTTCAAAATCTGTCCAGTATGTATGTGGTTATCCTTTCATCATGCTTTCAAAGCTGGGATCAAAAATGGAAATCCGCGATAGAAAACGCCTGCAATGGAATCTAATCCCCAAAATTCTATGAGGCGTCGCGTTTTCGACGCACGTAATTGGTGATTTTGATGCAAATGTACACTCCGGCCATTAAAAAAGCTAGAAGGGCCAAGAGATCAAGAGGAAGAAGAACGCCCGCCAATAGGAACCCCATCCATGCTTTACGTAGCCACCATGTTCCGTTGGGATCACGAGAAGCTTTTGTGAAATCAGAACTTCGACGTGAACTTTTTGATCTTTTGTGAGGGGTGGATTGATCTTGATTGATATCCTGATTCTGATCTTCATCGGGTCACTGGAACGAGAATCCACCTGGAAAGCCTTGAGGGGCGCCCCGAGCGCGACCTCCCTGCGGCATGCCTCCACCGAAACTGTGGAAACCACCTCCGCCTCCACGGCCCCCTCCCATCTGGGCTCCGAACATTTGCATGAGGATCTCTGTTGACAGCATTAGCAGTGTAATTTGGAACGTGAATGTTGTGGACTAACCTGGATCAATGTTCATTCCTCCCCCGCCACCTCCCATACCACCTCCGAAACCATCCATTGGATCTTCCAAGTCTACACCACTATCGTATCGTGCACGTTTCCTGAAGTATTATGTTAGACTGTGCAGGTAATGTCGGAACAGATTAAACTTACTCAGAATCACTCAAGGTCTCGTAAGCTTCTCCAATGTCTTTGAATCGCTCCTCTGCGTGTGGATCGTCCCGGTTCTTATCTGGATGATGAATGATTGCAGCCTTTCTATAAGCCTTCTTAATCTGGTTATCATCTGCGTCCTTCTCAACGCCCAGGATCTTGTAGTAATCCTTTCTCTTGCTCTTCTTCAACTCGAGTTCAGCTCTTCGTGCCTCCCTAGCAATACCAGCGTCTGAAGGATCTTGTTCTTGCAACTGCTTAAGCTCGCGTACAGCTTCCTCCCACTGGCCAGATTCGCCAAGAGCTGTGGCCTTTGTTTTCTTTGCTTTTGTGTATGAAGGGTCAAGTTGGAGAGCTTGATCACAATCCTCAATAGCAGCCGCATAATCCTTGAGGCGAGATTTGCACAAAGCACGATTTTGAAGTAATTTGGAGTTTGTTCCTCTATTTGTAGGGTCGAGTGCGAGAGCTTCACTGTACTTTTCAATGGCATTTTGGTACCGTCCAGCCTTGAACTCCGCGTTTCCGTCGGTTTTCAACTGATCAACCTTCCTGACCAATCTTAAGTACTTGACCGCGTCTCTGTAATCAGGATCACATGTCAAAGCTTGTCGGAAATGCTGAATAGCCTTTTCGTTTTCACCTTGAGAGTATAAAGCTCTGCCCCTCAAAACAAGCGCCTCGGGATCCTGGCTGTTGCCTCGTAACAAAGACATGGCAACATTTTGTGCATCTCCCAAAGCGTTGACATTGCCCATTTTCAAGTAAGCCTCACCACGCATCAACTGCCATTTACGTGGCTTGGGTACACCCATTCCAAGTAATCTTTCTGCCTGCTCAATAGAGTGTATCGCCATTGATCCGGTTCCGTTCTTAAGTGCGTCTGCTGCAGCCGCAAGATGTTGCAACATAGCTTTAGCTGGAGCCATGTCTTTTGCTGAAGGGGGCGGTTGAATTCGGCCAAAGGTGTCCATAGCTTCTTGTGGCAATCCCATACTAATGTAAATTCGAGCCAATCGTAGAAGTACTTTATGGTTGTTAGGATCAAGCTGGTCAGCTCGCTTGGAATCTTCCAAAGCCTGGTAATATTGACCAGCAGCCATATAAGCAGCGGCACGATTGTTGATATAGGTGGATGATGATGGCATCGCTTCGACAGCTACAAATAGTATAAATATCAGCAGTTGTCATGTGTTAAACCTTTTCGAAAGCACGAACCCTTGGTGTATTCCTCAATGGCTTTCTTGTACTGCTTAGCCTTGTAATATCTATTTCCCGAATCTTTGAATGTCTCTGCTTCTTCTGGTGTTGGTGGCGCTACCGCTTGAGGACTTGTTGGGTTTGATTTGTGAGCTGGTGGAGGAGGGGGTGGTCCCTCTCCGTTAGCTGGAGCATTGTCACCATTGGGTGCACTTGGCTGAGGAGCAGGCTTTGGAGCAGACTTTGAAGACGGCTTACGAGCAGGCTCTGCTGGTTTTGATGAGCTTGGTTGCGTGCTTGATTGTGAATTGGTTGCAGGTGGTGGGGATGGGTTGCGAGCGCTGGCAGGAGACTCAACGTCAATATCCATAGGTTCCGACATCCTAACTTGAGTCGATAACCTCCGCAGTTGATCTGGCGGAAGGTTTAAAGGATGAGTAGTGTTTGGATCAAAAGAATTTCGCGACGGGTATACACTCGACTTTGGTCGAATGCGGCTGGATTTTGTTGAACCTGATTGTTTTTCCTCTGATTTAATATTTTCCTCTTCTTTATTTTTACTTAATCTTGAGTAAGATTTCTTTAGTGGGGATTTTGAGCGAGGCGAATCCGTTTGAATCCCCTCCTCGTTATCTTCAGGTTTCTTTGGTTTTCTTGGTGTTTTTGAAAAGAGGTTAAAGGACATTGAGAATAGATAATAATTCCCGCTGGGATGACCGTTGGTGCGTGTAGCCGGTCTGACGAACGATTCTGGTTGGACCGACTGTGAGAGGGAAAAAAATTAAATATGATATGACGGTTGACTTTGATGTAATGGCTTATAGTGAGTGAAACCAGTAGTAACAGCCCTAGGTAGGTTGTGTGTGGCGTGTGGTGAATATAAGTTTTTTTCCCTAGCTAGAATCTTATAGAAGCTCTTAGAATGTATTCAATAAGAACATGAACTTCCCAACTCCGTTTGATGCAGAATATACATACAACACAAACCCAGACTTCAAAAGTCCATTTTGATGGGACAGAGAGAGGGAGGGAGAGAGAGCGACAGAGAGAGGAAGGAAAAATATAAATGAAAGGTAGGAGGAAAAAAGTCAAAGTATTTATGTGAAATAGGGAATTGTTTACTTTTGGGGGTTTCGCTTTCGCCTTTGCTTTTTTGCGATTATTGTCTCTCTTTTTTTTTCCTTCTTATCTTTTTCGTATATACCTGGTAGCCTTGTTCTCCTTCCTTATCCTGTTCTTCTCGCTGAAAGTTGTTGTCTTTTGGAGGATCTCGAACAGGTAAATTTGGGTGTTTCTTAAACTGCGTGAAAGGCTGTGTTCGGTATGATTGAGGGCCCGAAAAGAAGTCTCCTGTAATGAGAGAAGGGGTGTGAAGTGAAGACCGCGAGAGAATGTGTGTGTGAGAGGGATATTGAGAGGAGCGCAACAAAAGATCTAAGATGAGAAAGATGGGCGAATGGGTGGATATGGTTGAGGTTGGAAATATAGGTAGAGAGTGAGAGAGATTGGGGGAGGGGGGGATGATAGATGGGAAGAAGCACCAAAAGGTTTCGACCTCTTAGATATTTACAAAATAGAGTGGTCAGGTATCGAGGGTATGTATGTATGTATGTGTATGTGTATGTGTGTGCGTATGGTTTGTATGGTTCGTATGGTATGTGTGGTATGTATGGTATGGTTTGTATGTACTCCGTACGGCCCGTATGATATCAATCAACCAAATCAATAGCTCATCCAAAGTTCTTACCAGTTATTCTACTCTTCCCTTCTTGTTTAGTGTTATCCAGATCTTCTTTTGCAGGGCATCGACTTCCAATAGATTTTTTGTGGCCCCTTGAACCTTTGCCTCTACACTTTATTCGTCCGTGCTGTCATCTGTATGCCTGTCTGCCTGCTGCGTACGGACGGAGGAGTCGAGAGTAAATTTCGATTTCTAATGTTGTGCCCGAATATCCTACCTCTCTTTTACTTCGTACATGTTGCTCAGCCATCTCAATTCTGCAACGAGCACTTAGCTTGCAGTAAACACTTTTCGCTTTTCTTTTTTTCACCTGTGGAGGTGGATATCATTTATCCTTCCGGCGCTCTTTACCCTTTTGGCTATTTCTAGAAGCTTCTCATACTTGTTTGACCTGCACACAGCTAAGCAGCACGTTTTTATATAAAAATAAAACAAAGGGTAAAGTATATCTGTGAAGTACCTGTGTACCACCCGCGGCGTCCGACGGTCAGGTAAGGGCTCTGTCAGTGTCATATATATTATAGTTCATCCTAAGTGGAGAATACATGATAATGGGATTAGCTCTGAGCAAGATGAGGCAGAGAAGAGAATGGGTAAACTATTGATATTTTGTAGAATTTAATCCCTATAGAGCTTCTACTAATACTACTGTCATCGATTGTTTGAATCTGTCTCTCTCACTTCTATCCCTCTAGACGCATCCTACTGCTTCCAATTCTATCCTCTTCTATCGTTCTAATTCTGTGTTGTGTTTACAATAAAATAGTTCCCCAGCCTCCAACATATCCATCCACCAAGATATCCCCCTTCATTTTTACCCAATCGATGTCCAATCATTGGATTATCCGATGGCGGAGTCTCCATTTTTATATCTATCTCAAATTCTCAGCCTTGCTACTTGATCAATACCTACCTAGTTTGTCTACGCTTCGCACATTCCGGTCGGATCCTGTCATACCAATCATACTCGGCACTCTTCCGGGGCGGGAGTACCCTCAAGGTTTCAGAGCTTAAAGATGCGCCGCCGAGTCATATTATGGGAAAAAGAAAAGAAAAACGGTCGGTTGATAAGAGGGAGTTGGGTTGAAATTGGAAATGAATCACTAAACGCTTCCACAAAGTGTAAATCTCGTTTGCTGACATCTGAAACGTTGTTGGAGGTTGGTTGAACGGAGCAACGACTCGGACTTTATTCCAATTGGTGAAGCACAAATCGGCATTCGAAGACGATGTTACAATACACGCGCCAATCCTGTGATTTCTGATTACAATTTACTGATTTCTTGGAAGTAACCTTGAAAGGAAGCTATGAAGTAAACAGAGTACTCTCTCTGTACGTATTTGATCGGCAAGCCCCCATTTCAATTCATGAATTCTCGGGGATTGTAACAGCTGCAACGTTTTTCTTCGTCTTCATTCATTTCGTATTCTGTGAAAGTCCGCAAATTGAATCAGAACAAGACAAAGTGTGTCATTTCATAAGCCATCGTGGAAGTATCCATTTTCATGCAACCAAAGTCTCCACGGCGGAGCCTGAGTCGTGCACTGGAGATCACGCCCTCGTGGCTCGAAAGTTGCAGATGATTAGGACCTGTTCATACCGTTAAAAGCTGGATAAATGCAATCTAATGCAACTTCGGCTATGGACCTCCGATGTACTCTGATACCTAATTATAATACTTCTGAGCGAGCCTCACATTGCATAATTTGGCTCTGATGATGAACCATTGCGGGGCCCCATGAGCTCCCCCATGTCTTTCATTTCATCCAAACAATTGCTTTTATGAATTCATGAAGGTTAACGAAGCTTCCAAGCTCAATGCATCGGGCAATCAATCTCTTGTATTTTCTAATAAACTGCTTGTTTCAAAGCTATTTGCAATCTAACCTTATCATTATGGAGAGTCCTCTGGAGGTTCGTATCAATTGTACCATTGGACACCTCGGGTGCTGCAGTCTTTCAATTTCGCGTCTCTACTCCCTAGTCACCGCCCATTCAATCTTCACATTGACTTTGGAGCAGTAACAGTCATTGCGAATAGCTTAAAAGCCAAAAGCCAAAAGCCAAACTCCATTCGGACCTATCCAGCTGACACTCTTTCGTCCCTGAGATCAACAATGAATCATACTTCGCCCGTCCGTGTCTCCTGGATAGCCACATCCTACATACTCCACAATACAAATAGTAAGACCTGCCACAGGTAGATCCCAGACTAGTAATCTATCCACGATCCAGTTTCACAGAGTATCAGAGAAATGCCTAAAAATTCAGTGTAAACTATCTATTTATTCACTTTCGTCCGGGCCGCATTTCAACAAATACTATTATTACTTCCGAAGATTTCCAGCGAAATACTTAAGAGATTTGGATTCAAACGTTTTTGAGTCTAGTCGGGCTGCTAGTCCATGGTTTGTAGTTGTATAGTTCGATTTAGTTATGCAGGATTGAGAATTTCTTTTAATAAAATGCCATGTAAAGAGGGTTCCCATGCGCACGGATTCAGCCTCACTTAATAGCCCCGAATTTCAACCTCAGCCTCAAGATTTGCAAACATCACCCCGGATTATATCATAGAGCTTTGTGTATTCATTGAATAACTGATCGATACTCCTGCTCCTCATGCCATTTTATTTTATTGGACTTGAAGAGAAAAAAAAACTGTTCCCTCTAAAGTCCAAAATCTCATATAAGTACTAACTCTTTTTCTTTTCAGCATTTTGATTGAAAAATATTGTGGAACGTTTGATCACAATTGGATTTGATGAAGATTTGGATTTCTATTGGCAGCTGACTTCAATCATCTCACAGTCCGTTATCCTCGATTCGTTGCCATCGTTTTTGGGCGCCCACAAAAGGATCAAACAAGTTGGCCTGAAATGGGTGGCCAAGACATTTGGTCTTGAGCCGCGTTGGACAACTGAGCCGGATATCGCAAAAGTAAAATCAATCGCTCGAAAGCACCTCAACCTTGAGGAAAATTATTTTTGCCGTCTTAGCTTTTTTGCTGGAGGGGATGCAATAGATTATACAAAGTCGAGACTGCAAATCGAAACTTCTTAGTTCGCATCACATTGTCTGTCGACCCCTTCAAAAATAAAAACCAAATAGTGAGGTAGCGACTTTCAATTTTATTTGCCAAGAGTACGGATATATTGCTGCCTCGAATTCTTACGCTTGATAATACTAGTGAGAACGGGCATGGCTTAGAATGGATATAAATGACTACACTACCTGGTGAGAATTTGAGAACAAAATGGAGGAAATTTTTCCAAAATTCTAAACACAATCTGGTCGAAAAGATTGTCCAATACCAAGCCTACCTTTTCCGCTACAAATTCTCTACTATTGGTAACGTATTTTTTGCTCTATAAACTCGACTTGTGAATGGGATTCTGACTCCTAGAGAATCATCGCTAGTGTCAAAAGAACACCACAAGACTCATCAGAGCTATTACCTGCCATAGGAGAAATGGTGACAATGTTCTTCTTCTGCAGAGATCACATCACACAAAACATACCCCGAGAACCACTCATCAACAGCAAAGACTGGCTATATACTCATCTCACTTTGGTAACTACTGACCAGGAGAGAATTCTCATAACAACCGACGACGAAGACGAGATTGAAGATGCGCAGGACGCCAAAATCGTCGATTGGGAGTGCATCTCCACACTTCCGTTATGGAAAGCCTATGGCTTCCCAGAATTACTTAAAGAAAGGGAAAGAAACGAGGAGCCGAACAAACTACCTAGTGTCTCTAGCGATCCTATTTGTCTCCAAGGCACTCACTTCCACATTTTCAAATTTCATAAATCAAGTCCAAATTAACGGAAAAACTCGAAAATGCCAAGATCAATTCAACTCAGAGGTATTTCTAGTCGAGAACTCTCCGTCTGTCTACTCGCGAACATACAGGAATTCTGAAAGATTGTTGGATACACCGAGAACAAGAGCTAGCTCTACTGATATCTAATGAATCTCAGAAAATCGATCCGGTAGGCCAAAATCTTCAATTTCAAGTTGTGTTGCATATTTAATATACTTGAACCGTTGGTGTCCGGTTCTACCAGACAGCTAGGCAACACAGGCGAGTAAGACAATTGGACAGGAATATTTTGGTCGGCCAAACTTCTCCGCACCAGAAAACTAGTTTGATGCAGCATATAGTCGCAATAAAAGTCTGCTTATTTCTGGGGATAAATTGTGACATTGAGAGCCAATTAGACCGTAAAGCTGATGATATTATAACCGTGTCAATCGATGCCGAAACATCAATCATTCATCACCTACCACAACTATACTAGCAATGTCACTTCTTAAACCTTTCCTCGCCCTCCAGAACCACCTTCTCCATCTCCTCGAATGCTCCAAGAGCACTCCCATATTTCTTCCACACCTCAGGTCTATATCCCTCATCTATCTTCTCAATAGCACCCTCTTCTTTCCACCTCCTTCCTATTAATTCTTCGAAGCTTTCCCCCTTCCATTTCGCCTCATTTCCACTTCCAATCCTTCCTCCTTCCTTCTCGCTTCGCTCTACAGCCCAGACGGCTTTATAAGCACCACCCAAAGCACACGCGTTCCCTCCAACATCCAACTTCCATACCCCCTCCACTCCACCCAACACCTCACCAACAATCCTCGCGATGGCCGGATTATGCGAGCCACCGCCTACAAGATAGATACGACGAGGTTGAGCTGGTATATCCTTTGAAGGTGAAGTGACCAATTTTTGAGAACGAAGACGTAGAGAAAGGATTTGCGATTCTACAATGATACGAGCTTCCGTTTCTGAATCATATGGTGTTTTGGCTTCATTTAATGTATTGCCTGGTGAGGATTCATACCGGAAGGTACCGGCTCGAACATTTGGTACGATTTCTGGGAGAGGGAAATAGAGAGCTAATTTTGCAGGATCAGAGGGAGACTTTTGAGCGAGAGGTGGAGTTTCTGTGGCGGCCTTGTTAAAGTTGGACCATGGGTCTGAGGTTTGGGATGCCGGGAGAGCATCCCTGATCTTTTCGCGGGCAAGACCTCCATTTTTATAGCAGAGCATGAACATGTAGAGGCCGGCTGTAGTAGGATGATTAAAAAAGTGGTAAGCAGGGTCTGGGACGTAATTGGGGGTTGACATGAGGAACGTTGTGGATGTTCCAAGGGAGACAATAGCGTCCATGGGGCGAAGAGGAAGAGCTAAGATTGTGGCTGGGTTATCTCCGGTGAAAGGTACGATTCCACAATCGGCGGGGAAGTTATAGCGAGATGTGAAATAAGAGGATATAGAGCCCATGCTTCCGCCGCCGTCTTCTCGTACCTCCCCAAGTTTGGATTTCAATGAAGCAAGACCGTCTGATCCAGCTGCAAGAGTGAGAAGAGGCTCGCTCCAAGATCCGGATTTTATGTCCCAGAGATCCATGCCACAAACATCACTGATATCGAAGGGCGCAATTTCCCCAAGGAATAAAGATGCCAGGAAAGATGAGACGAGGGTTATACGAGAAGTACGGCGGTAGACTTCTGGGTACTTTTTGTGAAAACGCATGATTTGTGGTCCCGTGAATCGCTGTCAATATTGTTAGTCAAAGCAAATCCACCTAGACACAACTCTGCGACATAAAGGTCGAGAATTAATAGGACAGAACCAACATGATGAGCTTTACTCCCCGTAACTTCTGCCAGTCTCTCCTCACTTCCTAATTCCCGATCAAAAGCATCGCATTCCTCTTGCGTGCTCGCATCTTGCCAATTAGGACTCCACGGATGCGCAAACGTATCTTTTAACTGCTCTACCAAACTCTTTTTCGTGTCCAAAGCTCCCAATACCTCTTCGCCTTTTTGGCTCCAATAAACACTTCCATGTTGTTGGCCTGAGCCTGAAATTCCCTTAATCAAATGAAACGGACAGGATTTTTCCGAAAGTCGTTGAAGAACTAAATCAACAGCTTCGAGCCACATGGCTACTGGTGCGTAAACCTCTCTTTCGACTTCATTGACATGTACACCTTTTTTGATGCCATATTTGGAGAGGTCGGCATCGAAGTCGACTTTAGCTTCGTATCGGACTTTAAGGGAAGATGATACCACAATTGCTTGGAAAAGATTAGAGAGTGGTAGAATGAGGGAACTATGCTCACGTGGACATACCTTTTAGTTGTTGGGTGGAGAGGTCAAAACCTAGGTACAAAGGTTCTTCTTTTGAAGACATGTTTGGATTTGTGATCTTGATTAAGTATTGACTTAGTAGAGAATGCAACGAGCAGATGAAAATCACAAAATTAAAGAGCAGAAAATGAATGAAAGGGTGATTTTATACACAAAGAATTGGACCTGCCTCTATCGTGGGGTTATGGAGAAAGGGAAGATTAGTAAAAGTTGACGTTGGAATAGTATCCACATTTAGCCTAAATGAAAGCCACAAATCCAAGTGGTTCGGGTGTTTAGATGCGCACCAATCAAAGCAGGCAATCATTTTCCATCATAACGGCTCTATAAATTTTGATACATTGCATAGAGTACAAACTCGTCGAAATTTCACCCCCTGCGCCAAATTGCTCCTCTGCAAAGACTTATCATGAAGCCTTACCACCCATCCCTAACGCCGACTCCAATCCCATGCAAACTCCACATGATGAACGTTCATACGATCTTCTATAACGTCTATAACTTCTTCTTAGTGTCATGGCTATGGGCATGTCCATTGTGATCGTGATCGTGGTCGTGATCATTCAATTCAGGTTCAGGACTTTCTCGTGGGCTCACATCTCCACTGATAAACTCATCGAAAAGGGAAGGTTTAGCTTCATCTTTTGGTACAAAGCGTACTTTCACTCGTCGAACACCTCGAACCTTTGAGCCAACCATTTGCCTGACAGTATCCTCTACTTCTCTAACATCCTCAACTGTCCATGCCTTAGGTACGGCAAGTTGAAGCTCTATCAGAAAGTTCTGTCCGGATTTAACGCCCTCGACTTCTCGTAATTCTACTTCTGACCCTTCTGTAAGATTGAGTAGACTCTTCTGGACCGCTTTTGTGACAGACTCCTTGACCTCGGAGTCGATTCCCCTATCTGCCAATTCATATAGCGCTGATATAGTATTGCCCCATCCAGCTTTAATCACGAGTAACGAGATGAGGAATCCTCCAACAGGGTCCAACCAAGCTGCCTCGTGTAGGAAATTTGCTCCGAGGATCGCGAAAAGGGTAACGATACCGGTGAGGGAGTCAACTCTGTGATGAATCGCATTACTGGCCAGAACCGAGCTCTTTCTTTCTCGTGCTACTTTCATTGCTGTGAAGATCTAGGTCAGCATATGATAAATCAACGAACAATTTGCCAATGGCAACTTACTTGCTTGATATAGGTATTCCTTGACGACAATTGTACCGGCAGCCAGCCAAGCAGCGTGTAAACTAGGTAGTGATGGCCCATGGCTATGACTATGTCCATGTGCGTGTGCGGCAGCTTCTGCGGCCGCATGGGCATCTAAGAAGAAATGCGCATACAGGATCTCAGAACTATTTAAGCACATGAACATCCCTCCAAAAAGAAGCATGCCACTAACACCCAATGATCCCAAGCTCTCAACCTTTCCAAAACCTGTTGGAAAAAGTTCAGTTGGAGGTTTGAGACTCCAGGAAACTGTCGCCAATGTAAGGATATCACTGGCAAGATCGGTGACACTGTGCCAGGCATCTGCCAACATAGCCTGAGAGTTGAACATGTACCCTCCTACTCCTTTGGCAACGGCCATGCCCAAGTTCGAATAAAGTCCAATCCGAGTAATTCGCACACCGGCATCGTTCTTATTCGTTGAGGTAAGGTATGTATTATCATGATGATGATGATGAGAGTGGCCCGCATGTGAACGCGTTTGAGTAGTTGTGAGAGCCGCCATTGAATTGGATAGTCTTGGATTGAAGTTATTGGATAATGATTGAAGTCTTGGGAAGGATTTAAGAGGAATATTGCAAGCTTTAGTACTATAATTGAGTAAAGTGGAATCGAAAGCGGCAGTCTGCAATACTCGGGCAATTTGATATTGAGGTGTCCTTATGTTCGACTTAAACCCCAGTGTGACGACAGGCCTTAACGAAAAGCGTCCATGGGAGAAGCAATGAAGAGGCATGGACATAAATAATTTATTCTTGGGATTAACCATAAAATAAGAAATGTGGTCTAACCGGACAATATCCTTTTCGTACACACCCTTTCTAGGCGTTCATTAAAGGTACTAGGTGCTTTTACTAGGAGTCTTAGGAACCACGTTAAGGGTCAATGAACTTTGTTCGGAGCGCAAGGGGAAAAAATTATATCACAAGCTTAAAGTGGAAATATAATTCTTGCTTAGTGAAGAATTAGAAAGGAATTAGCAAACGTTGGATCGTGTGTGGAGTAAATTTCTACGAGTACAACACGGCTTTCGTAAGGTTAATATCAAATTGCATAAATGAATTCGCAAGCCAACCTTCTCAAATGACGACGATTACCTGGATATTAACCGTTTTTGGATGAGCCGGTAGCCAGTCATTGAGAAGCCATTTGAATTCCTAACTGTACTTTAGAAATCAGATGAAACTTACAGGGTGAGAATGTCACTCTGTTTAGATATATCTCTTGGCCCTTGCGTGGCCTTTGGATGAATTGCATTTGGGGAATGTCACTGTTGAATATGCATCTCCACATCCGTGATATAAAAAAGAAACTACTTACTTGAGTGTATATGAGACTTTGGAGAGTTTAGACCGGAATCTTTTCTACCGGCATTCATGTAAACACATAGGTGTACAGACAGTATACTAGGTAGTTGCTTCAGCCGAATATCATCCTTTACATATCCGAGTGGAAATTCCGAGCTTGAAGGCGGTGTTCGTATACCCACTCACTGGTTATGCGAATATGGATACTCAAGTAGATAGATAGATGCCTTGTAGATAAAAGATAGATAGATAGATAGATGTTAGCCTTGCATTGACTAAGCCACTATATCATAGCCTGATCCGCCACCAAGCTAATCATGACGTTAGTATATCTTGAATTTCAATTCATTCATTCTTTCTACAATCTTTTGTATCCTCGAACGCGCGTCTAAATGCTGAATGCCAGATCCATGATCATCCAATGCGAAACCCTCTTATGAGAATACCCTATACGGGTCCATTGCCCCCTCCCTCAATCCTGCCACGAAGCGCAAACTCATTACCGGGGGCAATCCACGCTCTGTCGAAATTCCTCACTGCCCCGCCTTCACATAACCTTCCGGATGGAGTCAAAGACCCGCAATCAACAGTAATCTTGTCAGGAGCCGGTATTTCTGTGGCCTCGGGGTTGGCAGATTAGTGAGTACATTAGTTTTTCTATGCTTATAGGTCATTGTTTCATCTGCGGCAAGAAACGGTGAATCATCTACTTAAGGGGGCTTCTTGCTTAGCGGACAGGGTATATATGATATTGCATAATTACCACCCGGGACTCTATATATCATCCAGTGCCAAGCTTACATTGCGTGGACGATTGCTAACCTTCCATCCTCAATAGTCGAGGTTCGAAAGGCACATATGTGTTGAACAAATCATATCGACCTGTTTACTATCATGAATTCATTGCGAGTGACCAGGCACGTCGAAGGTACTGGGCGAGGAGTTTCCTAGGATGGACGAATTTACACAAAGCCAAGCCGAATCCCGCTCATTATGCTATTAAAGACCTTGCCGATATGAATATTGTGAAGCGGGTGGTCACACAAAATGTTGATTCATTTCACTCGGAGGCACATCCAAATTTGGCAACTGTTGAACTTCATGGATATCTTCGAGCTTTGACATGCGTCACCTGCCGAAAAGACTTACCTCGAGATGTTTTCCAAGAATCTTTAGCAAGATTAAATCCAGCATGGGCGGCATTTTTGGCTGAAATACTTGAATCTGGAGCTTTAACTACGGAAGACCCTGAAGACCGACGAGCAAAAGGCATGAAGGCAAATCCTGACGGAGATGTTGACGTACCCGGAGCACCATACAACACCTTCAGATATCCACCGTGCCCTCATTGTCTTGAGAATCCTCCAATCTTAAAAGATGGATCGCAATCGATTGTGGAAGTTGACGAAGAGGGCGCTTGGAAAGCAACGAGTACAGCGGGTATATTGAAACCCGCTGTGGTCATGTTTGGGGAGAGTATAAATGCGCAAGTGAAGGAAGCCGCTGAACAAGCGATAGATGACTCTGGTAGGCTGTTGGTATTGGGAACTTCGCTTGCCACATACTCTGCCTGGAGATTGGCACGACGTGCTCAAGAGAGGAACATGCCTATCGCAATTTTGAATCTAGGCGGGGTCAGAGGTGAGGAGGCTTTCTTTAAGGATCTCTCTGGCGGTCAAACTGGGGAACTCGGCGTAAGAGCCGAACTAGGAACTGATATAGTTCTACCTGCACTTGTTGATCAATTGAATCGGATCGGCTTCACGTCTAGGAAAGACGACGTTCAAACTCCTTACGAAGCACGACAGAAAAATAGCGGTATGTTCAAGGACATGCTATCGTAAAAATACATCAATCTTGTAATCTTGTATAGTAGACCATTTTTTGTACATAAATCTTCTCAATAGAATCCCGAGGGCACATTGCTCTTATTCTTCGCGTTTTCGGTGGCCTTCTTTTTGGCCTCTGGAACGTCAACATTTTCTGGTTTAGATTTCTCTGCGGGAGATTGTTGTAACGCTGCGTCTTCTCGTTCGATCTCCTGTAAAACTTTGTCCAGGCATATTAGAATTATACCCCACGAATTCTCAATCATGAACAATATATAAATACCTTCTTCCCATTCTCGTTCTTGCTCTCGATCTCCAACTCCGAGAAGTGCTTCAACGTCGGGCTTTTCTCCATTCCTTATTCTCTGAATAATTTCTTTCAATACTCCAATTTTGGCATCAGCGCGGCGACTGAAAGTTGTGTATTCATTTCTTAAGGCGATCATCTGAATTGACATGGATCCAATCAGAAGGAAGATCCATATGAAAAAAGTCGCAGGATTCCAATCTTTGGATTTCGGTTTTTTGCTTACGGCTCGTTCGCTTTTTCGAAATGGTTTAGGAATCATATTCGCCCAGAACGAAGCCTGAGTGACGCTTTGAACCGCATATTGGCGAGACTGAGGAAACAATAATCGTTGTTGAAGAATTGTGCTTCTGATAGCAGGTGGCGCAGAAATCAGCCTTTTAATCATCGTTGATTTGTTCATTGTAACCGGATATTTGAATATTGTTATCAAGATGTAATAAATGGGTGAACAGTGTTGTAGTTGTAAAAATCGAATTTCCGTAGGGCTTTAGGATGAGCCGAAAGTTTTAGGTCTTTGGTTGCCTAGGAAACCATGTCAACAGGGGACCTCCGTTTTTCGATTATGGAGATTTATGATTCTTTACATCACTCGAAGACGACATCAATTGTTTTTCTTTTACCTTTTTGGAATAATGTCTAAGTACCAATAACACTGTTTCTTTCTTGACAGAATTTCTATTGTAATGAATTCATCACAGCAATCCGCGGATGCTGTGCGCGCCGCTATATCTTCGACAACAACATGTACTCTAGCAACAGTCACTCTGCTCAGTGACCTATTATCTTCTAAGGCGACTACTATTCCGAATACTTCTGGAACCTCAAAAACAGTTCCTAAAACGATTGCGAAACCCATAAAAAAAAGCACAACTCGAGCTCCTGCGTCGCGGTCCAGAGTCAACGATGCGGATAAGGAAAATGCGAACGCAAACGATAATATAGAATCGCTGTCTGCAAAAGAAAAATTTACACTGGCTACTGAAGTTGTAAACAATACATTGAAAGTTTTAACAGAAGCGATCAAAGTATCATCTCAGCCCCGAAAAGCTCCGACTACCAAGGAGAAAGCTGCAGCTCGCAAAGGGCTTAGAAGATCAAGTTCAGTTCCTCAAGCACCATTGCAACCACGAGCTTTAAATCGAGTCTCTAGTTCGCCCAACATTTCAAAAACTCGAGATGGATCCGCATCTTCGACATCAGCATGCTCTCCCGGAGTTCGATCGGTTGCGGAATGCGCCAGAGCCGCATTTTCATGTTTACGAGGAATCCAACTTGCGAACATAGCAGGTCTTACCATGCCACCTCTACAGCTCGAAAACGGAATGTCTGTCCTGATTGGAAAATTGTTGGCACTTGGTTTAGAGGATTTGGCAACTAAAGAGCTTAGGATCTTGAAACGGCGATTGGACATGGAAATTGAAGGGAAGAGTGCGCCAGTAACCAAAGATGCAGCTTCAATTTCAACACCACAAACTTTGGCTGAACTTTTGGATTTTGGGGAGATCTCAGCAACAGGTGTGAAATTAAGTCTGGTGATTACAACTCAGTTACAGGCGTTAAGGCTTATGATTGCTTCCCGGAAACCTAAGTCCATTGAGGCTGCAATGCCATTTCTACGACCCGGACATGCCTCTTCGCCTGTAAAACTTCTTTTGAAAGCCGCCGAAGATTCAACGCAAGTGAACAAGTCTGCCCGTCAACTTCAAACCTTGTCGGATATGCTTCTATCTATGAGCCCAAGCGTCTCGTCCTCAGAAGATGCCACCGCTTTGGATTGTAAAGTCAGCATATCACCACAGGCGGCTTTCATATTACAAGCTTTAGCTCTCGACGTACGCTTATCATGGTGGAAACTTGCAAATCATAAAGGAGATGTTGAAAAGGATATCTTTGACCCTTTCCTTAGATGTATTCAAACATATGCCCGACGAAGTCAAAATGAGGCTGACAAGGTATACACAAAATGCTCTAACGCATTTTCACATCTCAAAAAGTCATCATTGAAATACGAAACCGAAGGGCTGAAGTCGGCACCTGCCTTGATGGGAATCTACCGTTTATTAGGATCCCTTTCTAAAGAAGCTAATATTATTAACGAAGCTATTGAATGGGTTGGAATGGTCAGAAATCTTCTTGATTGTAAAGCCGACTCCAATGCCAGACATAGTGCTCTCACAGCTCGTTTAGTTTCTCTCACCCTGCGGGGTTCTCAACGAGAGCAAACGGAAAAGTTATTGGTCGAGCTGCTGGATGTGCTAGAGCAACCATTCAAGGGGGAGGCATCTGAGATTGATGAATTGATGACAGAAGTCTCTTCGGCAAGGAGAGCTGCTATCATTGCAATTTCGAACCCTGTGTCTGAGTCGCCATCCAATACAAACGCCCTATCGCCCGAAGTCTTTCAAATGTGTGAATCCCTCGTTTCCTTATGCCCTCGACTATCCCTTCGCTACATTGGTAAGAAACCAGATGGAAGTGCCTCAAGCAAGGATGTTGTGCGGTTCGAACAACGCAGGAAATTCATCACCAAGCCCTCCGTCCATGCAATTGATTCTGCATTATTTTTAGTCAAATTACTTCTTAAACAAGAGGCACCAGTGTGGGAACGGGTAGATTCCTTACTGCAAGATTGTCTTACATTACTCGACCGGCTAGAACACGGTTCTATGGAAGATGAGAACTTCAATGCGACACAGTGCTATATCAAAATTTCTAACCTTTACTTCATGTACTTTCTTGACTTACGTCGTAATAACGATGCTGGCAAAGCAACACCACAGACACGAGTAGTTCTCCGAAGATCAATTGACTGTCTTAAATCAAGGCCTTTACCGGACCGGAACGCTGGCCTTATGTCTATGAAACTGGAGCGAATGGCGGATCTTTCCAAAAGCATGGGTCGATTTGACGAACTTTTCAAAGCCCTTGTCATGTTACGAGATGAAACAGTAGAAAATGGTGTTTTGTGCAAGGTCGTCGAAAGTGCCAAAATTCTATCTATTCGCAAAGCTTGGGAGTGTAGTGACGATGCGCAAGTTCTCGCTCGAACTATACAGTCTCTGGTAAAGGTATATCTCAACCACCCAGACGTCTCTCCCGAACCCTGGCTTTTCGGTCTCTCTTGGACGGATGAGCAAAAAGGGGCTGTTCTTGAACACGAGTTAGATATCTTGGCCGGCCTCACTAATCCCACTTCTGTTGCTATGGACTTGAAAAGCAAGGTCTTTCAACACCTAATTTCCTTGTACGACTTGAACCAATACCCCGTGCGCAGGCTACGGGCAATGGCCAAATTTCAACATTCACACAATGAACAACAGGGCGGTTATATGGTTGAGACACTTACAGCTCTTATGAGCAAGTCTATCGATATCGAAACAACCCAGGATGCTGGTTTGGCAGGCTACTTGAGGCATTGGGTAGCTATGGCGGTAAGTATAATGGAGCTTCAGAAAGATGAAATTTGCATAAAAAATTTGAAGAACTGCATCGTGAACTGGCGAACCATTCGTTCTGAAGCTGAAAATCTTGCGGCTTTGCAGCTTCGCATCGAGAACATCCCGCAGCTCTTGCTTCACTTACAGTCACTTGCCAACTTCATGGAAATGCGAGGTCTAGAAACTGACAAGCTTGTCATTCTTCGCCTGGTCGCTGATTATAATGAGCTCTACTGTGAAGTATCTGGTCACAACGACATTGTATCAACTTACAGTGCCTTGGGCCTCTCTTGGCTTCAACTTGGATATTCTGGAAAAGCTGGATTAGCATTGGACAAGGCGCAAAGTTTTAGCTTGCGCAGCAATCTTGGGGCCAAAACAGACCTTCACATTGCACACTCACAATACATGTTAGCACTTGGAAACCTTGAAAAATGGTAAGTTCACAAATTTTGATTCTCCAGATCCCACTAACATGTAATAGTCAATTCCATCTAGAGTGTGCTGAAGGAGCATTTATTTTAGAACGAAAAGAGTTGGAAGAAGATAAATCACCTCTCAGTCTTCAAGAAAAGACTCGACTGAATTGTGTTGTCGCGAAAGCTTCTTTGATTCGATCGATGCTTGCCATTGAACAGGGAGGCTCAGAATCTGCTCTTGTTCATGCTAAACAGAGCGTCAGACTACTTAGGCGCGCATGGGCTACCACCGAAGCGATACTTCGGAAAAAGAAACTGGCGGCTGTACCCAGAGACGATGCGGAGAAAGTAGTGGATGGACTTTCTCAACTGGACATTTCTACAAACAAAATAGCGGATCAACCTCAACCACAAGACAGCCCATCAGGAATTGGATTTTGGCCACTGGTTGCTCCTCTTTTCCATGGGTTGATTCATTTATCAAATTTGTACGCTCATCATGGACTATTTCAGGAGACGTTACATTACGGAGAGCAAGCCCACGAGCTCATTAAGTCGTTCAATTTTGATGGGCAGTCTGCAATAGCATTGGCCACACTTGGAAATATCTGGACTAAAGCTGGGAACCTAGACAAGGGCACCAATTATCTCATGGATGCCGAAAAGTTCTATAAAGACGGGACCAAGGGCAAAAGTTCGGTTACAGTTGCATGCCAAATTGGACGTCTTCGTGGAATGCTTGGAGATCGCAAAGCAGAAATTGCATGTCTGGAGGAAGCAAATCAAACTCTCAAAACTCTCATAGACCCTGCTTTTCTTGCAGCCCTTGAGTTGGGTGATGTCGATGTGCCGGATGTTCCTGATACATTGGAAGCCGGAATTCAAACGCTCTCGATTTCAAAACGAAAAGCGCCAGCCGCTCGAAAAACCACGACACGTAAGAAATTGCCAGTTCCCCGAAAGCCTGTCGTTCGTTCCAAAACTCCAACGCCTTTGGAGCCATCAGTTAGCACAGAGTGTCCTCAGTTGGACTCTTTACGAGCAAACATTCTGTGGCAATTGGCTGACGCTCTCATGAGCGTGAAAAAAAGAAACGAAGCCCAGGTTTTCTTAGATGAAGCCAGTAAATACTCTAACAGCCAATTGGATGAGGTATACCAAGGCCTCTCCGAGGCTCGATGTTTACTTGTACGATGCATGGAACAAATGGTCTCCGATCCAGTATACTCTGTACTTCAAGACTCAACTCTCTCATTTCCATCGGTTGTCGGAAGTCTGAACAGTAATAAGAGCCACGCTGAAACCCCAAATCTCGTACAGCAATCATCACCTAGAAAAACACAACCTTCTAGAAGTGGTCGTGGAGCGAAGAATCCAAGTCCAGATAATCTTTTTGACAAGTTGCACCGAGCTCAAGAAATTCTAGTGGAAACCTATCCAGTTGCATTTCTTGTTGCTCCAATCTCCGTTATGCACAAGATAACTTCTCTCTTGAACAATGTCTCTATTTTGCTCTCTGCTGCAGGGCCAATCAAGGGAAAATCTCAACCCGGTCTTGCAAGTTGCTCCATTGATTCTGCGCGCACTCTTGCATTCCGCAGAGAGCGTAAAGTTATCTTACAAGAGACTTGTATTCCAGAACTCGATGACCTACGTTGGCCTGATTGCGGGGCTATGTCACGGCGATCAAGTCTTGGGGCATCATTGTCATTCTGCGATATTCCGAAATTTCAAAAAGAATACATAGATATCCTCCCTAAAACATGGACTGCCCTCTCAATATCTTTGAGCGAGAATCGCCAAGAACTTTCTATTACTAAATTACAAACTGGCCATAGCCCTTTTGTACTTCGTCTACCTTTAGGGCGTAACAATTCCATGGATGCAGATGAAGAAGTGTTTGGGTTTGAGCAAGGCGAAAGCGAGCTCTTAAATATCATTGATCTTGCGAAAGCTAATTCCCAAAGTGGCCCTAGCAGGACAGGTCGCGAAGCCAAACTTGCTTGGTGGGCAGAACGTGCAGAGTTAGACTCTCGTCTTAAGGATCTACTAGAGAATATCGAGAAGGTATGGTTGGGAGGGTTTGCAGGAATATTCTCTCAATTCACCAGAAAGTCAGATCTTCTCGCTCGTTTTCAGAAATCCTTTGAAAATATACTTGACAAGCATCTCCCTTCTCGTCGAAAGAGCAAGAGAAACTCTGGGCCTCGTGTCACTTTGGACAGCAGGATTTTGGAGTTATTTATCGGTCTTGGTAATCCATCAGCAGATAATAGTGACTTTTCTGAGCAACTGACCGATCTCTTGTATTTCGTTGTTGACGTTCTTCAATTTCACGGAGAATTAAATGCTTATGCAGAAATTGATTTCGATTCAATTGTCATTGAAATCCATGATGCTCTTCGTTGCTATCACGAAGCTGATTCCAGTTCGAGTCAGCATGACGAAGGAAAACACACTATCCTCATTTTAGACAAGGCTCTCCATATCTTTCCATGGGAATCACTACCATGTATGGAAGGCTTAGCAGTCTCGCGTCTTCCATCACTTGGATGTCTTCGGGACCGAATTTCTAAACAACAGAAAACGACAGATGAAGGTCCAGAGGGGCATTACATCGATCGCAATAACGGCGCCTATATCCTTAACCCCGAAGGCGATCTCAAAAATACTCAAACCACTTTTCAAGCTCCTCTAGAAGCACTTCCTTCTTGGTCCGGCATCGTTAATCGTGCACCTTCTGAAGAAGAAATGAAATATGAGCTACAAAATAAAGACGTCTTCTTATATTTCGGCCACGGAAGCGGAGGTCAGTTTATTCGTTCTAAAGAAATTCGCAAGATGGAGAAATGTGCAGTGACAATCTTGATGGGTTGTAGTAGTGGTGCGCTCACGAATTATGGAGAATTCGAATTGGGGGGTCAGCCGATACATTATATGCATGCGGGGAGTGCGGCGTTGGTAGCGACATTGTGGGATGTTACGGATAGAGATATTGATCGGTTTGCGGGGAAGATGTTGGAGGGATGGGGGCTTTTAGGGAAGGAGAGTGAGCAAGGGGAGGGAAAAGAGAAGAAGAGGGGGGGGGGGAGAAAGAAAGGGAAGGAGGAGAAGGATTTAGAGGCTGGAGGGAAGTTATCGTTGATTGAGGCGGTGGCACAGGCGAAAGGGGCTTGCAAATTGAAATATCTTAATGCGGCTGCGGTTTGTGTTTATGGTATTCCGGTTTATATTAGGGACTAGTATTTCCCAGGAGAAACGTGTATATACGGGATGGAGGGAGTTGGTCATGGCATGAATGAAGTGGCAAGGAAATCAATCCTTGATAAAATGGCGTATGGATAGCATGGCATTACGGTGTTTGAGGCATGGATATGGATATGGTTAGAGAGCCGATATGGAATGTATCCCAGTTTTAGTATTTTATGATCGATTAACAACGCGTTCTATTCTTAATGAAACACCTATTACTGTTCGGAACAGCTTTAATATATATGCTCAGTATTCCAACCATTTTATTGATGAACTATGATATCTTTGTGAAGTATTCGTTCAGCATGTTGATCAGGTTAGCAATTAAATTTTTCAGAAACATTGATTTATGGATTTGTCAAGTACACTTTCTTATTTAATATTCGTTTAAACATTTTACATTTCATTTTCTCAACATTCACGTTTACCTACATAGAATCAAGCATTCATATTCGTTCCATCATCCTCAGTCATCTCCTCAGTTAAATTTATTCAATCTCTTGTATTCGAGTACATATTATACACTCAACATTCTCATTCAGATATCGAGATAGCCAGAAAAAGATCTAATCAAGAAGGACTAATCCTCCATTAGCATTTGATAGCGCTCAGATGACTCAGATGGCGATTGAAAAGGGAAAGGAAAAGGAAACGGAAAAGAAAAGGAGACAAACGAGAAAATGGAGAGGAGTAAGAACACGAGAATGGGAAAAGGGGTAAAGAGTCATGGAATGTAGAAAAGAAAATGAACACGAATCCCCACAACAACTGCACCTGGATTCCAGCAAGAAAGAACTCGTCTTAACATACAGCGAGAGAAATAAAATCAAGAGGAGAAAAAGAGAGAAAGTAAAAATCGTCTCTCTCGTTTCGCCCCATTTGTCCATTTTTTACATCGAGGTACCTCACTACTCAAACGTGAACGAAGATTCTGAGTCGGTATAATCATCAAATTCCAGCTTTTAGAAATCTCTAGAGTAGCATCGATGTAAATTAGCAGAAAATGGATATACTGAATAATTCCTAGACACGTTTCTCATTTCACATTGCCCTTCTCTGCCGATTCGCTTGACTATTGGATTGTCTGATACATATTCAACACACAATAAAACGTAGAAATAAGAAATTTGCAAAACCTTTCTACTCTTTCGTCAAAACGAAGAAAAGAAAAATGCCCATCAACTGCTTTCTAAATCGCTACTATACACCCATAGCCAAACCCCAAAGATAAAGATTAGAAAAGAAGAGCTGGAGAATAAAAAAAATCATATCATAAGTAGGTCAACTATCTATTCCAGAACCTTCATATTCGTATTCGTATTCACGTTCATAACAATTGATTCCCTCCTGATGTTTCCCCTCACTCGCGGAGTACGAATCCATAACGCCTTATCCTTATACACCATACTAACCCAATGTCATCCCAGTTTTCCCCTTCTCCAATATACATCCTATGCCACATACTTTCTGATACCATGTCTAATCATCCCACTCCTCATCCAACTGATCAATTAAACGATTTTCATCCTCACTCCCCGAATTTCTTCTCCCACTTTCATTTGCGCTAACGCCTCTATCCCTCCCACTTCCTCTACCATTACTTCCATCTCCAGAATTTCCATTTGCAGAGATACTCAAGGTATTATATCCCCTATGAGTTGGTAAACATCTTGAGCATGATGAAGTAGCGATGATGAAAACGTCCTGATTAGTGTTAGTTATGCTTTTCGCCAAGACTTTTATCCTTCTGTATAAATGGATAGATAGGCGGATAGCTATATGCCGAGATAAAAAGAGCAAAGAAATATGCAAATAGCAATATGTAATTATGGATGCAGCTTGAATTTGACACGCTTGTGAGGGGTTTCATTGCGATGGGTAGTGAAAAAGGAAGATTGTGAAAATCTTTGATTGAAACGCCGGGTATTGTATGCTATAATGCTGAATGCCTATCCTAATTGCAGCCTGAGAATCGAAAAGAAAATGATATGCGAATGTCGCTGTTCGCTCGCTCGCTCAATTCTTTTGAATATATAAAGAAAACTTCGTCCTCCCACATGAGAGAACTTGTGTTCCGTGTATGGAATTACTCGGAACGTATATACGACTTCTGTGACCTGCGATTCGACATTCCCCTCACCTCCATCGTCGGCAATATCGACGAGCCATCCCGAACGGACGCTACACGGGGAAAGAGTTGTGGTGCTGATCTCATAAGACATTTTTTGCAGCTCACCTTTATGAAATCTCCTATGCTAGCCCAGAAGCTGTAATTGGGCAATTGCCTCCACCCTCTTGCATGTGCGACATTTCGTTGATAGAAAACACCACCGAGGAAATATACTAGTATAGCAATAACTCCTATAATAGCGAAGACAGCACCCGGACCCACAGTCTGTTTGGCAGGTTCGGAGCCTCCGCAAGCAGCTTGTGAGCGCACTTCGAAGAAATAGGCACATTCTTCTGGATCAGTTCCGACGTATGAGGCGGATGCAGTAGCGAGGGGATCTTTCTCGCAATGGAAAGATATTATGCTAGATTTCCGGCGTATGGATTTATCATCATCGTCGTCATCGTCATCGTCCCAGCTTCTTTTTTTGTTCTTTCCTCCACATGGTGATCCATTCGTATACTCTACAACAAGCTTTCTTCCACGGAGTGTTAAATTTCCCGATTGTTGTCTGAGATATGCTGGTTAATATGTTTGCCTGTAACAATGCAAGAAAGATCAAACTTACCCTACGGAATACTTCTTTCCGTCATATTCATAAAAAGCGCTCACATTCTGCCAATGATTTTTGTCTACTCCAACAAAATCTTTCACCTCTTCTACCACTGGCGCGCACACGTTCAGTGTGAAATTTCCTTTGTAATCATACCCTCTTGCATGCCAACTGTCCGTCTTCGCATTTTTGGCAGGTTTCTTCCCTTCTTCTGGAGCTTGTATCGATAATGGTCTCAGATCAAAGAAAGACCCTGTCGTCGATGAAATAGTACATGGGTCTACAGGCTTAGGTTTCTTATCCTCCAAGCCTGCGCCTTCTACTCCAATGTGCAAGACGAGTCCAAGCAGGAGGGCCGAGGGTATAGATGTGAATCGCATGTTGGGTGGTTTCCTGCGGGAATTTTGGAATGGGGTAATCTCTACTATTCTAGGAGTCGAGAACGTCGGAGGGTAGCAATTATGGAAACAAATTGAGCTTGTTGATAAAGCTCGAGAAATTCGACTAAGGTATGATGTTAGGTTGGAGCTTCCTGATGCTTTCCATGTACCGAGGAGGACACATAACGGCAATGCACCAAAAATAAGGTTTGGGCGCTTATCATCACGTGCTGTTGTAGTTCATGAAGCAATTAGGAAGGTGTTCAACATGAAGCCATCTTCCTAGGTGTGTAGCTAATTAAATAGGATAACTGTTAAAAATCAAAGAAAAACATGACATATTGTAACGATAGAAATTGATAGTTATGATTGAAAATTTGAGATGCTGTGGAGTCATCATTGCCTGCAGATGCAGTGTAGCTACAAATTCATAGCAAACTAACTTGAAGTCTTTTGAAGTTTGTGTTGATCAAATCATACATGTAAAGAACATGCTGGTACTAAAAGTTATTACAAGAGTAAGTGAGCTCTTTTGCGGTCAATCAAATTCTAAAAAGCGTCAAAAACTGGAGCTTTCAACCAACCTCCTAGTACTTACTGTAAGTTCCTGGTACTGATGTTCAGCCACTTCAGACCCTCGGGGAGTTATAATGTGGAATGGTTCTAGACATCGAACAACTGCTCCATGAGCATCTTTCTATGTAGTGCCAAGATCAACAGGTGAGTAGACAACGTAGTTCTGTGCCACATGAGCCATGGCACAAGAATAGTCGTCGGCGTTGCGGCAGTTGCCATTAAATTTGGAAGAGTATTTCGGACATAATCTTAACGATAGAACAAAATCATGAATGGAAGTTTGCAAGGTCATGAGATAGTAATATGCCTTCTCCATTGCAAGCTGTCCTTTTCATTTAAACACGTCATGGATCAGTGTACTAGACTGCTAGAAGCGGAAAATCCCCAATAAAGATATCCATTCATTGGCATTCAACGGGTTTGGCCCCCCTATCAACATCGAGGCTCGATATGCCAGAGAGGGACGAGTCGACCGAGGTCGACGATATAAGGCTCGGTGAAAACCCAGCAGGTTGTTTCTTGCTAAGCTAAAGGGCCGTTTTTCGGGTCCGCTCATGAATTAATTCTATAAGGTCCATTCTTTCACCCGGTTTCCAGACACAATGACAGCATCCAAGGATACCTAGAAAGGCTTGGTTGGTGGCTCTGTGAACTTTGTACTCCTCTGGAAAACTTCATTTCATCACGCGGCAAGTAGCCGCAGCTGTTCATGGACTCATAATGGGCGCATGATGGTCATAGTTGCCGAATTCGGACCTCATTCTCTTGACCGAGAAATTGCTGTATCGGTGTGCACTTTGAAAGTAAATCACAGTCGAAAGTGGATGGGGATTTATCCTGAGCTGACGGAAACACTCAATTTTGGCCTCGCAATTCGAAACGTCAGCCCTGATATATTCCCTCCTCGTTGCTCAAGGATTAGTTCGGTATATATTATATATCGATGGAGCTTTCAAGGTCCATGGATCATGAGATATGGACTCTACCGCGTAGCCTTAAAGCCCTTTGATCTTAACTATTTGAGGATATGGAAGCCGAATAATCCAGTCCCACAGTCTCTCCGACTGATCTGCGTTTATTTGGCACATCTCAATTCAAGGTGACATTGGAAACCTTAAAATAACAAAAGTGGGATAGCATTTTGGTATGTCATGGATGATGGACGGTACAGACAAAAATACTGAAGCTTAAAATTGCACACATCTTAATAATCACAGCCTTGTGGCAACTAAATATGTATTGGTTAATTAAAATCAGTGCGACAACAGTCAAACAGAAGGCTTTCACTACAGTGCCACATTCCTGGCTAGACCTGCTGAAATCAGATAGCTTGGTAGATAAGGCTCCGTGGAGATATGCTTGACGTGATCATCTAGCTTAAAGAAAACCCCGGGCCAGCCTATACTTCGCACAAATCACATCTCTCATACCGGAAATGCGAAGTACAAGGGTATTGTTCAAGGTTAGAACTTAGAACTTAGTAGCGAATTTTTGCTTCAGGACCCCAGATATGTAAGATCTTACCTGTAAATGATGAAATTGATGAATCATGAAGCGTGTGCACGCCTGCACGGTGTGAAGAATGTATTAAAGGGATATAAAATGTCGTGGAAGAGGATCAGACATACACGTACAGTATTGACAACTTATACAACTCGGTGGTAGACTGTGGTTTGGACTCTGGAGACTGGAAGATGTGGAAACTTGCTCGTCTGTCGAATCTGTATTGTGAATGTGGAATCTAGCCCATTTAATCAACGCCCGCATCTTTTGTCACTCTTTTTTGGACCAATTATAATTCATGGTGGCGTTTTGTATTGCTCCATTGTCAGATGCGAAGTTGGCCGCTGCCTTGAGAAGTTGAGAAAACTTTCTCTTTGGACGACCTCGACTTACAACGAGCAAGTTGCAGCCGAGTGAAAAGCCACGATAGGTAAGACTCCAATTGAACCTAGGCGATGGATCAGGATGTGAAGTTACCATTTGGCAGGTGATCAAATCATCCATGCTCTGTAATTGTGATTTGAAGACATCCCGAATAATCATTGTGAATTTATGACGGCCACATCCAAATGATGACTTCCAGTCAAGATTCGACCTTTAATGATCAAGATGAATGACCAGATTGCCGGGAATAAACATGGCTTTACAATTTTGATATTGAGGATAATGTCTTGGGAGAATGGGAAGTTTTAGCCAAGTTCGCTGATGCAGTGAGGAGTGGTAAGCACTGGGCAAAGCGGAAGGGAAAAAGGTCCAAAGAGCCATGCAAGCATTTACCATGGCAATGGTAGGATGTAACAATCACCGGTCCCGCGTACCACTCATACATCGTGAGAAATTTCAAACGATGCCAATGTAGACCTTAGTTATGCAATATATCCTTTCAGGCAAATCAATAAATGTGTAGTAGCACAGACAAGCGAAGGGAGAGTGTAATGATGGAGAAGCAATCAGGTCAGCAAGGCCAAATAGATGAATGACCAGTTTTCTCAACGGCTCCTGAAGAGCCAAGCTTTGTAGTGAGGCTGGTGTTGTTGGTATTGTCGTTGTCGGTGGTTCGTTGGCCCATAGAACAGGACTCAAGACGATGCAGATGTCGGTGGCTGATAGACTTATGCGTGTTCAGACCATAATGGATGGAGCGAGTAGTAGTACCTTTTATGGAAGCCATTTAGAAGCCATTTAGAAGGCCATCAAGACGATCAAGGCCATCAATAAAAAAAGCTATAGTCATTAGCACCAAGATGGTAAAAGTATACGACATCCGCGATTCCGCACCTGATTTAGCCTTGCTCACTCTGGGTTAGTTATGCCGAGAAAGAGCCACAATAAGTTTATGTGGAGAAAACATCCCTAGCAAGGTTCCATCGAGTCACGAATCGTGCATGTTCCTCTCCGCCTTTGCTGCAGTTTACTGCGTTTTCCTGCATTTCTCTGCATTTCTCTGCATTTCTCGTACCATGATGGGTTTACATTGTACGGTTGCAATGTCGCTCTATTGATCTCTTCGAGTGCATGTTATACTCACCAAAACAGCAAGTCCCAAGCAGCTCTTTGTGTATGCTTGTCGAATTCCTTACCTTAGCTCATTAGTCCTCAGCTACTCTCAGAGACAAATAGCCCACTGGCACCTACTTTGTAAAATGCTACAGTATGATGTGTTCTACAGTCAGCGAGATTCCGATCACGGTATGGAATCTCAATTCTCCAATCAAAGAGACCGTGCTAATGGGCTCCATATTAAAAATATGTTGAATGGATTCATCAGAACTTCAAAAGTCCTAGTTCTTTCGGTCTTGTGCCTGGCTAACTGGATTCAAACATCATCTGAGATCCCGAGCTGCATCATCATCAAACTGTCATTACCAGCCCTTCTGATAATCCTCGTCGTAGAGTTGACCCTCCCTCTGTCTATCCGTTCGACATTGTCCGTGGGATCGATCATATTTCGTAGTTGGCATATGTATATACATTTCTCCCAGTGAAGGTTAACGACGCCGCTCTCTTAGATAGATGGACGTACTCCGTAGGTTGCCAAGACGCCCTTCACACGGTAACCTTGTATTCCAATTCAATCATGTTCATATTATTGCATTTTTAGATGAATAGCCCGAGCCGCACCAACGCCAACACTGCAAAAATTCTCTTCTCTGTTGGCGGAGTCAAACCTAGTGGATCCCAAACTACCTGGTACTCCTTTACTAGTTGCTAAAAGAATTTCCCAAAAAAATAAAAATGCGTATGAACCTTGGAATTAGAAACATCAAGTAGAGGCAGGGTTCTGACTTGTAGTACTGTACCGTGCTTTCCGAATCGGATCTGATTCAAACCCCTCCCTAACCGTGAAAAATATTCTCCTCCATCTAAAAGGAAGAAGCTCCTCAACTGAGTTTTCATTACACAACTTTTTGACCGAAGTCTCACATTCTTATTACTCTATCTTTTACTCTATCAATCATTTTCCAATACATTGTAACTGTATCAATCTCTATCACGCAACCACCGGTTCACCTCAGGCTCTCAGCCTCATACGCCATCCCTACCTTATCTCCAGTTCCCAGAAATTCGGGAGTCAGTGGAACGGCGCCTATAGGGCCATATTACATCTGATAACGAGTAGTCTATTACTGTTTTTAGACGCAACCTCGCTGTCCAAGCTTCTGTCAAGCATTCATACTGTACTGGCTGTAGGGTGCATTCACTCTTTTAATTCGTTTGATCTGTATAAAAATTTACCGAGGCCAATACCTGGGGCCAACAAAAGGCGGGGTTCAGAATACCATAGTATCACAATTTCTCCCTATTGAAATGGCAGACATCTCAACAAGCATGTCTATCGACGCAAAAGAATCCGTCCGGGAGGGCACAGATGAATCTTTGGATGCCTCTACACCAGAGGCGGAGACGGAGATCCCTCCGGAAAGTGTTGGCCAACAAAAGAGGAAGGGCGGTCGAAAGCCTGTATGTTGAAAGAAGATGCTCAGTTCTGTAGCACCCATTTGCTAACGCGATCCCTTAGATCTATGCTACTTCAGAGGAACGTAAACAACGCAATCGTCAGGCGCAAGCAGCGTTCCGAGAACGTCGTACAGAGTATATCAAGCAACTTGAAGAGACTATCAGAGTTCATGAGACGAACCTTCATAATCTTCAGAATGCTCACAGAAGTGCCGCTGATGAGTGTCTGATGCTCCGATATAAAAACTCTCTCCTTGAAAGGGTTCTTCTAGAGAAAGGTGATTATATCAATTGAGCTTTTTTTTTCCAAGTACAATCTAACTCCTTTGACAGGAATTGATGTCCAAGCCGAACTACGGGCAAAGACAGGAAGTCCTCACCTTGGTCCAACGCATATGCAACAGAATATGGCTCAGCCACCTACTGTTCAGCGTGCCATTATGAATAGACATCATCAAGCTAGACGATCGAACTCGAGCATTGCGCCGAAGCTTGAGCCCGGAGTTTCTTTCCATGCCAATCAATCGCCACAGTCAAGACCTACTCCATCCTCGCATGCGTCGTCGCCTACCACGAGCTCGCCAGGCTTCAACAACCAAGGTGTACTAACTCCACCTTCTTCTGACTCTCAGATGCAGCATCAACAACAGCAACAGCAACAACGCCTTCATGCCGCCAAAACACAAGCGCAGCATGCATTGTCAAATACTACCGGGCTTCTAGTTAATACTAATGTAGCATCGCCATTAGGGGCAAAGGGGCAAGGAAATGGCAATGGTGCGGGTAATACAGGAGGCGCTCCGGGAGCCCCTTCTTATTATCCGTCATTCCAAAATCATATTGAGCAACTCGGCAAGCTGTCCCGTCCCCTGTTATCATTTTCTTTTTTTGGAACTATGTTCGTCCTAGATTGATTCCGTGAGTACAGAACAGGAGTACGATGCGCAAGCCGATATGGTTGACGATCAACCCGAAATCGCAGGGCCCGGCCCTTATCCCGAATCGATTCCCGCTGGTCAACTCAACCAGCAACTCGGTCACCCTCCTCACTCGCAAGGTATGCATGGCGAAAGCACACCTCAAGCCTATAGTTCGATGACGCAGTTACTTGATCCATACGACCCGGTACTCGATATGGACCCCTTCGGTCTTTCAGCAAGCATGCAATTTCCAACTCAATTCTCTTTCGACACGAGCTCAATGCGATGAGCCATCATCGCTCATGATACCCACGGTTGGGCATAATCTCTCCTATGATTTCGGCTGGCGTTCGAGTAATGATAATCGGATTTGATGTCTCGTGGGACCAGGCAATGATGTTTTTTGTGGATTATGGGTTCGGTTTGGGAGCATTTGGGATGGAGTTTAAAAAACAAAAAATGGAAGGGACGGAGCAAAAAAAAGTTTATGAGCAAGAGCTATGGCAGATCTCGAGTTGCTATAGCATAGCATGCATTCGCATGCATTCGAGACGATCGCAGTCATGAGCACGGTCTAAATAAGCACTGTATGTATTGAGCATTTCATTCTCTCACGATGGAGATGGCTTTCACGATGGACAAGGAAAATGTGTAACCATACTTGAGGGCAGAGATGGGCGGAGTAAGTTCAATGAACGGGTATTCCTGCCTGGCGACAACGGCAGGAAAAATAAGCATCCACAAATGGAAATATATTGGATGGTTTCCTTTTCTTCGAGATACGTTTTCCACGGCATTGTCTTTCCTTTTCTAATTGTTCCCTTTTCCTTCCATTATTTGGATTGGTAATCGTTCTCTCATGAATGATGCCATTATTTCTCTTGAAACATACGTTGATGTTGACGTTTTAATGAATGTAAATTGTATGTAATTATGAATGAATGATGATGATACAAGTAAATGGGTGATTGATATGATTAGTTTGATATTGGCTACCTGCTAACTCCACGCAAGAACTTCTGAATAAAACCATTTGATACTTTGCACTGTGATTAATTTCTCCAATAACAGAACTGGTCAAGGTTTGGCAATCTACGACGCACCAATTTTTACTGTAAAAGTAGTCGCAGTGTATTAGAATCCAGAACATCCGAGCTCGCCGCCTCCATGAGATGAGATCAACAAGAACAAAGACAATTGATGAATCATGGCTTAGAACCTCACTCCGTGTTGCACCAACGATTGTCATACCTACATAATACCCATCTACCTATGCACCTATCATCATTGAAGTTTTATCATTTAAAAAGGGAAATGATTCCACAAATGTATTCACCAATCTTAATTTTTCTTATGCCAACACTGCACAACCTTCTCGTGGAAGTTTTCAATCCTGCTATCATTTCTATCGCTTCTATCCCTCTCCATCACTTATCATCACAATCAAAGCAATTCTCGACTTTAACCCCACATCTCAGAAAAATATTGGAAAGCCCTGGTGGGCTGCTCGCTTATATCGAACACTAAACTAAATCAAGTTTAGATTCTTTGTGTACTGAGGAACGAACTGACTTTTCAGCATCAACGACGATTTACAAGTTTACCTTGTTCTCCAACCGCAAATCAGCAATTCTCGAGAGACGGCTTCCTTGTGTTCAGGAATCTGTCAGTCTCGTTTTTTAAACTCACAACCCCCGAATTGTTCTCTCGGTAGCAAAAGCTTCTTCGGAGGCACTCGAGAAGCAGATCAAGATGTCGGGTATCGCTTCCAAGGTAATTATTATTCTCTTAACAATCAACAATAAAGTTTTCATGCAGTTTGCGCTGGAAAATAGATGCGCCGCGGATTTATACACCCATCGATTTTCAATCATTTACGAGTTTCAAGGCTAATATGAATCAATGTAGAACCTTTACGAGCTTCTCGGTACGCACGAATCACTCAAAGTACAATCTGTGAAGCACGAAAACTGACCAAATGTAGGCAACGACCACGAATATGATTCCGACAAGGAGCCAGAGCCACCAGTGAAGGTTGTCGATAAGACTCCAGCCCGCAACACCAAGCGCAATGCTACTGGAGAGGCACCAGCAGCCAAGGCTCCCGTAGCTGATGGACGTGGTGCTCGTCGTGGAGGATACTCCGGAAACGAAGGTGGTTAGTACATAGACAACCTCAATTTGCACACATTATTCCCTCTAACCTTACGGAATAATTGAGCTATTTGCGGTGATAAATTAGAATACTAGCTAATACTATTTCAACAGCATTCCGTGACCGTAACGCTGGCAGCGCCAACAACCAAGGCAAGCCAACCGATGACTCTGTCCGACAAGATCGTCACCCAAGACGTGAAGGTGGTGGACGTGGCCGAGGTGGTGCTCGCGGAGGTGCCAAATTCGACCGTCACAGCCGTGGAGTCGGAGGGTAAGAAATCCCTTGTGATAAAAGTTGGAGCACAGAATATTGACACTCTAAAAGTGATTCCGAGAAGCAAGCTGCTCATGGCTGGGGTGCTACCGAAGGTGGTGCTGAGCTCGCCGATGAGCAAGCCGGTGAAGCTATTGCTAAGACCGAGGCTAAGGAAGACGGTGAAGCAGCTGAGGCCGCCGCTGAGGAGGAGCCAGAAGACAACAGTGTCTCTTACGCTGATTACCTCGCTCAATTAGAAGAGAAGAGAGCCGCACTCAACGCCGCTACCCCTGAAGCCCGTAAGCCAGACAGCAAGCTCGACAAGAAGTGGGCCAACGCCAAGCCTATCGCCAAGGAGGACGAGGAAGACTTCGTCGCTGGAACTGGTGGCAAGGCCAAGCGTGAACGTCAACGCACTCAAAAGCAAGTCGTTGAGATTGATCAACGCTATGTTGAACCCACTGAACGTGCTGGTGGTAGAGGAGGTTTCCGTGGAGGCCGCGGACGTGGTGATGGACCACCACGTGGCGACAGAGGAGGTTTCCGAGGACGTGGTGAGGGCCAACGTGGACGCGCTCGTGGCGATAGAGGCCCACCACGCCAAAGTGCCCCAAGAAACGGAGGAGCTTCTGCATCCATCCAAATTGAGGACCAATCCGCTTTCCCAAGCCTTGGCGCATAAAGTTTCTTTGAAACTGAACCTGCCGATCTTCCACAACATGGCATAACATGATATGTAGAAACGATCACCAAAAATTTGTGTTTTACGCAATCGTTATATGAGAAACAAAAAATTTGATTAAAAATCGGGCCAAAATTGCATTGTGAACTGGTTAATGAAGGATTTTGCTCATAATGAATGTACAGAGAGAAGCTTCTACGAATAACGGGAACGGTACTGGCTCTCAATGATATTTCGTGATGGGACGTTTCTCTTTTCCACTTCAACAACTTGTCTTTTTGTCTTTGGTCTTGCCTTGCGCGGGTGGTGATGTGATGGTCTGGGGTTGGGATCTGGTTACCTGGACTTTTCTTCACATTTCACTTACTTGTAACGGTAGATAAAATGAAAAGGTGTTTTTCTCTATCTTGGTTTGTGGGTCTTCATATGTGTCTGTATTTCTTAAACCTTGGCTCTTTGATGAATATATATCAAGGTGAAAGGGAAGTATTAGGTTCCAGCGCCAATGTCTGTTCACCCATGAAGAGATAGGTACGTAGCAAGAGCTACCAAGCATATGTATGATACACCTGCTGTTTCACATTAAATCTCAAGTACTTGCCTGTATGTCTGTATGTACCGGTATGTATGTAGTCGGCTATAGAGAAAGCATATCCAAGGAATTCTAGGTTTACAAGTCTGAGATGCCCCGAGTATATGAGTATCAAAGTTTTTGTATTCCTTTTTGACGCTTTTTTCAAACTCTTCCAAGTGGGTTACATGGGTAGAAGTAGAGTCTTAATCTTGGGTCGTCTTTGGAAAAGATTTGGTTCGTTTGCCTAGACGGCCAAGCAAGATCTAATAGCTTCTTGAGGGTGTTCAATCGGCTAGCTGGGGAAGTATGGTAAAAGAAAGTACTATGTGGTTGGGTCTGTCTGATAATGAAAAATCATGACCTAGGTGTCTGAATTCTCGCCACTGCCAATGGCAGATAAATTGTGTCCTACTGCGGAAAGCCTCAGTATGGTCGTTGATGTCGGGATCTTTCTGGGGGTTTTGTGGTTTCAACTGCAGTCATTTCCTTGATGTTTAATTGCATGTATATTCCATCATGAATGTTCTGGAAATGATTGATTGGGGGTGTAGTAAAATCAGCTCGAGCATTCACAGGTATTGGTCAAGCCTGGATGTTGGCTTGAACCAACCTGGTGGCTTTTGTAGTGAAAGGCGGATTTTCGTCTAATTATTCCACATCGCTACCATCTTATCCCATCGAGCATTGTTTGGAATCCTTCGCTTCTTACATATACGATTATGGAATGAAGATCGTTGGGACATGCATTCAATCCTGCCAATATACGATGCTTCAAATTCAGGGTCAGAAGAAATTTGTAGTGGATGGGCAAGGTGACCACTGTGGTTAGCGAAAGATAATGAGAATATAAGCCATAGCAACCACAATTCTGACACATACGACCATAGACTGAAGAGAATTGGGCATCCCGTCCGCTCTGCCATACACAAGCTTCAGATCGGTGGATTAGTAGTTGGGTGGGTGACCACCAGCGAATCCCCACTGTTGTATGTTTTTCTTCCTTTTTGTTTTTTGTCTTGTTTTGAGGGGGCGGAGACGAGGAGGTTTTGAGATGTCGTTTTTGCCGGGTTTTGCCCCCAATAGAGGCGTCTTTTTGACACCGTGCTCTGATAGGTAGGATGTATAACTCGTATCAACCCATATGGCGGCGTCGTTGATTTGATCTGTTCTAGAGGTCATCAATCATTTGCATGAGTATTGAGTTTCACTCCCGCTGAACGATTTATCATGGTGAGATTTCTCGTTGCGTGTCATAGGCGTGTAGTACTTTCAATGGCTGACAACTTGAGTATTCCAATTCAACTTCTGATGATGGAATTTTGCTTTTCTGTCTAAATGGATAGGGAATTTGTTATGGGTTTGGCTAGGAAAGTATATACCGACTGTCGGAACGTGAGATGAGATAACAGTATTTGTAATTCTAATGTAACTAGGTGTATCTAGGGCTCAATCTTATTTTAATTTTCTCTTGTATGTCATTTGACTTCCCTAAAATATTGCTGCATCCTTTGAATAGTGATACTGCTGACGTATGGAAAAGGTGGGTGGAAAGACCTTTTGATTAATAACATCATCATGATGAGGAGGAAAGGTGGAAGGTGTTTGATGCTCATTGTGAATCTATGTTGGATGTGTTTTGGCTATTGAGTCATTCGAATGTATTCTTGTGAGGGGAAGTTATCTTTGCCGGGGTGATAGATGGGAAGGGTATGTTAAAGAGGGGACAACGGTCTGTTGTACTTTCTACTCGCAAAGATAAACATTCTGGGATTCAAAACGAATGGCTACGAATACTGCATCAATGATTGGAGATCCTGTATTGGTTCCGAGAGGCTGGCAGAGAAAAATATGAGAATCTTTGCTTCACGGGTTTCAAAAATGGCGGACTTGAGGTGTTCTAGCATCTCTGTTGTCAAGGGGTGGTGGATTCTAGGATCTAGATATGATTTACACTCTTCTGGTTCGTGTCGTGTCAAAAGCTCGAGTGATATAAATACTATGACAGTGTGAAGAAGATTTGTGACTTGCTTATGTGTGGTGTAGCGAGCCTCGCTACTGACTAAACTGTTGTCCAACTTTAGAATATATAGTTAGGCTTTGTAGATAGACTCAATAGATTTGGCTCGTCATTGCTAACCCATGGCCGCTGCTAGACACATGGTAATGAATATTGATCCTTGCATCGTTCTCGTCTCGAGCACAGAAGTTCCATCCTCTGGCGTACTTCGGATGCTTGAGTCTACTGATACGAGTGCTATCCTGACAGCGTCCTGTAAATCTCCTTCATGATCTGAAGCGTCTAATAAACGAAGTTAAAGGACTTAGTGCGAAATTGTTGCTAGGAAAAAATACAAGAAGATGACATAGATATCAACAGAAATGACCCGCATGCAACTGATAGAATATGCTCTAGGTAAGTTTTATTCTACTTCAACCCCCCCCGCCCCTCTTCCAGAAACAGTCACCGTTTCTTTTGACACTACCTACGTATCGCCTGATTCGTAATAGACATATTCTTACAAGGTCAAGGAATACAAAATTTGATTCTACTCACACCAGTAGATTTGCAAGTCCACCAATACCGAACTAGGAGATATCAAGTTATACCACAGATGCAAAGTATGCGTGCATTTCTCTTTATATGCAGAATTTCACCATCATCGAGATATGACCCATGCTGAACTTCCTAACCACGCCCACAAGGAGAGGAGTTCCGAGTTTAATGGCGGCAAAGAAATTAGTGGCAGCGACTCGGAGGATAGTTTCAACTTGGAGCCCTCAGATTTCATTATTTTCTTCCTTGATAGTAGGTAGGCTGCTTTGCAGTACCTCTCAGCCAGACCCTCGGGGAGGAACTCCCAGCAACCGCTATGTGAACAAGAGAAACAAGAAGGGGGGAAAGCATTATATGATTATCCCGAATAAATTTAAACAAAATAATCATCCAATTTTCAAAAGGCTATAACCACTATGCAAGAAGGTCTGATTTACAATATCCAATGCCCAACATCGAGGTCATACTACAAATTTCCACCGAGCTGTCATCTTCATTCACAAGAAGCGCCCATTCCTCCCTCATTCCTGCAGCTTTCTTTGATGTCCTAAAACTACCCAATTCAACTCCTTCATCCCTTCGCCTGAAGGCGTATCTTGAAACTCCCGTTTGAAAGCTGCGAATCGAACGTTCGTACTGTTACTTTTCTAAGATATCAAACACGACACCCGTAAGATCACTAGATCGTATGTTCAATAAATTAATACCCCTGCACCGAACGTTTCATTTCGCTTGATGGAATTGTGAGATCCTCAGGGACCTCAGATTGAAGTGTCCCTTTCAAACAACTATGTGGAAAAAGTCAATACTGGACAGTCGCCCGTCATATATGTATCCAATTCACCCAATGCCTAAATCCAATCTCTATACAATATATATAATTACAACGATAGCTTCTTGTGATCTCATCCTGTCTCATCTTCCCTCGTCTGTCATTATGGGCACTTGCTCAATATCGCCCTGTTGTCTGGAATAGATGCATCATATCTAACATCCCAACCCTACGAGCCATACCGCCTACCCAATACATATCCAATTCTCATATCCATAACCAACCCACCGGAAACACCACTCCCCCATTCAAATTTATATTTACTCCAAAACTCCACCCAGAGCCCCTCCCTTTGAACCCTCCATCTCCTTTCCCCCATTGATATCATATGCCTTCCCAGGTCTCTTCAGCCCCTGTTCTCCATCCCCATCGACAACACCCACAACTTTCTGTTCAATTTCTTTGCGCGAGTTTTCTTCCGAGACGCGTTGCGTTTCTCTGGATGCTTCGTCGCTCTCCCAATCGTAGTTTCCTGCGCCTCCTCGCTGTATGCATAAGTCTGTCAGCTAATCCGTTCTTTCAATTCTCCTCCTACATTGCCATCTTCCTCATCTCATTTTATCTCAATGCCTGCCCCTCTTCCCCCACCCCTCCAAGTCTTCCTCTCCCGCAATAAAAAAAGAAACCCAAAACTCACCCCACCCTTGTAAACAACACTCTGCATACTACTCCTCACATTTCTCGGCGAGCTCGACGGGGGCGCGGGATTAATCGTTGGGTTATCATAATTCGTCAATGTTTGCGTGAGACCCGAATTCACGAGCGAAGCAGGAGAAGTGAGATTGCCTGCGCCGCCGCGACCGGTGTCTGTTTGTATGAGGTGTGAGCTAGCTATCTCTTGCTTGGAATGAGAGAGGGGAGGGGAACAAACGTTGATATTCTGGCGGTGGTCCAGCGGCGCCTTTGGCGCGCAATGCCTGTGAGAGTAAGGAGGGAGATTTGTTCTGCTTGATGGAAGAGGAGGAGGATTGGGCTTCGAGATCCTATTTGCGGGTTGAATTAGTGTGTGCTTGGTGTGTTTGGATTGAGAGAATGCGAGAAGGCGAAGATGAAGATGAAGCAGTTCTGAACGATGCAGGAGAGGGATGGAAGAGAATACACACAGAAGTACCATTACTCCTCTCTACATCCTGTTTACTATAGAAATTCCCCGCGCCCCCTCGCCCTACTTTCTTATATGGTTCTTGGGACATCTCTTCTTACTTTCAGCTTTGGAGTTTCCTGCTCGTTCTTCTGCTTTTGAGTATATGTTTTAGGTGTGAAAAGAAGAAATCCCGACAACAATGAATGGATTATCACTATATATGATCAATTGAGTGAGCAATCAGTGGTGGTCGCAAAGAAGCTGGTAAAGAAATATCGATATTGGCATCAACTCGAGAGAAAAAACTATGACGATTTTCCTGTGTTTTCTTTCTTGCAAGATCATAAAATCATAGATAAGATAGATAACATTTCCCACTTCTCATCAGACCTTGACTCATTCCACCTCCATCGTCCAAGCAATCAATTACTCTCCTAGGAATTTAACTTTCTGGGCATCAACGGTTTGTTTTTTCTCACCCAAAAGCTTCAAGAATGAGTTACCTAATACCGTCTATCAATCTGAAATAGTACACACCCGGAGATTTTGCACGCACATGCAAAGAAGAGACCCCAGTGATGATCTTTTCCTTCTTTTTTGGAAATACCGAGAGCACCTATTTGATCATTTGGCGGGGTAATTTGTGTGAGGGGTAAACAGAGGGCTTATTTAATGTGCATTTGGTGCATTTGGTGTCTCGTCCAAGTAAAATACGAGTGTATCCATATAAATTATACATATGTGTCTTCTGACCGGAAAGGGAATGTGAATATGAAAGACCGTACTTCGTTACAGAATGCAAGCAAGCAGACAAGCAGACAAGCAAGAATTGACAGCTACTGGATGCCAACAATGTAGTGCAACCCATTTTTAGCCATGTTGTACAAATTCTGCAGTAGATGTTTTCCCCTCATCACACAATGGCTTGAAGAGAATTTTCGGGGTTTCTTTTTCCCATATTTCTTCTCCAATACAATACCCTAAGCCTCTTTCCCAAGATATTTGTAAGAAGAAGCTTTTGCGCACCGAGATAACGCCTCCTACGCACCCCTCTCTCCTCTCTTCCCTCCTACACCGGAAGAACCCCCGTTGGATTTATCAAATACAGTGTATATATCTCACGTGTGTGGTATTCCAGAGTTTTGACCTCCTGTGGCAGTGCTGGAAAGCCGACAGAGCCGAAGGGAGATTCTTGGTTGATGCTGTAAGATCTTAGTAAGAATTCTATCGGTTTACTGTGCAGACCACGTCGTTCTAGATTGTGCAATGCGATGGTGCGGGTACCATCGGGCTGTCTTGTTGATTCCCCGAGGTAGAAGTCGAATGAGTATGTATGATAACGTCAGTGTGGATCCATTCTGTTGGATGGAAGGTTTGAAGATGGATGGAAACGTAAGGTCAATTTCTCACGGAGTAAAGAATACCTACCGAGACGACGAGTGATGGCTGCTAGCATTGCACAGCGTGTGGCACCCATAGGGTGTGTCTATTGGAAGAAAAAAACCAAGTATATCGCCACTCACCACAGCACATAAGATGTAAGAATGCGTTTCAGCGATGAGACGTTATGGACCACAGAAGTAGAATAGAGCTTGAGGTTAATGCCACCCTATGCTACTATCACCCCATCACGAATTGAAGTGGAAGGCTTCACTATAGAATATCAACAACCCATCCTTTACTCCGCCATAGAAGGTATCACTCACCCCATCCCCATGTATTGTGTGCTGCCAGTCATACAGATACATCCATGAAAGGTAACATGATCCTGCATTAGCAACCACCATTTTGACGCCCATACATGATGGATGAAGCAAGGATTAATATTCTTTCTTTGTGTTCCAAATTCCATCCATGGAAGAGGTTGAATCGGACGATGTTTCAAAAGATAATGAGGTAGAAGATCAATGGATATATAAATATGGAGAACCTTAAAACAAAGTCATCTCTCAGAACATGCATATCAAGTTCAAACCACGGAAACCGTAAATTGTTCCCAAATTCTCCCTTCACGATCAAAAATATAATATCCAGGAAGCTTGGTGGTCACAAGTAAAGTCTTGGGCGCATCCCAAAATTCATCGTGTTCAAAGCCACAGACCAATCTTAGAATCTCCAAGATCTCTCTTCAATTTTTCTAGAGTCACACGAAGGGAGCACCAACTGTTATCAATTAATCACTAGCCGTCGATTCTTCAGATCTAATTGGAAGTTTAGAATTTCCCAATCCATTGTTAGAAATCAATTTAGGATTTATACTCATTGAATGGGTAAAACAGCAAGCTATGGCTGATATTTTGCTGGATATTTCCAGCTGTCCCCTCCCCGCCCTGAAATAGAATGATAAAACCCATGCGAGCCATGCCTGTAGCCGCTGCGGGAAGTTCTTAGAGAAGGAAGGTGATCGGCACAGTTCATACTGTTTTGTTGTGTAGGCTTGCAGCGAATAACAAATGGGTTTTAAAGGTCGTGGGGATAGATTTTTGTATTTGTTCGATCCCTGATATTGTTTTATCCTTGAGTTAAGGATGCTTTGCTTAATTCGCTCACGCCATTGGTTTGTGTATCCAATGAAATGGTTTCAAGATACAATCTCGAGATAATAGACCGAATATGCATTCAAGAACCAGGGCATATTTGTATCTTTATGCTAATCAGCGCGATCTATCCATCTACGAAAAATAAGCAGCGATGATCTTTACCCCCTCGAAGGAGAGCATGTGCATGGTAGACCAGGGATTGAAAAGATCTAGAACCATTCTCTCTGCTCTTCCATTTGCTCCGTATAATCTTTTGTTCTCTCGGAATTCTCTCATTCTCACTCTCATTCACATTGTCAGAGTGAGAAGTTGGAGGCGAAAATTCGAATTCGGCTGGGTATTTTGTGCACGCGGGATGATGATTGTTTGATTTTTTGATATTACGGACGGACGGCATGACTGATGTCTCGGCGCAGGAACGAAGATTCCCATGTCGGTGGATGCAAAGAAAAAGAAAGGCAGCAGAGACAACAAATGATAGCTGAGTTGTACCTTACGTATGCTTCACTGTCCACGCGGGTCATCTTACCTCATATTATCAGGTCCAAAAGCAATCTTTGGATTATCAATGCTGTAGAATGAACGTAAGAAAAACAAAAGTTTCCCAGCGCTTATGAAATGAACTCGGTATCTAAATCTGTACTGTACTGTGCAAAATTGATCAAATCGTTTCGCTTTGGCTCAATTCGTTCCCCTACTCGTGTAGGATGGCTCTGAGGGAAGGAATTAAAATTGCAGTACCTATTGTTAAAGTTTGCTAAAGCAAAAGCAAAAGCAACATGGGAAGATTGAAATTCGCATATGGAAGGAAATCGTGTTGACAGGTCTGAGGTTGAGTAGCCGAGGAAATTTGGGTAGGGTTCTTATCTCAAGCTTCTAACGGAGCAGATACGAGTGGGTAGATACGAGCAGGTAGCTTCGATGGAAATGTAAATCTGCAATGTGCAGACAGGTGGTAGAAATTCAACATGAACATGGAGTTCTGAACTGACAATAAGGCAATAAGGGGCATATAAATGGGTAGGCAGGGTAACCTCCTGAACCTCCTGAACCTCCTGAATATCTCCTGAAGATTTATTTCTTATCAATTCATCAAAATCTGAATCAACGTCATGGTATTCTGTATGGAGATTTAATTTAAAATAACCTTCGGTATGAGTTCATCGGGCCCAGTCCATCAATATCCAAAATAATTTGTGCGTGCCATCGCGGCTACGATTGCGCTTGATATTACTATCAATCCATGTTAGTTGCATCCACACTTGAATTTATTGATATTGATAATATTGATACCAACATTTGGAAGGGGGTAAGATGTATATCCAGTTGAAAAGGAGAAGAGACCTGGAGAGGGCAGAAATGATCTTGGGGGTGGATAGAGAGGAGTAATTTCTCCAGTCTTAGGATATTTATTCCAGAAATGTCTAGATAAACCGCGTATACAATTTACTCTAGCACCTCTCGCACAAGCACGGGAAAGGAGGCGAATACTCGCAAGCCAGGTGAGATGATCAAACCTCGCTATGAATCTTTACACTGCCTCTCTACCTATATGTTGGTTGCCTAGGTAGATATGTCACGGATCCCTCCTAAATCTTGGTTGTGGGTTAAGAAGAATCAGACATTCAATTCATTCTACTCTATGGGTACCGCGGTCCATGATTTGGAATCCCCCAAATTGCAAAGCCCTTTACTTTTAAGAACAGATTGAGCGAGTAAAGGCTTTACCTCAACTTCTTATATGCATGTATATATATCCATATATATATATACCTTACCCTTGCCTGATTCACTCAATCCATTCATTTCCTTGTTCTTAAATTTTGGTATGCATTTCGTAGGGAAGTGCATGTGTGACACTAAAATGCGATGAATGTATACGTATGGGTGTCTGGTGATTCGCATCCAGAGAGTAGTAGATCAATCAATCAAGGTCAACTGAGAGAAAGATTTCCAATGCAATGAACGGATCCAATTAATAAAGTGAATGAACAAACAGACAAAGAAACCTCGAAAACGATTCTCCTCTCGCTGCATTCTCAATTGGGGAACAAAATGTATTATTTATTTGATGCCTGGATTTTTTCTTATCTCAAATAATCTGTTTTGCTAAAGGCTATTGACCTTTCTCGATATTCCTCCTCGTCTCCTCATAGCTGACATAACACACATGCCACACGTTTCTTTGTTCTGTATTGCATTGCTCGTTGCACATCACCTACCTACCCATTCATTGACTGAAAGCGATTTCTACTATCTCTTGCGTCTTGCGTCTTGAGAAAAGAATTGGAATAAAATTCAATTACCATTATTTCCCTCCTTCCTTCCTTTTGATGTTCAGATAATTTAACACATTTACCGTTGTTGTTATTATTATTATTTGCATTTCAATTACTCAAAGTCAGCGTTTAGCACTTCACTATCTTGTCACACGCACAACGATCTAAGCCTTAGTACAGTGTATCAATCAACTTTCGACCTTAGCATCATCCATTCCCATACACTACTCTGTGCCAGGGGGTAGGGGTAACCGTGAAATGGACTAACTGACCCCCATTTATTCACCATTGGAGAAGCCTCCGACTTACGGCTTGGTCAGAATTTAGAAATCCTCTGTCTCTGTCTGTACCTACCTGGGTACCTGGGTAGTCGGTGGAAGACTACGAACCGGCCCCGGAACTGGAAGACCAACCAGAGGCTTGATAGTGGGACGACTCCATCAAATCGAAATCGAAATCGAACAACATCCTGATAATACACTCCCTAGTCGGTATAGTAGGTGTAGTAGATAGTATCGACCTGTCTACCTTCCTACTTCCTAGGGCGGCCACAGATATCAATATCAATATCAACATCAACAATTTACAACACTCGACGAACCTAGTAATCCATCCTATCAAACCCAATTCCGACTTACCATTTTGTTAGTTGCCATTCAGACCCCAGTCCAAGCAGTGATTCATTCCCCCAAAGAGAACACACATACGACAGAGAAAGGAAAGTGGAATCCCCAGGAAGGAAAAGGTAGAGACTAGCAAGCAACCAAGCAACCTAAAATTGGTACCAGATCTACTGTTACCGCAACTTTTTTTCCCCTTCCCAATCTTTCTGGATATTTCTACGATTTTGCACAAATTCAATTTGCACAATCCCTCAATCTATCAGAAGTCGTAGCAGATATTCACTCATTCTACTTCGGGGGTCAAAAAAAAAAGAAAGAGTAACAAGCAAGAGAACCTGACTTGTTATCTTCTTCTACGTATAAACATACCTTCATCGAAACATTCAGCACAACAAGTCTCTCAGTGGCCTCCAACGGAAACTTGCGAAACCCCGCTGGCCTGCATCGTCTCAGCCATTCAATCCTCCGTTTAGTCCTGGATTCATCCTGGTTCTAAACATTTTTATTTCTCCATTTCAACTGCGACAAATTTCCAAACATCTTTTTTACTTTCGCAGATTCCCTTACCTTGCTGCTCTCTCTGAACAATAATTTGTTTTATGAAATTCACTCTACAGTCACTCAATACTTCCTTCTTTTTGTGCTTTCCCAATCACTCAATTTGCTCTCGCCTACAAAGAACCACGCGGTCCATAGCTGGAGCTCGAACCCGACCAATTTACGAAACCAATCGCCAATATTCCATCCCATTATTTTGTCTCGCTCTTATATTGTTGCTTATCATAGCTTCGAGGCTTGAAGGTCGGTTCTGCGAATTCGAAAGTGGAACAAAGGAAATAAATATTGTCAAGATGGCATCTTCTAAAGTGATTACCTTATTTCCCTCATTACATACCAGCGTCATCTATTTATAGGAACACTGCTGATCATTCCCATCTATCTCACAGGAAATTCAGCATTCTTCGAGACCCAGCCAAGGCCGACTTCCATCACTCTCTACAAATTCGAGTTCCTATCCACGACAGTCTCATACAAGAAATCACTCTCATTCAGTATCGGCAGGATCACTTATACCGAGCAGCAGGGTGACTCGACGCAAAAGTGTATCTTCGAACGTTGCGAGTAATGTTAATGCACTTCTAGCTGCAGCGACAGCGAGTGAGGTTGGCGATAATCCTTTGGCAATGCCAATTTCTACACGAAGAGCAACAATGAGATCCGGACCTATGGGCAGTTTACCATCTCCACCATCGAGCCTGCCAACTCATAGAATTAGGTTGACTATGAAGTCGGGGCGTGGAGAGAGTGCAATTGACGATGACAACAATGACGAGGAAATGGAGGACGAAGAAGACGACGAGTTTACAAAGAATAGAATAAGAAGAGCGAGCGAAGGATCACAACTTTTGAAAGATGGCAAGAAGGCCAATGCCAATGATCTCAAGTGTGACAAGTGTGGAAAAGGATACAAGCACAGCAGTTGCTTGTCTAAGCATTTGTTCGTGCCCACCATCCTTTCCTATCTTCCTCCACATGGGCTTCAGCGCGGAAGCTTTGTGTGATAGTGTTGTGAATTGTTATTAACTTTTTGTTTGCAGATGGGAACATACACCACAATGGTCCTACACCTCGAAATTGTTGATCTCAAAGCATCAACAAGTACAGCTGCTAGAAGCGGCTGCCGTCCTTCTTGGAATGAACCAAGATTCCGTCAATACTCCACCGGACTCTGCAAAGGACCCTCAAAGTGATGACCAGGATTCTGCATCTAGTCTGGGTGACCATGAGAATGATCGTGCCAGCTCCGCGGATATGACACCACCACCTGCGGATATACGACACGCATACGGTGGTAGTTCGTTCAACGGAGCAAGGATACACGCTGGAAGTAGTGACTCTTATACCATGTCGGATAGGGTACGTTACGGTGCCAGCGTTCCAGTCGGCTTCGGTCTTTTCCACCACCAAAATTATGAGCGTCGCCCGCCCTCTTCTGGAAGGAATGAGAATCAAGAGGAAGAAGGATTGACAGCAGCGATGCAGAGCCACGGACTTTCAAGCGGCTTGCCAGATGATATTCCTCCCGTACCTGGAATCCCTGCTGAATATCTAAACGATCTTTCAGCAAGTTACACACCCAGCCTTCGCCCGCGGCAGAGGGAAAGCTTTGCCAGAGGAAGCTATGACCGTCATCAACTCCATGGAGACGGAGATGTGCAAATGGACGATGGCGATGAGAGTATGGGAGATGAGGAAGATTATGATCAGCGTTCCCGAGGTCGTTCTGATGAAGACGATGATGGTGTTTTCGGTCATATGGAGGAATAACTGCCAGCAAATCTAGATGTGCCCATCGAAGTAACTTTTCAATTGGCCATTGTGATTATTTCCCTTTTCTTCTCCTGTAGTAGCAATGTAATAAGTAAATACGGTCGATTCTTAGCACCAATGGGTGGAGGTTTGATCCACTGAGGTTAAAACTAAGAATCGGGTTGATCTACCAGCACAATAAAAACAAGTGTTATCAAATGAAATGAAGATACTCAACAGTCAGACATGCAAATTCTTGATCTCAAGGCCACTTGATGTCAATTTTGATGGTAAATACAATAATCGCGATGGTGGTGACGATATCGATGTAGTCAAGAGTGGCATATTGAGGTATATTGTATTGTCAAGCACGCAGCTACTTGCCAGTACTTTTTCAAAAGGATTGAGTTTCCCCTTCAGTTAGCATCACTGGGTTTGAGGTTGTTAGATAGCACTTGCTGGACATTGGTTGGGTAGGGTGCGGCATGCTATCTAGATCTGGGATTAGGTTTCTTGACGTGGAAGAAAGAAGTTGGCAAATAATAATTGGGCGTGCGGTAGTCATAAACGGAGCTGATGTAGAGAGAAAAAGCAAACGAAGCTATTGTATAGTGTAAGGTTAAGAAGAAAGCAAGGCAAAACAAAATATCAATTGAAATTTAGTTTTCAACAACTTGAAGCAACACGACTTGACTTATTTAAATTAGAAATATCAAAATTTTCGATGTGGATACCAATTGAAAAAAGTGAGAAAATTGTAATGAAAAACTGGTGGTTGGCAGAACGACTCTTGTATACAAGGAACTGGATTGATGATAGCTCACCGGTAGTGACGTCTTGGTGTCCAAGCTCAAGCTGCATCATGCAGAGCAAGCAAAAAATTCGCATGGGCGGAACATAACTCTACAATTATACATCAAAAGAATCAATTCAGCGATATAAAATCAAACCGTCAAACTCAAAATTTCTGTTGGTTCTTGATCAATAAAAGAAAAACTGAAAAGTGAAAAGAGTCTTTCATACTTGTGGGATAAGCGCGCCAGCTCTAGGAGACGCGTTGGTTTTGTTTATTTGCTGCCGGACCGAATTGATAGGAAAACGACAGACGGGTATGGAACTTCATTCATTTATATAATCGATCAAACTTGGTTATTTACAAATGCATAGGGCTTTAACGCATAAAACGATTCTGAACGAAACACGCCAAAACGAAAACAATAATAGTAAGGGAAAAGAGGAGAAAATGGCTCCAGCAACGAGATCATTAAGAAGAGATAAGGTGGAGAGCTTAGCGGACAGTACGGAGGCTGCAGCGGATCAACTGGTCAATGGAGATTTGAGCCATCTGCAAACAGTTGATGATTTGGATGAATATTACTCGAAGAGGGAGGCAGCGAAAAGAGAGAATGATGAGAATTCAATGCTTGTCAAGTCAATGCTCGACGACTCTGGATTCTCACAGCGGAAACCATCGAAGTTGCCAGATCTACTGAGGTTCCCCTTGGTTGTAGTTCTCAGTTTGATGGGAAGTGGGTTGGCTTATAGTTTGCGTGCGAGTTACATTGAGGCAGAGGAGTTGGGAAGCGTTAGTAAGAGGTATCAGGGATGGGAAGAGGCGGCCGGGTTGGTTGCGTGGAGGACTATGGAATTGGCATTAGGTTGGTTTGGCAATTATGATGGGTATGATTTTGCGGCTATGACTTTGTTGTCTCGTGGTCCTCCAGTAAGTTTTTTCTTCTTCGAATTTTTGCCCCACTACCAATTTGCGCTCGTAGTTGTGATGAATATATACTGATTTTGGGGATCTAGTTGTATCTTCTAAATGCATTCTATGAAGTTAGCGTGAAGACTGTTGTGTCATCTCTTCTGATCGATACCCTCACAACCTATATTCCATTCCGATTACTTCGACCTCTTTCTCCCGCTCACGCAGACGCTCCATCTGTACCAAATCGAGATATTACTTCAGATATTCCCGTTCAGATCATTACCACACTCCTAGCGGCATCTATCTACAGCGTCACGCTCTACGGTGCATACATGTCCTACATGCCGATTTACCTTGCTACCTATTTTGAAGGTATCCCATCTATTGCCGCCGCTCACTCTGCGACTCCCACTTCTCTCCTTCCCGTTATGTTACTCTTAGGCCTCGCAACACGTTCGTTTATTTTCACACCAGTTACAGCTACCAAGCCTTCAGACTCAGTACCTCCGCCATTCAACCCTGAAACTGCTACGTTGGAGGAAACTATTCTTTACAACTTGTGGGGCTATTCGAACAAAACTAGAATTATTATCAAGAGAACGGCTACTTTGATGATGATCACAGGTGTTAACACTTTTTTGCAAACGTATGTTACTGTTGAGGGGGTTGAGGCGCTTGGTGCTGTGGCGTATTCGGGTATTTGGGTTGTGGCTGCGGGAATTTGTGGGGGTGTATTGGGGTTTGTGGGTGCGGTTTAGCAAGGAAAGTGTGATGCAGTTTTGATGGCTTGACGTTGAGAGAAATCGGAGGTGGGTACATTAGGGGAGATGAAGGAGAGAATTACTGTACATGGAAGAAGACGCATATGGATCTTGCTATTTCCTCTTTTTGGGATTTATTGATTTGGCGGAGTATAGCTGACGGGTTGAAGCGAGACCTTTTTGATTTGTTCACTGGCTTGAGATACAGGGGAATATGTTCACATGTTTACTTATCGACACGGCGAGAAGGGTTAGGGGATCAATCTACTCATCCGGGGGGGGGATAATCATAAACACATTCGAGTAATAGTTGGCGGGTGTGATGATTTGTTTTACCGTATTGTATTGTATTCTTTATGGTTTTGATTTCTTGAAAAGGAGCGTAGATGATTTTGATGGATGTTCTATGCCGAGATCAAAGTTATTTCTAAAAATAGATGCATGTATTGATTCCAACAAAGGGGTATGTATGGGGTACATCTACACATCTACACATCATCCAAGAATGAAGTGAATCTGGATTGAAACTTTTATTGTATTGATAGGTACGTGGGTACTTATAGATACTTTGATAAGTGATATTGTAACTGTCCATGTGTTATAGGACTAGTCTGACATTTGAGATGGGAGAGTAAGCCGGCATTTTATTCCTTTCAGATCATACTGTGTAATCTTGTGACCCATGGCTTAACCGCAATTTCAAGACAAGAAGGGGGGAGGGGGGAGGGGGGAGGGAAAGGGCTGATGTGAATAAAGGGTGAAATGGTAAATCGTAAATGGGAAGGTGCAAACAATCATTTTAAACGGATCAGATTATAATAAAACATATTGATAATCACTAGCACTGGAGCATTAATTAAAATATTCATCATCTACATCGATTCCCAAAACAACCAAAATACATCCATCCATCAATTTCATATTCCATACACACACGCATTCAAGGTGGTTTTACCAGTTTTACCAGTTTTACCAGTTCAAGCTTCCCTTTCCAGTTGATTTTATTCATGATCAGCTCCAGCCATCAAATTCAGCCTCCGATACCTACCTACTTGACTCCTCCTTTCTATATGATCTAGATACCGTCCAGATCCCATCCGTCCACTTTGCCACGGCCACGGCCACGGCCACTGCTCCTACTACTGTTACTACTGCTACCACTGCTACTTTCTTCTTATCTATTTTTTGGGTTTGGCACATCTGCCTACTTATTACCTACGGTGGTACTTATTACTGGTATATCTAAAATATCACGAAACAAAGCCTTGGAACCCATGACATCTTTTGGCATATTTTATAATGAAATATGTAGGCTTCGTAATACACCAACCCAAATCTAGGATCACCTAACTGTCTTTGATTCGATTAAAGACGTATTTTATTCTGGTCGTCGACTTACCTGCCTGTTATTTGCCATCACTCTCAGTATTTTATCACGGTATCTGCAATTACTACTGTACATACACACATACCATCTATCCACTCATTCATTCATTCATCCATCATCTATCCATACACACAAACTCCCTTTCAGAGCCTCATCGACATCATCGCGTCTCTTCTGCTCCAAACTAAAACAACTTTCGACCCGACCAAATTAGAGAAGAAAATAGCATCCGACTTTCCCAGACAAATATGGCATCAGATGCATCCAGAAGGTATGTTTTTGATAGACGCTCTCTTTCCTCCCCCCTTTTTTTGGGTTATCTCCTATTTCCTATATTGTACTTATTTTTACCCTTTTTCCCCATAACTACTACCGGTACCTTGATACTATTTTGATCTACCTACGTAGATACCTACATTAGCTGTTTTCATAGCTCCCCCTCCCCTCCACAAAAAGCACGTGCATTTTTTATGTTATGCTACGATATGCTACATGCTTTTTTTTATTTTTCCTTGACTTTTGGCTTTGGGTTTTGGGCTTTTGCTTTCCTGTTCCTGTTCCCGCCGCTTTGCAAGAAAAGATGGGGGCCGATTGGGGGACCGATTGGGGGGCAGAATAATAAGAGCCAGGCACAAGCAAGCAAGACCCAAAGATTATAAAGGGCAAAAAGGGAGAAAGGAAGAAAGGCCAAAAAAAAAAAAAAAAAAAAAAAGATACAAGAGACTCAAGCCAAAAAATCATCGGGAAAGAAAAGAAAAGAAGAAAAGAAGAAAGGGCCCAAAGTCCCAAAGTCCCAAAGTCCCCAAAATCCCAAAATCCCAAAATCCCAGAATAATACCTGCCAATGATCGCAAAGTAGGCGTTAGGTAAGGGTTTGGATTGGTGACAGTATCGCGCTTTACAATTTGCCGATGGATTTTCGCGTTCTTAGTTGCTTTCACGACAAATTATTACTACACCACACACTACACTACATGCCTACCTACTAGTACTCCGTACTATTTCGGTCTATATTTCTTCAATTGTCTTTTTCTTACCTTTCATTAACAATTGACTTTCGACACCTTTTTTTGACGACATACACTGGATTCTGGAATTTTTTACTAATTTGTTTTTTCTTCTCTCTTTTAGATGGCTTGATGAGTCAGGTATTTGGAGCTGTCGAATCAAGGTCCCTCCACAATCGCATGTCGATAATTCAAGAGCAGTCGATAATATCAATTCCAACATTAACTCTATCAACGTGGCCCCAAATAACACAATGGATACCGCTCTGGAGATGACAAGTCCCGGCCGCAAGGCCAAGCTCGCGGAAACCATTCAATCCATGGCAAACTTGAATAGTAACATTGAGAACATGGAATCACCTATGGATCCGGATGCCCAGGCAACAATCACAGACTTTCTCGATTTTACGGAATATCTACCTTCGGATTTGGTTCGGTCACTGGCACTTATTAGTGACCTCGATGAGAAATATGTCAATGCTTCATCGAACTTGAATGACTTGACGAAAACCTATGGTCACCTCCCCGATCTTCCTGCCGATACAAAACCTGACCCTGTCTCTTTGCGAAAGGATATATCTACCAGCTTGACTGATGCTCTCGGTGCGCGTACTTTGGCTTTCGCAGAAGCATCACATCTGGTTGAAAACGTGGAGAGACATTACAAAAGGGCCCAGAATATATTGGCGAAGCTTCAAACCATGGCCGAAAACTATCCCGAATCTCGAGAAACCAGTCCTGTTCCGCAGAAGCCAAATTCACCTGTCGCAAATCGTGTGCCAGGAAAATTACTTTTGCGGACTGGAAACCCTGACGGTCGCATGCGTGTTCGCAAACGACGCGCGCCAATCATCACTGTTCCTGGTGAGGTCATGGCTCCCTATGAGCTCGACTACGACTCTTATGATTCGTGCAGTGATGATTCGGAATCCGACGTTGGTCCATCCACACCACGTCGACAGACACCTGCGAGATCCGTATCAGTCAATCCTAAGATCAAGTTGAAGGTCAAGCCACCTAAGAAAGAGAAAGTACCAAAAGCCCCCCGGACACCAAGGCCACCTGGAGTAATGGGAACAAACGTACATAGCGCAGTTGCCGGGATATCGACAAGTAACGCACTAGCGAAACTTCAGCCTCCACCACCGGATGCGAAAGCGGGAACCGAAGATGCGCCTTGGCTTCAGTTGACCGCATGGGAGCTTGCGAAGCTCAGAAAGAGAATGAAAAAGAATGCGGTATGGAGCCCGAGCGATACAATGATCGCACGTGAATTAAAACAGTTGGGACGAGGAATAGAAGCGTATCGTACTGCAAAGAGTAAGGCTGACGCTGCAGGACAGCCTTTCGAACAATCGGTACCACCCCAACTCACCGGGAAGACAGTTATCGCGGAAGGTGCTATAAGTGCAGAAGCCTTAGGCACAGAGGAGATACAACTTAGTAATCGTGGTATGAAGCTTAACGAAGCCAAGAAATTAAAAAGAGAGGCAGCCGCAAAAGAGCTTGCCAAATTGGCAGCTGAAGAAGCTGAAGAATCCGTACGAAAGATGACAGAAGCTGCTAGTACAGTAAAGAGCCTTTTTGGGAATCATCCCGAAGACGAGAAGAAAGAGAAAGAAAAAGAGAAAGAAAAAGAGAAAGCTCCTACTAAAACACCTAAGAAGCAGCCAGCATCGAAAAAACGAAAACGCGAGTCTACCATCGAAGATATAAAGGCGAATGGCGACGCAAGCTCGTCAATTATAGATGACATAACTGACACGAATGATGCTCAAGGTGATAGAGTGAATGAAGTAGATTCTTCGAAATTAGGTAAGCCTCAATTCAAGAGAACGAAGACTGAAACCCCGGTTCCACCCCCTCATCCCATTATCACAAATGCCACTCCCCGGGCAACTCCTGTACCAACTTTGGAATCTGCCGTATCCGTGGCATCTTCCATTGCTCTGTCAGTACCAGCTACAGATACACCAATCAGTTCTACTCCGATTGCATCAGCAACGGCTACATCACCACCAAAATCCTCAACGCCAATTCTTCCTCCGGGTGCGGAAAAGAAGGAGGCCAAGAAAGAGGCGAGAAAAGCAGCGGCTGCTGCTAAAAAAGAAGCCAAAGAAGCCGCAAAAGCAATTGTGGAATCGGAATTGGCAGAAAAGAAGGAAGATCAAAAATCGGAAAAGCTAGAGAAGACAACTAACACACGTGCTACTCGAAAAGCAACTCCGGTCGCTCAAGTAATTGAACCTACTACACCACCAGTATCAGAACCCCTTCCAACTAAAAGACCAACGTCTTCTCGTGGTAAAGCAGCCGCTGCAAAGGAGGCGGTAGCTGCCGCCGCTATCAAAGCAGAAGAGCCCATTTCTGCAGCTCCTATGCCAGCAGTATTAGATCGCCCTAGACGTACTAGCACAGCTCGTAACACGCCGGCACCAGAAACTCGTCAACCGAGTAAAAGAGCAAAAAGGCCCGCTCCAGGCGTTGTGACTCTTACTACAGAAGGTGGATCTACTGCTGTAAGCGTTGGCAAGAGACGTGCTGCTCCACGCAAAAAGGCAGGACAGAAAAAGGAAAAAAAGGATGGAAGAGAAGGCAGCGCGGTTCAAGAAGTTTTGGATGAAGTAGATGATGACGGAAATTTGATTGATCCAAACGAACAGAGATATTGCATTTGTAATCGGGTTAGCTTTGGCACGATGATTGCTTGTGAGAATGATAATGTGAGTTTTCCTTTCCACAAGAGGTCTGTGTCTTGGTTTGTATGGAACGAGGAAGAGAGGAGGGAATAGGGAGAAGTATAGATAACGCGAGACTAATGATTGATTGATAGTGCGAGAAAGAATGGTTTCACTTAGAATGTGTGGAAATGACAGCTGTCCCTCCTAGAACCACTAAGTGGTACTGTCCGGATTGTAGGATTATTTTGGGAATTGGTGAGAAAGGGGAGGTCAATGCTAGAGGGAGGAAAAGGTAATGGCTGGGCTGAGATGATAATGGGTGGTAGCTTTGGTGATTGGCTGATTAGCTAATATGGAGTTTACAATATGGCTGGCTGGCTGGTTTGATTGATTGATAATAATGACTTTGGGAATTGGAATGATTGCATATTTGCTTGCATGCAACAAAGGCGATGGGTCATGAATTCATGATGTTTTCCTTGCAATCTTAGTCCGGAGAGTGTATGATTATGTATATTGTATGGATGGGAGGTGGGAAGTTGGCAGGATGATTTTGTGATACTCTGTTCGATCTGCTGGCTGGCCGGCTACTTGGTTGGTTGGTTGGTTGGCTGTTTGTGTGTGGATGTGTATAAACAAATAATATCATATGTACGAGTGGATAAATGTAGAGGTTTAATGGAAGTGTATCAACAATTATAGTGGATATGATATTTTGATACAATAGTTTTTTTTACTTATGTGTTATGTATTCTAGATATGATGCCAACAGCGCCACCCTAACGTTTCCTCATTAAATAAATCCCGGAACCTCGATATTGAATTTCTCTCCGTTAGCTCCCCAGCGCGAAATAGATCCGCCGCTGCCGAAGAGGAGATCGAGTTTGTGTTCGCGGTGCCAGATGAATCTCTTCTTCTTTCCGGGGAGGGCTTGGATGAAGTACTGGGAGTTGGGGGGATGCGTTAGAATTTAGAATTTGGTGTTGTGGGTTGTGGGTTGTGGGTTGTGGGTTGTGGGCAGGTTGTATTTTCACGTTTTACTTTTGATTTGTGTAGAGAGGAGAGGAGGTCGAGGTTGGGGGTTTGGGGGAAGGAGGGGAGCGAAGAATGCATATGATAGATAGATAGAGTATGACAGGATAGAAGAGCAAAGGGGAGGAGGAATATATAGATAGGAAAGGAACAGAAAGGAATGAATAACCACATACCAAAATTTTGTGTTCGGGAATCCATTCCTCGTCCATGGTATCGAGTTTCCAGTCGGAAGCATTTTTGAACATGATGCCGGCGTGGCGATCGCGATAGCCGATGAGGTGGTTTTCTATGGCGTAGGAGGGGTCGTGGAGGAGACGGTGGAGAATATTTTTTGCGGTACGGAGGGGAGGGGATTTTTGTGTGGAGAGAGAGGGGGGGAGTGCGGGGGGGATTGGGGTTAGGGTTGGAGAGGGGGAGATGGTTGGATGGGAGGGATTGGGTGGGAGGATGGAGGGGGGATGGAAAGTACGGGTACTAGGTCGGAGACGGAGATGCGATATTTCTAAGGATGAGACATGCATGGTGTATAATAGATAACCTTTTTGATTTGGGGGTGTGGCTTTGTCTTTCTGGATTGAGGAAAGCCATTTTTCGAGGGTAGAGTTGAGGTCTGGTGATGCGATGCTTTTGATGCCGAGGAGAAAACATCCTTCGTAGAAGGGAGAGAAATCATCTGCTTCTTGATCGACTAGGGGTTGGGGCCATAGATGAAGGATTGCGGGTGAGGGTGAAGAGGAAGATGTGAGGTCTGTTAGAGCTATGGAGAGGATTATTACTATTATATTTCGGGTTGTGAAAGAAATGAATGATGGAAGGGTGGGTGAGGGGACACACTTACAACTTCTCAATTCCACCAGTCTATCACCAAGCATATCCAACCATCTTCCACATTCCAGCGAGGAAGTACCTGAATACATGAAATCTATCTGAATGATATCTTCACCCACAAGTTTAGCCGATACATCCTGTTGTTGAATACTCGCCAGGAGGTTTTTCCAGTATGAGAAATGAGGATAACTTTCTGCGGGGGCACTTTCGATGACGGAATGCATGAGCCGGAACTTTAGGTAGAAGAGTTCGAGGGTTGATCTATCTACATTTTGAAGATGGTAGAGATTATAGATATTGGTCCATTGAGTGAGTTGATTTCTTTGGTGTAGTGTTAGTATCTATATGGTGATAGGAGAAAGAGAATGTATTTACTCGGTTAGATATTCATCCTCGTCATCGTTGAAGAGACCAGTACCGCATTCCATATAATAGGGGTTTAGGTCAATTTCTGGAACCTTTCCATAGTAGGTAAAAAATTGGCGGATTATAGTTTTGAAATCGAGGTTCTCTTGGAATGATTCTGATCCGATGCCTGATGATACGGAGGCGATTATCGAATTGTCATACTTTTGATCCAGAATCTCTGCATCATTGGGTTTCACATGATGTGGCTCGGAATCTGATGATAATGAATGCCGTAAAAGGGCGATAATGGAAATGGAGGTGAGACCTCCAATCTTAGAACTCCCATAAAGTCCTTGAACCGTTGCCCAGGCTCTGATGTAGTGGTAGGCATGGTGTAGAGTATTGTCTGCTCCAACTGTATCATGTTAGATTGGCGTCTCTAACTCGTATTTCTGGGGAAGCATGGCAGAGGACCAAGAAATAGAGACAAAGTTGTGAGAGGAGTTAAAACGGCAGACAGGAGCTTACACTTTTGAGCGAAATCGGTCAACCAAAGAATTCTGATGGCTTGCTGTGACGACCATTCGTCACAGTATTGGAGGGCCGCTAGTGGAATATTTTGAGGCGATTGGTTATGGCTATTCGATATGTGAGCAACACTAAACGTTTGATGAGCCGTTGCAAGAGTGGAGATTCTTTCGATAAATATCTCAGGGGGTCACTCGGCAACATACGTTCTTCTCACAAAAGGCTCACAACAACCATAATTAACCTCAAAAACGAAGTTATTGATTCGTATAACAAACACCGTATGTGCGCCTGGCTGAACCGATGACACAGTAAAATTCGCATCCGGGTACTCAACTTGAGCCTTTTGAATTGCCTCCCAAAAAACGTCTATAAACAAACTTGCCGAAATAGTTCCAAAAACCACGCATTCCAATGTTTCGTTTCTTGCCGTACACTGTATGGCGTGGCTTCCAGTAGCAAAACAGACAAGCTTTGGAAGGGCGCCAATGCGAGCACGACGAGCGCTTGGAATACCTCCTTGATCTTGGCTATCAAGGTCCTCTTCTGGACCCAAGCCTTGCGGGTCCAGAAGTTTTTGTAATGTTTGGAAAGCTAGATTAGCTTCTTCCCACCATCCTGCAGTTGGGACTTGGAATTGGTCTTGGGAGTATTGCGTGAGTATCAACTCCTCATTATTTGTGTCGTCTGCCATGGGGGAAGTGTGGAGGAGGGTAAAAATAGCTCGAATTATTCAGAAATAGAAATTAATTGGTTTGAAGGGGAAGGAAATGATATCTGTGTACAATGACTACTGTTTGAATAATGCAGAACTAGAAAGAAAGAAAATTTGTTTTGATTTAGGAAATAGACAGAGAGCTTGCTTTGCCTTTAACACTTTTGAAGCGTATTTGCTACCTTACCTCTCTATTAATGCTTACCTTCAAATTTGCCTTGGTGACTTGTCAATTGACGGATCTTACAGCATTGAATAGAAGAGAAGAGTCACCGTCGCCAGTCCCTCTCAAAAATTGAAGGATGTGCATCTTTCGTCTCGGCCAGTGACTCATACATCTTTGTACGTGCAATCAAATTCACAATGCAAATTGAAGGGCACCCGGCATCGACATTTTCCTTTACAACACTCCTCCGCACGCGATCAGATAATTGTTTGAATAACGATAAGACATGTGGTGAGCAAAGGTAAACTTGATTGGCCGGCTACACAACCATGAACTCCGGAGGTGAAATGAAAACAAAGAGAAATAAATTGGCACCAGAGTGGAAAAGCTTGGTGAATGGGCGGAGGAAGCAAAAGATTGTGGGTGGCCAAGGTCTGGGCAGTACGTAGTGTAGATTTGGCTAGTGATGGAGCAATACATGATTGGTGATAAGGAAAGACATCTGAGCATACAGAGTCTGAGAGAGTGTATATCCAGCCGAATTCCGTACAGCCAAAATAGAATGTTTCATAAATTATCCAGTTATGCAGATTTATTTATGAAAGAATGAGTGAATGACCAGGTGTATGCTCATATCAAGGTATGCCAGCAGGTACATCTGCAATATTGGAGAAAGAATATGGGGAGATTTAAATTAATACGCTCAGTCAGTCAGTCAGTCAGTCAGCTGAAAGTGCAAAAGGGGTGGATCATCCCACCCCGCATAGATTGAAGAAAGCTTAAGAGAAATGAGTTGATTATTTGCCGATACCTTCCTGCTGTTCCTGTACTCCGTACTATCATCTCATCAATAAAGTGGCACTTTGTTCAATGGAATCTTACCATTTTAGATACACGGAGCTTCCATAGGGTCTTCTAAGATGTGTAATAGTGACATACTCGTATAAATACGAGACAAGCTGACATGTGTAGGCTGGCCATCTAACGGAAGTACTACTCGAGTATGGTATAGTACGAAAAGGCGTCTTTGAGAAATTCGAGAAGTTCGAGGCATTTTCGAGTATGGTATAGTGGGAAAGCCAACCTTGAAGTGAAGGATTCGATATATTGAACTCTACCTACCTCGGTATGATACCTCCGCCAGTGCTCTTACGAGACAATCAGGCTAAGAATGAATTTGAAAAGGAATTGGCCTTCGCATGTTCATTATTACAATGCCCTTCTTTCTTTCTGTGCCTACCTCGCCTACATACTGCCCTGCACTGCACTGCACGTAGATACGTACGTACTTGAGGATAATATGAATTCAACCTCGATCACTCAGCTGCCTCTTCTTTGCATACTATACGTAATAAATAATGGCGAAGTATGGTACGACGTACTCGAATTATAAGACTCAGCGTAACCAACTGCATTATGGTCCAAATTGAATCTCCAATACAGTAATATCACCCACTCTCTATACCGTGGCTAGACACAATTCACTCTCTAGGTTAAACTCTATATCGTAAAGAGGCCCAGAGTAAAAGATAAAGATATTCTGAAGCTTATTAATAGATGTAACCGACCACTTACTTTGGCTGTCTAGATTAGAAGCAACTACCGGACTGAAAGTACTTGTGATCCTTTTCTCCATCACACCTCGAGCATACCTACACCGTACTCGTCCTAGGAGATTAAACTTTTGGGTTAAGATTCATTCATATATGGTGTGACCACCAGTGGAATGTCATTTCCGATTGAATCATCTTATGAATGTGAAACTCTTATGGGTATGAACGAAGAAGGGAAAAAAGGTTGAAAAGGTTAAAAGATAAAAAGGTGAATAGGCACACTGTGTAAAGTTAGATGGAAGAAAACACAGCCCAAATACCAAGAAAATACGCAGAGCCAAGATAGCCAAGTTTCTCCGATCTTGGCCTCGGGGCGCAATCTCTTGGGCTCGAAAGGGTTTGAAAAGGTTTGAAAAAGTGATCGGGCCAAATTTCTTATTGCCCTTTGGCATTAAGGTCGTAAGTTTGCACATGTTCCTTCCATACATGCCAAGAAAGATTAACCAATTAAATAATCAACTCGAGTTTGATCCGAGTGGGATACCAAGAGGCTAGGAGTGGAAGCTAAACTCAATACAGTCGCCAAGAGCTCTTGCCAAGACTTGGTCCCGCCCAAAGATTCCGTTATTCTTACAAGAAGGCACCAAGATCCTCCCTTTGCTTGGAGAGACTTGTGAGAAAACATATTTCGAAAGAATAAGAGTTTCCTTCTTTCTTTGATTCCAGTTTACCGTCAATATTTTATCCAAACGTTGGACTTTCATCGATTAAGTTGCTATCGTCAATCTGATATCGATACAGCCAAGACCCATAACTTTTTGGATTGAATCGATTTCCATAGACAGTTTAGTCTGTGAAAGGTTCATTAGCCGACCATCCTTCATTGGCTGATCTATTGGATCTATTCCTAATTTCACAATGTCAAGTCAAGACCAGCAGCAGCAACAAACTGCACAACCTCAGACTTCGGCCGCCTCGAGTTCCAATGCAGAAACTACTTCCACAGTAACTCCATCAATTCAACAAAACGTTGTATCCGATGATAGTTTACTCTGTCAATGGGAGAAATGTTCTGAGAGATGCCCTACTCCCGAATCTTTATTTGTATGTTTGGTTCTGTTTCCGTAGTTCTATGGCCATGTCATACATTATATCATTCCAATGTCTTTATACTTATACTTTGCTTTAGGAACACATCTGCGAGAAACATGTCGGCAGAAAGAGTACCAATAACTTAAACCTCACTTGCGGCTGGAATTCATGCCGTACTACCACCGTCAAACGCGACCATATCACATCTCATATTCGTGTGCATGTTCCACTCAAACCCCACAAATGTGAATTCTGTGGAAAAGCATTCAAGCGTCCTCAAGATTTGAAGAAACATGTCAAGGTAAGACTGAGAGCTGGCATGTATTCCCGCTGCTGTGCTAACACATACTATCAGACTCATGCCGATGATTCCGTTTTGTTGAGATCTCCAGAACAACCTGGTGGCCCAAACGGAGGATACAGACAACCTGGTGGTAAAGGTACGTAAGGGCGCAAGTTGCCTTTGTTCATACAAATGTCTCTAACTTTTCTTCCGTAGTAATTGCTAATTTGCAGCACCTTGCAGCAAACCCCATGGGTTATTATGACCACAATGCTTCAATGCACCCTGGTTCTGCCGGTCTTTATGGCAATTCGCATCACGGTGGTCACAGTGGATATTATGCACCCGCTCATCCTCCACCATCTTCATATGGCGGAGGCCCAGGTTATTACCAAATGTCTCACAACCCCGATCTTGGTCAACATGCAGCTTGGGATGAGAAGAAGCGAAATTATGAGAACTTGAATGACTTTTTCGGTGCTGCTAAGCGTCGTCAAATTGATGCCAATTCTTATCAACAAGTCAACCAAAGATTGATGGCATTACAAGGCATTCCGATCAGTGGAGGTGGGGCTATCCATGACTACATTCATTCAGCACCTCAATTAGTTCCAATTGATGGCCATGGAGGTCACGGAGGTCATGGTGGCCATGGAGGTCCTATTCCACAACACCAATATTCCCTCCCTCTACCAAATCTGAGGACCAAAAGTGATTTGAATTCCATTGATCAATTTTTGGAGCAAATGCAATCAACAGTCTACGAAAGTTCAAATGCTGCAGCTGCAGCAGGTATTCATCAACCTGGTGCTCATTATACTCACCAGTCTATCAACTTCCGTCAAAGTCACTCACCACCCCAAACTCAAATCCACAACATTGGTTCAATGGCACCACATGTTTCGACTTCTTACGCCTCAGCACCAATGACTGCTACCCACTCATCACATTCAGTTTCATCTGGTACACCAGCTTTAACACCTTCCTCGAGTGCCGTTTCATATACTTCTGGCAATTCTCCAATGTCCTCAAGTGGATTGTCTCCAATCTCTAGACACAGTTCTACATCAACTGCAGCATATCCCAATCTCCCTGCAGTATCTCTCGGGTATTCTCCACATCATTCAGCAACTGCACCAACATCTACACTTGGCACAAATTTTGATAGTGATCCTCGTCGTCGTTACTCTGGTGGTATACTTCAAAGAAGTGCTGGTGGACTTAACTCTAGCCAATATCGCGAGTCTATGGAGACCGCTACTATTAGCTCTCCGTCACCATCTCCAAAAGAAACAACTCCTCGCCCTGAGTCTATCGTTCAAACGGATGTCACAAATAACATTGATCCAGCTCTTTCTGTAACTTCACCTACAGTTAGATCAGTTGATACTCTCGAGAGTGCTCGTGACAGAGCTGAAGAGGCATGGATCGAGAACATTCGTGTCATTGAAGCTTTGCGAAGATATGTCAGTGACCGTCTTCAAAATGGAGAGTATGTCAAGGATGAAGAAGATTCTTCTCCGGCCGATCTTGATATGAAAGACATCCCAACGAAGACTGAGGAGAAGCCAGCTGAGAGCTTGTACCCCGTTCTGAAAACAGATGATGATGATGATGAGTAGTTGATTTTCAAGTATCACGTGGTTGCTTTGATCAGGCGGAGTTTTCTGGGATGGTTGCTTGCTATATCAAGGGTTGAATGATGCTTCGATACATTATTTCATAGGGACAAGGTGGCGCTGGTATGGATGGAGTATGATAGTTATTCACCCATTGGTCGGTTACTTGCTTTGATCAAAATACGGAGAATGATACGATAGTACAATAGTTTATTTGTTTTCATGAATGAAATAGCCTTCTCATTAAATGGAGTGTAGTATATGGATGAATCAGTATATGACAAACCAATTTGGGTCTTACTCTAAATCATGTCTATTAGTGTTTAAATGGTTTCTACAATGAGCTTGCAGGTGTGGTGAATATTTATGATAAGATGAGATGAGATCTACTCGGGCCCATAGAGAACCCCACATTTTAATCACAGCTCCCCGAAGCACCCCACCATGACAGCATTTACAAAAGATACATTTGTTATTGACTTTCTCATCATACACTGTACGTTGTTTTCAAGCCATCTCATTGATTTATCATCATCTCATCATTATCCCATCATCAGAAGTTATCAAAGATGTCGCAACATTCATATAAATCGGAATATCCACAGGGAGTCGAGGTAGATGAGGGCATTAGACAGTTTTTTGAGGCGTTTTATAAGTTGAGTGACACAGAGGAAAAGCACGAGGAGTGAGTCGAGCCTTTTTTTAAAAAGGAAAATTCTTTTGTTTGCAGGGTTTCGGAAAGGAGTTGGGAGTGGCAAGGGGCGAATAGATGTTTCTTATGATTTTGATTTTGAGAAGAGGGCAAATAGGATGAGTGAGTGAAAGAGGGATCGGAAACTTCGGGCTTCGGAGGCAATGAAGACTTAGAAGGATTGTGATGATGTGGAGGGGTTGGAAATAGAGTTTTGATGGTGGAGATGATTAAATTTGATATCCCAGAATTGACGGACTAAAGAGAAAGCAAGGATCTGGGAGATTGAGAATTCTAGAGATGAAGATGGATGGGTTTGAAGTTGATGGAGTGAAGCGTGAAGAGGATAAAGCTAATATGTGGATGCGTCAATAGGTATGCGAATCAATTTGCTGAAGATGCGGAGGTGGTCATGGGGGTTAAGAGGGTTAAGGGGAGGGAGGGTGAGTTTTGACTTTCGTTTTTGTTTTGCATTCTTTGGTATGGAGGGAGGAAAGATGAGGAGTCTGGGAGGCTCATGAGGTGTGAAGGATTGGGTAAATAGTGCTTTCTTGGTGAAGTGAGGATGAGCGAGAATGGAAGGGAAAGAGAATAGGACTCTTAAGATTTAATAGCGAAGAAGAATCGCTAATATAAACGTCTAGAAATCCTCGCTTTCAGAAAGGGCATGTGGGAAAAGGTAGCAAGTCGTTTGCATACAGCCCACAAGATCTTTCCCTTTGGAAAGGGATCGACGGAGGCTATGTTGTTTGGAGTTGTGGCTGTGAGTTCTTTCTATCCACTTGGTGTTTTAATAGTTCGGGAAGTTTGGTTTGGGGTAAGGGTGTGTGTGGATAGTGAGGACAGGATATGGAAGATGAGAAGAGGGAAAATATGTAAGTTGCAATGCTAACGCTTTAATGATATAGTATGGATTGAAAGATGGAAGAAAAGCCGATGTAAGTGTTACACTTATTTATCTTATAACTATGAGTGAAATTGCGTGGACGTATACTCATATATGAAAAGGTTGAATGGGCCGGACGGGCTAAAATGGTTCAAGAGGGCGGAAAGTGGAAATTAGGATTCTATCAAGTTTATTTGGTGAGTACATTTCTAGCTGCCATTGATGTATAGCAAGTGAGGGAAGAGAGAGGGAGATTGATGGCTAATGAATATGTGCTAGGATTCGGCTGCTGTACAGAATGCCAAATAAGGCTGGAAATTCAAAAATGGAAGGGGCGCGTGGATGGAAATTTCGGATAAATAGGGGGTTTTATATAGATAAATATAAAATACAACCAAGATAGACTTCATATCAGACTATACTTGGACGAAAGCAACGTGGACTTCTAAAGTTTAAGCCGTATTCCGAGCTTCCAATCCTGCCAAACATATCTTACAAGCATTACCAATTACTAAATTCAAGTAACTATCGTCGTTGTACCTTACTTCGTCAATCATGATATGATTAAAACATAATATCCTCATCACTCAATCAACTTAATTGCCTCCTCAAAATTCATAATTTCATCCGCACTCTTCGCCATTCCACCTCCCTTCACAATTCCCTCCTTATCCACAACCCAACTCCCACTCGTCTGCCATCGGCTTCCACTCTCCGTGGGTCTGTTCCATATCTGTTCTTCGCGCCCAAGCTTAAAGACTGAAAACATACTCCAGGGATTTAGTACGTGCCAGGCGGAACTAGTGCCTAATCCCCATTGTGCATATATTTCTCGATCAGAATCAACGACTACCTGGATGAAACCGGCGCCGCCAAGCGAGTCAATCCAAGTTTCGGTCGAGGATGATGTAGAATGGGAGATGGCTATTATGTTGATATTTGGGTGGGAGGTAGCAAGATTTCGAAGGGTGAGAAAGGTCTTTTCTGCGAACTGGAGAAGGGAGAGGATTAGCTGTGGTTTGAATTGTGGAATTGATTTCAGGATAAGGCCATTGGTTGAAGGGAGATATGGAGGGTAAGATACTGAAAGTGCTGTATATGTGTAGAGGGAAAAGCAAAAACTTACTGGGCAGCCACAATGTCGGAGGAATGTGACAATAGTAGGTTTTCCATTGGGATTCGGGAATGGAAGTTCGGATGATGAAGGTGCTTTGGAATTGATTTCTGGAGGTGATTGGACGTCAGTTGGAGATGGAGATAACCATGAATTAAGTTCTTGTTGGAAAGTCATATTAATATTATATGTGTATGTAGCTGTTGATGTAGCTGCTGAAGTTTACGCTCTCGAACAATGGGAGAAATGGAAATGACAGGATGATATCGATGATTTCATAGAGGGGAAAAAGCTTCATGACGTGGGGTAGCTTTGTTGTGCAGGGGTCTGTTATCTTATCATGATCCCTGTCATATTGCTTTGTAAGGTTAGTAATGTATCAGTATCAAACAATTTGATCTTGGGAAGATTTTCCATATTCCCCTTCTTTCGAGCATCACCAGATACCTAGGTAGATACCTTCATTGTATGTTTATCTGATAGTTCCGAAGTTCGACATTCATATGCACTAGGTAAGCTGACTATACATTGAACGTTATCTTTCATGCGAGTGCTGAGCGATAATCAAAGCATACTATTGTCATCGCCACAAGAGGCTGTGTCAACTTTGACAGCTGTCAATACTCAGAGCACTGAATACTTTCTCGGGAAAAAACCTGGAGGTAGTAGAATATGCATGAAATCATTACCCTCCAGTTGGGACAGAAGAGTAATTATCTTGCCACCCATTTCTGGAATACTCAGGTAACACCACATCTGTTTCTAAAACTATCAACGTATTTTGACTACTTAATAGGAATCATACTTTACATATTCGGCAGATCAAGAATCTCCTATTGATCACGATGTTCATTTCAGACCTGGTATTGGAGCCGATGGTACTGAAACCTTCACTCCGAGAACTTTGATTTATGATCTGAAAGGGGGATTTGGTTCTCTAAGGAAGATTAATGCTCTGTATCAAATAGATGAACCGGTTATTACCGATGGATTATGGTGAGAAGTTGGAACATTTCGATGAGAGCCCCAGAGTCTTGCTGATCTTGACTTCATTTCAGGAATGGTCCAGCTGTAGTTCAACGGCAGACGGCCATCCAACAGAGTCCATATCAACAAAGTTTGGAAGAAGGTCTCGAACCACCAAAGCTCACCTCAGAATCGGTGCGATATTGGTCAGACTTCAATCGAGTTTACTATCATCCAAGGTCAATAGCTCAACTCAATGAGTATGAATTGAATTCATCTTTAATGCCATTCGAAAATTGGGAAGCTGGTGAAGAATTGTTCAGTTCCTTAGATAAAGAGCATGACTTGTTGGATCGTGATCTTCGACCTTTCGCCGAGGAGGCCGATCATATGCAAGGCATACAGATAATGGGAGGAATTGACGATGCTTGGGGTGGCTTTGCTGCTCGATATATGGATCGCTTGAGAGATGAATATGGTAAGACCACAATATGGTTCTGGGGCTTGGAGGACAATATTAAAGGAATACCCCGAGTAAGTTGTGGTGAGCTAAAGTAGAGTTCATATTAGTACTAATTTTGACAGGAAAAACGATTCTTGAAGTTGTCAAACACGGCGAAGTCAATATCAGAAATCATCCCACAAACATCCCTTTTCATTCCAATAACCCTACCATCAACACGTTTGCCAGGTTACGTCAAATTGGACGCGAGATCTCCATGGGAAGTTTCTGGCTTGTTGTCTTCCGCGATGGAGAGCATGACACTGCCTTCGAGATTGAAGCCTCAAAATGGTACAAGGCAAACTTTAGACCAATTGGCAAGCACATTAAACGTCAATGGCAATCAGAATATTGCGAAATTACGCATGTCTGTTAAAAAAAAGTCTGAGACAGGAATTAATGATACTATCCATACAGGGACGAACGGACATTCCCAGGCCACAGATACGAGGATCACTTCAGCAATAACTTCAAGTCGTGGCGAGGACGTGCCTGCGGAAAATGATACTGCCGATTTTGATATGGATTTCTTTCCTACAGAAACAGGAGAGCAATTTCGCGGTCCTCGGAAGTCCGGCAAAATTCATGTATTTGGGCAAGTTGAGAATTATAGAGGAAATGAGCAATACGATGAAGAAAACGACAGAAACGATGAGGGTCGTGAACGAGCTCTTAGAATTGCTGCTAGTCTTCCATTACTATCAAAGTTAGTAGTCCTCTTGATTATCTCTTCAATCTTCTTACTTTATTCTCGCAGGACATATACACCATTATCTTTTCCACTTCTCGATAGTTTCCCTGGTATCTTTAACCATGAAGATGAGAATATCAGGAATCTTTCAATCAGTACATCTCTTTCGACCGATACGTCTGTGGCCCTGAGAATTAAAAGCCTTCAGCAAATAGTAAATAGAGCTATTGGCATGGATGAACGAGAGGCGCTCAGTAATTCTCTTGGCGAGATCGCGGAATCATATGAAGAAGGTTGGGATAGTGACACCGACGACGATGATGATTAGTTGAGATGTAAGTAATTACGAATAAGGTAAAGATAGCTTGACTCAATACTACCCTAAGCCACCTAAATTTCACCCACACCAGAGTACCTGAACCATATCCCGACATTCGGTGAGTCTGCACGACTCGGTGATTTTCTCATGCGAGTTTGTCAGCTTACATGTCGGGAAGAAAATTTAACGACTCAGAGCTGTTGGGTGGCGTGCTCGGTCACGGTATTGAGACCTATTTACAGCCCAACTTATACCTAGCAACGACTGGGTGACAGGTCAACAGTGAAGCGCAAGCGAGAAAAAATATCAAGAAAAGGCTACCAACGGAAGTCCATCATCACACAATGTTACCCTTTCGCCACAACTCTGCTTTTCATTGTCTGTTTCCCGAGGAATTCTTAATTGGATCATCGATGCATCTCCCACGCAAAACTTTAGGTATCTCATTTGAAGTACAGCAATTGACACATATTCCAACATATCCTGATTTTTTTACCTTGGACCTCACCCCGCCTCTGTTATGCATGACACAGATTTTCAGCTTATCCATATACAGGATCCCAGTAGACAGCCTTCCCCGCGTTCGCCAGTAAACCCTAATGCACCTTAAAGTCAAATACGAAGACGCAAGAAGTCTTTCATATGCATCTCGAGGTTTGCTCTAATAACAAAAGAATATGCTCGGTACCCTGCGTAGGAAATCATTTTGCCGGAAGAAACGGGTGTCAAGATATTTCCTATGCAGGGGAAAATCACTCACCAATATTTAGAGAAAGGTACAAAAATTATTGTGTTACCTGGTTTCTCGGTACAAAAGCTACCCAAGAAAACGACACACCACGTTTTTGATATTTCTATAGGCCTCGAGAACGGACAACAGAGAACAAATTTTGTCACCAGGTCTCGCTTTCCCCCGGAAATGTGATTCATGAGGTGGCACCATGTAAGAATACTGTTTATCATGCAAAAGCTCGTGTTCCTTTCTCCTTCATGCATCATAATATTGCTTTCACAGCATTAAGCGACTAGGAACCCATGTTAATTCCAGCCTTTTCTCCACGACTGCAGCCTCCGAAATTGTTAACATTCAAGTGAATTGACATATGTTCATATACACGAGCTTTTCGTATTACTATACTTAGACTTCTTATTTCAAAGCTTGGCTCGAAATTGAGGGAACTGTTGTTGGTCAGCACTATACTCGTATCCCAAAGCTACGTAGCATACTGGTTGGCCAGTTAGAGGAGACCTTTTCATGTCTTAGTAGACCAGGAAAGATACAGAGACTTGCCCGAATTTGCATCGCCAGCATGAAATCGTATGCGGCCTTATGAGATGCACTAAGATTGACTAGATATCTTTCAAGGTAGGATCAATATTTCTTTGCCATTCCATAGATAATAGTGCCCTTGTTCCCGCATGTGTTTGTGTTTGTTTTCATTTTCTGATTGTCCCAAGCTTCTACCAAATATTAAATTCTTCCAACCTCCTCATAAGAAAGGTGTGCTTTCGGACCTCTCTTTCTCTAAAGTACTTAAGTCGGTCGTTATACCTATTCTCTGTGGTGCAAAGTACAGAGTGTGCTATCGTTATACAAGTTTGACGCAGTACAAGCTCAAAACATATCGCTACATATTGCAATCATGAAGACAGCATTCGCTTTATTGGCTTTGGCCACCTCAACTTTCGCTCAAGGGATTCAGGAAAGATGGTATTCAAGTCCTCCTGGTTATTCGAGCCCTCCCGGATATCCTGTTGAGACTGATACCACTACTTGGACCACCTATACTTCAACCACTATCTGCCCTGTAAGTAACATTCACCTTGTTGGCGTATTGTGTCGCTAGGATGGAGTAGATGCTGGGATTATTGCGGATGTTCTTCGTATTGTTTGATTTCCATTAAAATATTGGTTCAAGTCATCTCTACTTTGTATATTTCGACTGAACACCATCTTGTCAAAGAGTGAGGGGCCAGTGTTAAAGGGCTTTCTTACATTTGAAAGGAACTCGCCTTTTCCATTAGATTGAAACCTTCGAGTACATCTAAGAAATATTTGAATGGCGAGGAAGACCTCACACCATAATGATCACATGCCGTCACGTTTAGAGCCAAAAGCTTATTCATCTCTAATAGGTCACTTCAACTACTACCGAAGAAGGAACAACGAAATGGGTTACAAGTATCGCTACATCAACTGTAGTTGTCACTAGTTGTGTTGGAGGTTGCGGAGGAGTTGTCACTGTGCCTGGTCCAACTGGATGGGCAACCACCACCACCGATGTACGATCATTCCACAATGTTTACTTCACATCGAGATTGACTCTTTTTTAGGTCATCGTCACGTATACCACCACTTGTGCTGTAACGGAGACCGTCACTGCTCCCGGAAATACCTACACAAAGACATACACCACCACTTCTATCGTCGAAACGGGTAAGACTTTTGAGGATTCACCCAGATGTCGACGAGTCATTGCTGATATCTAAGTCTAGCTGTACCCACCACAATCATCAACACTGTCACTGCGCCTGACACAACAGAGACGTATGGAATCCTTTTTAAACCTCTAGGCTATTCTTGAACTAATATCTTCCGCAGTGTTCAAACTGGAGTGGTTCAAACTCTTACGAGTCTCTGTCCTGTTACCGAGACAACTACTATTTCAGGAAATGTAGAGACGGTTACTTACACATCAACATCAGTGTATACAACTCACGTTCCTACATATATTGAAGTTACAGCCACTGCTCCTGGAAACACAAAGACGTATGAATCTTTTTAAAATCTCTAGGCTATCCCTAAACTAATACATTTCACAGCGTTGAGACCGGAGTGGTTCAAACTCTTACGAGTCTTTGTCCTATTACTGAAACAACCACTATTTCAGGAAAAGAAGAGACGGTCACTTACACATCGACATCGGTGTATACAACTCACGTTCCTACATATGTTGAAGTTACAGCCACCGCTCCTGACAACACAAAGACGTATGAATCCTTCCTAAATCTCTATACTTTCATTCTTGGACTAATTTTTTTATAGTGTCGAGACTGGAGTGGTTCAAACTCTTACTAGTCTCTGCCCCATCACAGAAACAACCACCATTTCAGGGAAAGAGGAGACTGTAACATACACATCGACATCATTATACACAACAATCCTTCCTACCTATGTTGAAGTTACAGCTACTGCTCCTGACAATACAAAGACGTATGGATCCTTCCTAAATCTCCATACTTATATTCTTGAACTAATCTTTTTTTTAATAGTGTCGAGACTGGAGTGGTTCAAACTCTTACTAGTCTCTGCCCCATTACAGAAACAACCACTATTTCAGGGAAAGAGGAGACTGTAACATACACGTCAACATCATTATACACAACAATCCTTCCTACCTATGTTGAAGTTACAGCTACTGCTCCTGACAAGACAAAAACGTAGGCAAGCCCTTTTCACTCTCTTGTCTTCGAAAGCTAACGTCTTCCCAGCGCTGTTACCGGAGTTATTTCTACAATAACTTCTCTCTGTCCAGTCACAGAGACAAAAACAGTCTCAGGAAGTCTGGTAACTGTCATCTACACAACTACTTCATTCATTGTCACAAACATCGGAACCACCATCCAAGTCGCAACTACTCTCCCAGAAAAAACCACCACGTGAGAATTTCCTTCCTTAAATCTATGAATTCGAGAGTAATAAATTAATAATAAAAATAGTGTTGCAACGGGAGTACTTCAAACTATCACAAGTCTTTGCCCTGTTACCGAAGTCGAAACCATCTCCGGAATCGAATATACCGTTACAAAGATCTCAACTAGCCTTATAGTCACTGACGTATACACTACTGACTACTCAAAAACTACTCTACCAGGAGGAACTAAGACGTAAGTTTTTGGATTCTTGTTGCTTATCCGATACTTCTGGCTAACTCGGTGTAAAGAGTCGAAACTTACGTCTATCAGACGTCTACTAGCTTATGCCCAGTCACTGAAGTTCAAACAATTTGTATGAAATCCCATTCCCAAGTTTTGCGTATTCAATGCCCCAAATGACTTGAATGTTCAAAGAAATACAAGTACTGATAGTCAACTTCTAGCTGGTGTTCCGATCACAAAAGTGTATACCAGTACAATCGTCACTGAAGTCCAGGTTCCTACAACTATTGTTCAATAGTAAGTTAATCATCCATCGAAATTCAAACTTTGAGCCCAGACTAACAATCTCAGCACTACAACTCAAGCTACTGAATATAAGACTACTGATGTCTACGAGACTACAACATGTATCGAAAGTGTATATACGACCATCAGTGCTGGATCAACGTAAGTTCAGAATCCTCCGTTTCTCCCCCAAAAGTATTAGATTCTGATATCTCCATAGCATCGTTTTGACCGCCACCCAAACGAACACAATCCAAGTGACCGCAGTTCAAACCCTAACATCTACCCTCCCTGCGGCAACTGGCGAAACCACAGTTTACGTAAGCATTCCATGTTCCCATTCTTTCCCACTACCTCCTCACACGCTTCACAACACACGCTAACCCCCTCACCAGATCCCAACCACAATTGGCCACACCATCGAAACCATCGCCATTGTCACCATTCCCTCCATCGTCCGTACTGTTACCCTCGGAACAACTTACTACGCAAACACAACCCACGTGCAAACATCAACTTACATTCAACCCAGCACTTTGACCATTGGCGGACAGACCACGAGCTATGTTGTTCAGCCCAGCGTTAGCGTAAGTAGTGTGGCGGCTACAAGCGTAGCTACGGTTGCGCCCAGTGCGCCCAGTGCGCCCAGTGCGCCAGTGGAAGCGAATAATGCGGGTATGAATGCACCAGGGTTGCTGATGGGGTTTGTGATGGGTGTTTTGGCTCTTTTGTAGATGGATGTGTGGGGATCTTGTAATGATTCGGAGGGGTTCTCTTTGCTTCTTTTTTTCTGGAAGAGATGGTTTAATACTTCTTTTCTTATCTTCTATTCTCTTCATCGGGTGGATGCATTTAAATACACAATGGTACGAATGAAAAAATGAGGGGCATTATGGATAATATGATGGCATGGAAAGAAGAAAGAAGGAAAAAACACGACGACATGACACGATACAATGTGCCAAGGATTGAATATTGGATATTGGAGGGGATAACATACATTCCTTCAAGATCCTACTCTGGAAAGCGGATGGGAAGAAAAATGGAGGAAATCGAAGGATTTTATGGGGTAATCTTTAATTTATTTGTAGATATTATAATTCTATTCTGTCCGTCCTGTTCCACCTTGTCTTGTTCTGTTCTATCTTGTTCTATTCTATGTTTTTCTATCTTGTTCTTCTAAAAATAATACTTATCACAGTATATTTATCTATCTCGTCCATGAATATTCCAACCCGTACTTTAACTAACTATCAAAGTTGCCAAAGTTATCGAGTAGTTGAGCAGTTGGGTTGTTGAGATGGAGTATATATATATGTATGCATATATGCTTTTTGAGGTTTGGGTTTGGATTTCAGAGTTGAGGGCTAGAGTTGTATATGTCTTCGAATTAGATGATTCTATAAATTATTTCTATGGATATCTGTCTGTCTAGTAGTAGTTGATACTTCTACCCGTACCTACACTTTAGCTGTTTGTCTTTGAATGAAGAAAAAAACCCCCCCGCCCTCACCCCCAAAAAAGATGTGGGAAATTTACAAGTAAGAATGTATGTACTAATTTCGGTAGGTGGGTAGGCAGGCAGGTAGATCTTTGATGAGGTATAGATACTTAGAGAAATTATACTTTACTTTGCTCTGCTTTACATTTCTCAAGATTAAGTATATGATTCTATATCATATTACAGTATGTACTAGTAATCTTTTTCATATCACACCGTATTACTATGCATGGAATGATGATGCAATAATCGAATAAATAGTCTTGATCTGGATTTCTAGACACATTCATGTGTGATCTCGAGACAAGCATCTCAAATGAACATCCCAAATGATGTTCAATCTAATTATCATGTCATGTCATATCACCTCATATCCACAAATATTATACATAGCTCAGCTGTCTTGTCATGATATCCATCTACCTAGATAAGTAGGTAGGTAGGTAGGTAGGTAGGTAGGTAGGTATTTTCTCTCTATTCTATTCTTGAGTTAGATATTCATCTTCCCTTGCCTTGCCTCGCCTCGTTGTAAACTTGTATGTGTGTTGTTATGATGCTATGATGAATTGAATTACTGTGTGAACGCAGTGAATGACTTCAGTGAATGACTTCAATTCTATCATCAGCTACTGTAGTAAAGCTTTAAGCGAATGCGAAAGAGACTAGCTCTTTCAGTAGGTCTATATAAGACCTACTACTTCCTGTACATAGCTAGCTCTTTAGACAGAATACAATTAGACAATTAGGACCTACAATACGTGGGTACTACGTCTTCCGTATCCTTCTCATACAAACAATTACATTGTATAATATAACCCCCCCCCCTTTTACCATTCGCTGTAGCTATAGTAAAGTCACGAGTAGAATATCAAGTGATTCTCCTGAGTCCTCTCGAGTTCATCCCCTCTCCTCATCTAACCTTCTTCATCTCTTCATTGCTTATACAAAAACCCTTCCCCCCCCCTCCCTAATTCCACTTCTCTCATCTCTCATCTCTCATCTCTCGGCCTTATTACCATCCGATCCAATTCCTCGCTTGTGACTACTTAGTAAATAGTAGATATTCAAAGATTTTTCTTTCTCATTCCTTCAATATTCCATTCATTCATTCATCCACTCATTTTCTTCACAATCATTCATCATCTTTGAATGATCATGTATGTATTTATGTACTATTTTTCATATTTTACTCATTCTTTTGTAATTGAGCTGAGCTATACATACATATCAATACATAAGCAACAAGACGAAGAAAGAATGCACGAGTACAGAGTTGCAACCGGCAAACTATATAAAATGTCGATTTCTGTAATCACTCAAGATTTATTTTTATTTTTACGAGGTTCTGCTCTACTGCTGTAGATATCAAGTTTCAAAAATCTGCAATGCATGCATCAATATCCCAACATGAAATCGATACTTCAGAGACATTTATTTATTTGATTGTTTGGGGGGGGGGTTTGAATGATGTATACCAAGTATCTACCCTTACTATTAAATCTGCGATGTGAAATTATCATTTCAAAATTCAATAAATATATATATATATATATATATGGTTATTCGAATTACACATAGTTAATAAAAATTTACAAGTGATTTCACTATCCATCCACATCCACATCCACATCCGATCCGACATCTCGAACTCTTGGGTTCCTTTGATGTGATAGCATTTGAAGATTCCAAGTCTTTTGGTGATTGGACTGTAGTTTGCATTATTATTATTATTATTATTATGATGATGATGATGATTAATGGATATGCTGGTCTCTCTCTTTTGATTATTGGATATTCTGCCACCATATGTGAAGGGAGGAGGGTTGAAGGATTGCTGGGCTCGTACGATGGATGTTGGAGATGAAAAGGTGGAGTTTTACATATGCATTATACATACACATACATAATCGTAATACTGTTAGAAGTCGACATCGATCTCGTCGTGCAGTGATGATACTGTTTTATTTCCTCGAGGGTCTTGTGTTGTTTGTTTGATATGTGTGTGTAGTATGTAGTGTGCAGTATGGTATATTGAGATGGAATCTGTATGCTATGATTATGATTAGTATAGTTAGTGACTGGTATACCGTGTAAGGTGGATAACAGGTAGGGGTGTTGTGATTATTTGTAATTGATCTTTTTGTATAGAATGATGGGATAGGATGGATGGATGATTGATTGAATGAATGGATACAATAGGAAGGTTATCAATTTGTCATATAGTGTGAGTGAACAGAATAAACATTTCCAAAATCCAAGAATAGATAAATCAATCCACAACGATCAGTACGGAAGTAACCAAGTGTGTCCATATCATATCCATATTATATCATATCACTCAATGTACGTTGTCACTCATATATATATATATTTACACTCTGTATATATTTGAGGCTTAAAAGTCTAAATCGGATTCAGGTTAAAGAATTGTGCGGGGTTGAATCTTGACTCCTTCCTAACCTATTATCCTTATAGATATAAATATAAATGTGGCACGTGTGGATCAACTCTTGGTCTAGAACTTGTGGGATGGGAGTCGATCGATGATGTATTAAGTAAGTTGTGTGGTTACTTGGGGATCAGCTAGTATCGTCCTTAGGGGAGGTACAATGTATGTGGTGCATTCAGATGATTCAAGTATGTATCAGAACTAAGATAAGGTAGAGAGATAGATGGATCGATACCTGATGGTTTTTAATCTAGGGAGTATGGGGGATTTGATATTTTGATATTAGTTCAGTTCAGTCCAGTTCAGTGTTTGTTTAGTAAGTAACGTAAGTAAGTAAGTAAGTAAGAGAGAAGAAATTATCATGGATCAAGAAACATCGAGTATCTAAGTAGGTGATCATAGTATAAGACGACGATTCACACATGATCACCCTACGAGGTCATCACGTATTTGCAAATTGCAGATTGATACGAGTAAAAGAGGTTTCATCATATATTGGCTGGTCAGAGATCGATCTACCTAGATCATGTCTGGGTAATCAAGTTGGAGGGTACGTTCTTTATGCAGAGAAGTGGGGATGGTATATCATATAGGTAGGGCAAGCACGAACTTAACGCGTAAATAGAAAGCACAGATGATAAGTGTGAGTGTGAGTGTGAGTGTGAGTGTGAGGATGAGGGCGATGATGACGATGAGGGTGAGAGTGAGTATACATACGTATCAGAGTGATTTGACTCTGGACAGGATTCTTGATGAGGAAGGAAGGATGCGATGGGTGTGATGAATAATGGATTGAGGGATAAATCGAGGGATGGATAGATATATGTTTATATACATATATACATGTATCTCGATTAAAAAGAGTCGAATGTAAGAAGTAGAAATGCTTATTTAGTAACTAGAGATCGAGCTAATAAGAAGAAATCATTATGGCAGATAGATAGTTATACAATACAATTTCTCATCTTGTATCTTATATAATCACTCGAGTACCGGTATATGGAAAGATGACGATGACGTTTATGCTAAGTAGTATGCAAAAGAGTACAGTCATAAATGGGGGTTTTTGTTTGTTTTTTTGATATGCAATCGGTCTAGAGTGTCTGGTGGTTTATCCAAATAGTACAGTATCATAGTATCGTAGTATCATAGTATCAAGATCGCGCCGTCTTAGGGTATCAGTATCAGTATCAGTCTCAAAACATCAAAACATCAGAATATCAATCCCTCAATCCCTCAATCCCTCAATCCCCAAAAGCCATCAGTTTAATCTCTGCAATCATGGGGGCAAGCCCCCAAGCCCCCATAGCTCGCTGCGCTCGAAGATATAATACAGCATTGTCGTGGTACCTCACACTTCATTACTTCATATGATCATATATACACAATGAAGTCATCATCATATATCTCATCTGGACAGATGGCAAGTGCAGAAAACTGACTTTAGTATGGTCTAGCACGCCTGGACACTCCTGGACACTTTCTTCCATTATCGATAGTCAATTTTATGGAGAAGGAGAGAAGGACGGACTCTCCAAAAAGGTGCAACGATTGTTTTCCAAGTCTTGTTCAACCAATCATGTCACTGAATTGTCCAATTCACTCACTCTAGAAAAATGCAAAATGTAAAATGTAAAATGTGCAAAAAGGTACCAAACTACCACTTTTCGCGACCAAAGAGAAAATAAAATCTCCCCTCAGACTCTTCCAACAAGCAAATCCAACAAGCAAATCCAACAATCTCATATAAATACTCATTCCCCTTGCTTATTTATATAATAAATACATACACACACACACATATATATTCTCATATTCTCTCTCATACACACACACATATACATTCTCATACACACACAACACACACAAAACGCACACACAATAGACACAATACAACCAACCTGACTACTACCTCTTTCTCTTTCAAGAATTAATTTCAAACGTATTACTTATATTATAATCATTTTATCTTCTACACTTGGAATTCCCTTCCTACCCTCTACCTAAGAAAAAACTGGTCACAAATTCCCCAGAGAATTATTAACCAATTAATAATACATTTTCTAATTCAAATTCAAATCCAAATCTCAAAAATAAATAAAAATAAAGCGACCAAGTACCTTAAACAAGGACGCGACTTCCGCGTGACGGGTCCACACGATAGGGAGAGAGGCGATTTGACTGTATTGCATTACATGCATTACATGATTATTGAAGGAAGGAGAACCGCAAAGAAAAAAATTGTTTCCTTTAAACAAATACATTTCAATTCAATTCAATTCAATTCAATACAATAATCTCGTCACGACATCTCAATAAATCCCATCAATTTGCTGATTGCTAATTGCTGAGATTGCTGTTAAATTCAATCAAGCATCTGGTGGCCCTTTTTGCCCGTGGTAAGTTATTTCATTGTATCATCTGTCGCATCATTGCATCCTTCCCTTCCCCTCCCCTCATTATAGGTACCAACTCTTTGACACTTTGGTCGCAAGGGTTACTGCACCTCTTCCCCCCCCTCCCCCTCCATCTACACCTCCAGTTCCTCGACGGCACAATACTCATTGTTCTTTCTAGTTGTCCACAACTATCTCCAGCCATACCGAACCACACTACTTCTTATGCGCAATAATCACCGGGTCAACGCTGTCGCAAAAAAATATGCATGCCAAAATGCCAACCACCGCTAAAAGACCCTACCGTCGAGATTCAATGAGGGAGGAGGTAGATATTCCCGACTCCTCACCTTCTCGCCCTCCGAAGAGAAGAAAGAGGGTAAGTCAATTTCATCATGGCGCATATGCCATTCCCGCTAATAAGAGATGTAGGCTTCAGAACCCAAACCCAAACCCAAATCCAAACATCCAACCGCAAATCAACAACCAGCCGTATCCGAGATGGAAAACCAGGAAGAGATTATTTTTAAGCTCAAAAAACATTTGGGATTACCTGGTGTCGTACAAGTTCTCGAAGACCACGCGGATGATAAATATGAACAAGAGTACGGAGGAGGAGTTCAAGCTTTCGCAAAGTTGGCTGGAAAGGGTTGGACTTATTACGTCAAGGATCAGGAGGTTCAGATTGGGCGCAACCCGAATGAGGGCCAAGAAGAAGCTCCAGGAGCTGCTGCTGAGGTCGATATTGATTTGGGTCCAAATAAGATGATTTCGCGACAACATGCCAGAATATTCTTCGACGATGGATGGCGAATTCAAGTCAACAGCCGCAACGGAGCCAAAGTCAACCATACGATGTTTCACCGCAATCATGGGCCGAAAGAGTTGCATAGTGGAAATGTAATCAATATCTCGGGCATCGAGATGATATTCGTTTTACCTGGTGGTCCCTTTGAGGTTGATCCGGAATACCTGCGAAAGATTGAGAGTGCCGTGGACGATGTAGAGGAAGCCGACGAAGCAGAGGACGCGGAGGACGTGGAGGACGTAGAGGATGCCCAGAGATATAGCGAGGAACCTCATGATGTTCCTTTGCCTCCTTCAACGAATGGAGCCCGAGTTCAGAATGGAGTCCCGCAAGCGATTGCTCCAGCGCCAGCTAATTGGCAACGTGCTGCTACTCCTCGTACTTCTCTTAAAGTACCAAGTTCTGCCAAGAGACCTCATACTAGTTATTCGGCAGGCGGTACAATGATTATGAATGATTCTGAAAATGTCGACCTCAGTCTTGATTCCAATCACCATATCAAACCTGGTTACAGTTATGCGCAAATGATTGCGCAGGTAATTTTTGAAGCTCCAAATCAAATGTTGTTATTGAATGGTATTTACCAAGCCATCATGGCCAAATACGCTTATTACAGATTTCAAGCACCCGGCGGCTGGCAGGTAAGTCATCTCTTTCATCCTTTGATTAGATCCAAACTAACGAGGGAAAAAGAATTCGATCCGCCACAACTTGTCACTTAACCAAAATTACGACAAGGTACCACGTGGAAAAGATGAGCCCGGAAAAGGTAAGAAGTGGTTTATCAAGCCAGCGTGCTATGATACAATTGCAGCACTCGCACAATCAGCTCCTGGCAGAGGTGGTGGTCACCGAGGATCTTCACAGCCGGCATCACCAATCATCGCTGCCGATCGAGGGTTTGATGATGATTCCAGTCCGGATTCTGTCGTTAGGAAAAGAAAATCTCCAGCTTCACACTCACCACGTATGAGACCACATCAAACGAACAGGCTGCAATTTACCCCCGAACGTGCCCCCCGGATCCAAAGCTTACAGCATGATTTCCCCGGCGATGGAAGTCCACTACCTCGACATCATAGACGAGCTCAGAAGAACGCCCCTGGATTTTCTGACAATCTACCCAATTCCCCACCCACCCTCTCGTCTTCTTATCAACAAGATGATGGTAACACATTTGTCACGCCAGCTCCCCATCGTGTTTATCCTCATTTAGCACCGCCAAGTACTGCGCAGCGACCAAGTCAACACATGCCAACTAGCTCCCCTGCTCCATTTTGGACATTCGCTGACGGTACTCCTCAACATGGATATCGTGGTTATGACAATAGCCCTATCAAGGGGTTTCGACCTAGCGCCCTTCCCGATAGCAGTCCACCTCCAATGCGACGGGCTTCGGCTATGAGTCCTACCAAAAATGCGGTTATCGGAAAACTTCAGATGCCAGATGTTGATGAGGTCGAAGAAGAGGAAGAAAAAGGGTTTGATCTTACAAAGTTGGTTTCTCTCCATTTTCCTGTCGGCGAAATATCTATTGACAATCTGATTAGGGGTTTCCAAAGTATCTCTCAATTCCACCTCGAGAGCGTTGCCAAACTTGCTGCGACACCTGTATCAGGCTCCCTTGCGGCTCGCATTTGAGTAGCCTCGTCGATATAGATTGTGTATGCAATTATTGATTTTGTTTTCTTTTTTTACTTCTGTAGACTGTGAGAGTCCACCCCACCACCTACTTGCTTTATTTGTAAGCATATCACTACTATATCGTCGATTATACTTCCCGGGCACTCCGCCAACTCACTCTCACCTACTCGTTTATATTCACATCAACTCATAATGCGGCGTTATGCAAAGGAGGTTATCGGATTGGAAGGTTATTTGATCATGTTACATTTTCCCCACGAGTCTTATATGTTAAAGGTTGGGAGTATGAGTTATGCTTTTTGTTTTGTACATTTATTGTTGGGATTGGGATCGGTGTTTAATTAAAATGGGACAGAAAGGGAAAGAAAGGGAAGAAATGGAAAGAGAATGGGGAATAGGGAGACTTGCATTTGATATTTGGTTTTTATGATGGATGGATGGGTGGATGGCTGGGTGATATACTTTAGACATGGCCGGTTATGATTCAATGGGTTTATGATGAGTGGATAAGAACTCATATGGAGGGAGGATAATGGATCATTGGTGCTGCGTGGCCTTTTATTTTGCTTTTTGGGATTACATGTACATAGGAAGGTGTATAGGATTGAGGCTATTGCTATTAGTTAGGCTTTGATATCGAATTCTCTTGGAACCCTTGTAAGAACGTTGAAGAAGAAAGTGAGGATGAGGAAGGGTGAGATGTGATGTGATGTGAGTATGATATGGCATGGTGTAATCTACAATGAGTGATATCTTTCTTGTGTATCTTGTATCGAGTCTTTTTGGACTGCCTATTGATTGCAATCTTACAAATGATGTTTTTTCTGGAGAACTAGCTTATTGATTGTTTGGGGGAAGAGATGGATGGATGGATGGATGGAGAAAGAGGGAAATGGGAAGGGGGATAAAGAAGGCAGGTACAGAAGAGTAGAGTAGATCGAGAGGTGGGAAGGAATACCTAGAACCTGGAACCTGGAACCTGGAATCTAGAAGGATTGGACTCTGGAGAGGGAGGGCTATTGGGGCTTGGGGAGTATGCGGACATATAAGATGGGATATGTATGATAGAACGAGATGAGATGATGAGATACTTTCAACAATACAATACAATAAATACAATACAATACAATACACAGTCCTACATGTCACATCTAGGATAGCATGATTAGATGGGTGAAACAGATGATGAGCTACGAAAGAGGGATGATAATAGATAATAGATAACGGATAATATGTAAATCACATGTATGAGATGTGGAATTGAAGCATTGATGTCGAGAATTTGTGAGATGGACGCCCGGTTGGGAGTGATGGAGCTGTGAGTAGGTAGGTACGTGGGTATTTGATAAATTTTGAAATGCAGGGAAAGACTAGGTATGCTATATATGCACATGCCACGGAGAACGCTGGGTTGAAAGACTTTATTTATAATCATGTGTATGCCTCTCTCTCGCTCTTTCTCTCTCTCTCTCCTACTCATGTCGATACTGGTCTTTATGGAAGGAAGGGAAATTTTGAATCTTGGCCTTTTTTTGCAATTCTCGTGTTGCGAAATTCTCCTAAGATAGGCTAATATAATTATTGTGATACCAAAACGCCCTTTTTACAAATCCATAAACTCCATCCTTCCTAACAAAGATTGACTTTTCATGACGTGCTTTTTGGTAAGTCCTTGTAACATTGCTGATCCAGGTATTGGCGATTCGAAGGAGGTCAGATGGAATAATCTTGTTGTTTCCAAACCAGCTTCTGATGGCCAGCCGCAAGCCACATACAACATCAATCTCAAAACCGGGTGTTTCCACAATCCCCTTAATCATCCATCTCCATATCATCAGCCTCTTCAACACCACCATCAACCAATTCCTTGAGCCTGATCTTCTGCTTTCCAAACACACTTCTTTGCTCTCTCTCCAAATCCAACTCGTTGACCTCTTCTCCCAACTCCTGGAGTCTCTTCTTCTCGCTGCCGCGCATCTTGGGCAGCAAGTGCTCGTTCTCTGCAACCAATTTTCGGTTGGCTTCTCTTTGTCTGGCCACATTGCCTTCCATACGCTTCTTGTAGAAGACACGTTCGCGACGAGCCCGGATTTCGGATACACGTTGCATAGCTTTGAGAGTGGTAGCGATGTGTTCACGGTTGTAACGGACGGGAACGTTGCGGCGGGCGGAGAAGTTGAGGGTGCTGTCGACGACCATTTCTTTGCCAGCGGCTTTGCGGAATGCTTTGGTCCATTTGAGTTTACGGGGGTTACGCTTCATTTTGAACTAGAAAAGAGAGACTGTTAGCCAGGGCTTAAGAACTGAGCGGTGGAGAGGACGTTGCAATGGTGAGATGGGGGGGTCTGTGGCGTTCTGGATTGGAGGCAGATGGATGAAGTTTAGACATACGTTCTTGTGGCATTTACTGCGGCAGAATCTAAAGGTTCGCGCATCGTTACGAACGAACGTTATGCCCTTACTTGGATAGCAGGGCTGCGAGCAAAAGTAACAGGTTTCGATTCTATTGATGAATTAGCGAAGGTAAAGATTGCGGTAGATGGTTTTATCGTCAAGAAGATTGCAAGTGCGATTGAAATCTCGAAACTCCAAGAATTGCGAAAAGAGACTTGATTTAAAAGATGGACGGAAAAGTTTCTTACCTCATGTTGGCGGTATTTCGTTCTGAACCAGCTTGTCGTTGTGCTGGATTGTCGATGGATAAGTATGGACTTCAGAAATTTTGGAGGAATGTCCGACTTTTTTCACTAGCGCCATCCGATAAGATAGCGACGGCACGTGCTTACCATTCGAGATTCTCTCAAAACAATTGTCCCCTGTTTGTCTCTGTTGATTTTATATTTTTTTCATATCGAAGAGGGTTTTCAAGTTCTTTTCATACGGTGATGATATAGCCGGCTTCATCAATGATTTCAATCTTTTGTTGATGTGATAATCTCTTACATTCATCAAGTCCCTCTTGTGACCAATTACAGTCGCGAGAAATTTGTACTTTGATATTTTCCATCAATAATCTTTAAGCTCGACACCTCAACATTTACAGATACAATGTCGCTCTATTATGAGGCAGCTGAAGTTCTAGCTGCTCCTACTAATCAAGGTGGTAGTTTAAGATCAAGAATTTTTAGCAAGAAAGATTTAAAATCACAACCAGCTCAAATCTATGCTCTGGCAATAGAGACGTGTAAATGGAGTCCTGTTTTGAAGGATGTAATTGAAAATGCGGATCTATTGCGTTTAGAGCGAAAGGTCAGTATTGCGATAGATTGAAGCTTTGAAATAGTAGCTAATGTCATTTATAGCTAACTCCAACGTTGTCTCTTCTTCTTGTCCATGACTTACTCTTGGCAAAGAGAGGAATTGCTCTCCCAGCTACTCATGGTTTACGAGCCTCAATTGAGCGGCACAAGGGGAGGTTGCAAGCCGAGTTGACCAAGGCAAGACTTCGGAGGAAAATGAGCACCATGGAAGCTCTAAAAGCCTATGTCGAGACAGGTCAGGAGAATGCAACTGATACATCTGAAGCACCTTACCCTCGTTGGATTCGTATCAATACTTTAAAGACTACTCTTGAAGATCAACTCGAATCTACTTTTACTGGGTTTGAACGTGCAGCGACAATTGATGCTGTTAGACATCGTGGGTCTAAACGCTTATATATCGATGTTCATATTCCAAATCTCATTGCTATATCTCCAAATATTGATCTCTCAAAGAGTGTAGCATACAAATCTGGAGAAATTATCTTCCAAGACAAAGCGTCATGCTTTCCGGCATATCTTCTTGATCCTCTGGCTGAAGATGGTGATATTATCGACTCTTGCTCAGCACCTGGTAACAAGACCACTCACATTGGGGCTATTTTAGTTGATCGACTTCCTGAACCGGATGAATCTACTCAAGTTATTCACGCATTTGAGAAGAACAAAGGGAGAGCTGAAACTCTGGAAAAGATGGTCAACTTGGCAGGGTCAAACACGTTTACAGCACTTCATGCTGGATATGACTTTTTGAAGACTGACCCGAATTCCGGTACATACAAGAATGTTGGTGCTTTATTGCTGGATCCCAGTTGCTCGGGAAGTGGAATTGTTGGTCGGGATGATATGCCCGAATTACATCTACCAGGTATCAAAGAAATTGTTGCCAAACCTTCTAGAAATAAAAAGAAGCCGAAGAAGGCACCGGAGCCCGTGGAAACAAGCAAGAAGGAGACAAATAAGAAACGAAAGCGCGAGGATGATGGAGATGCATTAGAAGTAATGGTTGATGACGACGGAGTCGTTACTGCTGTCGATAGCGATGCCGAACTGAAAGCTAGGTTAACTGCTCTTGCAGAGTTTCAGCTGGAACTTCTTCTTCATGCATTCAAGTATCCTGCTGCTCGAAAGATCACCTACTCCACTTGTTCAATTCATGCTGAAGAAAACGAATCTGTTGTTCAAAAGGCTTTAGCTTCTGATATCGCAAAAGAAAAGGGTTGGAGAATCCTTCGTCGTGATAATCAAATTCGGGGTATGAGGGAATGGCCAGTTCGAGGCTCTATAGAAGCATGCGATGGTGATGAAGTGGTTGCAGAAGGATGTATTCGAGCCAACAAAGGAGATGAGCATGCTACTATGGGATTCTTCCTGGCAGGATTTGTGAGAGATCAAACATCAACGGTTGATCCCGAAGCCGGGCTCCTGAGAGATGAACGTGGGCATCTCGTACGCGATTTAATGGGATTGCCAGTCAGAAAAGATCAGGAAGATGCAGAGGAAGTGAACATCGACGCCCAAATGGCACCCGAGGAAGCCCAAGAATTCTCACCAGAAGAAGATGAGGAATGGGGTGGCTTTGAGGAAGAGGTTGCACCGGTAGTTCAGGAGAAAAAGGAGGTGCATGCCGTTATTGAGAAGAAGAAGGAAAAAGCCAAGGTCAACAAACATGCCCATGATGCGATTAAGAAACGTGTCAATATGAGTGTAAAGGACAAGAAACGGCAGAAAACAAAGCGATAGTGTAAGCCCTATTAGCAGGGGTGTTGTATATTGAAATAGAATGATGTTGTGGAATACCTCTCGTCACGAATACTAATCAGATGATACTAATGAAGATGTGGTTTTGCCGTTTCACATTGACTTCATTCGTATGTATGACAAGAGCTCGGGATTCAATCTTGAACATCGACTATTCTTCCGGTACGGGCACGGAACAGTATCCAAAAGCCCGGTTTCTTCAAGATATTTGGTACATTTTGGAAATAAGCATGGCGATAATTATTACGTCCGTTATTGCCAAGATTCGTTCGGTTATGTCGGCATCTGTTAGACTAGAATCTATCATGGCACACCATACATCAATGCACGGAGTAAGCTCGAGGAAGGTCGAAAGATCCTTTTGTCAGCTACTCAGCGGGATGAAAGGGAGCCAAAGCACGGATGTTTACCCCATTCGGAGACTTCGATCCATGGATCTATTCATAAAATTGAACTTTTACTTTTCTCCCACTTGCATAATCTCAACTTAGGCTGTTCTTGATCCACTAAAGGGCGTGTACTTCATCAGGCTTCATGACATACCGGGAACCATTTCCCCCGAATGTGTACATTTTCAACGTATGCATTGCATAATGTGAATTGATCAGCATAACTCGCATAAATACTTAGATATCTACTCGTCGGATGTTCAATCAGCGGTCTCAATGAGTCAACAGAAAGTCGCTGTTCAAATTAGATTTCAAATTTGTTGTATTGCAGATAATATATAATCTAGGCTGTGCGCCGCAGAATGTTTTGAGTATTTTTGAGCATATTCAATCTTGCATTTCGGTGTGCGAATACTACTTTGGCAAGGTTGTATTTAACCATACCTGCCTAGCTACCTACCCCAAACTCGAATAAATCCGTAACAACATCATGATTCAAACTTCAGATTCTGGTTCTTCAATTACAATGAATATGGATAGAGATTTGGAAGAACAGAAAAATGTCCAAAAAAAGGCTAGACATTGGGAGTTGGTTTACGATCAGATACATGTCACGCCCGAAGTACTCAATTACCCTTACAGAGGATCTGGGACGGAACAGGATCCTTTCGTGGTGGAATATATTCCGGGTGATCGCAGAAATCCAATGAATTTTAGCATGTTGAAGAAATGGACTATTACTATACTTCTTGCCTTTGTAAGCTCTCCCCCCTTTTCCATTAAGGTTTCGGTTATTATTCCCCGAAGTTTGAGCTGTGTAACGAAGAAGGGCGAGACACACATACTTCTCTTACCTACATACTAATTGTTGGTGAAGGCAACGTTAGCAGTATCTTTTGTGTCCTCGGCATACACAGGTGGTGTTGAGGAGATCATCGAGGCTTTCAATGTCAGTTCGGAAGTCATCACTTTAGGAGTCTCGCTTTTCGTCTTGGGTTTTGCTATCGGTCCACTTATGTGGGCGCCCTTGTCAGAGTTATATGGTCGACAGGTCCTTTTCTTTGGTACTTATGCTATGCTTACTGCCTTCAATGCTGGGGCTGCTGGAGCACAAAACATACAGACGCTCTTGATCATGCGATTTTTCGCAGGATCTTTTGGTAGTTCCCCTCTTACCAATGCAGGTGGAGTCATTGCCGACATGTTCTCTGCTGCTCATCGAGGAGTTGCTATGAGTATCTTTGCTGCAGCACCATTTCTAGGCCCTGTTATTGGACCAATTGTAGGCGGCTTCTTGGGAGAATCAGAAGGTTGGAGATGGGTCGAGTAAGTTGCATTGCTTAAATCACTATTCATACTATGACCCTAACACTTTTAATAGGGGACTCATGGCCATCTTCACCGGAGCACTCTGGATCATTGGCACCCTCACCATTCCCGAAACTTATTCTCCAGTCATCCTCCGTCGCCGAGCAAACAAGATGTCCTCCATGACCGGAAAAGTTTACAAATCCAAGATGGAAGTCGACAACGGCTCTAAATCCATATCAGCAGAATTCAAAACGGCACTCTCAAGACCTTGGATTTTGTTGTTTACAGAACCTATTGTGCTCTTGTTGAGTTTGTACTTGGCAATCATATACGGAACTTTATACATGATGTTCGGAGCATTCCCAATTGTATACCAAGTTGGACGCGGATGGAGTGCTGGTATTGGTGGATTAGCTTTTTGTGGTGTTGCAGTCGGAATGATGTCTGCAGTCTTTTACTCGCTATGGGACAATAAACGATACAACGCTACAGCTGCTAAGCATAACAATGCTGCTCCACCTGAAGCTCGACTTCCACCTGCCCTTATCGGAAGTATATGCTTGCCTGTTGGTCTTTTTTGGTTCGCATGGACAAATTCTCCAAGTATACATTGGATTGTTAGTATCATAGGCACTGCTCCTTTTGGATTTGGGATGGTTCTGGTGTTCTTGAGTGTCATGAATTATTTGATTGATGCGTATGTTCTTTACGCCGCTTCCGTTTTGGCGGCCAGCAGTGTTCTTCGTTCCTTGTTTGGCGCGGCATTCCCACTCTTTACTACTTGTAAGTATTATCTAAATTCCATGGCTTTGTCAAACGGATAACTGACTGTATGATTAGATATGTACAACAATCTTGGCATTCATTGGGCAAGTTCAATTCCAGCTTTCCTCGCACTGGCCTGTGTACCATTTCCATTCTTCTTTTACAAGTATGGAGCATCCATTCGAATGAAATGCAAGTTTGCGGCGGAAGCGGCGCGTGTATTGGCGGAGATAAGGGGAGCTTCTTCAAATGAAGATGAGGCGGAGCAGACAATAGAGGATATGGAGGAACGGGAGGCGAGAAGGTTAAATACTCACGGGGAGAGTGAGACGAATGAAGTTGTCAAAGATGGGGAGAAAAGCGAACAGAAACCCAATTAATGAAAAGGAGTGTGCGATTTGATTTCTTCTAGTTTAGCGACATAGCGACCGAGGAGTTTTGATGTGTTTACGTTTAAGATCATAATAGAAGTTAGCATTTTGAAGGTTTTGGGAAGAGGGAAATACACGGTCATGTAGGATTTGAGTTTCGTTTCCTTATTTTAGATATCCCATGAAGCATATGATAGACATTCGGCTCAAAAATAAAGATTAATTTTAAATATACCAATAGTTCAGAGTTTCAATGTAAGGAGCACGAGTAATGATTTCGTTAAGGTGATGCGGCTTTGAACTCTTCCCTAATAAGCCACATCCGCGCACTGGTCCGCCAATGTTGCGTCCCATCCTTTTCCAACCTTCAAAACCCATTCATCACAGCTTCCTACAGGTTAGCAATCAAAGGGGTTCTGACTTAGCCATTCGGTGCCACCCATCCGCATTTCCATTGTTTGCAGTAATGTTTCGTAACGCGCCATGCTTGTTTACAATTTAGTGTTGTACCAAAAGTTGACAACTGCAATTTTTGTTCTCAGTGACAGTCGTGTGGTGTACATCTCTGTTGAATTGATGCCGGCCGAAGACCTCAAAGCTGCCTATGTTGTTGAATTCAATGCTGGATGCAATTTCGCTTTTATATGATCTGATGCAAGTCTGAATCGGTGTCAATAATGCTGCAAGGCGCATTTTTGCTGCACATTGTCGGCAGGCTCAGGCCGTCCATACAATGCATACATTAATTTGCTTATTGTGTACCTGCACCTATCACCAACTTTTGGTTACTCATAGTCACATCCATAACTGGGCAATTCCTATCGAATTACCATCAATCTATCTAAGTTTCAGGTGGCATATCCTACATATGGTTTTGTTGGGGAGAATGAATCTTGATATACCGTTCCGCTGGGACATGACGCCGCGAAGCCGCATTATTGATTTGGTATCACACTCCTTATCTTGATTCATCCGAGATTATGGGGAACTGCCCCCAGATTCTCCGTACCGTTCTATTTAATATTCTATCTTCGTTGCTCGGTACTGATGCGTTTTGTAATATTCACTTGGTTCCTTAAATTAAAAAGGACTTCATAATCTTATCTACATCATGTAGACCCTTTTCGATTTCGTATCGCATACCTTTGTCGTTGCACTCTTGGAAATCTATTCAATAATCATTTTTAATTATGGTTTCGATTCTCCCAGATGGAATGTCCAACATGGAGGCAACTATTTCATTCTTGATCGTAGACACAATAGCTCTCATTCTACGAGTCATTTCCAGAATACAGACAAAGAGCACGACGATGACTGGGCAATTCATCCGCTATGATGACTGGTGGATTCTTGCAGCTTATTTGATGTATGCTTCGCATTGTATTTTGGTTGTTTGCGGCGAGTACATACATTCGCTAAAGCAGACGGTTTGTGCTAATGTATCGAACAGACATCACGAAGATATCAGGTACCCTCGAACCATTTCTAGTCATGGATCCAGATCATCGATTGAAAATGCTCCAGGTAGAGTCCCATAGATAGTCTATCTTCTGTGGTAATTCTGAGCTGATACTCATATAGTTGCTATGGATTGGTAGCATCCACTTCCCTTTCATTATCACGGCCGTTAAAATATCAATATTATGCATGTATCGCTCTCTATTCAAAACAACCCCAAATCTCATTCGATGCGTGGATATAACAATGGGTTTATGCACAATATGGTTCATAATCACTGTATGCTTGACGGTATTCGGATGCACACCTATCAGAGCAGCATATAACCTAGCCCTTAGACTCGAACCCAAAACACATTGCATTCCGTACGGAGAGATAGTTCTTGGCTTCGAGCTTCCCAATGCAATCTTGGATATTGTTATTCTCGCCCTTCCTTTTTTTGTTATCAGAGACCTTCATGTACCTGTACGAAAGAAGGCTCTTTTGTTCTTGGTTTTCTGGTTTGGTGGGTTGTAAGTCACGTCGCCCTTTCATAGATATGATTGACATGACATTAACTAGCTTGCAGCGTTATTGTTACATGCATACTACGTATAGCATACTCATATCAGCCTCATGATCCAGAGCATTGTAAGAAACGTGAGATAATTTCGTTCTGAAAGTTACTAACGTCTATATAGTTTCTGGATTCTCTACTGCGAATGAATGGTTGATGATTGAGGAAGGGAGCGCTATTTTAGGAGCCTGTGTCCCAACATGTGTGTTTGCACGATTCCGCTTTTCGATCTAAACTTCCTTGTTTTTATTTTGTACTTCTTTTTCATCTTCTATGGCTACTTCAGTGCTACCATTTTCTTTATTTCTCCAAACTCTTTTTGTCTTGAGCAATTACTGATTCCTCTATTTTATAGTTCGACCTATACTCAAAACGTATTTTAAGCTTCCAAAATCTGTCAATGACTGGTTGTCTTCGACACTGGGTGCCTCAACGTCAGCAAGCAAACTCTCCAAAAGTCATTCGAAAATCAAAATTCAACCAAGTCAACGCAACGATCGGCCAGAACCTTCATATCAATTGAAAAGGCTATCTACAGCCCATCTTCAGCGTGGAAGAGAATGGCAGAATCAGGACCTCGACACAGATTCGGATGAAAGTCCACTGGTTGAAAATAGGATTTGGGTCACAAGGCATATTACAATCACGAAATAGACAGATTGATCAAGCATTAGATTTTGTCAATAATGTTATAGTTCCATTATTTGCTTCGCTACATAGCTTACTACCTGCTTACAATTATTCCTCGCCTGCTCGAGATAAGTGTTTGTTAGAGCTAAAATGGAAATCATTCCACTCTTTGTATGTATACACGCAGGAATATCCTTCACTTAGTTCAAGTGGATCGATAATCTTCCTGCTGCAAACAACTAGACCTAGTCTCGCCTTATTTCCAGATTTTTGGAAGATTTAACTCGGCTTCATGCTCTATAAGTCTCTCGTTCTGCAGCAGATTGGCTCGAATGACTTGATAAAAATACACTATGTATCTTACCTAGGTACGATGAAATAGACTTCTGATTGACGCTGAATATCATACACTATTATTCGTAAGTCCTCGAATAGTATTCTTCGAGAGTTTCAGGAAAGTGAATGGTCAAAGAAGCTGGTAATTTTAAGTTGGAAGTATCTGTTGATAGGCATGTTGGTTGGAAAAAATCTCACCAGAATGCTATATCAAAAACTCTTCATTGCAAAGCAACAGGGTGGCTGTAAATTTTAAGTTCACACTTGTTAATCAACATGTTGAGGACTGTTTTTACTATAAATTTCGGTCCTGCTTAGAAATTGGTTGCTAATTCCGCCTCCAAAACCTTCAGTAAGGAATTGCTCCACCATGAATAGAGGTCCTTTCGCGGTCTATGAGACATCGGCCTCATCTGTTCTTGATTATTCCGACGTCGAAAGGCATGTTGGAAGGTTATCCGTTGCGAATTTAATTACGAAAATCGTCAATCTAGTATCGATACTTGAGTATAAATAAGAATGACAAGACTGCCCACCAAGTGAAAATCACAACAACGTCCACATCCAATTTACTCAATCATCATTACTACGACTATCTAGTGTCCAATTCATTATCTCGAATTTCAGTTGCAGGTATCTAGTGCATTTTATACTATTCTTTCCTCAACAATCATACCGTAACAATCGTCAACATGTCAAATCGTTCAAGTCACCAACATGTCATTAAATCAGAACGTGGTAGCAGTGCTAGTCAAGTCACCTCAATCGAGCCTAAAAACCTGCCCTGTTACAACCTCTCACCTGGTAACCATTATACAACAGGTACACACTCCAGTAGACACAAAACGGCATCGTTACGCGGCACCCAGAATTTTTTGTGCCAAATTTCTAAAAAGTGCCAAGGTAAGTCCTGGAACAGCTTGAAAGAGCTCAAGGATCATATTTCAGATCAACATATGGAGAAACTTTGTGGATTTATCGGGAGTATGAATGATAGAACGGAACATGCGGATGCAAGTCCGTGTCATGACGGCAGTTTAAGGAGAGTGAAGCGACAAGAGTATCTAACTCGAACGACTGAAGCAGATGAAAGGAAAAGGTATAACGATGGAGAAAGAAGACGGAAGATTTATGAAGAAGAAGACAGAGAAAGGATGTCAAGGAACGGTGGAAGTTCAGGGGCTAATGGGGGTTCAAGGAGTGGTGGAACAAGGAGATTGCAGTGACGCAAACTCACCACTGGCGATAGTACTTATTTAGGCGTGGATAGGTTTGAGAAGATACGATATTAGTGGCCAATGGCTAGTTATTGAGTAGATGTGTAGGCGTTCGGGAGTTTTTTTTTCTTTTGATGGTCAATTAGTTTAGCATAAGCAGTTGAGAGAAACAAACAAAAAAAGACGGTATTACCAAAAAGACTCATCTCTGGATCCCATGCGACGTGATTAGTTGGACTACACTCGTGAAGTTTCGCAGTTTAACAATTGTTTGTTTGCAACTTCAAAATGCATGATGAGATTGAAAAAGAATACTACATTATAGACAGCAGAAAGTACTTTGTTATATTCCTAGATATGTCTACTGATATTCTATTGTTTCTTTTATGTGAGGTGAGTACTTCGAGTCCACCACTTATGCTAATTTGATAGCTTCCTATAACAAGATATCTATTCCTCTAGCTTGAGGATTCGCTTGTTCTCTCCAGAAACGGGCTTTAAATCAATGGACCTTATCTATGGGATGGTTATACATTGAATGTTATGTTATATTACCAGTTATTTGATGCAATATACGATGTTCAAATTCTTACACAACAACATACCTACTCGTGAAACTCCCGATACTAATTTTTTGGCCTAGAATGTCTCGATTTCCGACATATGAATAACGCTAGACAATCCCGGTTGTTGACTCCATAATACTAAGGCGCTGTCATGTATAAAAGAGCTAGTCAGCTCAATCATCTAAGCTCAAATACCATAGGTAGCGAGATAACCACACATTTACTATTCCCGTATCTCAACAACATGATTGTACAAGCAACGGAAAACTTAGATAAGCGACCATCTAAAGCGTAAGAAAGCTCAGTAGAAAAATGAGAGAAGCTAAGCATCCTATATCTTCTTCCCCTAAAACATCTTATCCCAGCCCAGTAAATTGTCAAAAGACGGTATATCATTATCCAGAACCCTTCTCATGCGGAGAAAAGCGGAACCAAGATTCCTTAGATAATAGAGTAGTTGGATTGAATGTTTTGAGACGAGATCAAGATTTACTATTAAGAACTTGGATGAGTAAAAATAATAATCATAAGATACTAAAGACTTGAAGAGAAAGGGCAATAAGAGAAGAGGAGAGGAGGAAAAAAAAAAGGTGTGCACACAAGAGCATCAGACAAATAATTAGTAATATTGGTTTAGAGGAGATGAAATAGAATAACAGGTGCTGGGAGATGTATTTAGTGCTTGAAGTTGAGGTTGAGGCTGACGAAGATGAGACTCAACATGAAGAGAACGGTAAGAAGGGAAGAGATCGCGGGAGAAAGGGGGAATACATCAACTATTTAAATAGCGTTCTGAGAAACAGCAGTAATCAAAATCAAGTTCCCTCTGAGCTAAGGAAGTAAGACTAGATTGATAGTGGTGAACAACTGACGACACATTCGCAAAGAATATACAATTTTGAAAATCTTGGGAGTAAAAGCATGTATTTAAACACTACAAAGACGTCCATCAAAAGGCTCAGCACTAAATCTTCAATTACTGATAAAAAATCATGCAGATAAATATCCGAGATTTAATTCAGAAGTATATGGAATCATGAATCTAATCATCCCTCGTATATTCATCCTCAGCTTCACAAACAAGAACACATTATTTCTCAATCAATTCCGAACAAAAATTTCACCATCCCTAATACGAATATTGCTCTCAGTTCTCCCATGAAACCAACACCTAACTAACAAAACCCAACAAACATTTCTAAAGCTGGCGCGGCGCTGTACCTACCGAAGTAAGATTTCTATATCCAACACCAACGAACTTTACAGTAGCGTTTCAAGGCTGAACGTAGGATAATTTGACTCTGCGTAGAATGAAGGAACTAATAGGTGTGCATTTATAATTACTGTGTTGGTGTTGTAGTTTGTTATCATCGTTGGTGGCGCGGCATGAGAGGTTATTGGGGGCCAGAGATTTTGAGATAATGTGATAAGAAGTGTCCGTCTATCATGTGAATGGGTTTAAATTTTGCAGTGAGGTGTTTGTTCCTGTAAGTAATAAACAAATATGTTACTTCAATGGGATTATCTTCGTCTCATTACAGGAAGTGGAAGATTCACCTCAAACAGCAAAATAATGCCAATTGATCCAATGCAGAGTTCTTAATAGTTCGGACTATATTCCGACAACGAAACGCGAGAAATTCCTAAATCCAAAAAATCCAGTAAGAACACTCAAATGATTTGAAATGTTAGAGTGATTTCGAATATTAGAACACGTCGAAACATTAAAGCGTCAACCAAGCCCAGTAATCCGATTTGTTGAATATACTGATGTATTAGCGGCAACGGAAATAATTACAACTAAAGACTGGCATCATGAGACACCTGCAATGCATTCCGCAGTTCCCGGCACTTGTCAATCCTCGGTAAATGCTGTACTCGGCAGTTGTGGGAGGGGAGGCCCTTGGAGCGACCAACTGTTATGCCATCACAGATGGCCAGCGTGGCTTTCCAGAATATCGGTATAGAAGCGCTGTTGTGTGTCACTATGTAAGCTGATGCTTTTCAGCTTTAATGTTAGATGTTACTAGGCGTATTGGGTTCGAATTTGAAGGATTTGAGTATTCATATCATGCCCTATTTTTCTAAAAACATAAGCGCCGTAACGTAAAAGCAACTCGTTATCGTAAATACCATAACTGGGTTTCGGTGTGAAAGCGTCGACCTCGTTTCGTGCCCCCGACAACCTGCGCGCTTGATAAAGCCGCGGAGAAATTAATTAGCGCAGAATTGGTTTGTGCACGAGAATTATGTATCGCTATGTGAGGCAACATACATTGGCAATGATTTCACTCAGTGAGATACTTCTCAAGATGGATATTGTTTAATGCTATGCGGCTCAAGTGAGATTCGAAAATAAAAAATAAAAAAAAATACATATACAATCGGATAGTCTTTTCCCAACCAATTCAAGACAGGCATATGGTGAGATCACTCCCAAGAAAACAGTTTTCTCAAGTTGTGATCCAGACCGTGTTTTCCCCAACCTATCATCACAACAGCCAGCCTTGTGTTTCGGACGCCACATTCAAACCGGGCTGCCTAAGCGCCGAGGTTGAATATCACCGAGTAGATTGTGACAACATGTGTGATTGTGTTCACAGAGAAATCCCACAACATAGATCATTGGAGAGCCACGGATGGATAGACCTTCTGATAACGATAGCCATGTCTTACATTGGGACGTGGAGGGGTAAATCCATTACACCGAGCCTTGTTGCAAGGGCAGGCAGAAATAGTTTGTGCCGTGCAACCACGAATGGGCAAAATGTTATACGCACTGCAGTATACAATTTTACAGCGTAGCATTATGATTGTTCGTATTCAGGCAATAGAACCCTTGCGTCAAGATGCAGAGCAATAACATAATAGAAAACGAGATAAAATGGACACGAGAGAAGAGACAATGAAGAGAATGATGCTATTCCAGATTGTCTCGTGATTTGGTTGACGATGAATACCAACATTGTGATTATTGATGTTGTGTGATCATGAATTTTATTAGGATAAGTTTCAAACGTCTCAATAGCGCTGTCTTATTTAGGATGCGGATCAGATTGGCTTACACGCCCGGCTTGTGAGACCAGGGGGAATAAACGTTGAGCAAGATTAAGTAAGGGCTGGGATTTTGATTTCAGCTACTTCTCGGAGTGGCTTGACGGGCGTACAATGTTCCAGAAAAGAGCAGGCGGGGACATTTTCTGCAGCCTTTGTGATGTGCATTATTAAAAATAAAGTTTCGACAAGAGGACTTGAGAAGCATATCATTCTTCATATGTCAAGACATCAATGTAAAGGAAAGACAATTGAAGAATCGTACTGTATCATTGGTTCCCACACCCCACCACTACGGCTCGGCTGAAGGCATGTAATATTTTGACTTTATATGCCCGCCGCTGCACGCCCAAATAAGGCCAAGAAAGTGAATCTTACAGCAACATGGAAACAGACTATTTCCATCGATGATCACGCACTGGCTGTTTCAATGAAAAGGGGAATGACGCACATGAAAGTCTCAAGTAAATCGGTACTAATGATGTTGATCAGGTACTGACTCACAGAAATAGGAATGAGAATCTTTCAAGATGAACATGAGGGGTAATTCAAAAAGGCTCGTGACACGGTGACAGGCTCTTAGGTATCTTGATATGGGTCCTTGAGTATACATAGTGGGGACCATGAAGTGGGATGACAGGAAAGCACATTTTTCCTTCCTGCGCATTTGACGCAATCGAATACTTGGGATCCTAGAGTTGATAGAGAGTCCTCTGACTTGGAAGTGGAGTCTACACCGTAAAAGCTCGAGAGTCGAGAGGATAAGAAAAGGTGGATATCAATCAACGTGATCTGAATTCGGGTATTAATCTAAAAACAAACAGAGTCCCCGGATCAACGACGGCCCCATGGCATGGCCATCGAGTGTTAGTTAGAATGATCCAGCTGGGGCCGATCAGGAGATAAGTCGATTCTATCGACTTATCGAAAGAAATATCGTCATATCTTGCTATTCGCGGTTGAAGAATAAACCGAATTGGTGGGATTCCATCGTAGTAGTGGAGTGACTTCCAAGGTGATGATGGATCTTGATATTTTGTTAATTGAATCCAAGGTTATTGACGACTTTGATGTGTTGTTAAGTTGTTTGTTTATTTTTATGTATGGTGTAAAGTAATGGTGGCTGGAGACAATAAAAATTTACTGGATGAGAGCTTGTACACATATGAGATATAGGCCTAATATTGGCCACAAAATGGATTTTTGCTTGGTTAAGCGATTGTTGTGGTCTAATGAAAGGCCCATGAACGCTGTAAAGCATGATAAGTATTGAATACGTGGTGCCAAAGGATTTTGATTGACCTAAATGATCAATGATCAATGATCAATTATCATATCATCATATCATATCATAATTGTACGGGGAGAGAGCTGGTATCTGGACAACGTTCAACATGGCCTAGGTGTGTTGTTGAAGGATTGGAGGATTAGAGAATACCCAGGTATGTAGTGTCCATTGCGAAAGGTTGTCTTTGATATCCCCGTATTGTGTCATGACTGTCTCTTGGATTGTTTGGATGAGAATCAACAATTGACAATTGACATTAGTATGTACTCGAGGAGTCGAGGTACTTCCTTTGTAATCGCAGCAGGATTGTCAAATATTGATAAATATTAATAGATACTACCTATGTACCGGTATTGTCTAAGGTTACCCCTCTTATCCGAGGTTCCGCCGTAGTCTACATCGTATAGTCTTAGAAAGTTAAGACTTCAGGTATGGAGTCAAAACTCTTTCCTTCAAGGGCGGGATGTCGGCTGTCAAACGGGACCCTTCCTTTCCTTCCCTTCCCTGCCCGTTCATATGAATCACGATGTAGAAAAAAGGAAAGAAAAAGTTCAGATGATCTCGCCAATTGAGTGAAACCCAAATTCTCTTTTCTCCACCGTAACCTTTCCTACGCTGTACTTATTCGAACCTAAGATTCTGCAATTGGCCTCAATACTTCAACTGAAATTGGTAGTTTGACGAGTCTCAAACACGCCGTGTTAAATTCCCGAGATAAAGCAAATCCTTCTCGTCGAATGGTATCTGTGAATATATGAGTAAAGGCGGGGGGATGGATATTCATCGGGATCGTTGGAACTGAGGGGTAAAAAAGCGTGTCAAAATGTATGATGCTTTTTGGCTGAAACAATAGCTATGGGAAGTCAACTCAGATTGGATAGCGGGGCAGCCGATACAGGACAAGGAAGTCCTCGCATCGCATTTGCATTATTAACTGCAGGAGCACCATCGGACTTTCGAAAAATGTGCAGAAGCAACTGTTAGCAGAAAAATGTATCTACTGGGATGATGGCGAATTTTTTGCAGTTTGATAGGTGGACCTGCTAGCTACGAGGCAAGTGTCCCTGAGTAAAGGTCATGAGCTCTGCGACCCCATTTTGGTAACAATTAACCCGCAATGCCCTGGTTTGGTTTAGTACGTGATGTATGTGCCTCTGATGTGCGGGAGATCTGTCGCCAAAGGCGGTACAGATATTGTTGATTGTCTGAAATCCTTTCGCAGATCCTAATAGGGTTTTCCATGTTTAGCTTGCTCGGCTTGCAACTTCTTTCGAGGTGAAGCTTCGGATATTTCTCTGTTTCCTGTTGTACCGTGGACTCTGTACGAGTGATCAATCAGTGGGGCATATGGAAACCAAGGGAAGGAGAGCATCAATGATCGTTAAGACCTGCCAGACTAATGCTCGAGGTACATGAGTACATGCATGAGAATGCATGAGAATGCATAATGTGCTAGAAAAAGCTATTTTATCAATGGAAGAGGGAAGAAGAAGAGAGATGATTTGTACTTTCGAGGACAGAATGGGGCAGATGAGGGTTATCTTTGCATGGGGCGTCTGCATGATGATAATTACACAGCAGGAAATTGATAATCTGAGGTCTCGGCTCAGGAACACCTCTGCACCTCTAGATTCTGGAAACACTGACGATTTCTCACTTGGTAAGAAAAGAGATCATAATTGGACCATACAAATTTGATAGATTTTAAATATGCCGGGGCCGCAGACACAATAAGTTGGGCCTTGATGCAGGCGACGTTCCATTTGATCTATTCATCCATTCAGGGCATCAAGAAAAGAGGGGGGAAGCAATTGATGGAAGGGTGTGCTGACAGTGACTTTGGTACCTGTCTTTATCCGGTATCTCTGACGTTAGCTATACCCCCCTCCCCCCTTCTTCATGTTCTGGATGTTCAGTGTTGGAGGTCGGGAAGTGTCTTTTTGCGGCTACTTCAACTATAATCACAGTTGCATTCGGCGGTAAAAGAATTTTATAATTAGGAAGGCTCGGTAGGCAAAGCTGATGACTGAATTCTACATCGCTTAGCCGTAGCTTGGAATAACCCAGCTGTGGACAAACCACTTCGTTAGTGACATTCGAGTTACTCGAGCGTGCAGTAGAAACGTGGTGGTCTCATGCACCATGAGTCCTTGATGGGACTTAGTTTACAGCTTTTCATTGGTTCGTCTATCACCAATGGACTGAAAGGTCTTTCGATCACGTCCTGCTTTCCTTGCGGAGTTGTCATCATTGTTTATTTACTTGATTTTGGATGAGTGACTCTGAATGCGGTAATGGACTGATTTTTTAAGGCTGGTGATGGAGATGAATGCTTGACTTTGAGCCACAATAAAGTGGAAATGTCACATATCCAGCATGAATACTTCATAGATACTATCTCCATTTTGCCAACATAAGATGCCTGGTGGCCATGAGTCTCAGATATTTTTTCCTCACATGTCAACCAACCCAGCTGAATTGATACCAAACAATTACCTCTTTTGAGCCTATACTATACCCTACAAAGTGACACTATCCAAACAAGCTGTGCTGCATCTATTGCCCGTTCAACGACTTGGCTCCGCTTCTATTCGATCAGTATCATTGTGGCGCGTGTTGGTTTGCTAGATCTACTACCACTATCGAGACGTCCTCGATTTTTTCCGCGGTGGGGACTCTGATATCTTCACGCCAGGCTCTACTTAACTCAACTCCATTCTCTACCATTCGATTAAAAAAATTAAATAAAAAAAGCCAGGCTATCTTCTCCTAGTATCTAGCCCAGGCCAGGCTTACCTCATTATTATCTCCAGGTCTCATACATACATATCGTACAGGACCCAGTGTCGTATCGTGTGGTTCCAATTCTCCCACTTGCATCAGCCCATCATATTACCCCCATCAAATCGAGTCAAGTCGAATCAATCATCGTCATATTCACCTTTCTTCATACCAAGACCAAGGCAGCGAAGTCCATTTACTTGCTCTGGCCCATTGCCTATTGACGTTGACGTTGATTTGAAGTTCTGGGACACTGAATGCTTCAGAGTTACCAATAGAGTTAAATCCATCCATCTGTCGACTATCGAACGGATACTCCCTTTTAAAGTTCGACTAATCATAAAATATCTAAGGCTATCGACTAATTCCAGTTCCGACAAGCATAACTTGGAACGGCCTAAAGCTTTTTCAATTATAAGATTACAACATTCTACCGAAACCTCGTTCTATCATTCGTGAATAGTTTCAGGGAGTGGATGCCCCGGCTGGGCCATCTCCTTCGCAAATCGTAATCGTCAGGACGACGATTCACCGCCTCGTCCCCATATCGCCCTATATTCTTATTTGATACTCTGTGCCTACATTTTACTGCGGTTGCCGTCTATACTGAGCCCGGTACCTTGACAGACAAATGATACTGTTTTACTAGAGAGACCGGATTTTTGGACCCATTCAATACCATAACAAAGGATACGATACGTTCATTCGTCTTGTTCTTGCACTGCTTTGAGCCAGTTGAACCAGGAAGCGGAGTATTACTTACCATTACTTCTTACTATTACCATTACTAGTAATAAGGCGGGGACTGAATCCATCCACCAGGGCATTCTTTGGGAATCTATTCGAATCCTCAGTATTACTGTCATTCCCATATATCCTTATTGAGCACCCATTAGAATCCTTTCTCCTCCTTTTTTCGGTTCCTTCGTTTTGGTGTGTTTACTTTCTACCTTGTGTATAGAGTACTCGCACAGCACAAAACGTCAATACCAATTATTCCTTAACATCACATCAAATCGTTATCATTACAATCTCCAATACAATTGCCAGTACGATACATCACCAAGAGTTGTCAGGCGTTCCGACTTCAGACTTCAGACTTCAGACTTCAGACTTCACCCCTGGGAACCGGACTCTTCTTTTACTTCTTCTCCTTGTACTGTTCTACTACTTCCTTATCTTCTTCGCTACGAATACTCCGTATTCACTTCTTACGACGACCGGACGGAACCATTCTCTGTATACATCCGACCCGAAAGGCAAATTTGTACACATCATTCACTACTCTACCAGTGTATTTCCGTTCTTCCCATTCAATCCCTTATGGAACAATCTTGAAGAAGGTTACAAATCGCCACACGCTTACGGAAGACTTTTCTTTTTCTCCTTCGCTGGTTTCACGGCATCTTGACTGGTTTCCGCTCTCCCGTTGATTTCGCTGCGCCTTGCTGACTCAAGATTTCAACCCTTTGGGATCTAACATCATCATATCATCTTGGTATCCTTCAATCACCGCCAATCAATTCCAGCCTCTTCTTTGGACCTTTCCCTTTTGCCTTGCCTCTTGCCTTACTTTTGCCTGTACTATTCCACGTGGTTCGCATCTCGGTCCCTTGGTTGGAGCCCGTTTTCATCCCATCGGTAGTTTACAATTTTAACGGGGTACCTGCCACTATCTAGTCGGGATAATCCGTGACCTCATTTACTATTCAACTCATTCAAGCCTCCAAGAACCTGGACCCCCAAAGATTTTCAAGGATTGGGAAAGATCGGATCCAAGACATTTCCAAATATCTCTCAACTCCTCTGTTGACAAATTATCTTCTCTTCAATACCATTCGGATCCTTTGCATAACGACAATTCCTCTACCGATATTTGATATTTGAGTAGGAAATCCTTTCAGCTCTTTTCGGATTTGAATCGTTTCAACATTCTTCCTTTTTACAACATTCTTTAATATAATCAGCTTCACAACTTTCGCATTGCAATCAATAGATTTCCATCTCCACTTCTCAGAGCAGATCAACAACGCCATCGACATCCAAGAATTCACTTTCATCGATTTCTTCGTTTGCTTCTCGACGACAATGCAATAGATCCGTCACGAAGGTTTGCAATCTACGAGCAATACATTACGCATATTTCTATCTCTCATTGCTTGAACCTAATACCCTCATTTTTCTTTCGCCATGAGTTCACCACGCCTCCCTACAGATCCATACAAAATCCTCGGTGTTGATAAAGAAGCGACCCTACCTCAGATTCGATTAGCACATCGAAAGCTTGTTCTCCAATGTCATCCGGACAAAGTTCAAGATCCTCAATTGAAGGCAATAAAGGTCGATGAATTTCAAAAAGTCCAAGAAGCATATGAAATACTGAGTGATGTATCAAGAAGATCAGAATATGACCAAACTGTCAAATTGCAGAAGTTGAGAGAGGAGTTGGGCAAAACTTCGACTTCGACTTCGAATCCAGTTTCGACTAGTAAAACTTATGAATACAATGTCAGGACCGCAGAACCTAGAACGACAACATACAGTTCCTCATATCCAAAGACTTCGCAAAAGCCACCAAAAGAGTCAAATGTGTATTCGAAACCGCCACCGAGATCTTATGAGGATTTGTATGATGAAACTCCAAGACCATCTGTCAGGAGATCCAAAACTACAACTAGAGATTCGGATAGAGATGAAAGGGAACGAAGAAGACATCAGGAAGAGGAGGAAAGAGAGAAGTTGAGACGGAAGATGGAGAAGGAAGCCAAGCGTGATCATGGAGATCGAAAGAAGTCTCGCGAGAAGGAGAAGAGACGTGGCACCGAAGAGAAAGTACGTTCAGGCACATATGTTGAAGACGAATCCAGTGAGGATGACTATCGACGAAAAGCGGAACGAGCCGCACGAAGGACAGAAGAATTGAGGGCCGAAACTGCTGCTCGACTTCAACAGGAACGGGAGAGAGAGTGGGAGCATCGTGACAGAGAACGTGAACGAGAACGAGAATTACGTGAGAGGGAGAGAGAGAGAGAAAGAGAGAGGGAGAGGGAACGGGAACGGGAACGGGAACGGGAACGGGAAAGAGAGAGAGAACGAGAACGAGATCCCCCAGAGGTCAAAGACTCGCCGATGGGAGAAAAGTGGAAGGATCATATGGCGAATGCGGCACGCTATGTCCAAGCTTCACGCAGAGAGTCGGATATTAAACCAGAGGTGCCATTTGCGCCTGCGCCACCTGCAATGCCCACTATGCGTCGAGCAGAAACATTTGCTGCACCATCATCTACACCATACAACAGTCACTACAAAGCACACCCACCTGCTGCTTATGAAAATCATAGTGATGATGAGACACCACGGAGATCAGCAGCACGACCATCACGCCGTTCTGCAGAAACTCCTTCGAAAAGTAAAGATACGCCAAAGCCAAGTAGACGTTCAACTAGGGAGTCACCATATGTGAATACCGCATCAACTTCACCTCCTACGAAACCTACTCTTAACAAACAATATTCGGAACCACCGATAGTTGGGGCTGGATCGAGTAGACGGGAGCCCAGTCGATCGAAGACGGAGTATCCTCGAGAGCCGCCTCCACCACCTACATTTACCAGAGCAGCTACATTTACACAAGGCATGGGTACGAAGACAGATACTAGGGATAGGGGTCGTGGACCAATTCGGGTTGTTCAAAACCCAGTGTCAGAATCTGATTCCGGGTCTGACTCTGAGTCGCCATCACCAACACCACAATATTCCCATATTAGACAGCCCCGACGTGAAGCTCCCGAGACTTCCGGTACTACCAAAACTTATGTCATTGGTAGTAATGGGCGAAGTGAACTCAAGGGCTCTTATCGATCGGATCTCCGCGATGCTGCTTACACGCGACCTCGAAGTCCATCCCCTCGTCGAACCACTCGTCCTCCTTTGGCACGAAGTGGTGGAAGTGCTTCTCGTCAGGTGCGATCTCGGTCACGAGGATATCACCCAACATCTGCGCCCGAACCAACTGAGCCCGTAGTTGTCAATGCCCAGCCCAAACCTCGAGAGGCTTCTCGGGCCACGAGTCGCGGTGGATATCCACCACAATACAATGTAAACTTTTCTGCTCCAATCACACCCGACAATGTTGTCTACTCGGCTGGAACCCATTATGTCGATAGAAGAACTGCCGAACCGGGAAATCATCGCGATTATACACCTTATACCGCAGCTCGTGGTCGTGAATCAGTCTACTAAACATTTACTTAACAAGCTTTTTCTCTTTTACAATTTGTTACATAAATTATACTTCTTGTACCGACCTCGACTTTTTAAACACAATACACCTTTTTTATACAGTAACGACAGCGCAGCACATTATGATTCCCCACTTTTCTTTTTACAGTATTTGCTGGTTGGGCTTTTTTCTTACTTTTTTTTTTACGGGGATAACACGAACACGACGAATTATGCAATAAAACAGACAGGCTATAGCAGCTAGCTAATCGGGTCGAGAGGACAAGAGAAATTTTCTCTGATACATCTAGCCGAGAAAATTGAGATAAGAAATCGTTACAAATCTTTCTTGTCTTTCGTTTTTGGCTTTCTCCTCCTCGATATTTCGCTGCAAGAGCCTGGACTTTGCTATTGCATTGGATCGAGTTAGTTATTCATCGTTGTTGTAGTTTTATGATTGGATGGTATTTCTGATTGGATTGATCTGGTGGATTGGGTATTGATACGCATATAACATCGCTACTATGCAATTCTCGCGATAAGTGAGTGGCGGATGGGGGCGGAAGGGTGAAATTGATGGATTACATATGGGGACAGGATGAGTTGAGATGATTTGATTTGAATGTGTTCTTTTGAGGCATTTGTTTGCGAGAGTGCATGAATGGATAAGGATCATTGGTATTGGCATGGTATATGCCATGGTTCATTTGGGAGGAGTTGAACAATGGAACAGAGCGGGGAGAGAAGAGAAGAGAGATTTGATAAGGGAGGACATGAGGATATGATTGAATATCCATGCAGACCAGTGATCTAAATACCTGGGTGCTGATTGATGAACATGGCCATGGATCATGGTTGGAATGATAGATACGAGACATGATTGAATGAATGAATGGAATTGCACAATTTTTCAAGTAATGATTGTTCTTGTGCTTTGCGCTTTGTGCTTCGAATGTGACCATGTCATGGATGGGGATGGTCCGAACTTCGAAGTGAGGTAAGGAGCGAGAGAGAGAGAGAGAGAGGAACATTGCATAAGTGGGGAGAATAAGTCTGACGAAGGAAGGCGAGGACGAGGACGTTCGTCGAAAGCAGGGTGAGGGGCTGGATGGATATCTACTAGCGGGTTTGAATCAATACATAGATGTGGAAATGGGAAGTATACAAAATGATTGTTGTGTTAAGTTCTGTAGGAATAGCATCTTTTGTTTTGTACTCGAAAGAGGAGGTCGAAAGAAGAGAAGGAAAACAAGTAGATCAATTGAATGGATAAAAGAGATGGAAACTTTGGCAACAGCTGCTTGTCTGGAGCGGAATGAATGGCAATGACAATGCTGAAGCATGTTTATACATACATATATAAACACGTAAATACAGAGATGTATAACAAGATATCAAGAGAGATGAGATAAAATGAAGTAAAGAAACGCACGCGGTGGAATGTGGTGAGATAGGAGCGGTATGCATGTGAATACTAAACTCTTCCTGAATAGGTAGGTAGGTGCCTATCGAACTAGGGAATTCGATGAATCCTAATAGCTAGGTTTTGGTTGCACATCTGAGATATGGCTATGTTGGAATCGAATTGTTTTGGAAAATTTCCATCTTTCTCGCTAGGAAATTTGTGAGCGCATAGATTGGGGTGGGGGGAGGGGAGGGGAGGGGAGGGGAGGAAAGTAGTGAATAGAGCTGCTCTCGAAGTAATGCGGATGTGAAAGAGGAGATGAGATGAGATGAGATGAATGAATAGGAGTAGTGAATTCTCTTGTACTTTGTACTTAATCACTTTTGTTGCATACCTAGCTGAGCTATACTATATTGAATATAACGTCATCTATTGCCAAAGAGGGAATGGCATTGTGAGCACAAGTATCGAGAGGCTGGAAGATCTGTGGAAGAAGATTTGGTGGGTATTTGGGGAGTTGAGAGTGTGTCGTGTCTAACCAATTCCTTCCAATTGAAATCATCATGTGGACTTGGATGATTTAAGTATGGTTTGGATTATAGATATTGGTATGTATAGATTTTAAGTACAATTCGGATACGGTATGTACCCATATCCAGACTCCTGCGACGGGATCTATGTAATCGCGCGTAGTAAGAAATGTAACAGACAAAAGAAACAGAAAGCAAAGAAGAGAAAACTTGAACATTGTGGTATCTAACTTGTGATGAGGCAAAGAGAATTATAAGAATAAGCAGTGCAAGTTCTGATATGCACGTTCTGGTACCATCTATGCAGTTTATAGAGGCTCAACATACCAGCCAGCCACCAAAGGCCCCTCCCATATAATACACCTTCCCCTGTAATGGTAAATGAAATGGCCACTCTACCGGGCCCCAACTCTAGTCTCGCCCTCATCCCCTTTGCCTTACAATAAAACATACAAACTACACATACCACTCAACCCCAAAATCATACTACACCAAAAACACACATTATTCAACACTTTCTTCCCTCTAGCCCACGGTCTACTCTGTAACCAAATGATAGGAAGTTGACTCATCTGCAGTACCATTCCATAGCCTCGAAGTTTCTTGGTGATACAAGCCATGACTATTTCATGACCAATGGCGCTAATGAAGAAAGTTATAAAAGTAGCTCCTCCTTTCCCAATATAGGAGCGAGAGCCAAGATATACGTGACGATGGAAGAAGTGATGGACAGGGATATTCCATTCACGGGAGAATTGCATCCAGTCTGTGCTATTCCACCAATCAGAGTAGAAGTGGCGATCTGCAAAGCCTATGGGTTTAGAGAGAGTTATTAGTACAGCGCAAGTAAAGGGAGAGCACTGAGGTGCAAGTAGATTTGGGGTAAGCCAACAGGATCGTTGAGAATTTTGTACGTACAAGTTATCTCAGCAAATGCACCGAGGACGAATTCAAAAATTACAAGGAATACGAGAAGGAAAGTAATCATAAAAGGAAAGAGAAGTAAGCTAATTGATTCGGCAACGACAAGAGCATTTTCGGTAAACGAGGTTGCAGTTTGAAGTCTTGTTGCCGATGCGGTCATAACGGGATGAATGAATTCTTCGGAAGTGATAGTGAGCAAGAAAATGACACCAAACGTAGCAAGAGTTTTGTATCCCAATTCCGACCAGACTATACCTGCTGTGCGAGGATATTCGAGCTCATAGCAGAGTGTCGGGCAGAATATATAATCGACATAATTATACCACGTGAGGTTTCGAGGATATGTGACCGAGCCCATGGTAGACGTCAATTCGATAGCTAAATCCTCCCTAAGGCTTGCAACCTCGTCAGCTTTCGTCTGAGTAAGAGCCTTAATCTCTGACGCTGTTCTTTTGTGACCTGGACTTGGATATTGATATGCTGGTGCTTTTGAAGCAGTTGCAGGAGAGTCAAGCTCTTGTAATCGTCGTTCGGTTTCGCTAAGATGACCATTGTAAAATGCATATGAATGCATTTTCATGAGTAGGACCATAGTATGAAGCAAAAGAAAAACCTGAGCTGTCCATGTCCAATCTCGAAGGAATGGTATGCTATACTGCCCATCAGCATTGCGCTTCACCATTGTATGCAGTAAGAACACTTACGAAACCCAAAATGCCATCCAAATAATTTGGTATAAACTCTGGATGGCCATTCCTCCTTTGGCCCATCGAAACCCCAAGGATTTACCTATCTTACTTCTGAAGAACCTATGAAGGGGAAGACTGATGGACGTAGATACGACCATTAACGCATCTGCGACCCCAAGTTCCCAAACCTTCACTGTGAATAATTGCCAGATCTCCACTCTCATGGGGTAACCGGTATCCTTGATATTTCGTAACATTGTTGTGATTGCCATGATAGCAAGACCAATCCAAAATAAAATATAAAACCCAGTGAAATCATGGTGATCACTATGCGGATCTAAGTGCGAGACTCTTGAGGTGTATTCGATTATAGGGAAAATACGACGTTTCTGCTCTGCTTTGATTTGTCTCTTCGCAGAGAACATCGATTGAACGGAGGGAGGCGCATCTTCGGGAACAGGTGTTGTACGTCCACTACTTCATGTTAGATACAGCAGTTGACCCAATTTGAGAGATTCACCTAGTTGGGCCTGTAGAAATACCATCTTCGGAGAAGTCTTTGATACTATTGACTGGCAATAACCCCTCCTCACTTATTGTTCGAACAATTGTTGGGTTGGAGCTATTTTGGGGTCTGGGACGCAAGATATGATCATGACTATTCCCATTGGTGTATACATCCGCAGAAGTAGACATTTCGTGTGTATCGAAATGGATTTAAAATTTAAGTGAAGCTTGTCGCCGAGATTGGGGTAAAGAAGCTCCTTATGAATGCCCCTTTTGAAACAAATCAAAGTTTGGGTAGGGTCTGACAACTTTTATGGACTCAGTTGAATGTGTCATTTCACAAAGGGAACTTTAATTAGATATGTTTTCAGTTTCCTTCATTTACAAACATTAGAATAAGAAATATTCTGACCAGATTGACTGATTCATTGCTTATCCATTATCCATGGATGATGATATTCGAGGCTGTGGTTTATATTCCCACCCGTTCCACCAGCGGCCTTACCCGCGTATCAATTACGGACCAGGGCCATGCCGAGCCACAGTAGGCTTAACCACAGCCTTGGGCGCCACTCAGTGCTAGCACATATGCGGACTAGACCGAGCTTAGGGGATGCATCCTGAAAGACATCAAGACATCAAGCGAAGTATGGTGGCCTTTGCATCACCAATTAGGCACCTCAAAATCAAAAGGACCATTCAATTACTTTGTTATTCCTGCTCCTTTTTTGAGGCAAAACTTGTCATCTCTTAAGCTGGGAAGTTTTAGAAGTTTGGCCCATTTTGGGCCTTGAACAGTATCAGAATGAGTTCATGTAAGTAATGAACAATGATGCCTCATACCCCTCGATTTCCAAGCTCATCATACACAGTGAAGCAATTCATTCGCAATGTGCGAGCTTCGAAAACAATCGCAGATGAGCGCGCAGTTGTACAAAAGGAAAGTGCTGCTATAAGAGCAAGTTTTCGTGAAGAGAGTGGTGATCATAATGTCAGGTAGGAAGGTCACCGCTTGTTTATTTCAACATATCTAACATATTGGATTGGCAGACGAAACAATGTAGCGAAGCTGTTATACTTATTCACCTTGGGTGAAAGGACACATTTTGGTCAAATAGAATGCCTCAAGCTTCTTGCATCTCCAAGATTTGCGGATAAAAGATTGGGGTATTTAGGAACAATGCTTCTACTGGATGAGAATCAGGAGGTACTGACATTGGTTACAAACTCTTTGAAGAAGTATGCGCAACTGTTAGTCTCATGGAGCCATGAAGCTGACCCGAACATAGTGACCTCAATCACTCTAATCAATACATCGTTGGATTGGCTCTATGTACCCTTGGAAACATTGCATCGGTCGAAATGTCTCGAGACCTGTTTCCTGAAATCGAAACCCTTCTTTCTACCGCCAACCCCTATATTCGTCGCAAGGCCGCGTTATGTGCTATGAGGATATGCAAAAAAGTACCAGATTTACAAGAACATTTCCTAGAAAAGGCCGCAAATCTCCTTTCGGATCGAAATCATGGCGTTTTGTTGTGCGGTCTTACATTAGTAACAAATCTCTGCGAAATGGACGAGGCAGAAGGTGGAGAGGAAGGAATCGTGGAGAAATTCAGACCATTCAGCGGTGGCTTAGTTCGAACACTGAAGGGATTAGCTAGTTCCGGTTACGCCCCTGAACATGATGTCACTGGAGTTACGGATCCATTCTTACAAGTTAAGATATTACAATTGTTGAGAGTTCTTGGCCGTGGAGATCCAGAAACGAGTGAACAAATCAACGACATTTTGGCCCAAGTTGCTACAAATACTGACTCTTCAAAAAACGTTGGAAATTCTATTTTATACGAGGCCGTCCTCACTATTCTCGATATCGAAGCTGATTCTGGTTTGAGAGTACTTGGTGTCAATATCCTCGGAAAGTTTCTTTCAAACCGAGACAACAATATTCGATATGTTGCGTTGAATACACTCATTAAAGTGGTCGCAATTGAGCCAAACGCGGTTCAACGGCATAGAAATACCATACTCGAATGTCTTCGAGATCCTGATATCAGTATTAGGCGGCGTGCATTAGATTTAAGTTTCACTCTAATCAATGAGAGCAATGTCAGGGTGCTTATTAGGGAACTCCTTGCTTTCTTGGAAGTTGCCGATAACGAGTTTAAGCCAATCATGACCAGCCAAATTGGTATCGCAGCAGACAGATTCTCGCCGAACAAAAGATGGCATGTGGATACTATGCTGAGAGTCTTGACTCTGGCAGGAAATTACGTCAAAGAACAAATTCTATCTTCGTTCATCCGGCTTATCGCCACCACTCCTGAATTGCAAACTTATGCGGTACAGAAGCTCTATACTAGCTTGAAAAAGGACATTACTCAAGAAGGTCTTACTTTGGCCGGTGCCTGGTGTATTGGGGAATACGGAGAAACTTTACTTCGTGGTGGACAATACGAGGAAGAGGAACTTGTCCAAGAAGTGAAGGAAAATGAAGTTGTTGATTTGTTTTCAACCATTCTTAACAGCAGTTACGCCACTCAAATCGCAACCGAATACATTGTCACATCCTTGATGAAGCTCAGTACACGTCTATCAGACCCTGCACAAATTGACCGGATTCGACGAATTTTGTCAAACAATTCCACGAATCTCGACATTGAGGTTCAACAGCGAGCGGTAGAGTATGGCAACTTGTTCAGCTATGATTCCATCAGAAAAGGTGTATTGGAAAAGATGCCACCACCACAGATTAAGGAAGAATCCCGAGTTCTGGGAGAGGCAAGCAAGAAACCAAGTAAAGCATCTAACAGGAAGTCGAAGGTTGTCAAACCAGCAGAACAGGATCTGTTGTTCGACCTAATGGGAGACGGAGGAATGCCCGATGCAAGTGTTGGAGGCGTTAATAGTGGATCTCAAAATAATGCAGACCTTCTAGCAGACATACTTGGAGGCACCGATTCATCCCAACCTACATCACCTCCAGCTCAACAGTCAAATATGAGTTCGATTATGGACCTATTTGGTAGCACTCCATCTCAACAGCCCCCATCTGCTACAGCAACTCCTTCAAACGACATTTTCTCTGGTGTATCTTCGCCTCCACCTCAAGCTCCTTCAATCCCAACCCATCCATGTTACGAAAAAAATGATCTTAATATTACATTGCAACTTCAAAGAAATGCAGAAGGTTTAGTACAAGTCTTGGCTCGTTTTAGGAACTCGTCGATGCATCAATCTTTCTCTGCAGTGGCACTACAAGCTGCAGTACCTAAAACACAAAAACTCCAATTGCAAGCTATGTCAAGCTCGGATCTAGGACCCGGGGCAGAAGCAACACAGTCAATGAGGATTACAGGAAGTAAAGGGGTAAGTTTCCTTGGAAGAATGCAACAGAAAATTTACTGATTGTTTTAGCCACCACTACGATTGAGGTTAAAGATTTCTTATGCACACCCAACTGCGGGACAAGTTACGGATCAGGTAGATTGGTCGGAGCCAAGGTAGTGGGGTTTTAAGTGCCCGAACTGCATTTAGAAAATCTAAGAAATTTTATTATCACTCGGCGTACTGCATGAAGTAATTGATTGGTGGCGCTACTTATCTTCGCTCAGGTATTAGTCTGCTGTGGACTTACTTGGCCAGCCCTAAAAGCTCGTAATGTGAGTGACAAAGAAAACAATGGAGACTATTTACTGAAATCAATGAACTTTGACCCAATTTGTTTCGACGTACGTTTTCTGCTTTGGGGTCCGGTTAATGGTGCATTCTCGTTCTAACAGCCTGGAAAGCTCCATGGTCATTCACATCAATATGTTACCTTTTCGAATTGTGAAGCAGCCACTTTTGTTATGACATTCTACCTCCTGTTGACATTTTGATGCCCACAGACAGTACTTCGCATAGCACACCAAACCCCTTATTATGCGAATTAGGCAAGAAGGGTCGATATACTTGTTAGAGAGGCCGGTTCTTGTAAAAAGCATCGGATCATACGAGCACTTCAGGTGACTAACCAGTATATCTCTGCGGAACTCACCCCAAGTGCTAACAATCGGCTCTCGTTAGTGGCCGATTAGTTCCTGGTCTGGGGAAGCGATTATCCTTTGATATAAGTATGAATAAGCCAATCGCTTTTAAATAACAATGTTTGTGTCATGAAACTCATAATTGGGTTTTGTCTGATGACATGAAGTCAATTCTTACATTAATTTGGATTTAAGTGGTTGTGTAGTAAAAATAAGAGATTTCTTGTGGCAATTTTCCATCAAGATAGAAAATGCACCAACAAAGCTAAAGGGATAAGTGCTTTCCTAAGACAAACACTTTCCCCAACCAGGATCTAATCGGCCATTGTTGAGGTTGCCATATTCGAATGGTTCCTATAGGTTATGATGACTGATCGGGTTGGTCTCATTACTAAGAAGATTGAAGTTTCCTATGAGTTGTAGAAATATACTGGTATGGGCTCAATTCTCGTTGTCGAGAATCGAAATTGATTGAAATTGTACTCTTCGAGATCTGTTAGTAAGCAGTGAAACAAACTGTGCTCATCTTTATCATAAATTGGTAGATTACACCTTTTCATGGTGTAAAGTATAAATGACAGGAGCAGGCTGTTGGTTCATTCTCGTTATCACAACTAGAGGAACAGCATTGCGCCTTCTGCAAAAGTCAAAATTCATGCTAGTCGCGGTGGTTTCAACATACTTATTTGCGATACACTTCTGATCATTTGAGCTCAGGCGAAACATAGGATTCAACGATCTTCTTACACTTGTCTCAGATCGATTCAGACTTCCCAAGAATCTTATAAATTGAAGCAGTCTTGTTCTCAACCACACAGTACCGTATCAAATGCAAAAGTTGGTAGAGAATCAGTGGCAGCGAATACAATGACATCTATCATGTTATCTGAAGTGGAGCGGGCCGACATATTCAAGACAAGAAGAAACCGATTTTTATAAAGCGGGCAAGCTCCTAGATTTACGGTATCACGGTTTGATTGACCTACTGGTCATGGACTCATGTTGCCTGACTTCAAAATAGCTACAACAAAATACCAAGAATCCGCCATTGTACCAGACAATTTTACACCCCTTGGTAATTTGTCGACGGCCTATTTTGAAGTTAGTAGTTATACGCAATGTATCGTCAAGGCGAAAAGAGCTCTTGGAATCTTGGTAGAAAGCAACGACAATAAGAATACGGCTTTGGCCAAGAATTCCAACAACGGACAAAGAGGGTGGAAATACATTCTTTTGAATCGTCTAGACTGAAGCAGCTACAAATTCGACTACGAATTCTTGAAACACTTCCTCGTTATCGGCCAATGCTGTACGGGCCTCCTTATATTCTTCTACTTATCTGGCCAATTTCTTCCACGGCGCTACTACCAAAGAATACTGCTCTGTCGGCAATGTGAGGCCTGCTTCGCTGTTTGATCATACCTATTGATGTCTCCTTTCTATTTGGTGGTTTGGCAATGCACGTAATTTACTCTAAACAATCATTGGCATTTCTGAGCTTGAAAAGAAGCACCACTTGAAGCAAAAGCAATGTCATCTCACCATGATCTATATCAGCAACAATAATATTTCAAGAGACTTGATTATCTTTATGTTACTGGAAGAATATTCTAACTTCTGGCTCTTACCATCACATTCCGTCTCATAACCCATCCGCATAGCATCGGTTATCTATCTCATTGGATATCTGAAGCTTTGTCAAGCATTCTCGAAAACAAAATCTATACTACAGCCCGTCCGCCCCGTCATTCGCCAAATCCAGTGAGTGAATTGAAACGCGAGTATAACGAAAGGCATTTTTGTACTTCGCCATTTATTCAAAAAATGAGGACCCTCGTAAGACTAGTCGATCCTTTGCTACCGTTCTCCTTGCCATCTCTACCTATCATTCCAAAAGAGAATGCCATCTCCAAGTACAACTTTTACCTAACTAATGTTCGTCTAAAGCAAAAGCACTCCATGCCTACGTTTAATGTTACACATGTTTTTATGATTGTGACGTTCTGGAAGAATGTGGAAAGACCTTGGATGTTGGATTTTTAATGGATTCGAGATAACTACTTGATCTTAGCTGGGGAAATGAGAAAGATTCAAGATATAAAGGCACTATGATCGAGGATTTGGGGAGAATAGGAGTAATAGTTTGGACCACTTTTGAATATGATGTAGTGAATGACATCATAAACGTCTGGATGCCAGAGGCTTTTCTTGAGAAGACGGAAAGTGATTGGTGGCGGCACGGTCTATGGAGAGTTGATACTTGGGAAAATCTTAATTTTGGGCCTTTTGGAGTAAGAGGTTCAGTGGTTAATAAAGGGGATGAGTAAATGCTGCTTAATTTCAAGTGACAAAAGTGGCTGTACGATCTAATAGAACACTCTTCAACTTATAAAATTCTTGATCAGTTTGGGCAATCGATTGTTTGGCTTCAAACATGTTAATCCCATTGCTTGACTTGTGACAGATCGATCTTTGAAGTTGGAAAGCATATGAATGAAAATTCAAAGTATGTTGTATTGATATAAAATATCTGTATAGTCGATTGTCATAGCTAGGGTTGGAGCCAGCAAGACCACAATGATGAATGAATGTTTGCTGCTTTGATACTCATTCGATGAATTTTGAAGCGGAACTTCTGGAACAACCTGTCTATGAACAAACATCAACCAAATTGCAAATTCCACTTAGTCTTTGCTATCTTTCAATAGAATCTACAGTGAATAACTAACTGTGTTATTCACTGAGTGACCTACCCGTGCGAGATACAGAATTGTTGCACTTTAGACATTCTTTCGTTTCTGGCTTAAATACTCTTATCCCCCTCTTCATTTTGAAAACCTACAACCTTCATAACCATCAAAATTTCTTCTCCGGAGGATCTTGCAAAGGTGTTACGAGAGGAATGGAATGCGCTGTACAACTCTCGGGACTTCATCAAAGGTAATTTATTTCTCCTTCTGACTCTATGTGTAAAAGCATGAACCTAAATATCCAAATAGCAATCAGTAAAATACATGCAAGCAGCTCGAGCATCCCGAGATGATCCAGCACCACTTCGAAATCTCTCTGCCGCTTACTACGAGCATTGTCAGTATGAAATGTGCGTGTTGTTTGCTAAGAAAGCTATCCATTTGATGAATGCAAAAGTCGCTGGTGATAGAGATAGTGCATTCACAACACATTTTCAGAAATTTGAGGAGAGAATCAGAAAAGCCGCGGATAACCTGCCAGAATGTTCTCTTCAGAAACAGAATTAACGCAGAGTGGAGATCTTGGAGCGACTTACACGATATCATCCCTCAATGTAAGTGAATTGAAAATTTATTTTCATCTTCATCTTCATTGCTTACAAATTGGTCGAGCGGATAGGTCTAATGCAACACAGGAAGTCTGCTGGAGACTACGTGCCTGTCGGTCACGACGACGCCAAATCCCTCTTTGATGAAACCCTCGCGCTACAAATTCCTGCCGGCGAGACCATCTCATTCTTCAACAGCGGACTAGACGACGCTAGACACTTCCTAGCATCGCTCATTAGTATCGCACATGAAGAAGCCAAGGGAAAGATACCAAAACGTCGATTTCACTTCACGTCGAATGATATCAACAAACATGTGCTTACTAGAGATCTTATCGTATTCTATCTTCTTTACAAGCTCTCTTGGGAAAAACGAATGTTCGAGTCGGTGAACATCTTAAACATAATCTACTTTATCTTTGCAGCATGCTTACTGCCGAAATGGGTCAGCGAACAGCTGCAAGAAGTTATTGCAGAGCTTTTAAGATGTCTGAAGAGTGCCCAACAGCCATTAGAATGGAATTATCTGTATGAAGCAGATATTCCATTCTACATCCAAGCACTCGAAAACTGGGCACCCGGGGGCAAAGTATCGACCCTATCTACCGCCAAAGAAGTAATGGAATCTACAATAAGCACCATGCAAGACTCTATATATAATAATAAGAGTGCTGAATATTGGAAACACATTAGGCTTTACTGCAACAAGGAGAGAGAGCTCTACTGTGCAAGTGGAGTTCTTCTGCCATTCATGCAAGCAATGCAGCAACATGGTCCAAAACTGGTCGATATAAGCATCAAAGCACTGGAAATCCTCAAAGGAAGAAGATTTTGGCTTTTCATGACACATGTTATGACGGATAACTGGGTATTTAACCCGACACAGCTTGATTGGGATTCGCATACAGCAATCGGAAATCCGGAGCCAGGAATTTTCTTGCGATTTGATCCATTTAATTTAGCCTCGACACTGCGGAAGGATCTGGGGGAGGAACTGCCACCCACGGAAAGTTATCCACATTTATTTGAATATGCTGGGCCATTTTTTGCAAAAGCAGCATCCGCAATCAAGTCTTTGGGTATTAGATTGAAGGTGAAGATGGCGAAGGGTTTGATGTCGCTGAACGGATCCATTATGATCCCACTGAGAGCCAGGCACTGGGCACAGGAGTTATTGGGTATCCACGCCCAAAAGACTCCTCATCGCTTTATCACCGAATAGCCTTGAGCAGTGTACCGTGAGTACGCTCCTTCTAATATGATAGATGAATGTAAAGAATCTAATATTCCAATCTAGCGATTATGTCGGTGGCCATTTAACAACCTTCCTTCATGCAATGCCGCTCCTCGCCCGCCACTCTACTAGCTTTGTGGGTAGTGTGTGTCTGTGAAACTCCCCTATTTTCCGCAACATGGGTGACTTTCTTTCTGAATATCAACTCATAGACAGCGAGAAGATGCTCGAACAATTGACCGGTGTACGTATTGTTTCAGGGGGCATGAGCCTGTGCCACTCGCTAGCTACACCTACTACTGTTGGAATCAGGCAATTGATTCTGTGCCGCTTTCAAAGCAGGTAAAAGCCCGACATTCTCGTGAGGATCTGAAGAGGTGGTTTCATGCAATTGTTCTTAAATTGACAATTCCTATGACGTGCAATCATTTTCTCATTTCAGACAACAATGGTATCATCTATTCGCCGCTCAATCTTACGATTTTTTTTTCGTCAACTAGCCCACCTTCATTCTTTAGGAAATCCTGTTCATTGGCTTTCAGAAATCCTAGTCCCACTGCTCGAAGACGCGGGAATGCTCAAGACTAATGTTCGACCACCACGCAATGTCCCACTTCAACCCAATCATGTTAATTTAAAGTATCTGATCAAGAAGCTTTGTATCATGCCTTTTGTTCCAGAATTGAAAACTCTTACGACACTCTTTGCTCCTCTTCTCCCATTGATCCAAATCTCCTCTATCCCATCGACAACATCTACGAATACACATTTGATCTCTCACCATTGTCGGAGTACTATGTCCAGCCAAAATGCCTCGCTCTCATTTTATTTTCGCCAAACGGTAGTCCCGGCAACCACTTCCCTCTTGAATTGCAGCTCAGTCTGCGTAATTTTCTTGATTCAAGCCGGCACAAGGACGTCTTAGACCACGGATCTGAAGACGCAGGGCAGAATATTGATGATTAGAGAGCCAAGGATGTCATTGTGTGGTCGACTCTTAAGTTCGATGCTGAGAAGCAGGAAGCAAAGGCATGGATGCCGGAACAGATCATTGAGCAAATGGTGAATAGAAAGTGTAAGTGCGGGCTTATGAGAAGAGATGTATGGATGATAGCTGGGGCCACGCTTATTCCGACCTCGAGACGCGTCAGAGACATGATGAAGATGGGAAGGAAATGAGATGAAGGTCTCAAAGAGAATGACGACACTGAGAAGGATGATGAAGGCGATGAAAATGATGAGAATGATGAGTATGATGAGGAGCACTCGTGGGATTAGAGTTTTTAGATGGAGAGCTAAATGTCGAAGAAGGCAGATTGTATGAAAGCAATGGTTATCCTGTCAACAAGTAACCAGAAAAGCAGAAATGTATCTACAAAAAATGACCACACATACACCAAAATATCCAGACGAATTCCACTCCATTACGAAATCTCGTTTAACGGTTCTTAAGCTCAACTTGTTCATATGATTACAAGTTCCAAACCTCATCCTCGCATCTTGATACTCAACTTTGAGTCCGTTAGATATATGCACCTTTCTTCTCGTACTTATCGAGCTCAGCAGCATTCGCTTCAAACTCTGCATGCATTTGAATATTATCCTAAAAGTCTTGTCCAAAGTCGCCGCATGTAACAATATACGCAGCACCTGCAAAGTTGCAGTCTCTTTCAGTTAATGGATCGTAGCTGAAAGCAGTGCATTTCACTACCTCCTCAAAATCCTTGCTTGGCAGAGCAACCGAGCCCAGGAGAATGAAGAATGGTGTTTTTCAGGAATGTTCTATACATAGGTGGAAGTCTGTCGGCACTGATGTGCTGAGGAGAAATGACCACCAAGGTACCAATAGAAGACCGACAATCTGATGGAATTTCTCAGAGATGAGACTGCTTTTAGTGCTGAGTATATCCACACTGGCAAGCTTCAATGACAGCCATTCAACTTACCATCCATCCAAGAACTCAATGTTATTTGCTACACCGTCTCATTCACGCTCTTCCCAAAGCCGTACTCGTGCGACCAGAAAGTATGCAGCTCCGAAGCTAGATGCACATACCACAAGATGGTAAACTAGAAGAGGACTAACCTGGCTTTATATCGGCGGAGTTGTATATTGTCTGGCAGCATGAATACGGTATCGTGCTCGCTAACTCAACCCATTTCTTTTTGACTGCCGCGGGACACTCCACATCTCGATGAAGAGATATGCACCATACCTACCTTAGCTCACCATGCTTATTTCTTCTCCCTAAGGTCCCATTCTGACCAATGGAGAAGGTCCACGACTTGTAGTATCCACTCCCTCACCTCGGTATCTGGTATCTACTCTCCATTTTGTTTATCTCTTCCCCTCCTTGACTTATTATACTGTTTATCTCATTACCAGCTGCGGCATCAATGCATTAACAGAACCCCGCAGCTCCATAAAAGTCGGCATTAGATCCGACGCAGAAAATCTCTTACACCAGTGTGGTGGAAAGAGATTTTCTTCCGAAAGCTATACCTGCATCTCATACCAATATCGCGATCGCAGTCTGATTTCTCAGCAAAATCGCTCACACGCATCATTGCGCGTGACAGCAAACTCTTGTTGCATATCTGAAAGCCCAAAATATTTCCAAATTGTTACACGCACTCTCTGTGAACTCCGGCGCTTCTCGGTCACTTCTTATCATAACCCGCAATTTGTGCACACCCTCCTACCCATTCTCGTACCATCTGGTATACAACCCTCACAGCCTCACGGACCTTTTTCCTCCATACCCAGTCCAGCAGCCCAACCCAAACTCAAATCCAAAACCATCTCCGCATGCATAAATGTCATACAACCTCCAAGAAACAAATGGTCGGGCCTTCCCCGCTCCCCATCACTCTCAAACTCCACCTGACAGCTCACCGGTCTGTATATCACGTGGAGCGAAGCCAATTAAATCCCACCCTCATCGTTTCCACGATCCTTGTATCCAATCGTTTCCTTCGGCTCTTATCTCTAAAGGGGTGAGAAGCATTGAGTGAGCAAATTGATATGTGGAGATGTCAAAGGAATGTTCTCGTGAGTCCGTGCAGGAAATATCTCATTTGGCAATCACGTGCTCTGGTCACACCAAGGATCGCCAATGTTGCTGCTGTACGAAGGGAAAAAGGGTACCCTACCCTACGCACTACTGAGACAAATTGACGATCAGGGTAAAAGATCAGGGTATTTGGTAAATTACAACTTTTTTTTTGGTGCCCTAGATAACATATCCAAGTAATAATCCAAGGATCCACACTAATAATGCATAATGATAAGGTAGAAGTGTTAATGTATGATGTTTGTTTTATTTATATTTCCTTGATCTTGATCTTGTTACATCCCGTTCAGCCCAGCTAAATATTTACACAGTAAGTGAAACAAATGAGGTATTTCCGAAGAAACCGCTCCAAAATTCTGAAATGCCATATCTACATGAAATACACGACCGTCAACCATCAATCATTGCTTGTTTCCTCTCGTGCAAATACATGTACGATGTACGATGTATGCATTGTAGCTCTCATCCAACCCAAGCATCAAAATATCTCCACGGCCCTTGCCATAGAATCTAAAAATACGAAAACACCCTTGGAACTATGGATGCCCACCTCCATTCAATAGTCTAATGAGACCATTCAAAAAATGATAAATAATTATCTCACGATATGCATGAGTGACATCACTCCACATTCTTTCCCAAAAAAAATCACTCAAGCCACGCAACCGCTTTCCTTGCTGGAGAATTTATTCGGTTCCTCTCCTAGGTCTCCAAGTCCGAACCCAATCATCACGCTCCACGCTCTGTGGGGTATTGCAAGTCCGGATAAAATGCAAGGATAATAAGGGTGCAATATGACCGGCGTGTTGATATTTTCTCTTGGCATGAACGATAGTAGGGACAAGAGGCTGTGTGCATGCGTTTGTGAGGATATATTGTTTTTGAGACGATAGTGTCGTTTTAGAGATTTTTTCAATGGAGGTTATTTCTGCGTCTGTAGATTGTGGGGGCCCGATTCGATAGTGATAGCGATAGCGATAGTAAGATGAAGTAGTAAAATGAGGTCGTATTGAGTTTGGCTGTGCTCGTCGTTGATACATTCTTTTGGCGGGGAGGATGTAATGGCGATGCGATGCGACGCTATACAACCACACGTCTCAAACGCCTCCGTATTGTACAGTGTATACTTGCAATCATCTAACACATGTGTGCAGTAATTCTTCACCCAAAGGTACTGGTAACGCATGGCATAGTATCGTAAATAGTAGTACTGTATTGTAACAAATCGGTATCGGTAATAGGTATCAATCGTTCCCTCACATCGCAACTCCATACTCCAAATTTCCAATTCCCTTCCTATGCGCTTCTTTCCAAAAGCATTCCCTGAACTCCAACCCATCCGGAGGCGTCTATCTTTACGTCCATCCAAGTCCCAATCCCGTACCTCCGTTGTTGTTAAGTTGTGTTTGTCGCTCTGTACACGCTCGTTGAAACCCCTTCATCAATTCTCGCTTCATTTGTAACCAACCATTTTGGCACAGCGGTCACAATAGTACAGGTTGTGACCGAATCGTACCATCCCGTTGGCACTTGCATCATCTGTGCTGACTCTTCGTAGCTCGTTGCCTTGGTATTGCATTGTACTGATGGTTTCAACAGTTTTGGCGCATCTCGAGCAGCGCATAACTTCCACTCTTGGTTCCATCGAGTATGATGATTGAAAGGATGAGGACGACGAGGAGGAGGAGGATGAGGAGGATGAGTCCGATGAGGCTCTGGAGAATGTGTAGGATGACATTTTGTGTGTGTGTGTGTGTCGATGATGTGGATGAATTCTCGCAGCAACGAGATGCTGTATGTGCTGTTTCTGTTTCTTTTTCTTGTTGACCGTTCGAAAATGATGGAGTTGTCAAGTATGTGATAAATCCCAGTAGATCTCAACACAAGATATAAAGTGCTTCTGGAGAGTAATACTCGATATGTACCCTCGTTCACCAAAATAGAAAAGGCGGCAGATCCTTGGCTTGGAATGCGGGCAAATGTAACGGTGGTGGTATGTATAAGAGATGTGAGTGCTGCGCAATGTTGCTACGTGCTAGGTAGTAGTAGATATGGTTTGTTGGGTTAAGAATATGAAAAAAGAAAAGGTTCCGATTAAACTTTCGAAAGAGGCTTCTCGGACTTTTACATTAATTCTTCAAATTGATAATAGTAACGAGATGATTCTGTTAAATGAAAATGCCAATACCAATGCCAACACCAATGAGGAGCCCTACTCGAGTAGTCGAAATCAAGGCGGGGGGAACTCGTCTCAAGTTTTTCTTAATTTTCCAAACAGGGATTGAAGGTCTTTCAAGAAAAAGACCGATCGAAATATCAGTTTCCGATCTCGAGTCAACAGGTACTCTCCAGGGTGTGGAACCAGCTACCCTCAAAATGGGATTGTGTGGTGCAGATCAGCGAACGGGGGATATGGTCAATTAATGTTGAAGGGTACGCTTGTTTAGTTTGACATGAAGAGAAAAAGTGTTCCAGTGCCTGAGTGCGAGAAGAAAAGAAAAGAAAGATTCTGAGTCTTCGGGCTTCTGAGTTTTTCAGTGTGAGATACATGTGGTATAGCGGGGGGGGGATGCAGTGAAAACACTACGTACAGTACTCCGTACAAATAAAAATTCAAAATAATTGACCCAAGTCTTGTTGTGGATTGAGTAGCTGATAGGTGGAGTCCACGTAAACTTTGTTATGTCTTGAAACCAATGATACCCAATAATGATACGAAGATTGTCCTTGGATTCCGATAAGGGTAAACAGCTGATATATGCGTGCTGCGTAAATTGCTATGGTCTGATACAACTCTGGAGAGGAGTGGTTCATCGTCTTATGGTCATGCAGGCTGCAGCTCTTGCACGGGAATGGGCTGGAAATAATCTCACGCAGGATTCAAAGTGACCCCTCAGAGCAACGTCTGGAAGTAACCTCTTGAGGTATTGTTGTGATTGCTGATGGCCATCCCAGACACTTTGTTCGGATCTGGCCGATGCGGACTAGGCACTTGTGGTAGACTCGGCTTTGTCGGTTCATCGGTTCATACATACGTACGTTCGCACTTTCGCACTTTTTTCGTACAGTGCATAGGTGCGGATGGCTAGAGTAGGTGTCTACGTGAATGGTTAGAGCACGGGAGCACCTAACGTGCGTGTTCGGTTGCTCTATTGATGAAGGGGCTAAAGAATTGCTTGTACATACCCTATAAGGTTAAGGAGTAGTTCTCGTGGCGATGTGCTGCGTAAAACCGATTTGTCCCTAGACGATCGAATGAAAATCATCCGTGAGTTGCGGGGGAGTATTGGAGAATATTGAATATCGACGGATCTTCTACTCCTTTGAGTGAACCGCGTTGTCGGAAGGTGTTGGGTCAATACCGTAGGTTCAGATAAAGTCGATCCCTAAGCACCACCATAGCATGTACCGATACCCATCACAAATCCCATGCTTTCCTTTGCTCCTACCCAAATAGATGAGAGGCTTAATCAGACTTTATTGCATGCGACGATGTAACCTTAAGCACACCCGCATGCTCTGTACGCTGCAGTATGCCCATTTGGTTCTTGCCAGATTTTCAAAGTTGCCGCCAGAAAAACATTCTACTCGGGGCAAGTCAACCAACTCACGGGTGATTGTGCGCGTCTCCATTAAAAGACACCTACAGGGTTGTGATTCACCTACTACTGGTATGAAGTATGAAAGAACATCTCGTACTTTACCTATTGACTTCCGAGCGCAATCAACCAGGCAACCCTTTTAGAGTTTGCTGCGCCAGATTATTTTGGGATCGAGGCACATTGGGTTGGGTTGTGATAAGAAGCAATACTGCGATGTACATACAGATGCCGATAGGGTTAAGAGAATACCCAGACAATAACACCACTCCCGAGAGGTTGCTAGCGGTAGATACATCAAAACTATACCCAATTTTAACTCCTGTACTCTTTTTGACAACCTCGAGGATTTCAAATTGATGGCCAAAAAAGAAGGGTATACATTAAAATTTGAGATCCCATTCCCATCTCCTCCGGTACTCAAACCTTTCATTGTTTAGATCTCTCGTAAAAAGTCAAATTCTCCTGTCAGGGCCAAATTGAAGGAGATGCCCGAAAGACATGTCCAGCAAAATAGACTCGTCAAGTGACTCAGACAATCGCTGCCAATCTCTTGGACTTGGATAGTAATCATGTTTACAGAGCAAACCCACAATACATGTCCGCTTCGACTCTCATGCCCAAGGAGCTATAAGGCTTGTCTAATATCAATGAATCTTCAGAGCTTGTTGATAACCGTGCGTCGTTATAAGTGGATTGGGAGAAATACCCTTGAAATTGTTTTAAAATTTTACCGTTAGGGCGATCGAACATATCAGGAGGCATCGAGATAGAATTTGGAGATAGAAGACTCTGTCTTCTATGGAATGAACGGATCTACTAAAGCTATCGAAAACACCGGGGTTTCATATGATTGACAGTAGGGATCAATACACACATCTGCTGTATGTGGAGTGAAAGGTTGAGATCTAGTCCGGAGGACGACAACGTGCTGTAGATCTACGATATCAGCCTCGAGAATTTATGTGCTTCCTATCGAAACCTAGTTTAACGTTGCGAAGATGCAAAATGGACCGTCAGCGGATAGCCCTTCCGCAAGCGTAAGGTTTTGTTAGAACTTCATGTTAGTCTCGAAAATAAGAAGAAAAGATATCGAGCAAGATTTGCCGTGGCCCGTGTAGCCTACCTGGGTATGGTATCGACGGAGTAATGCATGCTTGCATGTGCTTTAACGTACAAGCTGACCAATCTGGAATTCCTCAACTCACATGTTCCTCTCACCATCTCGCTTTGTATCTGGTGAAGGTTTGGTGCTTCGTAAGTCCATAGGTGCCGAGTCAAATAGATTGTCAAACTTGATGCTAAAGTTACGATCATCACCTGCCCTATCCTCCCCCAACTATATTCCGACCCCGCAAACTCCGCAATGGCCGCAATGTCCAATGTCCAATGTCCATTGTCCATTGTCCATTGTCCACTCAGAATTGACTTTCTCATGTCAAACTGTACTGGTAGGTCTATGGCACCTGAGAGTCAAAACTTTAATCGATCGGACTCGAAATCGACAGAGTCGCCGACACCGAGGGTTTGATCCGGAACTCAAAAATCTGTTTGTCTCAATCCGTGCCAATCCGCATAGGTACAAGGAAAATCTACGCGTCCCCAGGGGCGAGGCGGTGCAACACAGGAGTACATGCTTGGCTCAAGTTTCTGCCTTCGTAAATATAACTGTGCACATGGTCAAGAGCGATGAGTCAATATCTTATGCCGCGTGTTACTTAGGGGTGCCGTGACGACCAGATTCTGATCATGACATGCTTGACCCGTGAGAAGTCGACAAGTTTATTAAAGACACGCGATCTACTGTGCTCCTCTCGATATTTACTCTTGATTAGAATGGTGGCTGAAAGCGGTTATTTTCAGCATCGCCTTCCTGGGTATCTTCCGGATTGCTAAATGTTGACATGCGGAAAGATCCTTCCTTGGGTTGTTTTGTCGAAAAGGCAGTTGAGATCTCCCGGTTGGTAACAATCTCATTTCCTCTTTCGCACACAGGGAAGAGTGATGACTATTCAATGGACTAGTGTTACTACTATGACCATTGATGAGTTATAGACTACTGCTGCGTGTATACAGATACATAGGCAGTGGTCTGTAGTAGCCTGGGCTTCAAAGACTGTGTTATATCCAAGCTTTCAAGTCTATTTGAGCTTCTTTGTTAATTAGAGCTATAGCTTTCCCGATATCATCCTTCATGACGGCTTCATTGAATTTCAAATCATCCTTCTCCCTTCGCCAACGGCTCGTCATACCTTTGAGAGTTGGTAAACCCCAGAACTATCTCCGTCTTAATTCCTCTTGGCGCCCGGCTATTGACTGGTTGCTTTGACATGCAGTAGCTAGGTATACAATTTAAAATCTTCCTCGGGAACCCTTTCACAGCTACCTCGATCTTAAAATCTCTTCTAGATTTAATCTCAACCTTCGATGGCTTTCTTCGCATCGCAGCTCGACATCGACTGCTCCACATGTCAACCACTATCTCGGTATTTCCTCCGAAGTTTCAAGCATTCTTGATTGGGATTGATTACTTGCTATCAGAAAATTCAGAAGCTCTACTGCATCGTCATTTTCAGTCAGACGCCGCAATGACTCGGAGACTAAAAGTTCTGGACCATTTATGATGCGATTTTTGCATACATCAAAACATCAATGCCTCGAACGCCAGAACCTCAATCCGATGTCAAAGTAGCGCCCGCCAATTTCTCCCGTTCTATCCGCTGGGATTTCTTCACATCAAACCCTTAGGATTCAATCCAGCGCGTATCTGTAGATGTGTTGTTCCTGTACGAGATTGATTGCTTTTTTTGATGCTTTTTCACGCATGAAAAAGGCCATTGATTATCCACATTTTGAACGCCGAAGCCCATTTTTCGAAGACACTTATATCTCAACACTCCATAATATATCCATTTTCACTCAAATCATAGATGCTATAGAATAATGTGTGTTAGAAGTAAAGATTACAGATGTCCTTGTTCGACATTCGATTCGAAATCTTGATTATCTGGTTTGTTATTGAATATTGAAAAACGTGTATATTTCAATGCACCAAATTTCTTGTCCTGCTGGAGCCTGTGGATAAACCAGAAAGAAGTCAAGTGACTTGAATCTAGAACCTTCTTATCCTTTGAAAATTGTGGGGGGACTGGGGATCTTTTCCCCTGTTGATGTTTTGGATCGTAACAAAACAAAAGGAGACACGATATCATTGTCACAGAAACGAAGATTCTCCTTTTAATAAAAATAAATGTTTCCTCGAATCGAAACTGTTCTAGAAGTCTAGATTTTGATTAACTACTCCACAATGCTCGTTCCGAGAGGAGAGACAATCTACACACGATCGGGCCGGAAATTAAGGAAAACATCCACGCTGTATCTGTCTTCTGGAATTCTCCGATACCGAGATGGATAAGTCACAGCTGCGATATTTAAAGAAACAAAAGTCTAGAAGTTTGTTTATGTAACTCCTTGAGGGTGCAACTTGGTACACAAGCGTGATGTGGCAAAAAGAACCCCGAGTTGGGTTAGGATCGTCAAAGTCTAGAACTTGCTCCTTTCTACTCGTATCATTTGACGTATCGGAATTGTGATGATCTACGAACCATGATCGTCAAGTAGATTGAAGGCCAGTTGTAAGGACACACATACTCCGCAACTGAATTTGATGCTGCATTTCCGTGGTACTTGAGGTTCCCTCGCTTCTTGGTTTCCCTAACACTAGTTCTTCTCCATCCTGCGCCTGAGTTTTAGATATACCATGGATTCGAATCAAACCACACGATACCAATGAACCCCTAATGCCACATGCATTCTTCCGAGATATGGCACATCCTTTCGGTTCAATTCACCGTGTATATATATAAATAGCGTACTGTTATGAATAATGAACAGTCAGGTTTCTGATCTCTCATTTACATGATGCTTCCTTCCCCGGTACAGATCTGTTAAGCATGATATGCTTGCACAGGTAAACTTGAGACTTTTCTTTGAAATATATGGGACCGGGAATATAAATGAATGGGTATGGATATCAGCTGCATTGCACGCACATTGGACTCCCTACGATCGAGATCAAATAATGTTCTAGTTGATAGCTAATTTATACTTGTGAGGTTCCTCAATGCTCAGCGATCTCCTAAGTGTCATCCATGGAGACAGTAAATCTGTTCTCAATTTTATCTCCCATAAAATATGAGCAAAGCAGGACTGGCAATTTATATAAACATGGTATCATTGGTCAGGCTCTTTATCCCTAACTTGAAAAGATACTGCCGTCAAAAATTGATCTTCTTTCAGTGAATTACCTATCGGGCTTGTTCATTGGATCTCATGTGTGTTTACATTTCAATCCTGAGATGAATGGATACTATGCAAGGGAGTGTATTTTCACTCGAGTTCAAAAGAATGGTGACAAGGCGGCTGTTGACACGAAGTGGTGGATAGCAAGTACCGTTGCAATCATGACAGACAGAGGCTGCCAAAGAAAGAGATGACTTTGTAGAAGCAGCTAAGATGAAGGTATCACTAGGCAGGTGCGAAAAATGGTGTTGCTAGCGATAGCTGGCGCATCTATATCCTATGTCAATCACCATGGTGAACAGACATATGCAGAACAAATCTGATGATTGTTAACTATCACAGCCCAGATATTAGTATTGCCATCAAAAAGTTTTATCATCTTACTTGTATAATCTTGGTGAGGATGTTGGTGGAGGAAACTAGTGAGAGATATCGAGCTTGAGCACAACTACAAAAGTCTACATAGAGGGGAATGTAAGTCTCAAAAATCGTGGTTTTGGATGGCAGCAAATTGATGTGTAGTGGCACACACGTTCTTCCCGGGCTATGCTTAATTCCTTTTAGGTTGTGGATTAATACATTGAAAGCATTGAAGGGCGTGTGAAATGAGGATAAAGATGGGTCTGAAGGGGCTGAGGTTTGCATCATAATGGTGAGATGGTAGCTAGTCTGTCGTATTCTGGAATCACACCATCTATTCTATAGGGAGTGAATGAGACAACCCTTATCATCGAGCATCCAATTTGTTTAGATGAAGAAAAGAGCGAGCCTTATTCTGTTAGATCACATCTTGGAGTGCAATATACGGAATATACTCGACGATCGAGAATGAAATTCCCAGAAACTCGAAGATGGATACGTTGGATAGAAGAAGTCGCCAAAATCGTTGTTGGGATGAGATTTGGTAAGACAGATGCTCGGAAGTTGAAATCATTCCAACTCAATTGAGCCAACAAATAGCTGGTTGAATGAGGCAGAGCATAAACGTGCGATCTTGGGGGAAGGTCAAGTTTGGGAAAGCAGAAGAATGCAGATCAGAGTTTTCAAAAGTCTTGTATTCGAGAGGCTTGCATTACGAACATGACAGCAATATAATATCAACTGAGAAAAAAACCAAGAGAATTGATCAGAGAATTTGCGGTGTCAGAAGCCCAGATCCAGGGCAGAACGAGGATGGGAAAATAGTTGTGTTGGTCGGCAAAAAACTTGCCCCTCGAAATTATCGACAGAAGAAAGCTCCTGTTTAGGAGCTTCTAAATTGGGAGCTCCTGTAAAAGATTATGTATCTCTAACTCACTGGCTTTGCATTTGGAGTGGAAGTCTAAGGTAGTCGTCACTACATGCGTTATAAAGTGAGCTCCTGCTCAGAGCTAGGGATGTTTCTCGATAAGAGTGTAAGTAGAGCATCGTAATTGCAGAAAATAGTTAAGTCAATCGCAATACTTAGAATCAATCAAAGATCTGGGATAGGGGAGAATATTGTTAGCCGATGAGCCAGGAGATAGGCCCGAGAGCGACGTGTCAGAGAACTCTAACAAGCAGGAGAGATGTTCATGACGTTCGGGAGTTGAACTACTTTTCGGATGACGGTGTTTCCATTTCCAGATTTTGTGCCTCTGGAAGTATTATTTTATGTTTTAAATAGCTCAATGGCTCAAACACGTAACTTTTGCGAGAAGTGTGAAATAGAGAACGCCTACTAATCCACTCAGATCACATCAACCAATGACCCATTCACCATCGAAAGAACTGTACATGACGCATCCCGCTGAATGTTATATTGCAAGCATATCTCTCAATATCTACAAGGAGACCATCTAATGACAATATCTCCACACTCACTCTCCTTATTTTTCAACTGTGATACAGAATACATGGAACTATAAGTTCATAGATATTAGACGAAAATCCTGGAATACTTAGATCTTTTCTAAAGTTAAAGTTATTGCTACCTAAGTACTTAAATATTTGTGATGCATGTGTAGTATGTCCTATCAATCCCCAAATCTGAACAAATTTAATTAAGACCTACCTTAAACGTTTAGATATAATAAGTGCCTAGTGAAGAATTGCAGGAACACTCGAAATATTCAACTACTTGAGACTATAAATGAACAAAAATGATTCAATTCAATCTTCCCAGATAATCTTATCTCATCTCAATCAGTGCAAACAAGTATAGTTTATTATCCCAATATTGTTTGTGTCGTTGACAAAGTCAGGATGAACATGTCCACCAGTAAACCCATCACATGACACAACCATTTAGTTTCCCCACAATCAGACTTTCTGTTAACAATCATCCATTGGTAAATAGCCGAAGCGGCCGCTAGTGTCCAAATTTTTCAAATCAGCAACTCCAGGAACAATGGTCGGCCCGAACCCGCATGAATTGGAATTCCAGTTACAATTGGCACAAAAGTCAGTAGGTCATTGGGAAGATATCAAAGAACGACGACCCTCTCTCTCACCAGACGCACCACCACCATCTTCAGAGCCAAAACCCAAGAAAAAATGGCATCAATTCTTACAGTCACTGTGGGAGTTGCTGCAGCGGCATTCCTAGTAAGTATCCGCTTCCATAACTAGTTAGATGAACCCCAATTCTAACTTCATTTCCAGGGCCGCGCAGGTCTCGTAGCGTTCCGAAAATCGCGGGGAGAAGCCGTCGGCGCACTTGGAAAAGCCTTTTACAAAGGTGGATTCGAACCCAAGATGAATCGCAGAGAAGCTGCACTCATTTTACAACTCAGGTACGTTTCATCTGCTCCCCTCTTCTCAACCCATCGCACAAACTAATTCATTGTCTCCCCGCAGCGAACGTCAACTTACCAAAGAGCGCATACGAAAGAACCACCGCACCCTCATGATGTTGAACCATCCGGATCGCGGCGGTTCGCCATATCTAGCGACCAAAGTGAACGAAGCAAAGGAGTTCTTGGAGAAGAACGGTTGATCTTTTTGAATTCCGCACACAATTTTCTTCGGGCTTGGAATGGATCTTTTTTGGATTGAGTTAACGATTTGCTATTTCTTGACTTCCTGCATACTTCAATTATTCGCACACACACCATTTTAGCTCTGCTATATTGGTTGTTCTGGAGGATTCTCGCACATTCTTCTCCGGTTTGGCATGCTTTGGTTTGTCCCTATTGGTCGTCTTCACTACTGCGACTACTGCTACGATATCAAGCCTTGCCATATACAATAGCTCATGCCCAACTTATCTCCTCTGCTCTGCACACCTCTTTTCGAACCGACATCGGGAGCGACGACCAGCAATCTGATCAACTCAAACCTCGACTTTCTTTCCCTGTACACCACTTTCTCTCAATCCTTCGAGTTCATAAATTCCCGAGTCTCCCTTCAAAAATCTCCACAAATGGCATTATAGCGAATGGCGTTTACGTATCATATTGGCAGCGTGGTGGCGAGGTTGTTTTGTTCATGAATTCTATGAATCATGATGAATTGATGGATAGATGCATGCATGGGCTGGGCGGCGTTTCAATGTACATTATCAACGGATTGATATCAAAATCTGAAATCTCCTCTTCTAAGTTACATGAGAATATAAACACAAATTTATTGTCCTTGCTGAAGTAGGGACATGGAATTTTATACGCTCAGATATTGGCTTGTTATCTATTTTGGTAATGTTGAATGTGATAGTAAATGTAAAGTGACTTTATTGATGTATGCTATGCAAGTAATCCTTGCTATGCAAGTAATCCTTGCTATGTTATGTAGTCCTCGCCGCTGTATTCTTCGATATATCTACTGATTGGTGTAAACAAACCATGCATAGCTCATCGAAGAAAGAGAGAGAGAAAAAGAATACCAACGCTTTTCCAATGCAAAGCTCTTCGCTGTACCGCTGTATCTTCGCCCATAAGTAAGCAGATCTGATCCGGTGCTCAAAAAAACCCCCGAGATTTACATTTCTGTAAGTTTGTAGGTATCCCCACAAGTGATTTGATCGACCGAAGAACAGAAGACAAGATATTTTCTTGGGCTCTGCTCCAATCTTACAACCACACATCGAAAGCCCAGGGGGAGAAAAATTACATCTACCACTTAACCCTATGTACTCTCTGCTGAGGCCACAGACTTTCATCAGAACCTTTTGCATCTTCTTTCTGCTGTTCCAGGAGTTTGAGCGACGCATTTGCCGAGAGATCCATGGGAATCTTACCTTGTTCTTGGAGTTCAGCGAGAGTAGCGTTTTGCATTTTCTGTCCGAGATCTGTGATTTCGGAGTCGAGAGATGTAGATGTGGCAGTATTATTGGTAGTAGCGGGGACAGAAGTTGATGTTTGGTCAGTTAGAGCTGGTGCAGCAGCAGCAGTTGTGTTCCGAGTTGCCCATTCTCGACCCCAGTCACCACCTGTACGTAGTTGAGATGTCGTTTGATGCTCGGGATTGGTCTTGCTATCGGCATTTAAACCACTACCGGTGCTAACTGACGACTTAAAATTTGGACCTAGACTTTTGTATCCAAATTTCTCTGCAGATACAAGTGCTGGCTCAGGTGTAGAAGCAGAAGCAGATTCCGCCTTAGATTTTCCATTCTTTGTCGGAGTAGCTGGAGGGGTTCCCCATCCTCCCCAAGAACTTTGGTTTTGGCCTTGAGCAACATCGGTCCAAGAGGTAGGAGCAGTACTTCTTGATTTAGAACCATCGGGCCACAATTCATTCACATCTGTTACCTTTGGTCTTCTACTTGCGGCCTTCTTAGCAGCATCAGCAGCTTTTTTGGCGTCTGCCTGCTCGCATGTAATACGTTCACCACCGTCGCTACCATCAGACGACCAACCTTCTTCGCGCTCGTAAGCTAATTCTACTGCCTCTTTGACGGCTCTGATTAATAGATTAGCATATTGGTGAAACTCGGGACATGAGATATGGTGAAAAAATTGGGAGCGGGAGGAAAGGTGGTTAAGATGACAAGTAGACGTACTCGGAGATTCTATCCTTCTTTAACTTGTCTTTCTGCTTTCTCTCAATCTTTCTATCCACCAAGTGCTTACATGCAATTCCTAACATAGCCTGCAAAGTATACACAGCGTCATTGCCCGCATTATGTAGATTCCAGGCCGCAATACCAATCTCCGCAAGTATAGCAGATAAACTTCTTGGGTTAACTTCCCGCTTCAAAGCTCGCCACATGAGAGTGGTATCGCAACCTTCATGTAATTTAAGATTGTTAATCTCATAGCCGATTTGGCGAAGGAAACGAATATCCGCATCAACATCGTGGCCAACAAGGATGATGTTACGTTTCTGATCGGCAAGATCGGGAGATGGAGAAGGGTCGGAGAAGGGGTATTTGAAACAGCTACCAACCATCCGGGGTGCATCGTCTCTGTAGATAATCTCGCTCGTGCTGTTGAAAAAGAAGTGTTAGTAGTAATTTACACACAAGCGCTAAGGGATGGAAGCAAGGTGTCTGACAACCCGCAGTGGTAGACTGGTTGTAAGATTTCAATTACGTCCAACTGAATAGAGTACTTTAAAAGATTCATTCCATTTCGATAACGGTGAGGTCATCATTATCAGACTCCAACCTGGTCCATCGAAAACGTTAAGGAAAAGTGCAGCATTATATGAACACAAAGACCACGATGGTTTTGAAAGGAAGAAAGAACATACCCAAATTCAAAACTACCAGCACATCCCTGAACGTGTTTTGTGTTATTGAGATGCATATTCTCCTTGATGCGAAAATGTCTTGCGCGAATAGCTTTTCTCCAGTTCTCGCCGAGTACACCCGGTTCCATATTAGCAATATCCAGAACGTCTAGAGTAGCAATACCGATTTCTGTGATGATGTTGTTGTTCATTTCATAAGCTTCAACATCTATGCAGACAAAAACAACCGCATCTTCCATCATAAACTTTGTAGGCCTCTCCGGATCATAGAAGGTATTGTTATCTGCAGAGTCGGAACCTGTTGATGTATCATTATCTGATCGTTTGCGCAACCCTAGATAACGCTGAACACGCTTGGTAGAATCCTTCCAAGCTTTTTGTTTGGCAACTCGCTCGACTCTTTGTTTCTCTTTATTTGCTGCTTTTTTGTTCTTTGCGGTTAGATTTAAAGCTTCAATCTTGGCTCTAAAGGCCGCAAGTGATGTATCTACAAGTGGCTTTGTGATAGGGGGTTCGCCATCAAGTTTGTAATATCGAGGTGGGACGTTTTCTCTCAACTCATCCGCCATGTTTTTGTTGAGTACTCGCCCAAGGTATCTGGGGTAGGGTGTACCGTCGTTACTGAATACTGCGTCAAATGCGCCTGCTGATCCAGAAGGAATAGTAAGATTTGTACCAAGTGATCTGTTAATAACTGCCAGGAAATATTCAACTTGCTTAGTAGGAACAAGGATTATCGGGCTTTGGTTCGGATCTTCCTTTAATCTATAAAGGTAGAAGCTGTCTAGTGTTAGAAGAAGGGGAGGGAAAGTCCATTGAAGCCCCTGCGTGTGTTCTAACAAATCCAAGGGAAAACAAGTCAGGGTTGAGGAGCACATAGGACTTACAAATCCCAAGTTTGCAAATAGCATTTACCTCCGTAGAAGAACTGCTCTGTGACCTGCAAATATGTCAACATGTAGATGGATTTGGAGGATGGGAGAAGTGGAGCGGAAAAGAAGTCCATCTAGGTATGCAGTGAATGATCTGCTTGAGTAGGACGATCGACGACCGACCCCGCAGTAAATTTGATAGAGATAGATACAGTTGGGGAGATAGTGCTTGAGTATCTTACCTTTGGTCTGTTCGCATGGCCAATATATCTATATGCATACTGCGATACGGTCTTCCAGGGACAAAAGCTTTCTCCTTCCGCAGCAAGCTGACCATACTCTAGTTTCTTGTACTCCTGGAAGTCATTGGGACCCAGCTCAGGATCTGCACCGCAAAATTAGTATGTTTTAGATGGAATATTAAAGTTTGACATACATACATAGTAGTGGCGCCGATGACCCATATTGATGTTGGTTCATACCCGCTCGCATTCTGGCCGTGGTGTTTTCCCCGTCGTCAAATTCAAGATCCTCATTTTGGTACTGCTGAGAAACATTGCTACGTTGCTCCGATTTTCCAGGCTTCAATTGAGGCGGAGAATCTTCTTCTTCAGAGGTACCCTCGTAAATATTGTGAGCTTTAATTGTGAAGCCCTCCGGAAGCACAAAAGCATCTTCGCTCTCTGTTTGCGTTTCCTCCATATCAGGATTGTCGTAAACCTCTTGCTGGCCGGTCAAGGCTTTGAGGCGATCAGCCCGATCGTTCATATTGAGTTGAAATTTGAATGTTTGAATTGTTGTTATGATTTCGTTTCAGAAGGTTTGGGAAGGTGCAAAGAGTTGGGCACTGCTTGAAGAAGCAGGAACCAAATGTAGCCGCCTATTTAAGTCTTTTGATCAACTAATTGTCTGCGAAAACGAATCTCCGCCTTTGATATTCACTCTGATTATCTTCTTTAATGTTAAGTACTTCCTTTACACTTGACAGACCTTTGACAGGAATACGGTGTAAAACACTGTCATGAAGGTGACATTGGCAGTCTGATTGCAATTTTCGTCAGCTGACTTTAACAAAAGCAAACTTGTGTGAGACTGCCTCAGGATATACTTGGCCAGCTTGTTGTAAAACTGTGACTTGTAAAATATTCAGAAAGTCTTTCTGCTCCAATATAGATAGGTAAGTGTAGTATTTACCAAAAGTAAGTAATGATTTATTTCATTCCATTCATGAAGGAAGTGTGTATGCATCAGATATGAAAATGTTCATCTTTAGCGTACATTTTCCGAAGCGAGATTATAGCGTCTTTCATCAGAAGAACCCCTATAATGTATGAACATCTAGCATGGTTGACTCTATTACCAACCGCTATTAGTTGACTCAATGCTACTCTATCTCCCTCACATATCTATTTGAGCCCATGGTGCATATATCCTCCTCCCGCCATAAATCTCGAGTTACATGTATGTATAATCTTCCTCGAGTCATAGTTCCTAAGTATGGGCAAGGATTGAATCTCCTTAATCATCATATTATTACATACGATGATATCGTCTAGCTAAAACTAGCCATCTTCCAGCCAGTTGATTTACTCTTTTGTCGTCTTCTCTAAGAGATGAACAAATATGGCATCATCTACCACCATCTTACTTCCCCTTGAAAAATTAAAATAATATCACAAAAAGTAAACAATGCACATAGGCATATAACAACTCCTTGGCACCTGTTCATAAAGCTCGCTCCCGGCTCCCATATCATGTTAAATAACCCAATCCCAGCCATTGCATGCCGAGCAATACCATGCCAACTAAGCCATCATGCCAGATGAGATAGATATTACCAGTTGTGCCGGAACGCCACCAATGCAAAAAATTGAATACCATCCCACCATTCTCTTCGCTGATTTTTCCCACCGAGCCACCGTATCCCCCATCCGTACCCCAATTTCCATCAAAGATCGTAAACGTAGCAAAGAGTCATCAGAGATTATCTAATGATACCCCAATCCGCAAGTCTCCCTCCACCCGCATCGCAGTCATCTCTTTGTCCTGGCTTTCTACCGAACACATTCCAGAACCTCAATGTCTCATCGCCTGCACCCGTTACCACAACTCTGCCATCAGGACTCATTGCCAGGTATAATACTCTATATGTGTGACCTGTAAGACTAACGACCTGTTGCATGCTTGGATATTTCCAAACTACAATTTGGTTTTGTGAATAACCATGGGTAGACACGATTTCGTTCGAGTTCTTTGACCATGCAAGATTGCATACTTGAGAGCCAGTATCAACTTCATTGAGTTTAATACCGCGCTTAGTATCATGGAATATAATACGACGATCTGCTGTACCGCCTCCAGATGCAAGAAGGCCACTCTGATGAGGAGACCAAGCAATAGCTTTGACAGCAGCAGTATGATCACTGAATTTGTAAGTTGGTGTATCAGATAGCTTATCCCAAACCATAAGTTTGTTATCGTTGCCACCTGACGCGAGTTGTTGATCATCGCAATTCCAACGCAGACCGCAAACTTCTTGCTTATGTCCAACTAGTTTCCTCAACCATTGATCTGGGGCTCGTACATCTCTGTGATAAATGAGACGATCTCTGGAACCAGAGGTCAGGATATGATCGTTCCAAGCAAGGGAACCCACTCGAGCTGTGTGGCCTGTCATTGTTCTTAAACGTCGTACACGCTCTGCATCCCAGATCTGGACAAATCCTTTTCCAGTGCCAATGGCGATGTGAGAGCCACGTTGAATCCACGAGACACTTGTGACAGTATCATCATTTAGCTCGCAAAGCTTATTAACTCTTCCAGTCTGTGAATTCCACATATACACACAAGATCCGAGTCCTACTCCAAGAACATTGCTGCTTCCCCAATCTACAAGGTTGAGGTAGAAATCATCGGCTAAATCAGGAGCATCTAATACCTTGTATGGCACTTTGCTCACAACTCGAGGTTGCTTGCGTGGACTCATCAGCATCTGCTGGCTATTGAATCGTACAGGAGAGACACTGTAGAGCTCTGATCTAACATCCAGATTGATTCCATGTCTACTCTGAGGCGTCCGCGATGGAGTAGGGTGACCGGCGATGTTTGTGTGATGCCGTGGTGACATATACGTGAAAAGATTCTTGTGTGGTGTAGAAGGAGTAAGTGATGCAGGAAGTGATGAGACTGCAGGCGAAATATGAGGTGGGGTGTGGGATCTAGTAGGATCATTGATAGTTGTTGTGTGTGATTCTGGTGATAAACTGGTAGGTGTGGGTTGTGGGATTGTGGTATCAAAGAGCTCGGACCTGAGCAAGGTAGAGAATGTCCTATTGGCTTCCTCGGCTGGTCCAAGATTAGCTAGCTGCGGGTTAGGGATATTCACCGTTGACCTACTTCTTTGAAAGTGTAATTCACCATGTGGGGTACGCTTCTTTTGTTTCGAAGGTGTTGCTGGAGACCCCTCATCATGCAGTAAACTGAAGCTGGCTTGCAAGTCTTGCCCTTCCCGATTTGGAATGAATCTAGACATGAGATATCAGTACACTGTCTGATGGAGCAATTTCCGGTCTTGCATCAGGCGCATATTCAGTTTTGACCTTGGAGAGTTCTCATTCTCAGAGGAGTAACTTTTGAAAGGTCAAACCAACAAAGACCAAAAGCTATCTAAAACAATCACATTGCATTTTCCATATCTCTAGATTTCCGCAAACACAGAGCCGCACGAAAAAAACCATATCTCTTACCTGTCGCCATATACCCGTTGTCGCTTTCTACTTGGGCTTCCTCCAGGTGTAATATCGCGATGCCTGCCACTGGAATCCTCGAACTCTCTCATAAGGGCTTTGCTCAGCGCATTCGAATCGACCGCATCGACATTAGAGCGATATGTTCTGCTTGTGTTTCTTGACGAGTTCACGTTCTCTCCCTGTGGTTTCCGTTCCGTCATTCTCTTGCTTGTTGTGGTAGGAGGGGTCGATGAGCGGGGTGGTGTGGATATTGGCGGGGTATTTAGAGAATGTTGAGTCTTTTTGAGATTCGCATGAGATTTAGAGGAGCTATAACCTGGGTCGCCGTTAATCCCCATGGTGATTGCCTGGGAAGAAAAAGCAAGCAATTATTGATTAAAGGAGCTGCTGGAAAGTCTTCCAAATAATATAACTTGAGACCTATTGCCCATGCAAAACTGCTGCAATTTTCGAGACCGATCTAAGTCCAAGGTTGAATTGTATTGTCGTTATGCGCAATGCGATCGTCGCGTCGTTGTGACAATAACTTTGGTATCAATGTTTTGGTCCGGTGGTTCGTTTCCCTGCCACCCATCTATTGTTGTACTAGGAAGGGAAGGGTCCGCAATCAATTGTAGGCTCGCTTTGCCGCCGTCCACACGTCCTTGGGTAATCGCAAAGTCGCCGATTTCGCTCTTGAAAAAAAATCCTTTTCAATAGTTATATGCTGTTGACTGATCTCTACAGTTGTGGATCGTCGAGGGTAGTGGTTGTTGATAGATGGGGAGTTGACAATATTTTGGAGTCGAGGCGGGAGATGTGACGCTATTCCCTTATCGGCGACACCCTACGCGAACATTTCGGCTTCCGTAATGACTGAATGTTGTGAATGCTGCGTTTTGTCGCTGTTTGCAAACCACTTATTACTGTCGGTATCAATGCGAACGATTGAATTGAATGAACCTTGGGATGAAGATTTCCCATGGAGAATGAAGGAGATAAGAATAATGATAATGGATAGACTGTTTTAGGAAGTGAGTTCAAAAATTGCTATAGTGTAAGTTTACGAGAATGAATGTAGAGCAGAATAGAGCAGAACAGAGTAGAATAGAATAGAGTAGACAGTAGAGATTTCCCATATTACAATTCCTAACGAATAGTCCCTCCCTACCCCTACACATGAATGGGACAACGCGACCTTTATCGCTTCCCTTTCATTTACCATCGCGACTGCTCCATCTTGGATTCAAATGCTCCTTACAATGGGATGAAGCAGAGCAAAGACAAAACAAAACAAAGCCTCAATGTGGTAATATGTGGTTTCACACGTCTTTCTCTCTTGGGCTTTGTTATGAATGTTATGAAGGAGAGGGTACCTGGAAACGCGAACGGTATTCCTCCGACTGGTCGTTTTCGAGTCAGGGGTTTCCTGCATGCAACACTGGTAGGAATTCATTGGCGTTGATTGCATTGAGCGCGTAAAGTACTACGGGGGTTTATATGTATCATCAATGTATTTTGATAGCAACTTTCACGAAAAGATGGCTTGCCTGCATTGACTAATAGGGATCGAATGAAATGAATCGAAGAAAGACGACAAATTATAACTCACATTACTGGAGTGCCGAAACTGTCAAGCTACTATAGAGCTAACATCCATCCTTATGCGATAGACGGGAGTACCGGAATGCTGTACTGTACTGTGTTGTTCTGTCCTGTACGGTACGAGGTAGTAATATTATTAAGCACCCGGTATCCTAGTAGCAGTTCATTCGAACTTTCCCGAACATCGAACATGCCCTTTCCCAAGTGTTCTTACGAAATAGTTTTCATCATCGAGTCTGGCTAACAGCATAGCCATGAACTCAAATATATACGCTGCCCGTGTTAATCATTACAATGTGTGCTCGGTGCTCGGTAGGTAGGTAGGTAGGTAGGTACAACATTGAAATATCAACCCTTTGAATGATTTTCTCTGCCGACGGAAAGGACGGAGATGGTTATATCTTGTGCATGATTGAACACGAGAGAAAAAGCAACGGGAATTGGTATGCTTATATACCTCTTGAAGAAACACAATTAATTTCGAAGCACTTCGCATATTGCTCTTTCTCTTTGCTTTACATTGCATTTAATTTCACAATTTCCCAGCACTGTACGGAATAACCCGTATTTTTCCACTGCTAATTGAATGGCGGTATGGTTGCCAATTGCCCTGGGTACTGGGGAATTCTGTGTCGAGGGCGGCACGTGGGCGGGAAACCATCTTTCCCAACTTAATAGCTCAACTAATTTGGTAGACTATTGGGATCCACGTATTGAAATTAGTCCCTCAAGTTCTCCAAGAGACCTGATTTGGCGGGCTCGGCGCGCTGGCGGGGTAGGAAAATGCATTCCACCCAAAGAAGTGAGGATAAGGTTTAAACAAACCCAGTTTATGGAGCCGTTAGCAATCCCCGCATTTCTCCCGATTTCCCACCTCCTCCATATTCCAAGATCAACATCCTAGGTAAAGGGCCACCGACTTCTTGATCTGTTCTACTTCGAGCTAAGCCGCCGATTTTCTCGGTCATATTTTGCATATCATGGGGAATGACACGAGGATGAATTGCTATGCGATCAGGCCACAACTGGGGAAACCTCGAGTATGTCATAATAACTAATCGTTTAACTGTGAGAATTAGCATTGTGTCATCAATCATGGTGATTAGCCGTTCAAAGTCTATTCATCTGGTCTAGCGGCGGAGGGGCCGGGAGGTTAGTGAGTTTTCAAAGAAGAGTATATAAAGATCGCAGATGCCCAGCTCGGATAGAATGAAATCATCTCCATCATCTTCTCACAATGTTTCGCCTTACTTCTTTAGCTGTTACTCTTCTCGCCGCTGTATCCAGTGCGCAGGAGACAAATTCAACTTCTGCAACTTCCTCAACTTCGACGTTGGATAGCAGTGTTCCAACCGATGCACCTTTGCCCGGTGATTATACTGGAGCATTGCGGCCTCAGATCCATTATTCTCCACCTCAAAATTTCATGAATGATCCTAATGGACTTTTCAGAGATGCAGATGGAGTTTATCATGTTTATTATCAATGTGATTGACTCCCGAGTTTCCTATACCATGACGTCGCTAATAATATTTTAGATAACCCAACAGAAACTGTAGCCGGGAACCAACATTGGGGCCACGCGACATCCAAAGATCTCTATCACTGGGACAACCAAAAGATTGCGCTCTACCCTGAAAATGCTGACGAAGGAATTTTCAGTGGAAGCGCAGTGGTCGATGCAAACAACACATCTGGGTTTTTTCCGAACCAAACTAACGGTGTAGTTGCGCTTTACACTCTCAACACCCCTGAGTCTGAGACCCAAAATCTTGCATACTCTTTCGATGGCGGTTACACTTTCGAGAAATATGCCCAAAACCCTGTCATCCCATCTACATCGACTCAATTCCGTGACCCCCAAGTCACATGGTTCGAGGACCATTGGGTGATGGTAGTTGCCTATGCTCGGGCCTTCGAAATCGGTATCTTCACCTCCCCTGATCTCATAGAATGGACCGCAACCTCCAACTTCAGCCACCATGGTCTTCTAGGCCTCCAATACGAATGTCCAAATCTAGTGCGCATTCCCGTCACCAATAGCACCGAAGATGAAGACATGTATCTCCTTATTATCTCCATCAATCCGGGTGCACCTCTCGGCGGTTCTACAACCCAATATTTCCCCGGTAGATTCAATGGAACGCACTTCACCCCTCTCGATTCCGCAGCCCGTCTTACAGACTTCGCAAAAGACAACTACGCAGGACAATTTTTCTCCGGGATTCCAGCAGATGAAGACCCTGTTTTCTTGGCCTGGGCCAGCAATTGGGAGTACGCACAACAAGTCCCAACCGGAGAACTCGAAGGCTGGCGCAGTGCCATGTCTTTACCTCGCCGTACCCGTCTCGCAAACGTCACGCGTACAGGCTGGGCTCTCATCCAATATCCATTCGACTTGACGCCCCTATACAATGAATCAGAACCCTTAGCCTCAAGTGACAATCTCGGAAACGGAAGTCTCATCGCTGACTACTCGTCGATTCCCAGTGGCGCAATCTACATCAGCTGCAAAGTGACCAGCATGCCCAACAACACTCTCGCGCAAGGAACCCTAAACTTCACCTTCTCCTCCTCTACCACGCGTGAATCAGTCTCCGGAGGCATATTCCTCGGAGGCGACGCGCCAGTCTGGCTCTCCCGCCGCAACTTCAACGGGTTCGCAGAAACCAACCCCTTCTTCACCGACCGATTCTCCGTCGGAAACACCATCAACGATGAAGGAACTTTCCAATTTGATGTCGTCATCGATCGATCCATTCTCGAGGTCTTCGTAGACGCAGGAAGAAGCAGTGGAACCATTACATTCTTCCCAGAAGGAATTTTAGATACGGTCGAAGTAAGAGCCGGAGATCTCAATGAGGGTGTGGTCGTGGATGCCAAAATCTGGGGTTTGGATGGCGGCTGGAGTGCGATGGCCAATGATGATGGCATTGTATATGGAAACGTAACTGCGGCTGCGAATTAATGATTGTAATTATGTTGTAATTATGTAGTAATGAATTTTGGAGGACTTGGAAAAATGTAAAATAGAGAATACGATCTTATGAATATATGTTTTGTCATTGCCAGTCGACCTTTTATTTACGTGCCCTCTGTCGTCCGTTTGAATATCCATCGTGTCCTCTTCTCTTCATCGCGTGCTCATAACCGTTTACAGCGACAGAGGTGTACTATCCACGAAACTTTCTAGGAATTCGAGGAATAGATGATAAGGGAGATGGCCAACATGTCCAAAATCACGGTATACACATCAACGAAATTACAAGCACCGCATTTTTGACCATGTATTTATTATTCATATTTTTAATGCTTTGCTTGATTACATCTAGCCCATGCCAATTGAAGCGGCAATGAACATCATTAGGATTGAAGAAGTATCTACAACTCTTCATCAATTTTGAGCAGACCCAGTCTTTCTAGGAGAAATTTCTGAGCGACTCTTGTCTCTTTTTAACCAGGACCCATGGTGGCCGTATTATGCTTGGGCACAACCTAGAATCCCATTCCATCATTTATCACTCTCGCCACTCAAACCATTACAAAAGTACACCCGTTGAAGCAAAAAACATACCACGCCCTTGATCGAATTCCAAATTGTCGGATTCGATTCATCTATGCAGTAGCAGAGGCGACTGGAATTGAAATGGTTTGGTTGGAATAACATCCATCGACATGGTTTACATCGGCGCATGTGAGGACAATGGGTGTATCTGCGGATCTGAGAACTTCGCCTGCATTGCTGTGTGAGGAATGGTATGTTAGCATTTATCTGTTTGAAATGAAAGCTTCAAATTCCCCGGACCCAGCTTGGTGAATTTGGTGGGGAAGATGAGGGAGGGGAGGCAGCGAGGAATAACGTACTTTGAACCAACAAAACCGTGAATCAACTCAATACTGAATTGAGTAAGGGATGTATAACTAGTAAATTGCCAGTAGAAATCATCCATCAGGTTGCCATTGTTATTGCAGGGAACCCATCCGGTAGGGAATTGAGTGGTTTCGGGCGTGCCTAGGAAATCGTCGTTGCAGGCTGTGGAAGTATTACTGTTGGGGTCGATGAAGGTGACTATTTACTTTTGTTAGTTGGGAATTTTAATGATTTGGTGGCGAATTGTGAATTGGAATTTAGAAGCAATAATACAGGATGTGGAAAGTGATTTGAGATGACGAATGAAATAAACAAAATGATAAACATACAGGAAATGGAATCATCATAAACGAGAGTTCCGTTACTCTTGTCAACAGCAGATCTAGTAACGATGCCCTCAATAATCATGTTCTTGATAGCAGATGAAGAAGCAGGGGCAGCGGCATGGACGGTATTGAGCTTCAAATTGAATTTCTTTTGGGAACCGCGGGCAGCAATACGAGGCTTTTGGACGGAGATAGCTTCTGCTGTGGCCAAAAGACCGACGGCGACACTGAGAAGCTTGGAGAATTGCATTTTGAAGTTTTTTTTTTTTTTTGAAGGATCAAGAATTTAAAAGCTTCGACTGTAGATCAAAGTATGGCAAGAGAGGCAGGTAGGTAGGTATTTAAGAGAACAAATGTATTTTGATGATTGGAGTTGTGGATGAGAGAAAACAGGTTGTTGATATGGAGACAAGGTGAGGTTGATATATGATGAAATATAAATCGACCACAAGCGAATCGCGGTTGCAAGCAAAGGAACAAAGTAGGTACCTAAACTAAGGCAAAGCACAAGCAAAGGATAAAAATAAAATTGCAGATCCCCTGATCTAATTAGTGAAGCAGGTACAAAGTGAAAATGTCCACAATGGTGCAGCACAATGAAGATCGGATCATATGACAAACGGGATTTGTACCATAGAAAAAGTTGAAGGCTGGAAACTCCTTGTTTTACAAGAATCTCTCACCGGACGGTATGTAGAGAAATAAAAGGGGACCAATTTGTTTTGTTTCGTTTCCCTCCTTAAGGTTTGCAGGTTTTAGTACTACTGCTGCACACATAGACGATGCATTTGGTGGGAAACATGGAAAGAGGAAAGAGGAAAGAAACATTATGATCCGCCTGCCTGTGAGTGAGATCCTACCATCACTTTGATCCATGAGTTCTCCATAATTCATTCCATCCCCCTTCTCCAATCGTAATTCCGAATGGACCAGAGGCATGAACGGTACGCATTGTTGTCTTAATTGTCCATGGTTATTCCAAATTTCATGAGGGAAGGATGAAAAACAAAGCGGTTGAGGAAAGGATTCACGTCAAATATCAAAATTGGTATTCACATATTAAAGTAGCCTTAGCCGCTACCATCGTAGCGTTTTCCCTGGCTAAACCCCTGGCTAGGAGAATAAAAGAGATCTAGCGAAAGGAGGATGGTCCTTGGGAAGTCGTGGTATGCTTAATAAGTCACCTACAACTCGACCCTTCGGTACCTGGCACGCCTGGATAACTTTAATATATGGATCTTGGCATTTGGATCTTAAGATGGAGATCTTCAAGATTGGACGAAGATCAAGGAGCTTTTGATTGTATTTGAAACGTTGGGCGTTCTGGTAGAACATGGAATGGATTTGCGGGGCAGAGACAGACAGTAAATGCTGTTTTGGTCCTTCCGTGAATCGTATGACATACCTACCTAGTATTGTACGTACGAACCTTATGATGGAGGGAGGATTGTTGTGCTTATGATTGTTCGGTGAAGAAAAGGGGTTGATGGTTTCCTTTCTCTCGCCAACCATCAAAGCTATTGGGACTTGCCTCTTCATGTGTTGTCTTCGTAACAAGAGATGAGGGTTTTGCCTTTCTGCATCCATTATGTCGAAAGACGCCGAATGATATGCCGGTAGAGCATGCACTTTGTTCGCTGTACATTAGCACTACTACGCTGAGGCTATGCAAAATAGATAGAAAAAATGCGGAGATCTTTATGCTGTCATCCAAAGGTCTCCAATCAACCAAGATTGGCATAGATCTACTGCAGATTTGAGCCCCCATTTTACCAAAGAAAGTAACGAATAACGGGAGCTGACCCTGAAAGGGTCGCGGGGTTTTCTTCATTCCTTGATATTGGCTTTACTCTGTACAAATTCTACGATGGAGTTACAATGACTATTCTCATAGCTTCATTTCTGCTATCACCCGGATAAGCCAACGTCTTCTCAACTAATCATGGGAACAATATTATTGGCGCAGCTGCAGATTGATTAATCCTTCTAATTATCGAATATCAAACGTCCTTAAATCAAGAATTGAGTCTACAGCTCACTGATACTTTCTCCTTGACACAATTTTTCGACGAGTTGACAGTTCATCCGAGAGGCAAGTATATTTTTAGAATGGTCCCTTTAAAAATTACTATTGAGTCATCCAGTCACCAGAGGCGTTTGACAAAACGTGTATTGGAACGAAGGAAATTGTTAAGGCTGGAATCATACAATTTATCTTACATGGCGGTGCGCCAGCGATACAGCATACGCTGTTACCGGTGTTGAATGGCAGCTGAATATCATTCGTCCAACGAAACCTACGACATCCATTCGCAGAAATACGTATCCGGCTACTCAACAGAGCTTCAATCGTCGCACCAAATCTCCTCACCGTATGCACGGTAATTGCATGGGCGAAATGACAATCCGGGGCATCTCGAGCTACCTACCCAACCCCCAAATCTCACGAGGGTCCAACTTCCAAGCCTACATATACATAGGTCGGAGAAGAGCTAAGGTTATAGATTTCTTGATATGTCGTTTACTCCTATGCAATACACCGGAACTTGTTGGTTCAATCGAATTTTGGTTGCATTTTAATTAAATGCCAGCTTGCAGCCAACCGACCGACCGTTTTTTCATTTTACCACGTTGTTCATGGAAGAATTCGCCTGAATGAATGCAGGCGTTAGGTCAAGCTTTTCTTCTCGTGCTTCGGAAGAAATTCTAAAAATACCTACAGTGTCTACAGTCAGTCAGTCAGTCAGTACCTTAGCTTTCTCTTAGCTTTTTTGCCCAAAAGAGCAAAGAAAAAAGAAATGTCGTAATTGATGATTGATCGTTTTGTTGACCATGAATTTTCAATAGTCAAATGCCAAGGTGTTGGAGGGAGATATCTGTACTAAAGTCTGCAAAGGTTCTTAGCATCGCCGTTGACAATACACGACCAGGAGATGGGTGAGAAAACAATTTCATGGGATAAGGCAAGGTCATAATAATTGAATGTCTGAATACCTAGATAATGGAGTATAGATAGAGTCTCTATCTCTGAGTTCAGTGATCCTTTACCGCCCACGATAGACAATCAGATACCTATGAAATTGGATAATCGTCTAACTATAACATTGCTAGTTAGTCATCAACATCAGTATCTATATCATCATTATCGACTCGTGTTGTCTATTGGCTTTGAGATGACAGTCGTTTATCTTGCGGTTAATACCCAGGTTCTTATATCCAACAGGTCTCTTCTTCGAATGGGGAGAGTCATTCATTGCGAACATATTGCTGGTCTAGTTACATACTCATGATTCTCTGGTCAGGCACAATTAGATCCAATACTTGGTGTTGACAATCCTTCATATTATCCTTCATAGATAGGTAATTCTTCCGATTAAATGTCGTGGTGATCTTCTTGTCATTTCTTGTCATCTCAAGAAACATCAATAGTTAATCCTACGTTAATCCACTTTCATCCAATACATGAGCCATATCTATCTATCTGTTGTGTTGGCTGGATGCATCCAGTCTAATACACATGTAAGCTGAGCATGCCTCTGCAGCATACATACATACATACACACACACATGCTCGAGTGTCAATATCTATATCAAAGCAATATCAATAGCAATATTCAAAGTTCTGCTCACCTAGGTAACTTTGGATGAAAGATGACAAGAAACGCGAAGCCATAAACAACGGAATCAAGATGATACTGAGAAATATCAAGGAAATTGAACTTCACCGTCGAGTAATATGTTACATCGCATAAACCCAGCCTTTTATTCCAACAACGTCGAACCGCCGCAATCCCAATTGATTCGTCTATCTTCACGCTTTAGAACCAAATCATCCTAAACTATTTTACTTCGCCCCCTTATCCCCTCCTCCCCTGGTCCAAATGGCTCCAAATTGATCCAAAATTGCTTTACAAAGCTACCCCAGCTGCATCTCTAAACATTAAGTTGACCCGGTTTGTGAGCATCAATGCTATTATTATCTTTTTTGGCTTCACATCGATTTTCTGGGAGCATCTCTGTATCATCCTCCAACTGGGCACCATACCAAAAGCATATTCCGCATCGTGTTTTTATGCTAAGGTAATCAATCTTGTTTGAACTTTGAAGGCGCTCAGGGCCACTCCTTGACTTTACCGGCAGCTGTCAGAAATTTAACTGGCAGATTAAAGCAGTGTGCACTACGATACATACCTACGGACACGCAGAAGGAAATCGGCCCCACCAGCACAGCCAGGCCCGACCCTATTCATTCTTTTGATTCCGTTCGATTGTGTTTCATGAACATAATACAAATGCCCTTCCCGTTCAAACATAGCAATCGTTCAAAGCAGGCATTGAACGAACCTGCTATAGAAAGAGCGGCGGTCACTCCTTCAGCCTCGCACTCACAACAATCCTTCTCATCTGGTTCTGGCGAGGGTAGGTCCACAACAATTCAACAACAATCCTCCACCACCACTACGGTTACCACCACACCATCTCAAACCTTTGAACAGCCCTACGAACCTCGCAATCCTGAAGCTGGATCTCGCGCATCTGCATATCATAATAATTCTGGAGCGTCACCTTCCCGGTCTGTCTCAAACCAATATCAACAACAGCAGATCTATCCACAAGAGCTCGAAGCTTCCCCCGCTTCCCCATCTCCACCTAGCTCATCCGTCGATGATTTAGTACTTGATACTCAACGGTTACAAAACCAAGGTCGCAGACATACAGCACATATACAATCACCCGTGGTAGAACCCAAGAAGCGCAGTATTTTTGATCGCATGCGAGGCACAAATTCAAGTCGCTCCTCTGAACAAAAGTATCCCCCAATTACTACCCAGGTTCCTTATAGCAATAACGCTGGTGGACTCGCGCGCAGGTTGTCTCGAAGACACGAGGGCCCTCCTGTAATAAGAACTAGTCAACAAAGAAATTCGGTAGACCAACATCAAAGAGCAGATTGGCAACCTGCAGCTCAGAGTTCGAGATCCCATTTGCCATCACCTCGAGAAACTTCCGAAGACGACGAGTTGGATCCTTATCTCATCACGAGTCCTGAAGGAAACACACCACAAAGCGCTCAGAGTTCTGTGAACGTGCATGGAAAACGACAACCTCTAAACACAATTCGAGCTGTACAAAGCGATTCTGATTCACCCCTCTATTCGGCAGAGTCGCAGAACGATCCCCCTGATCAACAATTCCAACAATCACCTACTCCAGTTTATTATCAACAATCTCCTTCAGGTGCTAGTCAATACGAGTCACCCGAGAGTGTTCAGCAATACCATTACGAATTACCCGGTCAAGTTCATTCACAACAACAATTGAATAGTTTTCCAAGTTCCCCCAACAGCCAATACCCTCCACAGGACTTTACTCCAGACAGCGCCTCTACACAGCAACTTGATTCTTCTTTAATATATAGGGAAGATCAACGTCCCGGCTCGGTACAATCTAATAATCAATCTCCGACGAGTATTCACCAGTCCAACAGGGCAGAATATCCAGAGCGAACAACTTCAATACAAGGGCCAATTCCAGGCTTATCTACAAATCGTCCTTTGTCGCAGCACCTTTCTATGGCACCGCAATCCACTACAGCACAACAAAATCGACGATCTGCAGACTCAAAACAAACACTACAAACTCAAATGGCACAATCAGACGGGAGGGATCCTCCGGCATACCGCCAACAACAACCAGGTCCTAGTAATAACAATAACCAACCACCAGCGACAAGTCCACTCCCTCCTCAAAATCAAGGTCCAAATTACAGAGGAGGCCCTCTACAGCGAGAACAGTACAATCCTTCTGGTGGCGGAGACCAAGGACGAAGCACACCACCACCACCGGCACCTGGAGACAGAGATGTAAATGAGGCATACAAAGAGCTACGTAAGTTTTGTTGAATCCATACTGATATGGTCCCTTGCTAAATTCCCGCAAGTGCAGAAATATAAAAAGGTCAAGGGGCTATATTTTGACAAGACAGCGTCAGTGGAGCAATTGCAAGGACAGGTCGAACAGTTGCAAAACACTTTAGCAAATCAACGTCTGTCCCAATCTCGCACATCCCTTGATGATGGCGAGTATCAATCACGCTTCTCACGGTTAGATGGTGCTATTATCAATCTTGCTTTTAATATTCGCAAAGATTGGAGAACAGTACCTGCATGGCTTGCACAATCTGTCAATCGTGATGCGATGTCAATAGGAAAACAAGAGATGACGGCTGTCGGTAGAGCTTGCATCACGAGATTTCTTGTTGATGAAGTCTTCAACCGTAGTTTCCACCCAGGCTTGGAGAGTGAGCTTAGCTTGAGTTTGAAGAACATTGAACAAAACATCCGTCTATTCTCTCCTGCTATCAACAACCAAGAAGAATCCGATGCCCTGACTGCAAAGATCGTTCAGTGGAGACTGGCAACTTTAGATGGGTTGAAGGACCTGCTGAACTCTCCGGAAAGCGAAGAGTACAAGAACCAATTCTCGAAAATGGTCACTAGCAACCTGACAGCCAATTTAATTAACTATCTTCAAGAACCAGTACCGGGTGGTATTGAAGAAGCTGCGACAACCATCGTGGAACAAGCAGTAAGCATTGCAGCGAACATTCCCTTGGAGAGCAGAGATGTTGTAATCATGTACCCGATGCCAAACGACTTGGTTCAACGCCAATACATGAAGATTGAAGCTGGTATTCCTGCATTGGAACATCCCGGCGCAGAAACTAATAGTTTCGATTCAAGTAGTGTGGGAAGTCATGACAAGGATGAGAACTCGAAAGAGGAGCAAAAGGCACATGGAAAGCTGATGAAGGAGAAAAGTGGAAAGGGCCAGGGCATGTTATCAGCTATGATGGGAAGTGGCGGTAGCGGCGGAGCGGCAGGAAAGAAAATGAGCATCAGTAGCCAAGGTGGGCAAGAATCAAGTGAGAAAATCAAGAGTGAAGACGGGATTCACAAAGTACGCTTTGCTGGATTCATTGGCATAGATATTAGGGGAAGACAGGTGCTGTGTCAGGCTCCGGTTTGGACGATGGGGTAGATGGTGAGATTATATTTTGACTATAATGACTGGACGACTGGATGATCGGATGAATTGGGAGGATGTGTAAGTAAGACAATATCTTTTAGGGTCGGTATAGATGACCCTAATTTGGACAATGTCTATGAGATTATGAACATAATACCACTTTGATACCATTAGGGAGTCATAAAATTTCACGTTTTGATTATTGTTCGTCCTTTTTGAGTTGCTCATAGGGAAGCATACAGAATAGTGACAGTTCTATGAGAGTTTCTGTGTACCCTTTGAGAGCACATTTGTATTGGTCGATGAGACCTAGGTTGAACGAGCCTGCACTCAGCCAAGCCCACCAGTGGGTGCATGAACGGGACACTTCTCAACTTTCGGAATTTTTAATTGTTCCATTCTTGTTTGATATCAGAATCTATCCTTCCATTGTCTAATCTTTAATAAATCATTATAGCAATTCCTAAGATATACAAATTGATATCTCAAGAGATATCTCTAAATCCATTTTTGCAATGTCCCGTCAGCCCGTACACCCACTGGCGGCCCTATCATCAACCAGATATTGAAAATAAGTGGCCATGACGCGCCTACAGGCCAACCACATAGTATGGGGATATACCCGCCCTATAGGAACCTCTCCTCAATCTTATTGTGGGTGGCCCCAGTGTTGCGATAACAGACGTGCATCTTAAGACTATCAACTCACTGGATACACTGAAGAAAGCTGAGACTGGTCATCCACACACTAAAAGGTTACTAATACTTCGTTTACGTGGAACATCACGTAGTCACTATATTCAGTAAGCTGTGCAGTCTAGAAACCACTTTCAGCGTATGACAATGGCACCAAAGGTGGGGGAGATCCCTTGCATAACTGCAATCATGGAAAAATGCTACGAAAATACACCTCGTCTTCTTCGTGCCTTCATTTTTCTCTCTTAATACATATTACATAGTAGCTGGCGTAGCTCCTTCTCTGTGCCTTTGCAAGTTGCAAAGACAATCGTACCTTCTTTGGGAAACATTTGCCCTTACAGTTAGTTTCACAGACTGGGGATTTCCGCGGTCCATTACACGTCCTTTGGCAAATACGTTGTAGCTCATCATACGATTATGACGGACCTCAATTATGGTCTTTTTATTTTTCTACCGGCTGTCTCTGGTATTGCAGCACATCTAGGATATTTTATTCATGGCGAACATCATATGCAATCGCTCCAATGGCTCCTAACCACCATCTTCTCCCCCCTGGTGCTCTTCCTCGCGATCCTTAAGTTTGATGTTACGCCTTCATATATGACGGCGCTGAAACTTACAACTATCATTCTCACTTCTTTTTTCGCATCTTTAACAGGAAGCATCCTTACCTATCGCATATTTTTCCATCCGCTGCGCCATTTCCCAGGACCGTTTGCAGCAAAATGTTCAAAATTGACTCATGTGGCGAGATTGCTGGAGACGAGTGATAATTACCTGCAAGTGCACACATTACATAAGAAGTATGGAGATATTGTAAGGTTAGTTTTGCCTGGAGATACTTTTTCCGGTGATGCTAATGAGAGATCATGAAGAGTTGGTCCCAATGAACTGTCTATCATCAAACCGGAAGCTGTGAAAGCAATGATTGGGCCAGGATCGAAATGTACCAAGACTGCTTGGTATGATGGTTCGTATCCTGATTCCCTCGAACTTCTTCCTAGATAAGAAAACACTAATTCTCTGATTGGAATACAGTCGCGGGGCTTCCTCATACAACTATGCATTTAGAACGAGATCGTGTAAAGCATGATAAGAGAAGAAAAGTTTGGGATCGTGGATTTAGTGCGAAGGGTATGAAGTTCTCATGGGAAATGATCAATTGAAATTGTTACTTATATGCATACAGCTCTACGCAACTATGAAGGTCGAGTCACGAGATATGCAGATGAATTGGTCTCTCAGATTGATACTTTCGGGGGGGGAGCGATTAATGCAACGCACTGGTTTAAGGCCTATGCTTTTGATGTTATAGGAGATTTGGCATTTGGTAAATCGTTTGATATGTTGAAAACTGGAGAACAGGTTGCCTCCTCCTTACGTTTATATATGTGTTCCTTTGGTCTGACTAGCACAGCATTTTGCACTCAAAATTTTACAAGAAGGCATGGAGCCATTGGGGATTCTCACACCCATCCCTTGGGTCTTTCCCATCCTCATTAAGATCCCTGGTGCAATGGATGGTTTCAACAGGTTTATTAGTTATTGTGCTGAGCATATTGATATACGAAGAGCAGTTAGTGTGCTCTTATCACTCCCACGTCAAAACGTCCACTAACAAATGACAAAATAGAATGAGCCAAGTGTACCAGATATCATGACATGGCTAATCGATGCCGAAGAGAATGATCCAGATCCAATTCACAAAGATACCAGGTTTGCATTTCCAACCCATTTTTCAAATAGCATAATTTAACTGTTTCAACAACTCACCAGATGGCTACACGGCGACTCACGCCTCGCAATTATAGCCGGTAGCGACACTACATCAGCAACTCTCACCTATCTTTTCTATCACCTCTGTCTTGAACCTCATCACATTACCAAATTGAGAGAGGAGCTCGAACCAATATTTACCCCTGGATCCCCAAACGAATGTAGAGATATACAAGATGCGCCGTATCTCAATGCAGTTATTAACGAGACGCTTCGATTGCATCCTCCTGTCCCCAGTGGTTTATTGAGACAAACACCTGCTGAAGGTCTGACAATTGACGGGGCTTACATCCCGGGTAATGTAGTCATGTCAGCTCCTTCCTGGACAATGGGTCGTTGTATGTCTTTTTTTCTTCTTCCTTTTCTTCTCCCCTGCTTTCCTTCCCCCTCTCTTCCCCCACTCCTAGAAACTAACCCACCACACAGTGAAATCCTGCTACCCTTCTCCCCACACCTTCCTCCCCACCCGCTGGTTCCCCGACCCCACAAATGCGCAATACCTCCTCGACAAATCCGCATTTACACCTTTCAGCGCGGGAAACTACTCATGTATAGGTAAACAGCTCGCGTTGATGGAATTGAGAGCGGTGATTGCGAGGTTAGTGATGCGTTTTGATGTTCAATTTGCGGAGGGGGAAAGGGGAGAGAAATTGATGGGGAGAGAGTGGGGGGTTGAAGGGAAGGGGGAGAAGGAATTGGAATTGGGATTGGGAGGGGACCAGGATACGAAGGAGGTTTTTACGTTGGATTTGGGGGAGTTGAGGATGAGGTTTCGGGAGAGGGTTTGAGGATTTGAGGAACTCATGAATTGGGGGCTGATTCAAGGGTATGGATGGATGTAGAGAGCCGAGAAAGTGAAGCGTAGATTGTATGCATGCATGTATGTATAGATGTGGGTAGTTTAGTAGGGAATAAGTTATTCTATGTTTCTTGGCGGAAAATTTCCTGACGTCATTAGTTCATTCTGTTGATGGGACTTGAACATTGGAATTTCTCTCTCGTCTCATCTGTTTGGGAGAGAATTTCGCTACTCAAAATGGATGTTTGTTCTCTCTGATATAATTGATATGCTGATGCATCCGCATCTGAAGCTTTGAATAGTATTCACACATTTATTTAGCAAGCACGGGCTTCTTATTCACATGGAGACTGTATATATATATGAGAAAGTAATTCAATCGATAAATTTCAATGTGTTAAAAATACAAACATCCTATCCCATCCTAACCCAATCCAACCCCGTCGAAAATCCAAACAATATACTTTCCTCTCACAATCAATCCCAACAATAGCGAGCTCAAACAACTCCCGGATTCTCATTACAACCCCCTGAGCTCCTTTTTCTTCCTCCTCCTGTCTTCGCGAGAAGTGAGCACACAGCTATTGTTCAATCTATTTTCCATCACAGTGTATATGATATCCATCCTTCCTCTCCTTCATTCTCCTATCCTCCTTTTCCCGCAATCGAAACAAATAAATAAACGAAACATCAATGAAATCGCCATTAAGCTATTGAGGACCAATCTCTCAAACCAAGTGGTTGATTGATATGGATTATCCACCAAAAGATATCAAAAGAAAAAGAAAGGAGAAAAGAAAACATCATTGCTCCTCTCGTACAATCTCCTCTTTTTCTGTATGTAGAGCAAGATTGACGGTCTAGGGAGATGTATTCTCAATGACATTCTTTCCCTTTTGCTTTCTTTCTTTTGTATTTTGCATACTATTTTCTTACCCAATCCCCCTTTCCCCCAACTCGAAATAAGTAACTGAGAAGAAAACCAAGAGAAGAAAAAAGATACTGCTCCTCTCGCAAACTTCTTTCCTTTTGGTGGAAAGAGAGTTGCGGTCTGTGGAGATGTGTTCTCAGTATCTCAATTCTTTTCTTGGTTTGATTTTCTATTCGTGAGAAGTTCGAGTTTACTTTTGAGTGGGATCGTATAGAGGGAAGGGAGAGAATTGGAATACAAAGTATGTGGTGGTTAATCCGAGAGATTTGTTGCGAGTCGTCACTCGATGGGTATCGTGTTTGATGCTTTTGCTTTTTTTATCGCCTCTGGAGTTGAGGTTGGGTTTCCGGTGGGCGTGGGTGAGCTTCAAGAGTGGCAGGTGGCGGAGGTGTTGATTGTGTGGAGGTGGACATATAATATCGATAGGATTAATATTTTTTGTCAAGAGTTGATCGGATTGGTGATACTGTATGGATATCCGAAGTTGTTGAATGATAATTAAAACAAACGCAACAGAATTAAATTTGTGGTAGTGACTGTGTTATTTTCCCGATCCAGGTTCGAGATATATGATAAATAAAATTGAGTGATGTTGCGAGGTATTGATTCGACGCATATCCTGAGCGGATTCTACTTCTCCATCCTCACACACGGCTTGAATGATGTGTGTCCTTTCATTTTCCGAGACCAGATCATAGTGTGTGCTCTTGAGGTCTCATGCTTATAATGCTGTCTCTGTGCGACGCAGTGTTGGTGGTTGGAAGGTGTGTGAAGCTAGTTTCTCCATTTCAATATTTTGAATTTGTTCTCGACTCCTTGATGTGGAAATGAATGGGCGAAGAGCTATCATGCAACACAACGCCTGTAAGGGAGAAAAAATGCGTAAGCATTCATCCACATGATGTGCCCTATATCAACCATCCAAACTCCAAGGCCAAAGAAACCCGAGATTCTGTTGATCGAAGAACCGAGACATGGTAGAAATTAAATAACTTTGAGATAAGACTCTTACTAGGGATCCAAGTAATCGACCTCCCCGTCAAAAAGTCTCATCACCACATCCAGCATAGCAGGACAAAGATCAATATCGCAACTCACATCCTCGTCATCTTCTTCGCCACCAAAAAGTCGACGTTGCATCTTCCCCAGTTCTTCCTCTTCCCTCCCCTTCGCTTCCCTCATCATTGTTTGTCTCTCCATCTCCAATTGTCGCATATTTTGTTTGACAGCCAGATTTTCTAGCTCAGCAGCTTGTCTGGCTTTCCATCTCATCCAACTTTGATCAAAGCTTTGCCTTAGTGTTGGAGAGGGCCCATTGCCGGGTCTGTGATTTGGAATATAGAAGTCAGAGTCTCGAGCTTCGAGAATCCCTTCGTTGAGATCGGTGGCGAGGGCAGATTTGCGGGATATGGTGCGACGGGCGCGTGAACCTGGCCTCTCGCGACGTCGGTTTTGTCGATGATGGATGGGAGGAGTGGAGTCTGAAGTATGAGAGAGGGGAGGGGAAGAGGAAGGAGAGGATAGCTTTGTTGTTACCATTGCGAAAGTGAAAGTGAAAGTGTCACTTTGGGGTTGAGTGGAGATTTGGAGTATAGAAGTTTTGATATGTCGATGCTATGCAAAGGTAACAACAATATCCCAAAACCAAGAGGTAGAGTAGAGTAAAGTAGAGTAGAGAAACCCCCCGAAGGATAGACAGAGCACCAGAGATCGAATTAACGATAAAAAAAAAGTAAAAAGATGAAATGAAAGCGGAAGATATCCTACTTATATCCCCTCTTCACGATATTTTCTTAGAGTCACAATACCTGATAGATAATAATAGTCACCACTCGATGACTCGAATAGATCTTTCTATATGTCACCATATCATGTGCTTATTGTACCCGAACATTTTTTCTTCACACCACGATTCCAATTTGATCCGTTGTTCGGAGTCGTTAAACCCATTCATTCCAAATCACTTCCCAGGAGATAGGTAAGTGACTCACAATCGGCCGGCGTGGCAGTGTCATCCATCATAAACAAGGATCCCTTGGTAGATTCAAGGTGACATCCGAAAACGAGGCAAAAGATCTGAAGCATGTGTTGGGGATTTGCCTTGATTGGTTTATTTGGTGTATATCAAATACTTGTGTGAACAATATGGTCGTTTTGTTGCATATCTGAAGTATGGTCCCGTTAATGTTTGTGTTGTGGTTGAAGGAAGTCCTGCCCTACCTCCTGCTCCAATTTTTGGGTGATGCTGTGGCTAGTGTCTGGGGTGAGAGTGGCGAAGTTCTTAGCGTGACGCATTGAAGAAAACGGGAGAAACCCGATGGGAAAAGAATACAATACACCTTTTCAACGTTCACCAGCCTACAGAATGTTTCAACCTCGCCTCATCCGTACATCTTTACCAAGTTTCAATGGAATTCCCGATATTCTGGATGTCCCCAGTCTAGGCCTAGTATTGGGTCGCAGCTACGACGGAGTATCGAAGATTACGCACGTATATCCTATACGAGTACGAGTACCGAAATGTGGACATGTTTCTAGGCAGGATGGAGTGTCGTCAGTGTGTTGAAGGCAGACAACACGGATTTAGGTATTTAACGGAGTAAAATGTCCAGAAATGATAAGTATTGTTTCGGACTTTTGATTCCATTCAAGCTCATTCAAAGATACGAGACAAGCTTAGGCAGGTTATATGATGGTCAGAAATTGAACAGACCTGAAAATACGTTGCTGGAAAAATAGAGAAGTCATCAGGCGATGATACACTTAATTCTATCTAAGAGATGAGATGATCGTAGGCAGCACAGCACAGCACAGCACAGCACAAAGAGTAGTCATCTGAGTCCCGACTCATTCTCAAGGGATGAGTCCCCGAATCATTTAGACAATGTCATTCCTTAAACTCTCTCCAGGACTTTCACTAGGTGCCAGAAGTGTCTGTTGCGAAGGGTACCTTCTACGGACAATATAAATACTTGGATCTAGGCTCTATAAATCCCATGGGAGTGTGAGTTCTTGGCCGGTCCACATGTAAAGATCTGAAGGGTTTGCTCTTGTCATCGTAAATTCTCAATATGCAATAAGACACAATACCTTTCGAATGTCAAGTAAAGGAGCAGCATTTCGGCCATTTATCTGGGAGGGTTTGGCTAGAATACCTAGTGGTGAGATATCTAGTTATACACATTATTTCATGCGGAAAGATAACCCTACTTAGCTGGTCGAAGATATAAATGACACACTCTGATAGGATGAAATTCGGTGGTGTAGAAATGCCTCATACGTACTCGAGTAGTTTATTGTTACACAATAACTCTTATTGCTCATCGTCAACTATTGAAGTTGGCTCGCTATTCAAGGTGAGTGAGTGATTAGTCCACATCAGAAAACTGAGTGTTTGGCATGCGCTGCTGTCTGTAACCTCCTGCCTTTCACCTACTCAGACTATACACGTTGTCGAATAATAACCGTTTATGAGGAAAACATCAGCATCATTGATACCCAGAGATAACAATGTAAAGAATTGCCCAACCTTCAGAGTCAAAGATACCGTCACCGGCTGAATGCAACATCGTGCTTTAGAGTTATCATTGGTACGGGTCAATGCAAGTATCCTTGCCGTCGCTACTCCTTTCAGCCGCGTGCTTGCAAGCGCGTGGGGGTTTTCGTAATCTCATGAAAAGAATGTTTGAATGAAATAAATCCTGGCGATGTGTTTTTAGCCTTCTCCTACCTACGATGTCGACCAGTGCCTTTTAGAGCTCAGGCTACCAGTAGTTTCATCGCCCCTCGTCTATTTAGAACTTCTATCAATGAATCTCTTCGACAAACGGATGTCAAATATGCTTCTCCGTCTCGATCTCCATCCCCGTCACAATGGAAGGGTCTCGCTGCAAACCTATTCTCCCTTAGAATTACCACTGCGCCACTTGATATCGTCGCCCTTACAATAGAGAAATCATTGGCATCTCGATCACAACTCAGACGTATCGCTACAGGAGTTCCCATCATTTGGTTCGTTTTTGCTTCGATTGACGAAGGCGCCGGTGTGTTGTGGAAACTGCGTGAATTCCCTTCGCCATGGATAGTATTACTCGCAGAGGCTCTATTCCTTGTGCCTTTTTTTGGTTGGTACTATATCGATTCTTTTAAGATATTGAAATACTTGATTCTTCGCCGCCATCGATAAGACTCGCTACATACCTCTTTAATTCCATGGTTCTTCCCATTTCAATTTATACAGTATTCGATGTGGCAAGAGAACATCTTCCTTCATATCCAAAAAATTCACCACGCCTCAGGAAAAGTCTAGATAATCCTTGATCGTATCAGCGCGACGTTTTGCCACAAGGATACATTCGTTTGATTTCCATCAAGCCTGGGAAACCCGACGGCCCGATTGAGTTGAATTTGAAGAGTGTTAGATTTCACCTACGCGTACCTGTGATGAAGATGAAAAGAAGGATAAGTTGTATGTCAACTCTGGCAATTTGGTTTTATTGCCAGTAATCTCGGCGATATATAATTTGAGTTAGTAGTCATCGAGCCTAACATCAGAACAAAATCAAAAAGTCTTTGGCAAGTGCTGAGACAATTAAGAAACAACCTCTAAGAGGACAAGTTTGGCTGATTTATGTTACAGACCAGTGATGTTAAATGGCAAACCCTTCTATATCACATTTAACCTCCATTCTACGCTTCTTGCCATTCGACGTAACGATATCACCTCACGATTTTGGAGAGACGCAATTTTTATTGATCAAAAAAAAATAATGCTGAAAAAGAGCAACAGCTAAAAACAATGCATGAAATTTACAAACATGCTATCAGTGTGCGCATCTGGCTCGGAAATGATGATAAATCTGTCAATATACGTGCTGGATTAGCACTTGTATCTCACTGTCTTGCAAAGTTTGAACAATTGCGCGGGCGGAGGGATTCAAAGCTTGAGAGCGACTGGGATATTGTGTATTCCACTTTGTGGGATACGTTTAAATGGCGACTGATATATGGGGAACTTAGAAACATCATCTCTGGAAAGGGATGGGATTTTACAATTGAAACAGTAGGAGAAAGATATCTCAAGGAGGGCGAGAAAGAATCTATCATACAAAAAATTGATTGGCACACTGGACCTGAATATAGCACCGGTTGGAAAGCGATCAGAAAAATACTCATTCGATCCTATTGAATGATCCAGGAAATAGTGCTCTCTTCTAATCGATCAATATTTGTAGACGATCATAACATAACCGATATTCTACGATTTGTTGAACTATTCCACGCACCTCCTGAAATCCAGAGGGCTTCCTTCCTTCTGAATGTCGTACCGAGCCGGAGCTTACACTGCGAATCCATCATCTGATCCAGAGTATTATAGAACACCATAGGGCTTTAAATCTTGGAAAGCTTTTGGTCACCTTTAGGAGGAAAGATTCCAAAATGCCAGAGGACCAGATATACAGCCTATTAGGATTAGCAGTGGAGAAGAATGCCAGCGATAATGGGCATCGTCACGTACAATCTCTAGAGATCGATCGATTACAAACAATCGATTCAGAAGCTGTGCACTGACACGACAAAATACATATCGACCCAAGATAATAACTTGGACGTTCTCCGAATGGTGAACATACATGCGAAGCCGATAAATGAAAAACAATGGCCGTCGTGGGTTCCAGACTTTACGTCACCCCTACCAGGGTTAGGAGAGCCGAAAAGTGCATATTGGGAGTTACCACCAGGGGATTTATCGAGTAAAATGTTACCTGAAGAGATGAAGGTGATTCATATTGAAGGTGATAAGTTGCTGGTTTATGTGCACATGCTTGGCGAAATTAGGAAGCCGATCAGAGTAGTAGGGCGCGACAAAGAGCTAGAACATGAGAAGCAACGAATAGGTGAGAGGCGACACCCACTTTTTGACATGGAATTTCTGCGAATTAGCGTTTGGGAAGATAGTGAAGGACGCTAAGTATATGGGGTAATGGGTGTGAAGAAGGGGTATTTGGTGGTTATGGTTCCGCGTAGAATGAATCCGTTGATTTTGAGGAGGCGGTAGGATGGATGGAGAAGTGAAACCCGAAAAGAGAGTGAGGGGCCTGAGTACAATATAGTTGGGACGGCCCATATACCGGAACTCGAAAATATAAATCTTGACTCTTGCACGAAAAATAGAGTGGGATTTCCAGAAAATGTCTATGGTCTGAGATGTATACTTGAGTGTACGAAGTATATAATGCATATATAGCACTATTATATAAGGAGACACTATTTGGTAATTGTAAATGGCTTCAGTGTTTCGCTTCGGCATCAATGTTTGTAGTCGTCGTACGTTGCTAGAAATGGCTTAATTGATCAGAAAGACATTCTAAGAGATTTAAGCTCATGAAACTTTTCATTGCCTTTTTCTCTCCGCACTGCCCTGTCTTTGAAATCTGTAGTTCATAACACTAAATTTAGCTTCAACTCGCTCGAATCAAAGCATATTTTCCAACAGGATGTATTCAACCACTTTGTTTTTGTATGGTCATTACATCCAAACTTCATGTCTTTTAATCCCCTTACCATCCGGATCCAATGCTAGTGCAACTAACTACTATCTCATTCGATACACCAAGTACGTCATCCAGCTCATCTGTTGCCCCCAGCAACGCTTTAACCCACTTGTTTCATTTCGCGTGGTAACGTCCCACAAGAAGCAAAAGAGAGAAAGAAAAAAAAACCTGACGAACCACAAAAGCGGTCTTGGTAAGACCAGTGCTGGGGGAAGGAGTGTTTTGGACTTTTTGAGATTTTAATAACGATAATGATACTGGCGCCAGGAAAAATGCATGATCATGGATGATGAATGATAGATGATTGGTAATGGTGGACAGAAACAGAAAGAAAAGAATAAATTAGACAATTTTATCATCCTAGTGAGCGGACCGTCCCTTGTTTACCTAGACATATGCCGTGCGATATTGTGACACTGTGACGATATGGGTTGGACCGCATAGAGGGTCTTAACGGTATAAGTGCAGATGAAGAAGGGAATCTCGATTAAATTGGAATCATTGGATGGAATGAATTGGTAATTGGCGCTGCTTTGCTTCAATAGTTTGGTCTTGATTGAATGGAGATAAGTATTGTATTAGTGCCATTGTGTGGTGGGGTTTAAGTACCTAGTAGGACGAAAACGAAGTTACTCGTACGAGAGATTTATTGGACGGATGAAATGCTTCTTGGTATGAGAAACGTGGTCGTGGTTGTGGTCGTGGTTGTGGTTGTGGTCGTGGTCGTGTTCGTGGTGCGGTTTATTTGGTAAAGGAAGGTGGAGATCATCTTGGAAGTTGTCGAGTGATATTAGGGAAGCAGCATCCATTCACTAGGTCGGCAGATATGAGATGACAGTAGTAAGTAATAATTATACCTAGTAAAGCGTAAACCAACAATTGATGATGATTTCGTTTCGAGGGAATTTGGGTTGAATGTACTCATGGTGATTGGATTGATATTGAGACCATTGGATGTGATCCACACCATCACCATCATCGGTCTTTAGGAAGGAAACAAGGAATATCCTCTTTCTTTTCTCTCCTCTGTGTTCTGAAGTGTGTTTTTGGTGTGTTTTCGAGTGAAGGATGGGGTAGAAGAAGGGTGAGTCAGCAAGCAAGTAAGCAAGCATATAGCTTTGGCAACTTTTGTGAGGATTGTGAAATTTTAGCTGAGAATGAATGAATGTACTCTGTGATAAGTAACTAAACTACATCTACATAAAAACTTTCTCTTAAATACAATATCAATCAAACTTGATATCAAATTGTGCACAAGTAAAGTCAAGTAGAGTAGAGTAATGATTGTTAAATTGATCAATCTATTAATCCAACAATCTAACGTTAATTGATCCTTCCTTATCATTTTTCCTTCTCAGACTCGAGAACTTATCGCCGTGCATTCGCCTATAGCAAGTAAGTACCACCTGCCTATCCACCACCCTCCACCCTCCACCTCAAGAACCCTGAAGAAAGTATCATTTTGACACACGGGAACTTTATTTTTTTTTGACTTTTCTGTCTGTCCTGGATGGATGAAGAAGCCCTTACGAATTACGACCCCCTCAACTTGTTCAACTTGGATTGATCCCATCCATACACATTAAAATTAACCACACCATCCATACCACCTATACCTTGTGAACTCTTTTTCTATTTGCTTTTGCTTTGGTGGAAATCATTAGGATCACACAGACAGACAGACAGACAGACAGAGCGCGCGACAAGAGGGTGAGATTAAGGAGATAATTTATTATTCATTTTGCAAATATTGGCCAATATCGGCGCAACTTTGTATCCTTTGAAACTTTGGATGGATGTATCTTAGTAAAGTGTGGAATGATTATTGCTAGCGAAGTACTCTTTTCCCCGTTGGTCAACAGAAGCGTGGGAACTCTGCGATATTTGCTTCTTGAGGGTTTGTTCATTGCGCAAATCCTGCATGAAAAAGGAAATGTTTGGAAAGCTGATGTCTTGCTTTACAGTACAGTTACCCATGGCTTAATGACGATACTATCATCTTTCCCGAGATACCCTCTGCGAATCCGATATCAGACATTCACAATCAAAGCGGACGATTTTTTTAAAAGTACCGGTACCTGTACATATCGATCTTCAAACAATAATTTACATCAAATACAATGGCGGATGGACCACCACCACCTCCCCCTCCTCATGGCACTCCGCCAAAATCATCTGGTCTACCGCCGGGGAATTATGACATTTTTATCATTCCACCGCATGCGTCAGGTTCAGGATTTCTCTATTTACCTTCACTACAACCAAATGTCAATAGTTTCGTAGCGGGGTTTGCTTCAGCTCTTGTGCTTGTCGCACTAACTTTCATATTAAAACCATTCATGGATACCATGAAAGGAGGTGGAGGGCCAGCAACCTTGATTCTTATGGTTGCAATTGGGTTGGGAGCTTGGGCACTAGGGCGGATGCAATCGAACGGTGAGACCAGGCCCGGACCAAGTCAAGGATCGGGTGCACCTCCGCATGGTGGATCATATTCAGGTGCCAATAATAACACATACTCCAATGGATCAGCTTCAAGTGGTGGGCCACGAACTTCAGGAACTGGATTTTCACCTGGATCCACATCAGAGGGGGCTGGGGGTCCTCCACCTAATCCGCAGGCCGGATCTGGCGCAAGAAAAAGATCAAGTGAAGGTTGGGAAGAAACTCCTCCTCCTTCGCCTGATGCCGGTCCAGAGATGCCGGGCGCAACACCCAGGTACAGTCCTGGCACAACTCCTGGCGCAAACGATGACACTCGATCGAAAGAAAATGCTTCGAGGACGGCGTGGGAAGAGGCTCGAGAAAGGACGAGAAGGAAAGAAGAGGAGAGAAAGAAGGTAGAGGCCGAGAAGAAGCGAAAGGAGGATTTGGAAAAGAGGTTGAGAGAGTTGCGAGCAAAGGAAGCTCTAGAACGAGCTGCCCGCGAGAAAAAACAAAGGGCTGAACGCGAAGCTAGGGAACAAAAGGAAAGAGAAGAACGAGAAGCCAAGGAACGAAAGGAAACAGAGGAACGAGAAGCTAAGGAACGAAGAGATAGGGAAGAGCTGGAAGCTCGGGAGAAGAGAGAACGAGCAGCCCGATGGAAGGAAAGAGAAGAACGTGAAAGGTTGGCAAAATTGGAGAGAGAGGATCAACAGGCTCGAGAGAGAAAGGCAAAGGAGGACCGCGAAACTCGAGAACGAATCAAAGCAGAAACGGAGCGAATCAGGGCAGAAGCAAGAGCAACCTACGATAGGAGACTTAAAGAAGAATTAGCTAAGAGGGAGGCTCTAAGGAAAGAAGAAGAAGCCAGGAGAGAAATTTTAAGGAAAGAAGAGGAAGCCAGAAGGGAAGTTCTAAGGAAAGAAGAGGAAGCCATCAAGAGAGAGCAGGAAAAATTACGACTAGAAGCTATTGCTAGAGTAGAAGCCGACAAGAAAGCCAGAGCAGACAAGGAAAAGGCAGAGGCAGAGGCAAAAGCAAAGGCGGAAAAGGCAGAGGCGGAGGCAAGAGCAAAGGCGGAAAGGGCAAGATCTGCCGCGAAAGCATGGGCAGATGCTAAAGCCGCGGCAGCTGCAAAACGTGAGGCCAAAGCCAAAGAAGAGCGCGAGAAGGAAGTAGCGGCGCAAATACGTGAGGTCAAACTCAAGGAGGAGCGCGAGAAAGCAGCCGAAGTAGCAGCTCAAATGAGGGAACTCAAACTCCAGCAAGAGCGTGAAAGGGCAGCCGAAGTAGAAGCGCAAATAAGAGAAGTCAAACTCCAGGAAGAACGTGAAAAGGCAGCCCTAGCCGCACTTGCAGCGGAACGGAGAAAACCGAATACTTATTCGAATGCTGGAGTGGGGGAGAGAATAAGCCCTTGGCCAAATGGAAAACCACCCACAGCAACACCCGCTCCCCCCACTACCAGCTCGATACCCCGACCTCAAGCACAATCCACCGCATCCAAGAAACCCCCGGTCTCAACTGCAAGAACGTATGCAGGTACCGACAAGGATACCCAGTCCCACTCACCTTATGCACAATCGCCAAGGCCAGCACGAAAAAAGTCACTCAGTTCCTTGTATTCCGAATCATCATACGCGGCCTCACAATCGACAAGTAGAACTACCCCACCTCCTTCGACACGAGGAGCATATAGCACCAAGGACCCTGATAAGATTGTTATCAAAGGTGTATTCGCATTCAACAACGCATTCCACAAAACCCCCACATCTCAACTTCTATCTGGTGTCGGTTCTGTTACCGACGGACTAATATTAAGAATCACAACAGAGGGTCTCTTCATTGATGATGATGTACGAGGTGTCGCTCAACGAGAGTGGGATGTCAAAGCATGGACAATGAAACTCGTAGAGGTATGGTGCCCATCTTTCAGACAAGCATCGCGTGTTCCTCCCGCTACTACTGCTTTTAAAAATCCCGTTCGACGCCTCTGGGGTCTCGATAAAGAACTGGCAGCAAGTGAAGAAGAAAAAGATACTCTTCTAGTTAGTATGCTGCAACTCTGTCGGGATAATTGTCGCGCTCGTGCCATTTCTAATTCTTCCACTGCGCATTCTGCTAGCGGTTCTGTCTATTCTGCCAGCTCTTATGCTTCGTCTGACACTAGATCGTCTGTTTCATCTGATTATGCTGATTCCATTGGGTCGTCTAATTCTCCTTACGGTGAGAAATCAAAGAGAACCACTAACCATAATGCGCAGACTGGTGAGAGCAGAACAGCCGGTCTGCATATTTTGAGGGCGAGCATTAGGGATCAAGAAGGCAAAAAGTATGTCTTTGTGGTTCAAGAAGGTGAGGCTTGGAAGGTAGCATTAGGATTGCAGAGGTTGAGGAGGGGAACTCAGGTGAGAAGTTTAGGTGTTAGTGGCATGAGTCCGAATGATGCAAAGGCTACACTGGATAACTTGGGGTGGTTTTGAGAGTTGGGGGTGATTGGGAACATTTCAGAATCTCTGGAATACGCCATGGAATGTGGAATTTGGTACGCGGAATCGTATCCCTCGACGAAAAGGGATGCGAGGCGAATCATGAGTTCCGAAAGTCAAGTCTAGCATTTACAACACGACAGAAGCATCAGCGACGGAGTTATTTTATTTTTGTTTTTATTTTTGTCTTTTTTTTATGTCTTTGTGTTTGATACTACAGTATTTTCACTCATCTCAAGGAGTTTATGTGTTTGTTTGCGCACGGGAGATGTCGAGTTTTAGTCGGAACTTTCTTGTGGGAATTTAGAATGGAATTGGGTATCAGTACCTCTTCAATTTTCTGAGGTGTTTGGTTAGAGAGCGTATTGTATGTATCTTGAATACCCGGTTCTGTACTAAAGGTTGAGGTTTGAAGTATGTTGGTGTGGAATGTTTAGTAATGGGGCTGGGTAGAGAGGGAGGGGGAGGGGGAGAGGAGACGGATAGTGATGGCAGTACTGGGATACCTAAGTAGTGATATAATTGATGGAATAAATAACTTTTTGAAGATATTTTCTTTGCTTGCTTGGCGATTGTCGTGAGATGTGAGGTTGATTTAATTCCTATTTGTTGCATGTTGAGGATAAGACATCTCATTAAGTGAGATGGTAAAGAAAATATATCTCATTCAAATCAGTATAAGTATATCGGATAAAACCTTTTCATCTGAAGTAGAAAAGGGAATACCATGATTGAATATCTGTATTTGGTAACATGGTGTATGTGTATACCTTTACTCGAATCATCACCTGCAAAGTTCTTTCTGATAGGGGAAACTGACTAGCGAGCGGAGTATAAATGAATGTAAATACTATACATATAGGGATGCATGAATACATACACATCAACAGCTTTATCGAGCTGAATAAAGTTTTTTTTTTTTTTTTTACCTAGGATTGATATCTATACTCAATATCTTGGATATATAGAGTATACATATTCCAATTTATCCACCACGCACACACTAATTTATAACTGATAATCGAATGTTACTTGCATTACTTTACTTCATATTACATTACCTTATACCTTATGCTCTAGGCTCTAGCTCGGATATTAAATTGGTTACGAGATATATATAACGAATGTTCACCCCCTTATAATCGAACGACTCTCCTATCTATCTGTGTAGGCGGATAGATATCTATGTAGCATGTGTGTGTGTATGTATGTACGAGTCTGGCGTGTTAAATTTGTATATCTAGCTAGGTAAGATATTATAGGCAGGTACACTGTTAACTGTTCTTATATATATATATATATATATTCCTCGACACTGCAGGGACGGGATACTTGAAGTAAGTGTGTTTATCTATTCATTCGTTTATTTGATTCATTGATTCATTTTTTTCAATTCACTAACTAACATGTAAACATAAGATATGATATGATAGGATAACTTTCAAGCACCTGATTTCCATTATTGGATATTGGATATTGGATATTGGATATTGTTATTTTGTTGTTTTGTCACGTATAGGGATGGGATGGAATGGGATGAGCAAGAAGGGAAGAGTCTACGTACTTGAAGAGGGCGGGTGTTAGATTGTCAAAGTTTGGTTTTTTGATGGATGTCTGAAATGGTTAGGTATGTCTGGGCTTATGTTGTATGTCTAGGAATAAGAATTAGATGTTGAAACGGGGAAAAAGTATTGAGTAGTTAACAAACAAGTTCTGCGTGTTTCGGACTCCTGGGTAACTAGCACATTATGTATGCGTTAGAACAAAGAAGAGGTATCTGACAATATCTGCATAGATCTCGCAGGATCCATCAAATAGCAACATATACATCTTCACAGCTTTCAGGTCGCGAATATTAAGTATACTACTAGCACAATTTGTACGTATTAAGAAACAATGGTATGATATTCCGTGCTATGGACGTTGGACTGCCCAAGTACCTACATTATGAAACTATTCATATACTGCCCGACTCCCTTGATTAAATATATTAAAAGTACAATATACAAGTGTTCCCTGACATCCCAATTTATCCCTATTCCTATGCGTCAAAGTAGCGAACAAGTAGACCCATGAACTCCACGCTGATTCCCATTGTCAGATACCCGTATACATTCCGTGCCTTCCATTTCGTACAATATGTATCATATCTAACGTATCTTTGCAATTCTCTTTTTGGCAATATTGATCTTCCCCTTGACTCTATCAGCGTCCTCGTCCACCCTCTTCAACATCTCGTTTTGCAATTCCAATTCTCCATGAATTGCTAAACCCATTTCTCGCTGTCTCCTCACAATCTTGCCAAGTTCTTCCACATCCATATCCTGATTCTGCATCAATTCCTTTTGTAATTGTAACACCCCCTCATTATCCAATTCTCTCGTTTTATTCGTTTCGGGAATCGGTGCGCCAAGAACTCGTCCACTAGGTCGCGATACTCCCGGTCCAAATAATGCGCTTTTATCCGCTTGTGTCGCTGCCGCACCGCCATTTGCTGAACTCGAGCTGGCTTGATTCTTGACTGCCAATGTAAGAGCCAACTTTTCCAAGCCCTCCTTTTCCACCTTTGCGCTACCCAGAAGATCTCTTCTCCTCCTCAATTCACCTGCGCCGACCCTTGCCTCCCCTCTCCCGTTTTTCTCCCCTTCACCCATGACCCTCAAGCCTTCTTCCAAATCCTTAAGTAGTCCGCCAGCCTTAACCAGACACCTCTTCGCGTTCGCGCCCGCCTCGTATTGTCCCGCCGCCGTATTGGCGCTGTCTCTCCTCCCCAAAAACAATCTCGCGTCATGCAACTGCGCCTTCAATTCGCGATGAACATCCAGCCACACCTGCGGATCCGCCATAACCTCCGCATTCCCACCCACACCTCTTTGGTTCGCAGCAATAAGTCCCTCTCTCGCACTACTCAAACTTGCGCTTCCACTATTACTAGGCAGGTTTAAGAATTGTCGCCAAACGCTTGTTTCTCTCCATCTTCGATCGGGATTTTCTGCGATGCTGCGGAGATAGGTTTCGAGACCGCGACGACGGTCTTCTGTCAATTCGGGAGAGTTGATTGTACTTTTGAACCATGTTTTCCCTGGGAGAGGAGCGGGAGGCGGACTGGAAACCTGGGCGCAGAGGGCAGAATGGAGAGTAACGAAATCGGAATAGCGTTTCTGGACGACGAATGTTCGAAGGGGGAGACGGAGTGTAATGTTGTAGAGAGTATAGGGTTTTTCATTTGGGGCACTTGAGAGAATTGTGCTAGGTATCGAGAGTTCAAGAGGCGGTGCCATGATTGATTGATGTGATGTGATGTGGTTTGATGCGATGCGATACAGAAGAATGATTGTTGGTTATATTGTCTTTGTAAATGTGAAAGAGACGATGGTCACCGTTTGTTTTGAGGTTGCCTCGTGAGCTTAGTATGTGCTGACCCTGTCCTGTGCAACAAGGATGACGCTTGATGCTTGATAGCGCAAAATGTCACTTGGCGATAAGAAATTAATTGTGATTGTGTGAGCTCATTCTTGTTCTCATGATGGACAATCAAATTGGTATTATACGAAGAAAAAAAACTCTTGTGGGGTTTACATCTAATAATTAAACTCTTCTTCAATAACCAGAGAACCCATTTGAGAATCATGTGAGATCTCAATATGCTTCAGAATTGGTCCAACGCATGCATCCTCCCGTAGCCCATGAATGCTACCAACATGTGAGCGTTTGATATTGTGCCTCGCACTCTCTCTGCTCGTTCATAATTCGTATCTCATAGCCTTCCTTGCTATAAACTCCCGCAGGTGAAAGAACCAACGAATTCATTTGCAGCTGCAAAAAATTCAAATCCCATTATAGTAAAAAGAATCTAGAATGTCTCTTCTTGGTCATCAACCTCCGCCTCCGCCGGTATTTCAAATCCATCTTCAGTCGAGTACAAGATAGTTTGAATGTGCTTGATTAAGCCGTCTTCCTGCTTCTCAATCTCTGGGTCCTCTTCGCAAGCTTGTTGAACCAGTAATTCAATATCTCTGAGTTTGCTGAAGTAAAAGTCTCGTTCCCGTTCTAGACCTGCAACTGTTTCCTTCAGAGTGTCGTTCTCTGCTTTTAGTGCCGCTGAAGCTGCACCACCTCCAACAGCTCCAGCCTTGGCAACTCTTGCGCCGCTCGTTGTTGGTGTTACTCCTCTACGAGCTGCACCACTTCCGGCGGATGCTCTTGGAGCAGCAGATGGAGCGGCACCGGGTCCCCCAGCAGCACGTCGACGAGCTACCGCATCATATTCTCCCCCTGGAAAGTACTGATCCCAGTATCTCTTGGTCCATTGTAGAAATTCGAGGTTGTCTTGCATCTTGCATTTAATAAGCTGTTCGACATGAATATTTCGATCGATTTGATGGCGGGTAAAGGTGTCTGGATCGTTGTCAGTGGAAGAAGGTACATTCAGGGGAGGGTATTCCGACTCTGAAGAACTTTGAAATTTTGTAGATATGCATATTCGGTATTGACATTGAACTTGACTTTTGACATTGGTACATCGAGAAAGATACTGTCGAAGACTTGGCACAACGCAGCACTGTGTTCATGACATATGTAAGTCAATAGTCTTATAGGGGGAAAGGAGATGAAACTCCTTGTGCAAGCCAAAAGTGTACATACCCGGTGCCACATTGTTCAACTTTTGTGATATTGAGTTGTAGCAGGTTGTTAAGCCATGCCACGAGCTCTTGTCTGTATTTGCCTTGTTGTCAGAGACTTCTTGTTGATAATGTATGCAGTCCAACGAACCTTGATTCTCCCATTCTCAAAAGAAGTTTTTTGGATAGCAAAGTAAATCGACGGGCGAGTATAGTTTGATGGATAATCAAATAGACGTCAGTTGTGCCAGAAGACAATCGATGGCGCAAAAAAGATAAGATTTTTTCGAAGAAAGTTATCGCGACCAACGAGATTCTTATTATTTAGGTTCCGTTGACACCTCTGTCTGTCGCCTTAGGTAACCAGAATTCTACAACAAACGAGAAACCACACGTGACCGATGACTGAGATGGGGGAAGGGTTGGATCGGAATTATCTTCAAGTTTACCCAACTAGTTTTTCGACGTGATTTAAGATGTCTCATAAGATCCTATTACTGTAAGTTCCATTGCCAGGTTGGCGTTGAGTTTTTGATTCGTCAAAAAGAGCACATAATCCAAGTATGGGAGCAAATTTCCATGATTCCTCTGTTGACAGACTTTTCGACAACACAAGTGGAAATGTATTGGATTGGTTGGCCATTTTCACTCGCTCTCACACTTATCCAGTTAGTTCAGGGTCTGCACGGTATATATATACCGATCAAGCCCTTGCTTGTATTGATTGAATACCAGTCGTTACTCTGGGTTCCAAATTGAGATCAAATGATACTTTATTGGACGAAAGATACGGGATGTGTCACTCGGGGAAGTCGGTGTTGTCGAGAAGGCCAAAGGTAATAGGTTTATCTTCACAATCTTGCAGAATAGCCACCTTTTGTACCTTGGATGATATCTCTGGTAGGTGGTACGCTCCAAAATATTGATATTATTTTCATCACCTGCACCTAAGCCGGCTCTCCGGATAAAGACGCTGCATAATTGACTCTAGGGCCAGGGGAAACCCCGCAAAAGGCAATGGATGAATCCGTGACGAAATATTCAAGACGGAATGGATTAGAAAAGGAAAGAACATCCATCTTACCGACGACTGTAGCACAAGTCCCAGCTGGAGATCTTAGTATTACTGGAGATTTTCTTCCGTTTGTACTTGTCCTCATTCCACGAGAGGAACCATCTCCGTCCCATGTTTCCATGATCTTGGGAGCTTAATTTGATCGTTGATTGAACTTCCTGTTTTGTCCGCAGAAAGTCAATCCCACCCATGCAAAACATGGTTCTTGAATGGTATGGCAAATCTTACAGCACACACGATCATGGTTGTGACGGACCTCGGAATGCAAGAATCACAAGTCTTTTTTCTTTTATCCCCATGAATGCAGTTACCTGAAGAAGTCATCTTGGGTGTACATGCATACATTATTCCAGTCACCTAGTTTTTCTATATCATGGAACCTCCCCACCCATCAGATTACAGAAGTATCTACTTTCACAGGACTTATCTGTGAAATAATTCTTGATAGGTTGCACCGTCCTTAAAATGGCGCCAGTCAAGATCATCTTCTTGATCGTCTCCTTGTGGCTGTTGGGATTTGTACAGGCTAAGATACCTTCATTCATACACAAAGCTCCGCCCATCCCCCTTCTAGCGACGAAGCAATTGTGAAAAGAGACTCAGTCCCTGCAGGATATGTTGCTGCTCCATATTACCCTGCCCGAAAGGTGGCTGGGTTAGTTCCTGGACGACTGCTTATGCAAAAGCACAAACTGTCGTGGCACAGATGACATTAGCGGAAAAGGTCAATCTCACAACTGGAATTGGAGAACTAATGGGAAGATGTGTGGGAAACACCGGCTCCGCACTGAGATTTGGTATTCCAAGTCTTTGTTTACAAGATTCGGCACTTGGCGTAGCCGCGACCGATAATAATACTGCTTTTCCCGCTGGTATTACAACTGGTGCAACATGGAGCAAAGATTTAGCCTATCAAAGAGGTCTTGCGCTGGGCGCAGAAGCTAGGGGAAAAGGAGTCAACATTTTATTAGGTCCTACAGTCGGTATGTATGATTGGGCATTCGTGAAAGATGCAATAGGAAGATGTTCTTCCAGTTCAGCTTCGGTCAATATACAGATTTCTGACGATCTTTAGGTCCAATTGGAAGAAAACCACGTGGTGGTCGAAATTGGGAAGGGTTCGGCGCCGGTAAGAGCTTATGAAAAATGTAACATCAGATTCAAGACTAAAGTCTTTGTCATCTAGATCCTGTACTTCAAGGACTAAGTGCCGCCCAAACGATCAATGGTATGCAGGCGAATGGTGTCATAGCAACCATAAAACACTTCATCGGAAATGAACAAGAAGCATACCGAATGGATATCATCCCTCATGGCTTGATGAAAGCTCTCAGTAGTAATATCGATGATAGGTATGCACATCCTTCAATATAGATCCTGCCGAAACTAATTTACAGAACTCTTCATGAATTTTACATGTGGCCCTTTGCAGAAGGTATCAAAGCTGGTGTTGGAGCTGTTATGACAAGTTACAATGATGTGAGTGTACATTTTTGACAGACGCATGAGAGTTTTATGATGTTTTGAGCTGGACTATCAAGTCTAGTATGATATAAATGAGAAGCCATTCAATTATGAATTCGGTGCATTTACTGGTTTTGCGGGTACTCCCTTGGCAAGATCCGAATCTTTTGTATTATCTTCATAGAACTTTGGCAACCCTTTACTGACCAAGCAGGTCAATGGAAGCGCGGCAAGTCAAAACTCATACCTAATCAACAACTTAATCAAGGACGAGCTTGGATTTCAAGGCCTGGTACGAGTCCATATCTATATACCCCAAACAATTCTAAAAATCCATAGGTGATGACAGATTGGCTATCCCAAATTGGCGGTGTGTCATCTGCTCTAGCTGGTCTCGACATGGCTATGCCCGGTGATGGAGGAATCCCCTTCCTTGGCCAAGCTTACTGGGCCTATGAACTCTCAACTGCTATTTTGAATGGAACTGTTCCAGTTGATCGATTGAACGATATGGTTACTCGAATTGTTGCAACTTGGTGAGTGCTCCCTTGAGGAAATGTCTCTCCAGAAATCGCCTCATTTGGAAAGAGAATTGTTTCAAACATTAATGAGTGTCTACTTCATGGCTAATCAATACACTACATAGGTATCAACTTGGACAAGATAAAAGTTTCCCGCCACCAAATTTCTCCGCAAACACTTTAGACACTACTGGACCATGTTATCCAGCAGCATTGATTTCGCCAACATGCACAGTAAACTCACATGTGAATGTACAATCAAACCATGCAGTCGTTTCTCGGAACATCTCGAGAGAAGCAATAACTCTGTTGAAAAATGTCAACAATACACTGCCACTCTCGACCTCAGCTGCTTTGAAAGTGTTTGGTTCCGATTCTGCAAACAATCCTTCCGGGCCTAATGCTTGCAGTCAAAGGGGTTGCGATACTGGTGTTCTCGGTATGGGATGGGGTTCAGGTAAGTTATGCATCAATCAAAGTTTTATTGTGGAAAGATAAACTAAATCAAGCTTGTAGGCACTGCCAACTACCCTTACCTTGATGCGCCTATTGATGCGATTAAGCGAAAAGCTTCCAATGTTTATAGCTCAACCAGTGATAGCTTTCCATCTGGGCTGACTGCTCTACCTGGAGATATCGCCATCGTATTCATAAACAGTGACTCTGGAGAGAATTCAATAACCGTGGAAGGAAACGATGGAGATCGCTCGTCTTCAGGGCTGTACGCATGGCACAATGGCGATGCACTTGTTCAAGCTGCAGCAGCTAAGTATTCCACCGTGGTAGTAGTCGTCCATACAGTGGGGCCGATTCTTGTTGAGAATTGGATTAACCTTACTTCAGTCAAAGCCGTACTCTTTGCTCATTTACCAGGTCAAGAAGCTGGAGATTCATTAACGGATATCCTATTTGGCGCATACTCTCCTAGTGGGCATCTTCCTTACTCCATTCCTGTCTCAGAAAGCAACTACCCTCCCTCCCTCAGTCTTGTCGGATTTGCGCTTGGCCAGGTTCAAGATACTTTCTCTGAAGGATTGTATGTTGATTATCGATACCTCAACAAGCATGCAATCAGCCCTCGCTTTCCATTTGGATACGGGCTTTCCTATACCACATTTTCTCGAACAGCTACTCTTACAGCCGGAAAAGCAATCACATCGGTTCCTCCGGCCCGAGCTGCTAAAGGCTCAACTCCAGTATATAGTACTGCAATTCCTCCAGCATCTGAAGTCGCCTGGCCAGCAGGCTTTTCCGCTATAGGACGATATCTTTATCCATATCTCAACAATCCTTCAAGTATCACACCAGGTAATTTCGTCTATCCCACTGGGTACACCAATGTCTCCAAACCCGACCCCCCATCTGGTGGAGACCAAGGTGGAAACCCTGCACTCTGGGACACAATGTTCACTCTGTCAGTCACAGTGACAAATACCGGTCTCGTGGCCGGTAAATCTGTTGTCCAGCTGTACGTCCAACACCCGTCCGATTCTACCTACGATACCCCCATTATTCAGCTACGTGATTATGCCAAGACAGATACATTGGCACCGGGAGGGAAACAAGTCGTATCGCTTGCCGTTACGAGGAAGGATCTCAGTGTTTGGGATGTGACGAAACAGAATTGGGTAATTCCGGTTTCTACTTCAAAGCCATTTTTGTTCTGGATAGGAGACAGCTCGGGGAATCTGACGTTGGCTTGTGAGAGTATTAGTGGGGCTTGTAGTGCGGGTAGAACACCACCTGTGGTCTAGAGACCTTTTCAATGTAGAATAGGGGGCATGATTTCTGGATACTTGATAGTGAGGGCTAATTTTGAGATTGATCCACGAAAAAATGGAGATTCCTAAAAATCGACATATTAGTACCAAGATATGAAGTGTTATCAATAAGAGCGAAGGATTCCGAACATTATACATCGACAAAAACGAAATTTTAATGCGTCCAATTTATGTGACATTGAAAAAATTGCAGCGAGTGTATCAATTGTAGAACAAACTGTTAAGTAGAAGATGAACACTGACGGTTAAAGAGACTGATTGGTCGGGTATATCAAATACTGAATTACTATCATTTCTTCGCATAAGATCGTAGTCGGTCAATATCCAGAGTAGCGTTAAACCTTACAAAATACTAGTTCAGTCAAACTGTTATTGCGTTCTGGTGGTACAGCTACCTTGTTAATCATCTCTTAAGCCTCGATGAAGACTCTAGATTACGATGTGAGGAACTTTGCACCAAGTTCGATGATATGGCGGGTTGGAATCGCAGTAGTGAGTTATGGGGTTCATAATTCTCAAGTGCGCAACGTACCTTCATAATTTTCGTTCACTGTTCTCATCTAGATGTTTTTGTGAAATGTAGACAGCTCCTTCGCTAGTCCCTTTCCCTTCAGATTTCTCAATATATTCATCAGTGGATATCTATGGAAGGTGCAGAGATGGACCGTCGATATACCAGCTTTCTCTAAAGTCGAGAACTTTCCTCGTTGGAGGGAAAGAATCATGAATTTTGGCTGCCCATGAATTGAACGATGATGGATGTGGCAGCGATAATGCGTCTAGGGGCTGATCAATTGAAAACTTTCTAGTTGCGGTCGAAACACAGAGAATCAGGGTTTCACTCAGTAAGAGTTGAGGAGTCCACTCACACCGTGTCCTCAGCATTTATCTATCCCTGGTATCCCACTCAATTTATTGATTTAATAGCTTCAACGGATAGCTGACGACATAGAACTCGATTTCTCATGATAGATCTCAGACCAGTATCATTATTAACTTCTCGCGTATTGTATGCTAGCCAGTTGGAAGCAGCAATTGCAGGATGACTGCGGTATTATCAAGACTGAGATATCTCTCAGCAAGCTGCGGTAAGTCTGTAAATAGTGAATAAGTTAGCAATATTTATTGATATGTATGGGAGACTTTAGTGCGAAAACATCTCGAGAAGCGGACTGCAGCTTCAAATGGTTGTGAATCGCTAAAATTCTGCGCTTCATACAAGTTTGTGATGGGAATTGTCGACGGAAATCGAGAAGCCACCGAATTTGAAGCTAAAGCTGCCATGAAAGGAAGTAAACAAAGATTTGACGTACTGATTTAGGGTGATTTGTCTAAAGCAGAGTGCATACTTGACCATCGGGAAATCTTTCGATGAGAGGGAATGCAGATGAGCAATCTCCAACATTAAAATTGTAAGCATAGAAGAGAAATATTGTACTATATCTGAAATGAACGTTTGAATTGTATCATAGGAGATGTATATAGTTATATATAGGTTTCCAATGGTACATATTCGCAATCGGGTAGAAACAAAGGAATAGGTGGATGTTTTCCCTTTGCTTGTAGGTCTTCTGAGTTCTTTCCAAGTATTCTGTCATGAATACTTTCCATAATGCGAAGTCTTGAGATGGTTATAATGTCCACCGGCACCGAAGATTCACCTAATAATCATCGAAAGCAAAGATAGCAATAGAATATGACTATCAGAGAGTGATCAACAGATACGATTGACGCCTGCAACGTCCAAGTTCTAACAGATCACACCGGATAAAGCCATAGTGGAAATCAAAACGATCAAGTGATAGAAGACAAATGAAGTTAGATGATGGACAAGGTCGTGAATGGTTATTATTGATCACACGTTGAACAGGGAGGGTCTTTAGAGAAAACCTCGGAGTGCATAAGAAGACGGTGAAACTGCGGGAGAAATTAATGCCTTCCCAATATCTCAACAGTTGCCGAAATACTGACAGCAATACGTCAGATATCCGACAGCACTTGAGATCTGTCCACGAGCTTTTTAACAACCGTTCGATTCGCCAAAGGAAACCGACCAAGTCCGTTCTCTATCATATTTAAAGAAGAAGCTTCAAGTCGGCGCTCAACCTGTGGTAGCAAACAAAATGTCGGATGAACAGTTCATGAATTGTCGATTTCGAAACTTTGAAACTGTTACAGAGGATGGCAACGGTTTGGCGCTAATGGGATACAATGCTTAGGTAATCAAAACATTCGAGGATCGCAATCACATTAAAGTTCTCTCTTCCACTTCAAAAGGATCTTCCAGGTTGATGTGGAATCATTCTGTCAGCAATTGAAGTGAAAGAGTAAAGATCTATCATCCCCTCTTCCTTATTTAGGCCAAAGAGAGCCTTCAACCAAACCTAAATTCAGTCCGACTTACTCAGACTTCCACATCATATAATTCAACTGTCCTCGTCCATAACCAAGCGATGATGCACGATGTATACATCGGACAATATATTCAGTGGCAGGAGGTGTTGCCGCTTCTATCCATCCGGGTTATACCCACAGCTACCGCGCGTCATTGGATAATCCCAACCATCCCAACTATCACAATCATCCCAAATTACTTGCCAAGACACAGACCTTCTAGATGGGACGTCTGTGGCCACAATGGCATATCCTTTCTCCACAGTTGCTTGTTTCAGCCTGTTGCTTATATTTGGTACCTTTTTTTAAGCAAAAATTCTCCTAGATCGAAAAACTTTAAAGCTTAGACTCAGTTGACATAAGCAGATTCATGCTCTCTAGTGTCTCAAGCAAAATGATTCTCTAGCTAGAGAAACGATGCTCAAGTGGTGTGAACTTATGGATGATTTTCTGAACTCTTCACATTCTATCTTTCTTGATTTTAAGAGCGTTAAGGTTACTCTACTGCAATCTCCAAAGGAAAATAACAAACGCAATACCGATATTGAAGTGGGTGAACGTTTTGCAGATCAACAGTCGTTTGAACCTTGAACTTGGTTTTTTTTTTCGCGATGAGTCGTAAGCGCCAAGTAGCCAAGCGGCTAAGCAAGGAAACTGCGATGGCATCGTGACTTGGCAGTTCGGAATATATTCTCAATTCCCATTTTGGCATCTTGGCTTTGTACTTTGAGTTTCGAGTTTAATTAAAAGTGCTTATGGGGTTAATGATACAACGTCAAGATACTAGTGATATCAGTGATATCAGATTGTTCAAGTGCGATCTTTCGTAGATCCAAACATAGCCTCGAGAGAATTGGGGTTGGACAAACTCACATGGTGGTTTCAAGATCATCGTTTCTCGAATTTGTCCAATCAATTAAAGTTCTCTAGACTCTTCTATCTTTTCAACATCAATTTATCTGTTGACGGCTGTAGGGGACTTACTCCGTGGAGTAGATAGCAAGGCCTCCACAAAAGTTTCTTTTTGATTGTTCACAGCCTCCGGTATGACGGGTTTTTGGTTCTCCTTTTCCAAAGCTCAAAGGGGTCACCGCCGATGAGTATCCGGAAAGGAAGGAGTAATCTAGATATATAAGTTACCAAGATGCCCGTCTAGTATTGCTTCTCATCCTCATCATCATCTTCATCTTTCACTATCTTTTCACATCATTCACTATCCAGACAATTCAGTCTTTTATTCATTCCTTGCTGGTCAAACGTATTTCAATATCTCACTTCAAGTTTTAACCCAGTCACCTTTCAATCCAAATCAAAATGCAATTCTCATTCGCTCAATTGGCCATTTTGGCTGCCACAATCAGTGTTGCTAGTGCGGCTCCTATGGATGCTTCCACTGGTCTCGAAGCACGCGATGCGCCAAGACTCCACTTCAGAGAGGTCGCCCACGCTCGCAAGACTTCAGATGAAGATGACGAGAGCAGCTCTAAGGAATCCTCCACCAAGAAGTCTTCCAAAGCATCTTCCACCAAGAAATCCTCCAAAGCATCGTCCACATCGAAAGCATCATCAGCATCTTCCACCAGCAAGTCTTCAGGCTCTTCTGGATCTAAGTCCGCTAGCGCTGCCTCATCAACAATCACCAGCGCGGCATCCTCCGGTAATTCATCCAGCGGTACTACCGGCGATTCTGTCCCTGCCTCTTCAGGTACCTCTGCCCTTTCAGCTGTTCAAACTATCGCCGCAGGTGAATCTTTCGATGGTGGAATGGTTATGTACGATCGAGGAGTCAGCTGTACTGGTCAATCCGAAGGTGGTGACAGTGATGCCGTCTTCCAAATCGAAGCTGGTGGATCCCTCTCTAACGTCATCATCGGACCCAACCAAATCGAAGGTGTTCATTGCCAAGGAGCTTGCACCTTGACAAATGTATGGTGGTCTGCTGTCTGCGAAGATGCTTTCACCATCAAGAACCAAGATGCTGGAGACACCACCACAATCTCTGGTGGAGGTGCCTTTGGAGCCGACGATAAGGTTCTTCAACACAACGGAGCGGGAACCTTGAAGGTTTCTGATTTCACTGTCGATACCTTTGGAAAATTGTACAGATCATGTGGTAACTGCGACACAATGTACGAAAGACATGTTATCATGGATTCTATCACTGCTACCAGTGGATCTGAGCTTGCTGGTATGTTATTACGAGAAAAAAATGATTTTTCCACCTCCCCTGGCATGGTTCTGTTTGCTAACTAACTATCTCTATAGGCATCAACTACAACTTTGGCGACACTGCAACCTTGACCAACATTGTAGCAAACGATGTTGAGGATATCTGTGTGACATACACAGGTACCGATGATAACAGCGAGGAACCTTCTGAGTATGGAAGCGGCCCCGATGGTACATACTGTATCTACACTGAGAGCGATGTCACCACATCTTAGAGACTTTATCTATGGGTGGATCCTACAGTTGTTCGATATTGTGAGCTGGTATGGAACTCCGGAAGTTGGAGAGAAACGGGTGTTAGAGCTAGATCACTTGAGGTTTGATTTATATCCGAGGATTGTTTAAAGGCTGGAACCTGGTGGTGGATGTTTCTTCTTGTATATCATGTTTGCTTGACGCAATACAAATTATCTATTACCATCATTTGAATTTACTCGAGTACCTACCCAGTGATGATACTTAACACTTTAAATCCTCGCCAAAGAAGCGAGATTAGGAATTTTTAGCATCCGACCTTTGTGAGGGTGATTAGCTCCTTTTTTATATTTCGATGATTGCGTGTAAATTGATGAAGTATCATATCAGCTCGTGAGATAAGCTTCGATTTCTCTCCTCTTTCTTCAACGATCGACCTTGTAGTTTGATGGTATTGATTATGGACGCGTTATGAAGGACAGCGCTTGAAGCATGCAATTTAAGTTATGAAATCACTCTAACTTAGTACTTGTAGACTAATGATTTTAGACCATTAATCTTAGACCTAATCTGAAGTCTTTCAGAGGTAGGTATGCCAAGTACTTGTTGCCTCAGTATACGTTAGGCATGATGCAACAACCTCATTCTTCATCGACCGCAACACTTTCAGTAGAGAGTTAAGCTAATTCTTTCCTCAGAGAGTATCCTGCACCAAATGCATAGAAGCCAAACGTAAGGGCACACAGAAGCGAGAACTCTAATAGACTTGATATTGCTTCTCGGGAACTTGTGGAATCACTAAACGAACAACGGATCTCCCGTAACATAGGGGATCGGATCATAGGTTCTGTATTACGGATCGGGGTGCTGGATACTTTTCTGGATTCTGCTTGTGGGTCCCCGATTGAAGGGTGCGGCTGCTTAGGAGATACCGAAGGTTGTGATTGTTTAGCTTCGTCCCATTCCTGGTTACGTTCGGGTTGAAATTCAGTATCACTTCCCGTTTGGCGAATATATATGACCGTAGTCTTGAAGTCCGGTTCGCGTACCTAGTCACTGCCACGGGTACTAACACTATTTTCCGGGCCGGTTCGTATTGAAGAATTCCTCGGCTTCATTCAGGGGTTATGGTTATTCTGAGCCGGCGCTTGGCTATTGATACCAAGCGCACTTCTACTTGAGTCAGTTATGTTGTCGGGAAATTAGGAAGCTACTAGGTAAGCATTAAGTCAAGATAATAACCGAGAAATAATATCGAAATGTGGAACATGACGAACGTTTTAAAAGTCGAACGATTAATCTCCTCTACAGGTCTTTGTGAAATCTGATCTATCACTTCAGCCCGATACTGCAGGGTTTCTCGGGCCGGAGACCGTGTCTAGAACACTTGAACTACACTATATCGTTTCTCCGAGAAACAGGGCTAAATAACGGATTTTTGTTCCCTGCGTGTTTCGTGGGAATCACACTTCGGAGATCGACTCGTAGCATCTTGAATACCACCCACACTCTTTGCACATGAGTCATGACGGACTGTTTCTGGGGTTCATCATCATACAAAAGCGTCCACAAACTCGACGCTACGATGTTTCGGTCCATGTCCGTTGAAGTAACGGGTAGCTATCGACGCCTACCTTGTTTCGATTTTCTCCATGCAGATCAGTTCTAGATTTCTTGATTGCGTAGCTCTATATGATCTATCATAAATTCTCGGCCTGGCCTATGACTTTAGCAGTGTTCAGCATGTGAACCCAGGCTTGAGAAGAACTTCTAACTTAGAAAAGAACTCTTGTTGCTCGATATGGATATCTCAGTAGGGGTGTTAGCCAATATTCCTCAGAATCCTCTCGTAGATGCAGCTCACATGATTGAAATTTCATGCGAGTCATCATCTAGATCACATCAAAATCCTTTTCTTCCTTACTTAGCACATTCGATACAACATGAATCATGTACCTCAACTCAACCGTCTCCCGCCTGCCGTCCGTCAAACGTCTCAACCGATCAACAAAATATAAAGAGGGGTAACCCAAAACTCACATGACCGAAACTTCATGCGGGTCATCTCCACGGTCTCGAATACCGCATCTGTAAATGAGTGCATCCTTTTTCTCTAGAATCTGTATCGAAATCAAGAAATCGCGCAGATTCTCTCTATTTTTGCATACAAATGGCTGATCTGACGATCACTCGGCCAATAGATTTTAATGTTGAGGAGAAAATGAGACTCACATGACTGAAAACTCATGCGGGTCATAGACGTTTGGTCACAATTACTATGCAAAAATATTGCGATGCATTGTAATGACTAACTGGAGATGGATATTTGCGGGAGAATTGGAGATGTGTGTGGATGAGAAGGACCGAGAACGGGAGTTGTCTCGCTTGTCTTGATTGAGTATGATTCATGGAAAGTTATTTACTGGAGTACACTTTTAGATTTTAGGTTTTCTTTTTTAAGTCCTTGGAGGGTGCGTTATGCTTGATTGGGTAGGAATCATTGGAGCTTGGCTAATAGACTGGGCGCTTATAATGTTTGATTAGATTGCGAGGTTACGGAATGATGTGGCACAATTTCAAGATGGATTTCTTCAATGGTTATTTTCTGGGTGACTGTGGCTTTTTTCCGCTGCTCTAATGGCTGTTTCGGGGAATACAATACAATATATGTGTTTGTTCTGGTAGGGTAGGTGGAGACACAAAATATCACATCATTTCATCCCATGATATCCGATAGATTACTTCGTATTGACACCAACCGATGCTAGTATACCCGCGCTTACAATCCAATGTGAGTAGAACAATCAGCTGTGCCACAAAGTGAGAGCTCAGAAACTGAAGTTGAGGACCCGAGTCGTCGGCAAAAGCGCTTGTCCACGGATATGGCGATGTAAAAATTCTATACTAGATCAATCAATCAATCAATCACACGCTGTTTCTCCAGGTATTACAGCTTCACTGCGCCATACCTCCGCATCTGTTGGGATTATGACAGATGTCAGAAATGAGATTCGGGGAGCACGACAGGTAGTAAACAATGCTAGCACGGAGATTTGGAATGAATCTCACAATTTGCGAGTGGGAGTACCAAAAAGCTCCTTTTACCTGCATACCACATACCACATAATAAAACTTCAGCGGCGTAATATGAAGATCTCTATATACATTGACGACAAGGTATGGGTTCTAGACGCACAGATACGGAGGAGGAGACCCCATATCAATACAACAACGTACCAGCCGATATCGTATTACTGTAATCTAACGATACCACAGCTCCCGCCAATTTTCTTACATTTCAGCCCACTAACCGTCGGATTCGGATTTCCTAAATGAGTAGTAAAATCGCTCGTCTATGTGGCTGGGATGGGCGGCGAGAGCGGGTATTGGTTTGGGCATCGCTTCAATGTTCGTAATGCTGACCAATCGGGGTATAGCCCTGTTTCATTACGGATCCAGATGCATTGGGGAGAATCCTTTCGGTTGAAGGCCGGCTGGATGGGAGGAGGAACTGATAGTGGCTAACATTATTTTGTTCGTGGGAAGAGTTTTCTGATTTCGCGAGTGACCTGCTACATTCATGTGATACACTGAACTCACCTCGTCTGATCAACAGAGCAAAAGATCACAAGCCAGGAAAGGATTGAATAAGTTTCCATGATTTTCATTTTATTTGTATTTTCAGTCTTTTTCTCGGTATCAGGCACAAGTCCAAGATTACCTACACACAGTATTGTTCCGTCTCTTTCCATACTTAGTAATCCATGTACTAGCCATGTAATCACCGTTCTTCCATAATCCCCATAACCAGTATGATAGATTCCGTTCCCTTTATTCCCTTGCCCTGTGCCGAAAAAAAAAAGAAACCTGCATCGATACCTCTATCTCACTCTGTCCGCAGGACGAGAGAGAATTTTCGGCTGTCTTCCAAACACTACCTTCAACTTACTATACATCAAGTCTAGCAGTATGTGATAGTGTATGGAAGATGTAGTGATGAGCTACCATTTGCCCTTCACTCCCTCTTCTACCGAAAATCCAAACCCTTGCCCAAATCCACCCAGATAACAGGCCCACTCCCAACATGTAAGATTCAATCGCCCGACTTGCAGGTTTTGATCGATCCGCATTCGAGATAATGAGCCGATATTGAGTTGGATTTCTGAAAGGGCCTGTCATTTCTGATAGAATAAATCGATCCAGGCTGTTCGCTTTCAATGTCAACCTCGACTAGCGAGAATTGAAATGGTCGCAGTTTGATGTATCATCTAAACAATTTGTCCGTTGATTGCTGTCCGCGTAGAGGCAAACTAGTTTCTCGTCCATTGGTTGTTGTTTCGATCTGCGCAGCAGATGACTTTTTTTATGTCCCCAATTTCTATTTTCGTGAATCCATAAATCATATGCCTTGATCTTTGTCCAAGCAAAATTCATAAGCATCCATGATTCATAAATTCGTAAACAGAAACGAGAAGAAAATGGACGTAGAAAAGGCCGGTTTCCTTCCTCCCAAAACAAACGTAAGATAATATCTCAAACGTGAAAAGAAAAGACAAAAATCAATGTATCCAGACGCGCCCGTGAAGCCCTGCATTGCTGCGTTATCCTTTTAATAAGGTATTCTCTTTATGATGATATGAAAATCTTGGAACCATGCCAATAAATGCTTCAAAATAACCCGCCTTTAGGTCCTGCCATATGCGATGAAAAGGAAAATTTGGTTAAACCGGTCTTGCGGCTGTGTAGTGTCGTGTAAAAAGCAAATCCAAACTCGCTGCGCTAAAAAAAAAAATGAAAAAACCAACAAAAAAAAAAATAAGAAAAAAATGGTATCCTATTATGTATCTGTAATGAAAGGAGATTGTTGTTCTTGCTGATTATTAAGTATGATTTGTTCCCAGGATATCTTTTGTTCGCTCGATCGCTGATGAGGATGATAATGAAGATGTAAAAACGCCGTAAGTGCCCTCGGAGGTATCAAATGCCGCTAAAGAAGTTTGCCGATGCCATGTATGTAATGTTTGTTGTCGTGTACAGAGGCTTGGAGCCAAGGTATTATGTGATATTGTCGCCTGCCCTAAACTCCAGAGCGAGTAGTAGGGGGGTGGTTTAACGATCCAGGCCTTGGTTGTCACATCGTTGTAGCGTACTCTTGATATCGGTCCCATCCACCTCCGAACCCACCGAATCCACCATACCCCATACCAATACCGCAATGCTGCTGTGCTAACATGCTTGGTAGAGGAAGTGCTGGAATTGGCGCACTAACTTGTGGTGCACTGTAGAAGAGTCCGGCTGTGGTGAATGGTTGGCTATAAGATGGTGTAGGGGAAGGCAGTTGAATCTCATTCAAGCCCATACTTGCCCATAAAGATTGAGTGTCGGTTGAAGAGGACATAGAAGATGTCGTACTTGGACTTGAAGGAACCATCCTCCATGGGTCAACAGGAGCTGCGGTTGTTACTGGTATCGTGGGTTGTGACCACCAATTCATGCCAGCTGGAGAGCTAGGCAATAAAGTAGCAGGTCTAACCACATCGACGACCCTTGGTGGTGGGGGGAGTAGAGGAAGGAAAAGGCCCATGATATTGTTTTTGACTTCATCACTTTTACCACATAACAATTCACCAGCTCCATCTTCTTCCAGTCCCTCTAATGCAGAGACGTGAGTTCGGTAGACGAACTTGTTAATAGCTTGAATGAAGTCTTCGTGCATCTTCTTCACTTGTTGATCCTTCTCTGACCAGTTGTAGGTGTTCGCTGCGATATCTAGGCAATGAACATCCTTGTGAAACTCGATGAGTGATTCTATCGTATCTGGAGTAAGTTTGTAGGCAACCTCATTTCTTAATACCATATCCACATGAACAACATAAGCCTCGATATGAATGAGTTGATAGTTGAACATGGCCTCAACTAATGGATTTGAGTCTTCGCGTCTTTGTTCAGGGGCTTTCGATAGCATCAAAGATCCAAGAGTCCATATAGCTGTTGAAGAAGATAGCGTTTCCGTTAAGCATCTTTGGTGCTGGGGTACACTGTTTAAAGGACGCTTTATACGATTTATACGCTTTAGGGTTTGTGTTAACCATGGCTCAACCTTCGAACTTAACACAACATTGACGGATGAAGCTCTTGGAGCAAAAGCAGCTGCCGAAGCAGGTAGTAATTGAGGAGGCATTGGAGTAAAGCTTGACGCAAAGTATTGGAGACGGGGTATGGAGTGATGATACGGATAGATATTCGAGGACAAGAGGTCAGGGATATGTGATGATGCGAGAGCTTGACGTGACGAAGATATGGGAAATTGAAAATCAGCTTGTTGAAATGAAATGAAGATAAATATTTTGGCGGTCCCGAGACAAGGGATCTAGTTTGCGCGCCTTGAATAAGTATCGAAAAAGGTACGGACGAATGAGGTCGTGAAGAAGGAAGGGTAAGAAAAAAGAGTTGAAGGGTATGGTGGGGTTGTTATAAGAGGTCAACGATCAGCTACTAGTCAAGCGGCGGGATCGGCTGGTAGGGATGAAGGGGTGAAGGGGTGAGGTATGATGAATAGATGGGAAAATCTTGAATTCCTTTAGTGGTAGTATCCGTAAGGTTTAACTATAGACGTAGCCACTTTCTATCCGAAGGCTTGATCCAGTTTGGATAAGATGTGGTGTGGTAAAAGAGGCTAGGAGTAGATACTGGAAGTGGTCAAGTGTAGCAGTCTAGCAGAGGACGGAGGGTGCGAGTAGTCTTGTATATTGTAGATTACACCAATGCCACCTCCATCCCCCGTCTCCACTCACATCACATCTTGAAAAAAAGTTCCGATGAAATACCTCATTCGTTGAATTTTGTCCACAAAGATCGAAAGATTACGGGTCGGTGGAAACAAAAGATACTCGAAGAGGGGGGGGTGCTAACAATAGTGGCAGTAATGCAGCGAATGCAGCAGATGCAGCAGACAGACAGATGCAGCAAAAAGCAGTAAAGCAGTGAAGCAGTGAAGCAGTAGCTGGGGGCAGTGCTGCATTAGACCTGCATACCACTGAATAGGGTCCCTGGCATTTTTATTTTGCGAGCAAAGAAAACGAAGAAGAGCTAATGGCCACCTGCACAGTGCACGCTGCACAGTAATAAAGCCCTGTCCTGCAAAGCCCAAGCCCTGGACTTTTGCCAATAAAAAGTGACCAAAAGATGACTGATAATGAGTTTTCCACTTATCCACTTTCAGTCACCATTGCAGCTGAAAGTTTAATGTACTCCGTTCCGTAAAAATCTTGCATTTTTTTTCTCTTCGAACTTCCCGGTATCGTGGAGCAGATTCTATTTGATCACTAATGGCCATTGACCATCGCATGTTCTCCTATGCCTCTACCTCCATCTCTACCTCCTCTACCTATGCCTACCTGGGTCGTGGCAGAGGAATATCACACATGCACGGCCGTACCACAGCCCACGAAGCACCGGAGAAGACGACGCAAATACGATCCGACGAATTAGTATCATGATATTGATTCTGCCGAGGGTGTAACAATACATTGCAATGGAATGGAAATAATCGGTAATCAAAAGAAGAGATATGCTCTTGAAGATCCCATCGTATTTGTGTGCATTTAGTTTCCGTCGTCCCGTTTTGGATGCCGCTCTCCAAAGTCAAACTTGATTGAATTTGTTCGTAGTCGATAGAGTTTTTGACATATGAAAAGTAATCACCTCATGGTATACTAATCTGATGGTGTACCGGTAATTGACATTGACATTGACATTGACCATGGCACGGAAAAGTATAATCAACCATGGTCCATGAGATGACGGAAGCTGTGGAAACCATACCTTATCGAGCAAGATTCAAGCATCTCAGTCATCCATCAGTCATCATAGACAATTATTGAATGTTGGGCTGGTGAACTCCGTACCAATTACTGCGCTGAAGGGAAAAAGAAAAAGTCAATTCACGGAGATTGCAGCCATGATGATACCTTGACTTGATATCTTCCCCAAACTTTCTCAAACCTTCCCAATCAAGAATCATCTCTTTAATTTGATATGGCTCTTCAAAACCAATAGGGCTATTGTTTTGTTTGATTTGATTTGATCCGGTGTTATGAGGCGTAGAGAGTAAAGCTAATCTCAAAGCAAAGGGCTTGAGATCTCTCTCCCACTGCATCCATCATAACTGTGGGTGGGTGGATGAATTGGGTTTCCTCTCGGCTCTTACTCACCGGAACTTCACAATTCTCAATGTTACCTTCCTTACCACTCTTATCGTTACTATACTCCTCTTTTGCGACTATACCCAGATACTACCTACTTAAGTTAATCAATCCATGTTACAATATGCAGTCGGCGTTATTTTTCCCAGATTTAACCACATCACACCCATATCATCTGGCCTCAACTTCGGCCGGCGATGAAAAGATGACTTGCATCAAGCCCAAACCTGCACCTCCACACAGTACAGCACAGCACAATGCATACGCATATTCAGCGCATACAGAAAGGCAGAAAATTGATAATAGTGAGGTTGCGTCAACAATGTGAAACATCATACAGGTTTTCACGATGATTCTGTTCAAGACAAAGTTTGTTCTAATCTCACACATCTCCATAATCTACATAGGTATTGGAGATTAAGAAACCTCTTCAAAGCCTCACGACGACTTATGGATCTCGCAGTCTGAGACTGGAGGCACGAAGGACCGGATATTGAACCTATTCCATCAATAATCTACCCAGTTATACACCAAAATTGGAACCTCCTGCATGAATAGATTTCGAGGTTCCAGAACTCTCCTGAGTCCTGACATGTTTTCCTCTTCGTGCGAGCCATGGCCATGTACAAAGTCAAACAAATTAAGCAGCGAGCGACACCACTCTTCCGGGGTACGACGGACGAAACATTTCTTAGAGGTGGACTGTGGATGGTAAAAACTCTGACATTTTTCTACTAGACTGAGTCGTCGTCGATGAATCTGAGCCTGTAGATGGCATTTCTCTCAAAAGCCCATCCCAGTTGCGAAAAGTAGCGTCGCTGTCAAAAGCTCGTTTCTGGGCTCTGATTCGCACAAACCAACTTTCGAGCCGGTGCAATCCTGCCAACCAAAACCGTGTAAAGTTGCCGTTCCACCAGTCATGCACTTGCAACGATATCGCACTCGGGGAAGCAATAATAAATCAGAGTATTCGTTGAAGGTCATGATTCCTTCACGCACAGGTATAGGGAGCACATCATGGTGGAGGTGTAGATATGCATAGGAATAGGTTCCTGCGATGCAAATTCAGGGTCTATACTGGCAATGACCCTCACAGCATGAACCTCTTAGAGAAGCACAGTCATTGAACAAATCTCGGTGTACGCGTTTTGAGCTATACGATAGGATGTAACGAAGTGTGGCGACGTTACAATCGAATAGTCTGCATTTTCTCCCACATGCTTTTTCCGAACATTTGGGCTGGTATTTCTATAATTAGATATGATACTTAGGTAGGTAGGTATGTAGGTAGGTAAATGGGTAAATAGACTGCCGAATTGGTAATAAAATCTTTATTGCATGATTTTTATTAAAAGTTGATTTATGATGTCGAAAGAAAATAAATGTTTTGCACCGCCACGAGAGATGTTCAACTGTCTCCCCTCCTTCTCGCCGCTTTTGAGTGATAGTCAACGGGCATGCCCGAGCAGGGCTATCTAGTGTCTACGATGCACGATGTATAATACTCGACTATTATAAACTATTAAAGATTGTCCTATGTCTACCTAACTATTGCGGGCTTAGGGCCTGGCATCCGGCATTGACAAACCTGCCGTCGTGAGTAGGGAATGAGTAGGGAATGAGTAGGTAGTCAGTAGGTAGTGAGGGAGGCACGACTCAGAAAACATCCCAGAACTGGCACTCTTGCACTACTGTACGATGATAAAGTCTCAACCGTCTCGACACCGCACACCAATTATTCCTCAAGCCTCGGACCCATTACAAAGTCCAAGCCGACTATGGAGGTGTGGGTATACATCACCGATCCATAGGTAGGTAACGGGCAGCAATAATTCACGAGGCCAAAATGTCAAAACTCTTCATTCTCGTGACTTCGATTTGATTTCACCATCGGAAGAAAGAGATTTCAATGGCGGAGAATCTATGGAGGACATGATCACAAGGACACAAACTTTGCTGAAACTCTTCCCGCAATTGAAGTACTGTATCTTACGGTGAGCAATATTCCCAGTTTTTCAACCTATGATATCCGTTCACCATCTGTCCTTGGCCGCATCGAAGCGCTTTTGAACATGACAATGTCTATCTTGATGCCCGAGAAACCTCACGATACGTAACAAGGAATGCCATCAGGTCAGGGTAGCATCAACAGGTGACTCTACATGCGCGCTTAGATACTTGTACTTTATGGTATGGAAAGAGGGTACAAACGCAGTGTGACGCATGACATCGGCTTTCCATCTTCTGGTATTCGGAAAAGCACGTTGCGGATTCGTCCAGAAGAGATTTTATTCGGATCGACGTTACCGTTTGGCGCCGTGCCCTGTCCCTTTTTTTCTCTCACCACGCTTTATCCACATGAGTGAGATCTATCATATCATCCGAGGTTTAGAATATCTAGCTAGAACTGCCGTTTCCAGATAAATCGCACGTAGGGCACCTATTTGTTGAGCATTCCATGGCAAAAATGTGATGGCCCTGTTTGTTAGCCCCATCAATAGATATCCATCAAAAAACCCCTGACTGTATCAGGCTTCTACACATGTTTCTAAATGTAACACAAACATATTGATGACCTCAACACCAGAACTATTCAGTGGCCTCGGGATTGTGGATGCGGCTATCAGATCGAGAATCAGGAATCAAAAACCAAAGAACCAAGAACCAAGAATCAAGATACCAAATGCACTCCCTATCTTAGTCAGTAGATCACTACGCATATGCCGCCGCCGATAGACCCAAAGGCCTGTGCGAGGAGAGGTATAAGTTTAACGCGATCAACGTGGCATAAGTAGGTATCCTGGATCAGCTGAACACAAGGCGGAATATCTGCAATGTTTCTCTATTTCCTAGACAGACATTGCCAGCGAGAGGGGCGAAAATTTAGCTGAGGGCAATGCGCATAAAGCCGTTCGTAATCGCGAGTCGGGAACAGACAATTTTCATCACGGACGACAGGCTGAACGATGCTCTACACAAGCCGTTGTGGCAGTGCAACACCACGTCAATATTTTTGGTCTGTCGTTCTCGAATCATTCTTGAAAAAATAAATTGTTGATCAATTATCAATTATCAATTATCAATTATATTTGCCTCGGTTTTATTTTTGTGTGGATAGGTATCACTGCTTAATGAATATTGCCACGAAAGTCGTTGAGGTTGACGAGGTTGACGACGCCTCAAAAAATGGAGCGTGGGAACGTACAGTATCTTGATATCGAAGTATACACTTGTCATACTGTGATGTGTGATGTACCTCGTATTGGCTAATTGTGGGGAGGGGTTTTACCTTTACCTGTCTTTACCTTACCGTCTCTTCCCTTTCCTTCCCTTCTCTTCCCTTCCTTTGCAAGTTTTTGCGAATTTGATCCTACAGTATACGTACGAGCACGCCTCCCAGCAATATTGACGACGACGTCCCAATCCCAAGACCCGAGTAACGATGTGCATGTTCCCAATCAGATATTTAACATATGCCCGAATGGTCACGAGATAAAATGTTCAAGTGATCGTTTCGTGACCCAAACTCCAGCTGAAACCCTTGCTGCAGCCATCCTTCCGCGTCTCGTGCTTGATTTCTCAATGTGGAATCGGTATGTCAGCTTCGCAATCGGTTGAAAGCGGGGTTGCATTATTATTATTATTTTAACTTTGTGGTAAATGGTACTCTGATAAGAAATCCTTGGAGACCTAGGTAGCCTTATTTCTCTTCTTCTTCTTCTTCAGCCCGTCTTGCTCGTTTGAACCAATAAGATTGACTCTTTTATCTTCATGGAACGGTGAGTGAAGATGTAGTGGGTATGAAACATGTGCGCAAATTAATAGCCCTCATTCGTGAATAACTTTAACCTTTTGTTTGTGAGCACCTTCCATGATCAAATTCAAATCATCCCCGTATCAATATTGTCTGCAGAACACGGGCAAGGCATAGTAGTACCTCGCATTGACATTGGGGCATCCATTTCATCTCATCTCATCTCATCTTATCTTATCTTATCATACCAAATATCATCCAATCAGCCACTAGAAATTTCTACAGTGGTGTGGTGGTACGAAGGTCGTCAGCGATCATGGAACGCGTCCGTAGACTCTCCGGAGCCTTCCTCCATGCCGTCGGCAATGTCTTCTCCGAAGCTCACCCCTTCACCGATGTCTCGCTCAGTCCCGCTCAAGCCGATGCTCTTATCAAATATCAACGACGTCTTCCGCATCCCATGTATCTCGGCGAGCGCGCGTTTGTGGTAACCGAAATCGTCGACATGGAAAGTTCCAGTGTAGAAATCCAGAAAGCTCTTGTCAAACACGGTATCATACTAGAAGCGCCCACGGCTCTTGAACCTGGGATGCTGGCCCCGAGACCTAGCGTGGAAGATGAGCATCCGGTCAAGACGGCCGCGATTACTAAAAACTTCCCACATCAGCTTGCTTCTACCAATCTTTCGATCAGTGGTCAGAAATTGGTCGTTGCACTCTTGTGTTTTTGGTTTGAGGAATGGAAGAGGTATTGTCGATTAGAACGGGAAGAAAAAGATCTCCGAGAACAGATTGAGGTTGCGAGACGTGTAGACAATACACGGGCGATAACTTTCTTCTCTTTAGAATTGGATAAAGTATCGAGGAAGAAGAGAATGTTGTGGAGTGAGAGAGAGGAAAACAGGGAAGTGGTGGGAAGCTCAAGTAATGTGTCTGGTCCTCGTGAAGCGAGAGGTCGTGGGGAAGGCCTCGTTGGAGATGCAGCCGAAGATCAGTTGCCGAGTTATGGGGATTCAACAATGCATGGTGTTACAATCCAGGTTGAAACTGGAGGAGCGGCAAGATGTCTGAGTAGTGGTGGGTTGGATGAACTACCTAGTTATGGTGATTTGACCGCGGAAAGTGCCACTACCAGCAATGGTGGAGTCGAAAGAGCTTCTAGCAGCGATGCAGTTAATGAGTCGCCAAATACTGATGTCGTTAATCAATCGTCCAAAGATCAGAGTTCATGAGATGAATATTAAGGAGTTGCTTCGAGGTGGAGTTGGATGCAAGCCAGAGTTCACATGCATGATTATGATTTATATTTTTTCGCGCCTAGAAGGCATCACTTTAGCATCGGAGTTGGAGGAAACATCGTTTATCGAAGGCGTGGTAATAGGATTCTAGACTCGAGACTACAACAGGAGTCGAAAACGGACAAGTTTTCTAGCGGTTGAGTAGAGGAATACGGATAGGAACACTAGAGTGTATGCTGCAAAGGGGCTTTTGGGGGGGAGGGGGGGGTTCTCATTACATTATCAAACATTGGTTTTATAGAATTCGAAGATTCCTTCTTCTTGTACTTATGTATGTTGGCTTTAATTATAATCATCATCGAAAAGACACGAAATGATAGACCTACTTGCTTGAGTGTGTAAGTGATGTATATCGAGCTAAAGAATGCATATCCAGTATCGATAATCGTCGTCGTCAAGATGTAATGTAATGTCAGCAAAGAATTTGTGTTAACTCTCCCTTTTTTTTCACTTAGTAGTAAATACGTGTAACTTATCTGATGCGTCAATCAATGAGATATCCATCAAGATACTTCATTATTATCAAGATCATGCAATAGTGAATTATCAGGTGTGTGTGAACGAGAGATGAGCATATCTAGCTGTTAGTAATAAATCTCTCGATTTTCGATCAGATAATCGATGTTCAGTCTTGAGTCTCTTGTGTTAATTATTCCATTTGGGGAGAGGGGGTTAATACTCGAAGATTTGTGTAGAGGGGTGATGAATCTTGATGGATCTTGATCCCATGTAAACGTAGATGCGTATACCGAATAGCGAATATTAAATCAACTCAACACCAATTCCGAAGTACAATATCAATCATTTTCATTTTCATACTTGAAATACTGCAGTACCTACAAGACGCGCTCTAGTATATATATATTCCATAACGACAACTTGGAGTTTCCATCCAAAACCAAACCTAGTAGCAACCAATATCCCAATATCAGCAACCATTCCATCTCGATTATTTGGTAGAAATGCTTCTTGCACTTCTACTAGTTCTCCTGAAAAAGCATCCGTGTCCGTCTATGCATGTCTATATATTTATCTATCAGAATTTCAGAACCGAAAATGTGAGTGTGATTTGTCCACCGGATACAAAGTTGCTCTCCCTTCTTTCCTTCTCTCCCCTTTCTCACACTAGGACAATTACACTTTAAACAGAAGAGTTCTAATCCCCCCCCCTCTCTCTGGGAAAAACCAAGCCATTATCTTCATCGTAATCATAATCTCTCTTTGTGTTTCTCACTCACAGAATCTCTACTGGTGACAGACATAGCAATCATCCCACTAATGATACATTCCCACTCCCTTTCCAAATCCGAACCTTCCTCTTCCAGATTTCCAAAATACCTCGACTCTTTGACCCCTCTTTTTTTCAAAAAAAAAGCAAGAACAAAACTTACCAATAACCCCTCACCCTCACCCTCACCCTTACCCTCATCAACAGCAAAACTCAAGCAAGTAAGCAAGTAAGCAATTAAACAAGTCATCAACCACATCTCACAGCCAGTATGGAAAAACAAACCCCCAAAACTTCACAGACACCGAAATCAAACCGAAATCAAATCCCCAAGTCCAAACCTCCCCTCCCTTCCTTTTCCTTCCCCTTCTAACAAAGTTCCAACACCCAACACGCAACACTCAAAAGTCAAAAGTGCCAGTAAAACAACACCCATCCACTCCATCCTCTTTTCCATTCCCTTTCCACATTTCCCGTCCCCATCCCCATCTCCCCCTTCACCTCCCACCCTCCACCTTCCGCCGACAAAAGAATCAGTTCATCTATCCATCTATACATAGAACCAAACATCAAATTACAGAAAAGAACCAAAAAGAACCTCCAAATATCTAAAACCGAATACCAAATACCTATACATGAAAAGGGATAATTCGCCTAAAGACTCATATTTCTCATCAATCTACCTACTGCCTCCTAGTACTTTTTAAATCTTGATTAAACACAGGACGAAGACTTCACATATATAGTTGCATATTCGCGTACGAATTTCAGTTCAATTCATTTGCTAGATGTTATCTGTCAGGCACGTAATACGCCTCGATTTTCTGTGTCCATCTATACCAATAGCCACCCAATGACTAGGTATCTATTAATTCTCGTCCTCAATGTAAAAATCTTCTTATCACTTTCGTAAACTGAATGGACGATCTCAAAATATGTATCCATGTAATATGTATTCATTTCATAACTTCATAAAATATGTACGTAGCCATACCCAAAAGGCTATCCTGCAATTCATTTCCCACCCGTCGTCATTATGTATTAAATCTGGTTCATCATGACCCACTCCATCCCATCATATTTCATTCACCTCCTCCTAAGCCAAATCTTGACTCAATGGTAAGTTTCTCGAACTGGAACCTACGTAAACTGTCTTAGTGTAGTTACTAATAAACCAGTTTTGCGCGACTGTATCCCAGTTGCTCAAATCTCTTCTGGTCAAATCAGCCGTGAAAGTAGTAGTATTTCCTGCAGGAATGGAAAGTCTTTCGAACCCTCTCAATACGATAAGTGGATCGTTGGGTCCACCGAGTTTAACGTAGAGTTGGGGAACTTCTTCACCATCGAGATTACCGGAGTTTTGAATTTGTGCAGTAACGGTGTAAAGAACATCGTAAAGTGCTGGATTACCTCCTGGTGCACCACCTGCTGCGAGAATAGGTTGAGCAGACCCGTCAGTTGCCTTTGGTGGGAGGAATTCGGAGGCGTTCTGGCCGTACTTTGGATCCGCAGATGCAGCGGCGGCATCGCTGGTGTTGAGGTATGGATAAATGTATTGATAAACATATGGGAATGAACCGTTGGGGAAAATGTAGTCATTGAGGTCTGTAGAGAAGTTTCCGAAAGATGGAGCAGCTTGAGTCATTCCAGATGAAGGAGTATAGGTGCTGCTTGCGTTGGCATTCTTGGTAACAGTAAGGCCAGAGTAGTTGAATGTGGTGTATGAGAGACCAAAGCCAAACTCATAGATTGGTTCAATACCTTGAGCATCAAAAGCGCGATAGTCAATGAAGTTTCCTTCGGTGAAGTCGAGTTGTGGTGCAGCCTCGCCGTTGTTTGGCTCGTAGAGAATATCGGTACCGTAACTTTCTCTAGTTGGTCCCCATGTGAATGGTGTACGGGCAGCAGGATTAACCTTTCCATATAGAACATCAGTGATACTGTTTCCGCTTTCTTGTCCTGGTACACCAAGCCACAAGATTGCAGTAATGTTCTCGTTGTCATACCAATCACCAACCAAAGTAGGTCCGGTGGAGTGAATAACTACGATAGTGTTGTTGCAAATGGCAGAGACATTTTGAATCAATGCATCACCAGAGTGCCAGAGAGTAAGGTTGTTGCGATCACCAATGTTACCATCGACACTGATATATCCTTCACCGGAGTCGGCGTTGACGAAAACAATGGCGGTGACTTCTTGACTAACAAGTGCTTCGATTTCGGCTGTAGCATAGTTATCCAAGATGCTCTGGTAAACAGTGCCATCAGCAATGGCTTGATTTTGAAGAGCAGTGTCTGGAGTGACAAGGTAAGGAAAATTGGCGGAACCAGAACCCCAGGCCATGCCAAGAGTGCCGTTATCGCAAACTCTGTCAGAGCATCCATTAGGCCCGTAAGTGTTTGGACCAGCATCCTCTCCAATGACAGCAAGGAACTTGGGCTTTGAAAGGGGAAGTGCGTTGTTGGTGTTCTTCAAGAGGACTGTTGATCGAGCTCCGATGTCTCTGATCAACTTTGCATGGTCTCCTCTAACATCGACGTGCCAATTGATTTGTTGAACATCCTTTCCAGCTGCGTAGTGGAGTGGTCCGTATGTATCAAGAGTCCATGAAGAGAAGTTGATTTCTGGCTCGTCCAATGTGAGACCAACTTTGAAGTAAGCAGCCATAATTCTCATTGCCATGTCGTCAATTCTCCATTCTGGAACGGTTCCATTGATGACTGCTAATGTGAGGTTGGTTCCCCAGAAACTTTCTCCGCTGTTGAAGAGGGTATCACCAGGCATGGTCATATCCAATCCAGCAACAGCTGAAGCTGCTCCAGTGTGTTGAGCTTGCCAATCAGTCATAACAAATCCTTGGAATCCAAGCTCATCCTTGAGCAAGTTGTTGAGCATCTTGGAGTTTTGGCAAGCATAGGAGTTGTTGACTTGGTTTAAAGAACACATAATGGAACCAACACCAGCGCGAACTGCGTCTGCGAATGGCCAGAGGTATGTCTCGTGCATGGTTACATCGTCAATGTTGGATGAACTGGATTCAGAAATGTTAAAGCCGAAGCCTTGCGATTCACCAGATTGACGGAAATGTTCCTGAATATTTGTAAGTTATCGAAGTAGTAATGGATTATCAGGGAACTCATAAAAGTATCCCGCATGTTGATAATCGGAAAGTGAAAGAGTACATACCTGTTCGTTGCCGATGAAATGCTTGGCACAAGCAATAATACCAGCGTCTTGAATACCCTTGATGGTTTCAGCAATTCCAATACCTGTCAAGACAGGATCGGGACTAAATCCTTCCCAGTTACGTCCACCTTGTGGAGCACGACCAAGAGGACCAGCAACTGGACCGAGTTGCACAGTTACACCCTTTGCTTTGTGTTCTTGGCCTGTAAAATGAGTTAGCTTTAGTCAAAAATATATGACCCAATCGGAGGGAATTGAAACTTACCCATAGCATAGCCCCGAGCATACATCAAACCACGATCAAAGGTGGCTGCAACGGATTGGCCACTCGAGAATACCGAGTTAAAATCGGTATCACGAACACCAACTGGAGAATCTTGCATACACATCGATCGGAGACCGAGTCGAGGAACTGATCCTGCTTGACCAACACATTGTTCTCCTTCCCATCTAAATGATGATTAGTTTTACATTTACCACTGTAAAAATCAACCAAACTTACCCAACACCAGTAGTCAGATTAACCTTCTCCAACAAGGTAAGCTGCGAGACAAAATCCTTGGCCTTAACATAGGCATCTTCCCATCCGCCGGTATTTGGATTCATCCATGGTGAAGGATAAAATGGATCACTGGTTTGACCGAAGACAGCACCTGAATCAGTAGCAGGATCGACGGCGCCGGGATATGTAGAATTTGACGACTTTGTACCAAGAGTTAGCAATTTCTTATCTCCTGTGATGATACCGGAAAGAACAAGAACGAGATCCAATAAACTCTTCATAGTGAAGTTTTGACGATGTGGTTGTGTAAATTACAAAATGAATATAATCATAAAAGGCGGTAATCAAGGAGAAGGAGTGGTGGTTTTTTCATTCATTGAGAGGAATATGGATTGTGGAAGGAAAGGTAGATAGGAGAGGAAAAGGAAATGGGAGCACAAACTTGACGTGATTGTTTGGTAGCACGATGCAACGTACTTTCTTGTTGACTGGGGGAGGCTGCGGCCAGTAACCCAGCAACGACGAGTGAATATCTCATTTTGAGGAAAGAGCCACCACCAATCGAATGGTGATTGGATGAAATACAAAGTAATTGAGGACGAAGCAGGTACAATCTCAAATGAATTGAGAAGATTGACTGTACTGATCTTCGAAGGAAAAGAAAGAAACACGGTGGGATAGTACGATACTTTATATACCGAGATAGTTAAGGTTGGTAGGTGAGTATGTCTGTCTGGCTGTCTGTCTGTGGAGTCTACATTTTGCCCCATCTACTCCTGATCTGTACGGAGTAGACCCATTGATGATTGATTGATATTCAAAAATGGGGTCCTATACGTACGGAGTGAGTACGAGATCATACACACACACATACATGCTTACCGGTAAGTGTGAATAGCTAGCTAGCTCATTACCTGGGTGGGTGTAGGTACACAAGTAGATCTTGCAAAAGAAACATTGAGCTTCCCCAGTATATCGGTAAGCAAAAAGTTAAACAGCCAGCTCCCTGGTCGAGTGGCAGACTATCAGACGACGTGCATGAAGTTTTGCTCTCTTAATGATATTAGTTTGATGAAAGAAGGGAAAGATCTTCGTCAGATAAAGTTCATGAATACCTAGGCAATTTAGAGTGGCATGTTGGGTCCATATGTACGAGCATATCACCTTGTATATCATGTTAACTTATATCAATGGTATCGCGTCCTGTGTGGAAGTTTATTGTCAAAGTTATATATTGTAGTTAAATGCTTAGATATCCTTAGACTGTCAATTCAATTGGTCCTCTTTCGTAGTATCACGTCTCCATTATTGTGGTTGTTGTTGTGGTGGTGGTGGTGGTGGTTGTGGTTGTGGTTGTTATCACTGAGATTGTTGTTTTCGCTATAAAAGTGTACTCTGCCACGGAGAATAATACAGAAACAGACAAGCAAACGTCATTTCCAAGCTGACATGCATCAACGATGATGATGATGATTATGATAATATGACAAGCATGGATGAAGGATCATTAGAGATTAATTGGCAGAGATTGAACTTCCAAGCGTTTAGCTTACCCGGCAATTTCTATCCGCCCATATTCCACATTAGAGATCTGAACAAACGGTCAACTCTCAGATATCGAAACGATCGCTTGGATGCCTTTATCCTCAATATCATATGTCTCTCACTGTCTCTCACAGTCTCTCACAGTCTCTCCCAAAGCCTCTGCAAAAGTCTCTTTTCTCTATCCAAGCACCTCGTAGATGTAAATCAGACTACATTAGATGACATTCAATTGTTAACACTGCAGCTGTACCCAAGTATGCATGTTCATCTTGACCTCCGCAAACCCCACAAACTTCAGAAAAAACATGTTGACCCGGCGCGGACCCATAGACTCATAGACCCACAGACCCACAGACCCGCAAACCCATCCTCCCATACTCGGAATTTCCTCGGAACTTGGGGAAAAAGGGCGGGGAATGGTGCTTACAGATTACACAGCAGACACTTTCCACACACACACAGTACAGTACTTGGTATGGTACGTGGATGTGGATGTGGATGAATTTGCCTGTCAAGTGATGATCGAATCATGAATACTCCACTTCTGTATGCAAATTGACTTTCTGCTTTTTCTTATTTTTTTCTCCGTCTTGTCTTGGAACGAGAAAGAGAAAGAGAAAGACTTTTTCTTCGTGAGGTGGCTCAGTTGTATGCTGGATAGTACGGGGCAATGGCTCAATGTTGGATGAATGAATGAATGAATGAATGAATGAATCAATGATGCAGAAGATGGGACGATCTATAATACAAGGGACATCGTTGCGTGGGTGCGTGAGTGCGTGATTCTGTTCGGTGTGAATCGACAAGGGAACTCGAGATGATGGGAATTTCTAATCATCATCATCATCATCATCATCATCATCATCACTATCGTCACTATCATCACTATCATCACCATCCCCCTCACGATCACCACCATCATCACCACATACATCCTCATAATATCACGACATGTTCAATCTAGGAGTGGGAGTGCGACCCAGTCAGATCAACAGGGGCACTTGAAGAAGTTCTAGAATTTGCGGTTGATCATCGGTTCACCCCCATTTTCATCAACAAAACCCTTTTGCAAGACAAACAACTCACTCCCCAAGCAAACTTGACTAACCTACTACACACTCCAACCAAGAATGGCACTTCCGGTCGGCAATATCTCAATTATCCACTAAGAGTCTAGGAACAACATCTCCGCCCCGCCTTCCTACCCTTTTCTTTCTCTTTCTTCGCCATCCCATCTCTAGCCAAGCTTTCCAAGCTTTCCCCGAACCTGACCAGCCACAAAATCATGAATCGAGCCGTGTGTCAACACTAATCACACTAGAAAGTCCCTACGCAGTGTACGTTCGGAAACCTCGTAACCATCTACACCGATACCCGACCCCGCCGTTCACACTTCTCTAGACTTCACGCTACTTCCCATCCTTACCAATTTATCAAATTGTACCACTATATATCTCATCGGACCGATTACATTGAGATCACATTCTCCTCTTCTCCTCTTCTCCATCATTTTTCCCCATGGGCCATGGCAAGCGTCGGAGTTCTCGAATAAGAAGGCTTTCCGAGCATCCAACAGTAGTATTCTTTACCAATAAACTGGGAACCTCCAGATTTTTCTCCCCCGCTCCCCGTGGGAACATGGCTAATCTTCGGAATTGGTGCATACATACAATGGGCCCGACTTTTATTGCAATTGTATCTGCATACAGATTAATACATGGCAATCCAGGATTCGATTGTTACTTGCATTCTCCGGTTCTACGGACAACACAACCAAGCGACCCGGCAACATAGCTTGGAAGAAGATATTACCGGTTATTCCGACGATGGCTACGATGGCTACAATGACTACGATGACTACGATGGGGCTCTAGAGAGGGCTTACCGTTTAGTGACGGAAACCTTTTTGATCATAAGGACTGTTAATTTGAGAAATCCTATTGTTTAATCCGGAATTTTCGGATCTTAGAGCATACTTAGTGGTGTGCTGTACTTGGATTATTACTGCAAGTCAGTAGTCGAGCTTTGTAGGCGACCTTTACTTCACCGTCTTATGCTTCTCCAATCTCTTGACTAGATTGGGAGTAAGCAATTATCGGAGATGTTGTGCTAATCCAAATACCAAAGAAACCTCGGACGATGTATCGATCATGGGCCCTAATATTCTGAACTACAATCCAACAATCAGGTACCTCAATGTTTGAAAGCGACACAAATATCCAGTTAGAATTGAACACTCGTTTCAGGGGCTTGCATTGAACTCTGCGAAAAGTAAGTACATTATCATAGAGCTAAAAGTATATCAATGTTTCGCTGACATTAACTATATCACAAATGTATCCATTTCGCTTGCTTCATACTCCTCAAAGTATTCTCACCTCCCTCTATCAATTCTTCAATATATCATCTTCTATACCATCTATCAGTCTTGCATTCCCTTTCGGTCTTCCTCCGTTTTGAAGATAAATCGTCCAGCTTATCGTACAATGCCTTTATCGCTCCAAGTCCTTCAGTCATAATACGCGGAGTTGGTTTTGGCTCCAACTTATGACCAAACGACGAATCATCAACCCGTGATGTTTGATCCGGGCTTATTCTATCAGTGCTTGACTTGGATTTGTCCCATCTAAGGCGTGCCCTCACCGGTTCCACATAATCATGGCTTAGGATTGATCGAGAAACTCGCCATTGAAAATGTGCCGGTGGCGGGATTGTTATTGGCGCGGATGTCGGTTTTTATTCAAATAATTCCCTTGAACATGTCGAGGCCATATCAGATTCGCCCATTTTCATGGCAATTTGAGCGGTCTCAGAGCCGTTCCTTCCTTCTAATATTCCCCCACCTGGTATTGAAGAACGGCCTTGGTGCCCCTTCTTCATTTGCTTTAAGGGTGCCTGATCATCTCTCCGTCGCTTTTTTACTTTCACTGTCACTCCATCGTGATCCACTAGATACAGTTCCGCGCGATCACCCCTCCCTCGATTTGGAGGTTCTTGACTTTTTGCTGATCTATTCTTTACAATGGAATCAATCGAATTCGACCGGCAATCTACCATTTCCGCTGATTCCTTTCTTCTTTCCAAATCCTTCTGTACCTTCTTCTTCATCTGCGCTCCAGGTACATTTTTTTTCTTCATATACGCTCTGATGCTTCTTGTGCCTTCGTCATCTCCATGATACCCCTCGGAATCATCATCCCTATCATAACCTTCCAAATTATGAACACCGATATGAGAACCCGGTAAAATCTCTTCATGGAGTGATGGTGCAGGGGAAAATATGAGGCTGGGAGGTTGCGAATCATCCCTTTCGCTTGATGAATACCTCGACATAGCGTTTTTCGATGTCGCTGGTGTTGATGAATTCAACAGAAGATGTACGTGCTGAGTTGGGAGAATTTGTAACAAGAAAGATTTATAAATCATCAATAGATCTGTAATTATATCTTGTATAATGTAATAATGGGCGAGTATGGATTGAATATTTGATATTTGATATTGGAAAAGAAATAAGGAGAGTATGGATATGGATATTTTTCATACTGCTTCTTTTATCTTAGCTTATACATCGATCTTCTTTTACTTGCTTGAGAAAGAACGATGAGATTTTTGCCATTTGTATTGCACGCTTAGTGATAATGTATGGATGGATGTTGGGCAAGCACGATTCGATTCGATTCTCAGTCAGTTGTATATATGGAAGATTGATCTTGAGAAATTATTCGGTTCTTCTTTTTCGGTACGAGGATCAAGATATGCATGTATGTTCTTCTGAGACTTCCCTCCTTTTTCCTTTTTATTAGCATCTTTTATTTACCTGCTCTTCTTTCTTTCTTTCTTTTTTTATTTTTATCTTCTCTTTTCTATCTATCCTCAGCTTGGGGCTGAGGAAAAATGTTTTCTTGATTCTTGATTCTTGATTCTTGATTCTTGATTCGAGTATTGATAGTTTGATGTTGTTATATAGTTATGTTATTACATTGTTATTCACCCCCTTTATTGTTTATTCTTTACTTGGTCGAGTGTAAGTTTGAGTTTGTTTAAGTTTCTTGTAAATATTCCTTGCATAATTCGTTTATTCATATACATATATATCTTTAAATCAACCCCCTTCCCCTCTAGGTCTTTACATATATTATTTGGAGTCTAGAGTTTGGAGTTTAGAGTTAGGATCTGAAGTTCAGAGCGAGAATGAGATTGAGATTGAGATTGAGATTGAGATTGAGATTGAGATTGAGATTGAGATTGAGATTGAGATTGAGATTGAGATTGAGATTAGGGGAAGCTGCCTATCTTCCTACCTAAACGATTAATTGAAAGTAAATGATAGTGAGTACATTGAGAATTCTAGGAATCCAGGAGTATCGACGAGGGTTTGGAAGAAGTTGTGATTTAAGCGTGTAGGTATGTAAAGTATGTAAAGTATTACTTATTTAGTATAAGAGCAATAGATCTTTTATTCTGTAGGATATATCATACACAACTGTGCAATGTGTGTAATTGTGTGTGGTTGCAGTCTTTTATCTTCATTCACATGGGAGTTTGAGATAAGGGGCTTAGGCTTGAGGTTGGAGGTTCAAGAGGATGATCGATGGATATTGTTGTATATTAGGTGTTGGCTTAGGCTTGTCTTGAAAAGGAGAGATGGGTATTTGTTAGGCTTTGGTGTTGATTTGATTTTGTTAGTGTTGGTATCATCATGGGGATAGTGAAGTTTCAATAGACCCTATAGTTCACACTGTGTAACAACATTTCTTAAGAAGTTAGAACTAATAAGACTACAAACCTTTCAGGGTGTAGTGCCCAAATGGTAGTGAAGTAAAGTCACACGATCCCTATCCCGAAATTCAGGAAAGTGAATGATGATGATGATGATGATGATGATGATGATGATGATGATGGATGATCACTTGGTTACTCTGTTGGGTGGTAGATGACGGGTAAAGTGACGAATGAAGTGTAGCTTTAAACTCTTGAGCTCTGGGACTCTAAATCACAGGCTCTGAGCTTGAGGGGAAGAATCAAAAGACTTCTTTGACTGTATCAAAATGAATGAGTAGAGGGGTGTGCTGAATATATGGATGGATGAATATACGAACACAAGACTAGCTGCTAACCATCTATATAACCATATAACAGTCCCTGGAGTAAGATTCCAAACTACCTTGCAAATCATATCGGTCAACTTTTTTTTTATATTAACCATCATGTCATACCAAAAACAATAAAACGTATTTGAGATTCCGAATCACAGCTATGATTTTGTGGAAATTTTCAGTATTATATAGTTATTCGATTATGCGATTTTCATATTACTGATAGCTGATGACTATCAGGGGGTCGAGGATGAGAGGGGAAAGAAATGGTGTTGGGTGGTCATTAAGCATTAATTCGGATTTATCCCCATAGTAGAGCGTATGTATGGACTTTCTACATATCGAATTGGAGAATGGTCGGTGAGATGATTCGGGGGGAGGGGTTGGGTTAGCGCATCGATTTTTAAAACAGAGTGAGATATTGCGTTGCGATGCGGATGTTCGTTTGTTTGTTCGTTTGCTTGTTTTTTCGTGTGTATCCTACAGACTATGAAAGCTGAGAAGTTGGAAAGATCCTCAGATATTTTCAGTACCCATCGATTAATACCCTCGAGAACTAGTACCAAAGAAATGTTAGATGGGTCCTCGCTAATGGATCCATCAGACGTTCCTCTTGAGTGGTTTGAACTAATCATGGTGCGTGCTATATTTATTCCATTGTATCGCATCTCCTTCCCTCCTTCATTCCTTCCGCTGATACGTATGAGTGAGGAAGAGAAGAGAAGTGCTGAGAATTATATGGATCATTCCCCCTCTTACAGATCGTGGGTATCGGAGTTGAGAGAGAGATTGTAGAAATACTCATGCTCATATTCATACTTAGGTTATTACTAGGAATCTGAAACAAGTTAAATACTATGGTGATGTTCTTTCTTGCTAGATGTGTAGATTTATCTATGATACGTTCTCTTTTTGTGGAAGCTTAGCGGAAAGCCCAGGAGTGGGAACAGGATGTTCGAGTTAGATGGAGAGAGAAAGATAGGTTTTAGGTTATTTACAAATCCATATAGACTGGGTATTTTGTGGGGGTTTCTTTGGAGGGAGGAGTGGTTTTTGGCGGATGATGGGGCGGGAGTGGTTACTTTGAGAAAGGGGGAGGGAGGTTGAGGGCTTGGATAAAGCATGGAGTATGAAATATAAAGTATGAAGTAGATACGGGATAAATCTAACAGCTACGAGGTAGATGTTTCCATGAAGAGAATGGACCATGAGCGATCTCATCTACTAGTGAATGAGAAACGGGTCAGCTATTTTACGGAGTATAATATAATGATTGTTTTATATCTAGATAGGAATTCAAGAACCGTAACTACCAAATGGGGCAAAAATGGGGTGATGTGAGTAACATGAAGCGAGAATACCGCGTTTATTTGCGAGAGGGGAGAGGGGGGTTCAGATTGATGGTGGAGAACCTTGGCTTATTGTTGAGAGTAATTACCAATTATAGCAAGCAATCTTGACAATAACAATCTAAGCGAAAGTCACTATGATTTTTCGATAGCAAGATACCAAATTTACACCCTATCACCTTCATAAATAGGAAAATCTCAAGGCCAAAATTACTCCATTTAAGTTCCTCCTGAATGCAGAGTCCAAATGATAGAGATCAAAACACGGGAAATGATATACATGCCTATTCGATTACTTTTGGCTGCCTCTTTCTGACACAATTTTGGTAGTTTCTCCTTCATCATACCGAAAATATGTGTATGGGATTTCCAAAAATAGAGCCCTATTTCTTTTCGGATGCCTAGGTACAACTATCTACCCCGAGTCGCAACCAGGGGAATATCACTTTCTTAAGCTGTTCACCAGTCGTAAAATATACGAGGGGTGCACATTCATTTACCCCAACATTCTTAATAGCAGGTATTATAACGCAGTCGATCGTACTCTCCAGTGAATGAACACTATCTCTCGAAGTTCACAAACGAAAATCGTCCCAGAAAACTAACATCGAATTTGTAAGCCCTAAGAATTGGAAGCAAAAGTCCAATTATTTAAGCAGGGGAAAAATAATGCGCTTGGCTTACATATTTCAATATCCCAAAGTGTAGCTCACCTAAGATCGACACTTTTGAAAAGAAGCGTAACAATTTTTGGGAATGACAATAATTCATAGACAAATGTGAGGTTGTCCAAGGGAAATGTCTAACAGAAATGCAAAACTCATTCCTCGCCAATTATCTGTACTGCTGTTTAGTGATGGACGAGAGAGATGGAAACTTTGTATCTTTAACAATCCTGATACTGTGGATGATCTTTACATCTAAATCCACATGAGAAGGATTTAATCGTAAAGGAATGGGTGTATTGTGTTGACTGGCCCCATAACTAGAATACTGGAATGAGATTCTACTGTGATTAAGGAGCGAGTTCTTTCAGCAGATGATTTTTACCGGAAGTACAGAGATATCGTCGATGCAGCGAGTAATTTCTTCGTTATCAAATATTAAATAGCTAGAGTTCCACTCCTATGGACGAAGAATAGATTGGAATTGTGAATTCGGGGTTGAGTTCGGATGATACTTGCGGGCTACGATGACTTGGAATGATGAAGATGGACTAGGACTACGCTTGAATGAATAATAGTAATGTCAACAGTAAGAATTATGGCGAGCCAACCGTAAAAGAAATGGTAGTGACGGGATGGTTTATAACACCAAGTATCGGCTGATACCGGGTTTGACATCAGGTTATATCGGAACTACCTCATCTACACAGATTTGTGGAAGCTGTATAGTTAATGGCAGGAAGATTTTAGGGAGACGATATACATTAGATAGGGAAGCTTGGTCTTTATAATCTTGTTAGGAAACCGTAGGCGAGATCTGGATGGGATAGAGATACGTATGAGATGGCATCACTTTGACCATCCGTAACCCTATCGCCGAGACCAATGAAGATGAGGCCAATAAAGCAAATCACTAATAAAGCTTCTATGTTTGTGGTGAAAGGGATCTCATGTAATTCTAAGCCTAGGGTGGTTCTCGCAATCTTTGATGAATCGACTGCACACTTGCGCTGAAGAAATCAGGACATGAAAAGGTATTGGATACAATACTGGAATGTTGAATGTGCCTGTAACGGTTTAGATATGTAGACTAGAGGCGTATACCTATACGTCAGCGACGATAGCCCGGTCAAACAATCATGTCAATTAAGACTGGAAGTGACCAAACCAGCTGCACACATAGGCGAGGTAACACTATATCTGCTGTTTATCACAGGAATCCATCCAAGGGTCTGGCTCTTGACAAGACCTGGTCCTCCCGATATCTTGGTAATGGGGTATTGGGTCTTCATTTATCTCGACTTGGAATGATGGAACCCTAGCACAAAGATTCATAAAAGCAACTTCTCTTTCTGGTCCCACCAAACATGCATATCTCCAAATAAGAGTTCTAAAGAGCCAGTCTTCGACCATGGCATAATTGACATAAAATTTAGACGTGCAACAAAAGCACCTCATCACTCCAATTCGAGTCTAGAGACCTTCAAAACTAACGTACATTTCCTCATTCGGTATCTTTTACCTATTCTCAAGACCTGAGTGATCCTGCCGGTCACATGCGTGTCCCGAAATGGTAAGAAGCCTCAGTGAGCAATCACATATGTGACCCAACTAATGTGATTTATATGCGGGAGCGATCAGTTAGTTGGAGCTAACGGTGGGATGGCGAACGAACTGTTCGAAAGGTGGCCTGTGCCTCCCCGAAAAGGCATCGTCCGATGCGTGGGAGGAAGGTGCCAGCCATATTGTGAGTTTTGCTTGCAACTGATCCGACCAAATTTCACGTGAAGGATAGAGCTGAGATGTGATGAGATCAGAAATCGGAAAAGGACGAAGACAGAATTGATAGATAACGACGCTATGATTCTGTAAAAGTGCCTGGCTATTGGACTGCCAATGTGTATGTGCATCTGCACTCCCCTTCATTTTCGATGAGGCAGAGGATCGTCTTTAATCCTATGATGCAAAAGTTCGATAGCTTCACGTTGCACGGTGTATACTGCCTGTTGCAAAACGAGAACTGTGGGGCATACATGCATGGGTATAAAGACGAAGTGTGCTTCCGAGCGATGTCTTGCCGCCGAGACATCACACGCAAACAAATGGATCTCACATCAAAGCAGCATCTTATTTGAGAAAGAGGCTTCTCCGCCAGATACCCACGGTCCCCACCGGTAACTCAAAATAAGCAATTCGTGCAGATGACGTTGCTGTCGAGTCAAGACAAACTCCACACTGACACTGCACCTGCGTATTCATTTGGAGCTTCCCAATAGCCGCTTCAAACTAGCTGATGACCGGCAGATACTTGCATGACTAGAGCCTGTACATTCTCACGAGACTCGACAAACCGCTGCTTTTATTATGGAAGTGATAAAGTGATACGAGCACCACGTCAAAGACGAAGTAATTGTACATCGCAAGTCATACATTTCTTTTAACCGTCAAGGATCTATTTTTGAGAGATTGCTTGTTGTTGAGATTGAACTGAGAATTTAAGCGGCCATTGTTGGAATTGATTTGAGATAATAAGTAAAGGTTTATCATTTGTGATGTGAGAAGTTCTGGTGGTTCAATGCAGGTAGATGAAAACCGTTCTAGTAATAATTGAGGTGTGCATCTATCGACTCTCAACTATAATTGCATGGTTAGCTAGCCAACTTTACGTTGATTTCACTAAAACTGCACCGGGCATGTTATATTTTCATACAATTTGGCTTGCACCTACACACGACTTGGGAAGCAACTTGGGGCGAAACAACTTTGAAATCTCTGTGATGAGTGATGAAGCTAGAGTACATAATTACTATCGAATAACGTCTATGTTCATTACACAGAAACCCTAGAATTGATGTCAGATATCATCGAGACCCGAGAATCAGACGTCTAACAAACTCAACAGACCCCGATGGAATGAATCTTCTACACGTGGGCGTATGCGTGTATTCCCTTTACCAATTTCCCAGTTTAGAACTTATTGAGTTTTCTGCGTCGAAGTCAGAGTTTCTAGGTAAACTGAGATATACTCCGTTACAAGTATGCCACTGTCAAGATGTTAAAAGCCTGTCTTCGTACGGCAGCATGTCAAGTTATCAAAGACCTTTGGAAGAATATGTAGTCCGACAAGTCACAAGTGTGCTCCTTCAAGACTCTTCAAACTAATAGGAGTACTGATTTCTCACTCTTGGAATTTTTGTATTTCGTAAGCTTAAGAAACACGGTGGCTATTAGTTCTTTCCTTTTGAGGTATTCTTTGACTGTTGATTTCGAGAGTCATATGTGAAAATGAGTCTTGGTCAAATATGAAAGAGAAAACATGTGTGCCAAAAAACAACAGAAAATAGCCTCAAGATCACCCGAATGATGCCGAAGTGAATATTTTGTAAAGTAACCAACCCTAAGATCACGACGAGCTGCAAGAGGATTTTTATAAGAAGAATTGTCGACAACTTGTTGCAAGCAGCAAATAATCTTTGTGAACGCCAATACTCTAATCAACATTCCACATAAATCCAAGTCCTCCAAAAAGACAAAATCCAATTCGAATCCAAAGATCCAAAAAGACCAAAAAGAAAAGTTTGCCAAGGAGAAGGCACCCGAGGAGAAAGCCCCTAAAGAGATAGCTCTCAAGGAGAGTGCCCCTGCGGAGGAAGCACCCATAATTTTGAAAACACAAGGACAAGCCACCCAGAATCTGAACACGGAAGCAAGAGCCAGACTCATCAGATGGCCCGTATAGACAAGCCCTATGCGATCCCCTTTATGGCAATTGTGAGTTTCGCACAAGAAGACAAGCTGATCCAGACGTAACGACCTGTGAAAGGGGAGTCAAAAGAAAAGTCCAGCAAGTGGGTAATTCAGTTGTATATACAAATCTGGACATAAGGGGCAAAAACCGGGACACCGGGACAAAGAGTTTCGTCAGATGCTTGAGGGCTGCGGTACAAGGGGAAGGGGCAAGAATATCAAGGAATGCGTTAAGCATCCGCGATGCACAATAGACAATCCCGATCCTGAGGGGAACGAGATAGTTAAAGCAAAGCAAAAAGAGGAAACGAAAGCCAAGAAACACCACAGGAAAACGTCGGGGGCGGTGGAACGGAAGCCGAGGGTGATGAGACAGAAGGTGAAGATGATAGCACGGAAGAGGAAACAGAAGACGGTAGTGGGTGAAAAGTAAGGAGGGAACAGAAAGAACTAACAGCAGAAGTGATCAATACTACGAGGGGGATAGAAGTTTCGTTACAGATGAGAGTGATAAGATCAATAGCAACAATGGAAACGAATAAGAAGAAACTAACGAGGAGCAAGTTGGAGACGAAGATACGAGCAGTGCAGAAGCCAGAGATAAAATCAAAGCTAATATCACACAAAGTCTTAAACCCAAGAAACGCGGACGTCGGTTGCCTGGCGAATCGAGCAGATCTAGTGGCGGAGGAACAGTGGAAGTTAAACGCTCTGGTATGAGTGAGTTGGCATTGAAGAATACGTTAAAAAGTGGGACAAAAAGTCCGAAGAAGAAACAGAAGACAGGAGATGAGCAAGGCGCCGAGTTGGATGTTGAGCAAGAGGCCGAGGAATACTTAGGACTTTAGACATCGCGATGAGGCAGACCATTGTAACAGTGCATCATCATGAGTTTTCGAGATATCAGTATATCTCATAACCCTCGATTGGAATTTAAGAATTAGTCCATTTGGTTTCCTTTCAGGAAACCAAGACACCAAATATACATGCAACTGTTTTCTTAGTCAAGTTTCAGGTTAAAATCGTAGGTACTTCTAAATTATTCTTGAGATTCTTCCCATCTTGATCACGAAAGCTAGAGAGTAGGGGAGAAATATGCGTATCCTGAACTTGACTTTCCAATATCCAAACGGCTACTCTCTGTGAGGGGGATTTGAGATTCACATCACATATTGCACTATGCGATATGATTGCGTTTCTCATACATGCAGTAGTTTATTCTTACACCATTCGACGGCGGTGAATACGCGGAATTCAGATGAGGGAAACGTCACATCAAGAAATAGGATTCGAAAGATGCTTGCGATACTTCTAACGTGCGTGTGATGTGGCGAGTTATGCGCATATGACGTAAAACATCTATGCAAAAGAGGATACAAAGATCAATTGATGCTATAGATTCATACATGATTGTTGATTTGATACTACTACCCAGCATAGCATCGCTATACAAGAGAGCAATACCGCAAGGGTTCCTATCGATGTGTATACAGATACCGTATATTTCAATACTAGCATACCTCGAAACGAAACCCGAAACAGACATGAAGATGTGCAACTGGATCCTCCCGCAGTATCTCTATCATCGTAGTATATTGCGGCGCAGAGAGGTCCATTGCCCATTACAACACGATGAACCATCGAATTCACGAAGAACTTTCTTCCATCTCGAACACAATGACCGCCATCTCAAATCCCATCTGAACCCCAAACAGCCATCCCGTTAAACATCAAATGTGGGAAATTCCATCATATTACACCGAGTTATATTTGACCCGTTCTCACTGCTACCTTCACGCCAACTTCAATCCTTCCTCCGCCCTTTAAAACTTCCTTCCACATGATTTGTAATCAACAAAGGATTTTTGAATCGCCTGGTGCACATTGACTCATGCTTCCATCTACAATGTACACGAGCTGCTCCTCTACATTCATCCCTTCCTTTATTGAGAAAAGTGATGGATGGAACAAGCATGACAAGAAATCAGATCTTAGATCCTACGTTTCGCGATATGCAACAAGAAAATTTTGCTACATTATTCAACCACTTATCTCATCTCACCAGTTATTAAGTAAGCACTTTCAAATACTACAAGATGGGGCGTAAAGTGAGATCCTAGCAGGAATCATACTTCAAGCGAAATCCTTCTCGTGTTGAATGAATGTTTCGGGTAAGACAAGACATTCATATACGAATGTACAAAGGGAGAGTATGCCAATGTGCTGTAGCTTTGCGGCGAGGTATGGAGGAAGAACAACTGCCGATATTTCGTACAGTAAAGCTGCCAACTCATTTATTCAATCTCTTTGAAGCCACGAATCAATCCATGCAGGATGTGATTTAACATGCTGATGTACAGAATGTCTGAGAGCTCTGCAAGTACACTGCTTTGACTTACTCAGTCCATAGGGCAATTTTAAAAACAATATTGTATATGTTAGTCAAATGTGGTAGCGAAGCCACCCTTTTGCAAAATGCGGAAAACCAGTCAGCCACACTAGGTAACTAATCCTCCTTTGTTTTGATCCTAAGGCGTGCGTAGATATTCTCTCACTGACACTGACAATGGCACTACACACTGACATAAACAATCATGGTAGATACCTGGTTTGCCAAAAGGAGATACGGAACGACTTGCTAATAGTTACTTGCTATAGAATAATCTGATACAGTCTAGAAGAAAATGGTCAAAGGGAACTTCCTTAGAATCCACCCGTAGACACCGGTGTTTCATGCTCTGAAGTATGCTCTCTGAGGACCCTACAGAGTAAGCAAAACATTGCCGGATTGAAGTAGCGTCATTCAGTAGAAAATGCAAAGCAAGAAAGAAAAGTGTAATTCCGCACAGATGGTCTGTCAGATCAGCATTACCTCAAGGCTCATGCCAGTCAAAAGAATGGAGCTATTTTGGGTATCTCAGTAGTCTCCGATGTCAGTGTTTCAGCAGCATTTGGGCAGAGATACTAGTCGGCATGTGTTGTGGTGTTTGGTCGTTCTGTATTTCCTTCAAATCTGGAGATACAGATCCAGAAGTAAATCATTGGAGTGCAACAGTTTTTATTTAGACGCCGACATCGAGTTACTAGTCCAGCAACTACAGCTGAAGAAGATTTGCGGATAATTATAGAAGGAAGGTCGCTTTTGTGGTCTGCAGAAGCGCTACCGTAGTCACGAGGGCACAACATGGTGTCTGATAGACGGGGTAAAATGACAACGAAGACCGATCGGTAGTAAGAGTCGCTTCAAATTGAACTTGAATGGTATTGACGCTTTTACAGTTCGATCTGTGAACGATTCAATTAGTTGGGATTGGTGCTCCGTGAATCTAGATCTAAACAAATGAAGGGGTGTAGATGCACTCCGTGTACATAGAAGCGGCAACGCGACGGATGGGCGATCAATTTCCAGAGAATGGAAAGAAAATATGAGACAGCCGTGCCATTCTCTCCAATGAGGATTTTGAAGAGCTCAAGCTTCGATGTTTCATGCATACCTGCATTAATTTAACCCTGTTTAGATCAATATTTATTCATGTTGCATTTTTGGGGTGAAAGAGCTAGCCAATTAGTGATGTATCAGATTCTTAAAGAGATGACGGGGAAAGATTGTGAGCCAATCGATTAAAGATCACATTTTTGGAAAATGCAGTCAGACATCTTTTTAATTTATGACTGCGGGCAGGTCCCATTCAGCAAGCGCTCGGTATTGACTATTCTGCAGCAAATGAATGCACCATACGATGTAAGATTACAGATGAGATAGAAGGTAGACTACACACTGAAATATCGAATAGCTGGAGCGACTTGATAGTCAAATGTTGAAATGTCAAAGCCTGGGAGATTAGTTGATTGACGTCGCATTCCGATTGAACGCGTCTTGATATTATTAAACTAGTTCAGTAGGTGTGATTGTACGTCGTTTTACACAAGAAGCAACTACCAGTACATCATCTTGAACATCATCTTAGAAGCTTGGAACTTGGACTAAGGTAAGATCCTACGAAGGTGGGATTGTATGTATCTACCGAGTACTCTATTTTCGGGATCACTGCATCGCATCGTATAGTGGAGTCCTGTGAGCTGCTGTAGCACGGGAAATATTGTGGGATTGGTTTGATACCATGGTGGTACATATATGTCGTATGTATGTAAACGCCGAGTTTAATTGCTGAAGATACTCGAGTGGCTGGAAGAAGTTGGAGGGTAAGAATACTTCGCGCGTACCTGCCTCCTATTGCCCAATGCCTATCTACTTCTTGCCTACTTGCTTCAAAATTCTTCCTTGGAATTTTAAGATGTCGGGGATTTTGTTGCGAATTGTGGGAAAGCATTGGTAAGAGATGCTTGACATGATTTAATGATGATCTTTGTATAGTAAGTATAAAAATAATACAAACGGATTGAAGATCATGGCTATCTATGCGGCCCGTCTCTGGAATCGATTGTTAGCACGCCGCGAAATAAACTTTTGTATCCAAGAAGGAATCCTCAAGAAAAAATGGGCGATACCCGTGATTGCCCAATGACCAGTCCTCATGTTGGTTCGATCGCTTATTCTCCGGGTTCCCCTTCATCCATGATTCAAATTCAAGAAGATATCACGAAAAAAGGGTTTCCCTTGAAAAAAGAGGCTGGATGTGTGGTTCCGTGATAGTAATAACAGGCAATGCCTTGCTATAATTCAGATATATTTCGTGCAATCGAGTTTCAAGTTGATGATCAAACAGGCACCTCCATTTAGGCTTGATTGTATCTTGTTCGGAAGAATCCACATACCTTGGAGGTAAACGTAGAAACCGATCAAGAAATCCTCTCGAGAAACCTGTGAAGACCTTCCATTTTCGATGGCGAGGTGCTTCCATATGATTGCAATGGAATTTGGTCAGGTGAGTTTCAGGTTTGCGATGTTTACTTCGTTACATTTTGAGGTGCAGCGCCATACTGTAGGTAGATGTGACAAGGTACATCCTGTGTATGTCATTTTGTAGGTACTTCCATGATGGCTTGCATTTGATGTGTGCGGATTGATTGGAAGAATTAGAGGGGTCCAATTCATAGCGCACGCTGCTATAAGGTTATGCATTGATGGCGGGGAGTTATGACATGAGAAAATCTAGCAAATGATGAATGAGAAACCCAACATCAGTCAGTGAAGGCCAAGAATGCATATTCTCACCACAATCGAAAATATGTGGAGCCACGCCACTGGAGATGGATGAAAAATATCGGTCGCGCAAGTCGGCCCACCCACTCCCAATTCGACCCAAGTGCTGTTGAACATGGGAACAACATTCTACAAACGATGCGAAAGTCGAAAATCTCAATTCAATGTATTCGTTTCGTGTCGCATGAGTTCATGGAGCTTTGTGATGAACATGTCAACCGTACTATCACCGTCCGAAAGATCTGAAGCAAGGCCACGAAAGGATGTTTTCAAGTTCAAAGATTACAAGAATAGAAAGATAGGCAGTCATTCACAAGCGTCTCAACGGCTTCAAGGAGCCATTACGAAAAATAGTACCTGCATTCTTGAGGCCAACCGAGATCTCCTCAGCGTCGTTTCACAATAACATATCGACCCCCATACGGATACGACGGGCGAGGGATGACATACCAAGCATTTTCGTGACTCGCGGGTTGAATAATCCGTCGTCTTTGGAGTGGAGGTCGCATCGTTGGTCTCAACCAGAGGGATGGTATTCGTCAACTGTAGCCTGCTAAAAGCTTCGATCCTGGGAAATTCACGGGTCTACACACTGAGTAAGTTTGCCGTCATAGCAACGATCATCCAACGAGTTTAACGCTCAGATCGCGCGCTATTCACGCAGAGGCATTTACTTTTCTTTCTCGAAGCTGTCTATCTTCACGCTCGTCCATTGAGATAGTGGATGAGATGATTAGGAGTACGATGCTCCGGTACTTCTTCTGACCCTTATGATGAGGGAAAGCCTGACTTAGTCAGATTACAAGATGGTTAAGAATCTTATCACTCCCCCCTCATTTTTTTTCATGGCCAAGGTTTTTGCCTCTCTGTCAACTTAACGCATGAATCTTCTTAGGTCTCCCAATGTACCAACGTACTGCACTGACTGGATCATCTGTGCTTGGATATTGAAATGTCATAACGAATGTTTTTCGCCGCACTTATTTGAATAACACTTCCGTCAACCACGCCCCTCATGATCCACTTTCTCCCCACGCAGAAAGGTGATTTATGCCATACATGGTCCTCCCAGTTCTTATTCAAGATCAAATATAGAAACACGCTGTCTTCAGCTTCCTCAATTGCAAGTTCCGAGTCCCCAAGCGGTCGCACTAGCTCATTTTGTGATGTCTCTCTGAAATTGAATTCTAAATCTCGTTCCCAGTTTGAATATTACTCCGCTCTCCATGCCAATACGACCCTCCGTGCTCCATTAACTAATGGACCAATGACTATTAGATCGTCATATCAATCAAAGAGCTTTCCTTTCTGTGAGGTTCGACCGAGAAAGTAATTTGCATAGGGAGGAACCACAATTTTTACTCCCGATGCAAGAAGCATGGTCCAGATATGCAGATGGCAAGGTTACGCGGAGATTACATATCTAATGGGGTAGATGAAGCCGATGCAAGTGGTAGCATAAGATTTAAGAGACAGCATAACTATGTGAACCTAGCAAGGGATGAAGGAGAAGAAAGAAAGGAAGAAGCATTTTCTTATCGAAAATGTAGGTCGCAAGTGATGTGGAGAAACTCCAAAGATATATGTTTCATATTCCATGAACTTAATGCTTTGAACTATTGTACCCAGTTTTTAAAATAATAATCGATTTTACTTAACGTTGATCTAAAGTTCTAGAGTGAGCTTTGATCTGGATTGCTTGTAGGCCCGCCCCAAAAACCTAGTGAAGGTGGTTGTGGAAGACAACCTTGAAACACAAATTTCCTGCTTTCCTCAGATGATGCACGAGAAACAAAGCCACCACCTTGAATGGCACAGTGACATGGAGATTTCTAGGAGTTACACACCTCCACCGTCACCAATTCATTATTGAGGTTACGCTTACAGTACATTCGGTTATGCTTCGCCTCCTTCCTATTCCTACCTCATTCTACAACTTGAATAAATCATCAATGACATGAAAGAAAATGGACCGGTGGGTTGTATACATACTCAGTCTATACGTGAGATCAGACATCAGGAGAGAAAGCCACTCAATGGAAGAAAAAGGGAGCAGAAAACTAGAAACAAGCGCCAGGAGCAGATTGTGCCGCGTGCAGTCTTTACCCTTGATCGAGATACTTTCTCAAACACAAGGCCTGAGGTAATAGCATACCATTGATTATTGACAGGGCTCTAATTGAGCAAGCCACCGAGGCTTTTCATATTTGCCTTATTTTTATGAAAGTTAGACAGACAGAGGAATGGATGGATGGATAAATGAGGGAGAGGAGGACAGTGAGGTTTTGGGAATGGTAGAGCCGTATGGATTTAGGAAAGGAGAATCGATCATTCCATCATTACTTTTTCTCCCAGGCTTCACAGATACAAGTATACAACGGGCGGGTAGAGAGTCGCACGAAAGGATATAAATTTAGATGGCAGAGTTGAATTGTTGAATCGGCAGCACAAGTCATGTTTTATTATCTGTCAGCTACTCTGTACACTGCTGTACTGTACATCAACAACCAGTGCCAGTCCTTAGACGACCTAGTCTAGTTGAACATCTAGGGATTTCTATTAATATTTGCCTTCTCAACGCTGTTTTAATATTGTTGCTCAATACCAGAATTGATGATGTCCTAGCGGTCACTTTCTTGAGTCATACATTCAAAGGCATTTTGCATCGCCTTATGTACGTACCTAGGTCCAAAGGTAGGTACCTCTTGGTGCTTTGTCATTTTGGATGTGATCTATCGATTCGGAAATCATGCCTCCGCAACGTGTACCGGTTTTTCTAGGACAATATCAGTAGGTAAATTGTAATATAACAATTGATGGACGTGATTCAACAGTTGAACGTCTCTTTCAATGAATATCAATAATATGACGGATTTAATTCTAAATCGAAGACACCACATTCCCATTCGGTTACAGCATCAGTATCTCTTGTCTCACTCATTGTAAAAAGGTTAAAGTCATTTCAACAGGGCAGCTCTTTCTTTGCTCTGGAAGGAGAATGAATTCCATATGACATCCACTTTCCCGTACAAATCCACCCTCCTGCCAATTCTCAATAGTAAGAGAGCAAAAGTTCACGGAATCCTATAGCCGACGCCCAAAAGGAGAGGAAGCCAGAAGAAGGAATATCGGGAAATTATACAACACATACTAGGTACATTGTACGCACAGTGCACACCGACGAACATACACACGAACACACACCGACGAAAGGACTGACAGCCATCTACAACGCACACACGTTCACGTTCTCCCCCATCTCCGAGATTCTTTATTAGTGTCATCCTCAGGATTCTGTGCTACTACCTACTGCCCACTACCTACTACCTACCACCTACAGTATTCCATCCTTCGTTCTTCAATACCTCCCTGATAATTCTTGCGCTCACTCGCCTGCATATCGCATATCGCATACCACGTAGAGTACATAACCCATACCACTGCTTCTTCCCCCTGGAAGCTTGCTTCAGATCACGATAACAGCCAATCTGATCCCTCGAACCTTCCACAAACTACCTAGTGGGCACTCTCAGACCTATTAGCAATAAACCCTGTTCACCAACTGCTTGCTTGTCCAACGACTTTTACGAACATTACGACTTCTCAGTAGTAACGGGCGAGCACAAGAAGAAGCAAAAAGATTGTCTAGCATTCCTTCTCTTCCCCTCAAGTTTGAAGCCGGATCATCGTACACAACGGCACTTCGTACATATACTCTCGTCATCATTCGATGCATGAGGCACGAACTATACGATAGCACAGTAGATATTTCCACTCATTCGACCCGGGGTCATACTTCTACCCACTATAACGAGCAAGCACGAAGTACCCAAGTTCCGGAGGTTGTCGCCTTTAAAAGAGCAAGTGAAAAAGACTGGAGAAGACATCTTTTTTGAGCACACACCCAAGCACGACCCATCCCCAATCACCGACCCCTTGACCATTTCTTACCACACTCCCCAGTAAGCAACTTAGCACCAGGGCAAAGCGAGGATAAAGCAAAAAGCCAAAGCAGCGAGCGCGACTATAATCCTTGAAAACATTACCAAAAGCAAGTTAGAACGAAAGGGGGAGGGGGAGAGAGAGTCAAGACACGACACAGAGCAGACCATCCACTCATTCCACCAGCGTTCTTCCTTGGCTGCTCATACCCACCCGTTCTTTTGCCCATTCCAAGTGATATTATTATTATCGATATTTTATTATTTATTGATATTATTTATTATTATTATTATTATTATTACTGTTATTGTTTCGTTCTTCTTCTTCTTCTTCCTCTTGACCCTTACCCATTCAGTCCTCTTCCAAGTGCAGCAGCAGTGTGCACACCACTTTCACCCAACATCCACAATCCAAGTAAAAAAAGATCCAAGGCCCCTACCACTTTTCGACCGCGCAGACCAGGTCCAAAAAAGGCTCAGATTTGAGATTCTCAAACGACTATTCACTCAAACATTCCATCTTAAACCCCCCCGTGCCTTCCTCATCTCAAACTCGAAAAAAAAATCTACGTCTCTCATTCTCGTCGCAGGTCGCCCGTACTGGATATCCATCAAAAAACACATTCTACCCCTCAGCCGCAATCGATTTCTTCTATTGATCGTAGCTTTCACCCGAGGGTCTCTCTTCATTTACCGACCGAACGAAACGAAGAGAGTCGCGACGAAATAGATTAGTTTTGTTTTTGAAAAGTGTTGTTGTCGCGGCATATTTTCTTACACCTTTTCGCTCGCCGACGCTTCTATCATTCACTTCCTTTAGTCGTCCGGTCGACCTTTAAACACATACACACTTCTCTTAATTCTACCAAGCCGCGATCAGACGGGTTTGCTTCTTCTCCTTCTCTTCTTCTTCTTCCTCCTTTTTAAATACATTTGAAAAAGAATTCGAGTCAAGTTCTTGCTGGCCTCGAACCCCTCGAACGTCAACTGCTTCATCTGGCTTTATCTATACCGGAGCAGGCCCTCCATTCGAATATCAATCCGAACATTTCATACAACGTCTTTACGATCCCGATATCAATTCAGTTCTCTGACACTCGCTTCGCTCTCCAAATTCCCGAGGATACTATTGCTTCATTACCGTTGCTGATTTCTCATTACTTCAAACATTAATCAACACGTCCCATCTTCGGTTTATCGTGTTTCTCAGCCTTACGGCCTCGCCGGTGTTTCGATTCCCCACTAGATTTAGTCGACATCTTCTCACTCAAACTGTTCTTGAGTCGTTGTTTCGACTCAATTGAATGGCGCATATGATGTATTCGCAACATCATGCGACGATGGCTCCTCCACAGAAACCAGAGACCTTCATGCTGAGCAGTGAAGCACAACAAAGTCTCCCTCAAGATGCTCAAGTAGCACTCCAACAAGTCGATAACTGTAAGTATCAAGTATTGCTGCTCAGATGAATTTTGCTAACCTGATTCCAGTAAAATACTTTTTAATATCTGCTCCTGTTGATTGGTCGGCGGATCAATATATCAGACGATTTCTCCTCCCAACTGGTGAATACGTTTCCTGCGTGTTGTGGTATAGTGAAGCTGTTTCTTTATTGGGAATTTATTGGAACTGATGATATCATAGGAATAACCTCTTCCATATTTCCGGCACCGACATTGTGCGATGCCTGTCTTTTCGATTCCAAGCTTTCGGCCGACCAGTCAAGAATTCAAAGAAATTTGAAGAGGGTATCTTCTCTGACCTGCGAAACTTGAAGTCTGGAACCGATGCCTCCCTTGAAGAGCCAAAGAGCGGTTTCCTTGACTTCCTATACAAAAATAATTGCATAAGAACACAAAAGAAGCAAAAGGTTTTCTATTGGTATAGTGTGCCACACGACAGACTGTTTTTGGATGCTCTGGAGCGAGATTTGAAGAGGGAGAAGATGGGACAAGAGGCTACAACCGTAGCAGTTAATGAGCCAGCTTTGTCTTTCGAATTCGACTCATCGCAATCCTTGTTTGAGCAGCTCACAAAGGCTCAACAAGCCAACTCTTCATCATTCTCTGCCCAGCAACCTTCATACAATCAATCACAATCAACATCCCCAGTGATGCGAGCGATGGATTCGATGCCTCCTCCACAGATGATTCCTCAAGCTATGGCCATGCCAGAAGAGATGACCCAAATGGCAGCTTACCAACAAATGACAATGCAGCAACCACAAATGCAACCACAGCAACATCATCATCAACAACAAATGCACCAAGTCAAGAGAGAGCCTGACTTCAACCGCGTTCAATACAATCAAAACGGTGTCCCAATCGGACAAACACATCAGCGACATGCCTCTATGCCTGCATACGGATTAGAGTACTCCCCCGCGCCCTCGTTCGTTTCATCACACTATGAAGATTACAGTGCTCGTGGTATTTCATTTGAACCGATTACTCCACCTCAACAAGCCCTTGGAATGGGAGCTGAACCGGCTTATATTGCAAACGAGGAAACTGGTCTCTACACAGCAATTCCGGATCATATGGGTGGTGTCAATGGCCTGCATACTATGATGCAGCTACCCCCATCAAACTTGTCTGGTCCACAATTTTCACATGCAACCAGAGGTTACGGAGCAAACAATGTTTACTCGGTGATTGAGGGTTCGCCAACGTACAAGCAAAGAAGGCGCCGCTCTTCAATTCCTCCAGGAGTTGCATCAATCGTTGCTGCTGCCGCCGCAGCTGGTCAACATTCCCACCAAGCACATAGGCCATCAGATTTACGAAGATCAGTCTCGCACTCTGTTGGACCAGTAGCTGAAGGTGACGAGTCGGGTGAAAATTCTCCGCCTGGACTTACATACAGTAATCAAATCCCCCATCAGATGGCGCACCACAAAGAAATAGTTGATTTCTCCAGACACGGAACTCCCCTTTCTACTGTCGAGGATTCTCCGCACATGAATCCAATGTCCTTGCAACAATCGGACTTCCAGTTAAACAATGAAGATCTTGCAGGCGATAGTCCACTTGATCATTCCCCTCAACGAAGACACATGCAAGGACCAGGTGGAGTAGTGCGAAGAGCACGAAGCGCCACAATGATGGAACTTGGTCCCTATCCCCAAAAGTCACACTCATGCCCAATCCCCACCTGCGGTCGTCTGTTCAAGCGTTTAGAGCATCTTAAACGGTATGTTTCATGTTTTCATTTTCTTCATTTCTTTTGTCCGGCTGTAGATCAAGCCGCTGACTTACCCCCCTCCAGACATGTGAGAACCCATACACAAGAAAGACCCTACATCTGCCCACACTGCAGCAAAGCATTCTCCCGCTCAGACAACCTAGCACAGTATGTTACACATTATTTGAATTTCAATCCCAACCACACCACCACACACATACACACACACACATATACAGCATAGCAGTCCTCGCCTAAATTCAGTTGTTGATATTCCGAGCATGAGCTAACACGTATCTAATAGACATCGTCGTACACACGATCGTGGTGATGGATCTGAAGGTGCCTATGGCAACTACAGCGGTGAAGAAGAAGACTTCGAGGGCGAAGATCACCTTGGACCTCTCGAAGACGCTTCTCCCAATTCCGAAAATGGTTATCTCCCACAAAGCATGACGTCGAATTTCAACGGCATGCCTATGTCAATGGGAATGATGAATCCTGGTATGGCTGCCCCCAGTCAGCTCATCAATACGCATCAACTCATGCAGCAACCGATATAGAGTTCGCGCCAAACTCCCCGTCGTTTGAATAATGCAGGTTTCTCAGCATCATTTTTGTTCACCACTAAGTCGACTTTGACACCTTCTACTTCCCCTCTTTGTATATGATCTTTTTAGTAGTCTTTTTCTCTATTTTGTTTTCATTGCATAGCTTTGCGAGTCCTGCCGTGTGCTACACGTTTTCATTGGCTCTCCAAAGCTTTCATATTTTTACCTCTATTTCCTTTTAGTTTTTATTTGATACGGCTTTTCTATAGGCGCTACGGCCTGTCGTGTTGGTTGCAGCTGCTTGGGATTATTTTGATGATCATGATGGATTTCTTTATGAAGCTCTCAAACCCTCATCACTTTTTGGGGGTTGTTCGGATAATTGGGAAAAATGGGGTGTCTACAAAGGAAGGAACAGAAATTTCCGGGAATGGGTAGAGTGGGCAGGCAATGGCAGGGTGGATATCTTGTGTATTTTGTCTTGCCTTGTCTTGTCACTGGCTGATGGACTATTGTGCTCTCTATCGTGAGGTAGATGGAGCGCGTAGGCCAGAGCTAGTTTTGTATGCAATGCGATTTCTTTTTATGGAATCTCGCTGGGTTGGTAGTTGGAGTGGCAGTTTGCGTGCTACAAACTGAGAGGAGGGAGAACATCATAAGGGTGAAGATAAGGAAGGAGGTAGAGATGAACCTCCTTGTGTATAATCAAAACTGTTTTTGTATGTTCGGTCATTTTGGTCTTTGGGGGGGGGGGATTTTATGGTGTCAATCGATTGATATGAGATCGATGAGTGGAGTTGATATGAAGTGAACATGAGATGCGATGAAGAGAATCAATAGACTATGTTATACCCAACTTTTACTTTGCTCGTGTGCCCTGGTGCTTTCATAATGTGAGATGAGTAATTTTCCTTGAATGAAAGATTGAAGAATAACCTGACGCTGAATGATAGTGTTCTCTAGTACACCTTCTCGTCCTCTTTTCATAGTTGTAGTATTTCTCTTCTTATTTTCCCCATGTTCACTGTCGGATGCTATGCACCTACTCTAGCTTTTATTGCTGATCCAAGTAAGAACTACAACGAAGTAATCAACTTCAGTAATCACCAATATTCAATCTATTGACGACCTGCCGTAAAATCTCAATGTTGCACCTGCCAAGTTAGCACTTGCGTCTAGTGTTATCTCAACTATGGTTTCGCTTGTTTGCGTTATATCTTCTGTTCTATTCTGGCCTGATGAAAAGTACGTAGCTATTCTTTGAATTGCGTTTCGAACGAAAACTACTTGACCCGGCAACTGAGATTTGATTTATAACGTTGCTTCCAGACTTACCCCATCTCTCCCATTAATGGCATAGGAGCTCTCTCGTTCACTGCAACGTTCTTTATTGTCTCCTGGATATATATTCTAATTGGCTTCACCGCATCCTCCACTTTGAACACAGCATATGTCGGGGAGACCCGTCAATATGACCACGGGATTTTCGATCTCGAGGCCTTGACATGCCAGTTAGTCCGCGTCCTGAGTGATTTTCCGTTGTTTGTATGTATAACTGCTTTTCCAGGATGCATCTTTGATACGCATTATTGTGTCGTTGCTGTCATTGCCGCTTGTATTATGTTCTGGGCGTTGAGGAATCAGAGGGATATAACTATGAGAGAGGAGAAGGAGAGCAGAGAGCGGCAGGAGTATGATTTGGGCCAGGATAGTGATGTTAATTCGGTTGGTTAGACAATTGATCTTGGTTGTCGAAAGTGTGAGATGAGAACGCTGGTCTTCCTCGTCAAGGTCTGTAAGCCAAAGACCAGATTACGTGTCATTGAAATGCATCTTTGAAACCGCGATTTCTAGGACACGATTTCCAAGATCAGAACCATACAAATAGCCTAGTCTTCCCTCTCTAATCTCTGTCGATTGAGAACCGTATTGTGCAACAAGCAAATTTCAATGTTAGACAACATCACACGAACCCCGCACCTTCACCTTCAGTTGAACTTTCAACCTATCACTCTCGACAATACCAAGGTAATATCACTTCAATAACTGTATTCCGAGCTCATTTAATTGGCACAAATGCAAAGCTTAATATTTCGCCTACATAAAATCCACCAATTCACTCTAAGCACCGAAGCACTTCTCATACCCGACCATTGTAAACCTATACCTAACATCATTGTTATGCAACCTCGTCAACGCTGTCTTTAATCCTTCCTCATTAATCTCAATCGTCTCCACCCAGCTCTTGATTCCCTTCTCAACTGCCAAATCCAACATGGCGAGAACTTCTTTCCTGCTACCCAGATGACTTCCTCCGATGAGTACACCGTTCTTCAAGAGCTCGAAGTTATCAATGGTTTGACCTTCGCCTTCGGGTAATCCGACAGATACCCAGTGTCCGTGAACGTCGAGAAGCTCGAGATATTCGGAGAAATTGAAGCCAGAAGATGAGGAGGCAGTGTTGACGATCAAATCAAAGGTCATGATGTGCTCCTTGTTCCAATCCTTGTCGGCAGTGGCGAGGAAGCCGTCGGCGCCGAGTTTCTTAGCATCGGCTTCTTTAGCATGGGTTCTGTTTGCAAATATGGATTAGTATCTTTCTCATCTTAGGAGGTCAGTGGGAAATCAAGTAGGCGATATCCACATACCTCGAAATAGCCCAGGTCTCGGCTCCCAAAGCCTTAGCAAACATAACTCCAAAATGTCCAATTCCACCCAACCCCACAATACCCACTTTCTTTCCTGGTCCACAGCCATTTCTGACCAACGGACTATACGCTGTCAAGCCAGCACACAACATAGGAGCTGCCTCTTCACTTTTTAATCCGTCTGGGATGGGGAAGACCCAATGTTCATGGGTTCTAACGTGACTAGCATAACCACCTTGGGAAACGATTCCAGTTTCTGGCCAGACGGCTCCATAGGTATCGAGCTGATGGCGACAGTATGTTTCATTATCATTCTTGCATTGACGACATTGGAGACAAGAGTATGATTGGGCGCCGACACCAACACGTTGACCGGGTTTGATAAGGGTTACTTTTGGGCCGACACGGAGGGCTTCACCTACGATTTCTAACGACAGATTGGAAATATTAGTACGTTCTCATTCTTTCATAACTATTCAATTGAGCTGTTGCTCATCTGATTCACTCTCAAGCCTAACATTGGAAACTTTAAATGGTAAGGAGAAGAATGGGAAACCATACCATGCCCCACACAAAGCGGAAACTTTTGTTCACCCCACCCTCCACTAACAGTATGCAAATCACTGGCGCAAACACCACACGCCAGGATTTTGATATCGACATCGAAGTCACCGAATGGTTTGGGTGTATATTCATTCTTGTGAAACTCGGTCCATTTCGCAGGATCTTCAATTTGGAATCCGGTGAAAGTTTCTGGGTATCCCATTTTCGTGTAATGTGTGGAGATGAGTTTTGGAGGTGTTTAAATGGAGGAGTATGTTAAAGACCGAGATGGAAGATGTGAAGAGTGGTATGAGGAAACAGAAGAGGGAGAAGAGGAAGAGGAAGAGGAAAAATAGAAAGGAATCTCTGAATAATAAATACTTCTCTATACACCCGCCAAGGCATCTCCATTTCCCCCCCATCCATGGGGTCGCCCATGGGGGGCATATGGAAGGTATACAATCCCCATTTAAGGGCCATTCACCCCACCATCCTAGCGGGGTTTGTATCCTGGGTTTATCTCATCAAATAGACTGAGGGCATTGAGATTTTTTTCCGGGGTCGTTGTCGTGGGATGTTCATTTTATCCGTCACCGGGGAAGTCTCATTTGATACGTGGACCTCAATGCGGCTGCTTATTTTTCCACCACTTACAATGCGAATTTTGGGGAAATTTCATCATGGTACATAGAGTAATACTAGTGGTACATAACACTCACGGCAGGTGCTATTTCATCTGTCGGTAATATCTAGATCTCAATCAACTCACCTAATAACATCTTATCAATCAGGAATATGTAATCTTATTTTCTGAACACGAGGCAATGATTTATTTAGTTCTAGAAAAACTACACCAAAAGCTTCATTTTCGCTACCCCTGAAGTTGTAGACCCATTTCTCAAGACAAAGGGCTATGAAGCGAATACTGTCTCAGCCTATCTTCTTCATACAACCCACACTCCGAAATTGAGGACTCAATCTTCAACTGAGGTGTAAACATTGAGGTTCCATCTTCATGAAGGGTTCCCGAGAGTGCCGTTCTATCTGCATCTTCCGGTGGAATATTAAATAGTCTCGTTCGAGCGAATGAAAAGTGGCAGAGAAGCATCGATGAAGACAGACGATATCAGCAACTACATATCCATGATTGTAATAAAAGGTCACTGTTTTCGAGAAGGCGGTTATCTAAGCCTTCAGTGGGAAGGCGTGAGGGAAAAGGGCAAGGGTGAATTTTAAGGATCTACGACATATGAACTTTGAAAGCCAATAATTCTTGATTCTGTGAATCGTTTCTTAAAAGCCAATATACTCTGATTGACCAATTGTTCCGTCCAAGACACGCAGTTGACGATGCGGATCTTGTATCGAAATTGAACATGCTTGAAGGCTATGAGATTTTTCCAAGTAGATAAGAGGATGCTGAAGCATAGCCCGGGATTCCATTTGTTCTATCTGTCTACTATACTCTTACAAAACCCATTAGAAGAAAAAAACCTAAGTACTCAGATGACTTCTTCCAGTCATTTGAAAGTGTGTAGCCACCTAGCGCTGTGCATACCAATTGCAAAGTCCCTCCTTGTAACCACCAGAACGCACAAACCCAAAATCTTCGATTCCATTCAAGCATTATAACCACCCTACGCCACATAATTTCCTTGTCAAAGCATGATACATCAATGCTTTTCCCTAATAACTCACCCATAACTCCATGGTTTCCCTTGAAACTTGTCGAGCCTGGAACCAGAGAACTCCCACAGTAATAACACACCTTCGACAAATTAAAGCTCATATCATACAAATCTCATATCTTTAAAAAATCATGATCCATCAAATTAACCTCAAATCACTTGAATCCTCGAAATTTTCTCCTTGCCTTCCCCTTTCTACCTTTTGCAGCTGGAGTAGTTCCATTGATTTCACTTGGGCCGTCCTGAACACTAGCTAAAGCTTTGACATCCTCATCATCCATTTCGCTGAGATCATCGCTTGTGTGAGAGCCATTCGTGTTTTCGACTGGAACTTCTTGCAAGACACTAGTTCCTTCAGGCTGAAAATCCTTGACATACCAAGGAATGCCCCCATTATTAAGGACGTCTGCACCATCTGTGTTATTTTCGCCATTTGAAACTGGTGGTGTTGGCGGGGTAGGCTGGTTGCCTTCTGGAGTAGAAGAATAGCCATTGGTATCAGGTGGCGTAATGCCATCGCCGTTTGTTGTGAGCGTTCCAATACCATTGTTCAGAAGTTGTGGATCAATCAAGTGGTCTGTGTCAGAAATAGTAGCAGACGCAACATGAATGACATCCTCGACATCATGCTCCGCATCAGCATCAGCATCGGCATCTGGCATATTTGTATCTATGACTTCAGCGTTTGCAACGGGAGTTTGCCCGCGTTCCACCACTCCAGGATCTAGAGTCTCAGAAGCAATCTCTTGTGATTGTGCAACGTCAATCATGCCTTCGTCTTGCGATGGCTCCGGCGCTTCAACATCCGCAAAGGTATCAGATGAGCTGTTCGAACCTTCAGCAGGAAGTAGACAGTTTTCGAGTAAGACATTCAGCACTTTTAGCTGATCCTCAGGCCTAGTCTTAACCACATCACACTCAGCTCGGATTGCAGCCTCTAACATAGGCTGAACAGCCTTGATAATACGTCTTCCGATTTTGCGACGATTTTGCACGTTTAAATTGACCATTTTGGAGGATGTCTTTACGATATCTCTAGCCGTGTTTTCTTTCTGTTCAGTTTGCGGGGCATCCTCCATGATAGCAGCAGTGATGATGGAACTAAAGTCTTTCGCAAACGCCCCCGTAGTAGTGTAAAATCGTTGGTTGAGTTTATCGCTGAGTCGACTGAGACCACCGGTAAATGCCTTTTTGCTATCAATTCTGCGGTTTAGTTTATTAGCTTTTGTCGCCCCCATAATTGGGCGAAACCTTACTGTAAAGCCCTTTCAATAATCGGAGGCAGTAAATGAGCCACAGGGAAGTATATTGTATCGACAGCATCCTTTTCGACCCTTGCAGCTTCTAACTTCTTCAATTCGCGTTCTTTAATTTCTCCAGCAAGCTCACGAAGTTTTCCCATATCTTTGAGTAGTAGTTGAGCAAAATCGATACGGCGTGCAAGTCTTTCTCTTCCTACGTGACCCATGCCGGAGAAGTTGCGCCGAGTGATTTCCATGGAAGAAAAGCTTTCCATTTGGAGTTGCAATCGCTTCAAAAGAGCTGCGCCTCTTCGGGCCTCTCTCTTGAGAGTCCAGTACTTACAACAATCTGCAGTCCACTCCCTACGTCTGCGAAGATTATAACGTTGCAATGACATTTCAACAGAGTTGAAGATAACTTTTGGAATGATCGGAGCACCCGAAGGAAGTTTCCAAATACCTTTGATTGGCTCTTCAGACTGAACATCTTGATTGTATTGCAGCAATGATCCCCGAACACCATTAAAGTCAGTGGCTTCTGGATGTCTTCCTGCTTTACGGTGAGCTATAGCTAGCATACCAGCAGCCTCATTGGAATCAGCCCACACACGGCCACGCATAGTCTTCTTGTAGAATCTGCGAGCTTCGGCAGTAGCGGCGACAGTGTCGTTTTCCCGAGCATGATCTTGAGGCGAGTGTTTATCACAAAAGGCTTTCAGAACAGCATGTCCATCTAGAACGGCCAAGGTCCCATGGTTGTTCTTCATTTTCAAAAACAGACGAGCTCTGCGAGCACAAGTAACATGGAAAGCTGTGAAGCAGGCTTTATTGCCACATTGCACACATGCTCCCATACTTTGATTACAGATGTAGCAGTTTAATTTCCACCTGCTTTTTGGCACCTTCTCAACTTCCATAACTGGTTCCATGAATGTAGTGTTACCAAGAGAAACTTCAGGAATCCACATGGCGCAAAGTAAATGTGACCATTTTGAAGCATTGGTTTGCTTAAAAGCTCCATCAGTATTGGGACAGAAAATACAAGTCTAAAGATGAATTAGTGTTAAGACTAAAGATATAGGTCTCGAATATGACTTACAGGAGTTGAGCGTCCAATCAACTGACACTTTCTGCACATCCATTGACCTTCGGGAATAAAAGGAACCCCGTAGCATTCTTGATGCACAGCCAAGTCGCAACCATCGCAGAAAACAATGGCGTTAGTGTTTTCACAATCCCCGTCATCACAGATAGCACATTTACTATCTTGTTCTTCTCCAACTTGAGCTTCACCATTAACGGCAGCAGCGGAGCTGGACCTTGGCCGATGGGTTTGAGGCGGTTTTGGATTTGGCTTTGGTATAGTTCGCTCTAGATTATGCCAGTCTTTCTCTATTTTAGTTAGAGTGACTTCGAAAATGTGTCGAGGAACCTCATCAACGCCTTCCGCCTTCCGCCTCTCATTGTATTGTTGTAGCCATTTATCATCTGCCTCGTCCATATCATACTCAACACGACCAAGAGTGCTTCCAATTCCATCCAGATCCTCGTTGAAGTTAATATCAGAAGCTTTAATGAATTCTTGCTCAGGTCGAATAAATTCCTCACTTTCCTGATATCCCACATTTGCCATAGATTTATCAACATATTGATCAAATTCTGGAGTATCAAACTTTTTAAGGGTGTGCGTTAGTCGGAACGAGGGTTGCGGCAGGGTCAACTTTTCCTTCGCGGTGGTATTCATAACATGTATACCCTTTGGTGTCTTTGGTGTCTTCGGGGAATTAAGGCCGATAGATATTCCAAGGTTCGCAGCAGCTCTGGCGGCGTAGAATGCCTCAGGGTTCTTGGGAGGACGGCCAGGTCTTCTCTTACCTCCACCTGGTGTACCTGGAATGGTATATGGTACTAGAACTCCATTTGTACTAGGAGCAGGTATTGCAGGATTTGAAGTTGTGCTTGTGCCAATTTCGCCATTATCCGTAGCCTGTCCAGGTTTACCATTCGCCGACCCTTCCACTAATTGTGATGCGCTGGCGGGTGTTACAGGTCTCGAGCTTGATATTCCCTCCACTGCTTCTTGACTGAAGCACATCATTTCTTGATTTATGTCTAGATCGGGATGAAACTCTTCCCAACTTCGTTCCTCTCGAGGCTTGTATCCATCATTTTGCGCGACAGCTGCAGCAGCCTGCGACGATGATCCGAATCTACCTGGGGTAGCCATGGGGGGTTGTTGTGCGCGAGGAAGTACGGTCCTTGTTCTCGTTGTTCGATTATCTCTGCGAGGGTAAACTACAGGCTGGACGCCGTTCGCAGCGTTTTCGCGTCCTATACGACCGCGAGGTCCAATGTAATTATAACCCCCTGGTCCAGTACCGCCAACTAAAAGTAGATCTTGGCCGTTCTCGTCTACGTATCTGCCTCCTCCACCGGGACCGCCTGGTACGTATCGACCTTTTTTAGGAGGCTCGGATGTTGGATTTTTGATAATTGGGTTTTCAAATCGATGATTTGAGGCTGACGCGGATTTCGGACGTGTAGATCTTGTACCTGAGCCACTTGCAGCTCTTCTGGGGGTTCCAGGTATTGGCGTCGGGGCCATGTTGATATTTAATTCACTCCGACCTATTTATGCGACAAGAATGTAAAAATGTGGACAAAGGTGAGTTTGTGCCACTAGTGCGGCAGTTAAAGCTGATGATGAATACCTAGTGTTAGGTTCCGTGAGGGGCGAGGCGCATATGGAATTAGAAGCAATAAAGACACAATCATGCGCGTCTTTCTCTTCGTGGATGAATTGAGTGATACTATAAGAGTGAATTACACGAAAATAACGGTTAGAATATGGAGGTTATCATGATCTAAACTATGTTTGATGTAGCCAACATCTTCGGTATGGTAGTCGCGATGTGGTTGCCCCTTCCGATTAGGTTTAGCTGACATCAAGGATCAAGTCCCATTTTGAGTTTAGCATCGGAAAAAAGTATCAGGATGTTCCGATCTATTGGTATTAGTAATCTGCAGATTCTACACATTATCACAGTCCGTGCATGTTTCCCTGCATCAGCATCAGTATCAGCATCAGTATCAGCGTCAGCGTCAGCATCCACCCGCTCGAATGATTGAACAATGAAATTGTGAGCATTGATCGATCAATTGTTTGCTTGTACGGAGTTGAAGTGTGTTTGATAAAATATCTATACGAACATTGGATGAAATGCTAGTGCCTTCTCTAATATCTGCTGAATACTTACGAGTAGCGTTGTTTGATTAATACCGTCGTTGCTATACTTCGATGTTCAGTTCTTCTGATAATAAGTTTAGTTACCAACTTCAACGAGTTTGTATGCAAATCTGGCGTCTTCTATTGCCTCTACATCCTCAAAGCTCTGGGGGCGACAGTCTGTTATTCAATGTACTATCGACTTCAATGTTCCATACTTCCTTCAATCTTTCTCTCCACATGCCACCGATATCTAAAAGATAATTTTGGTGTTGTAAACAAAGTTTCTACATACAGTTCAACAATTGGACCTTGACAATACTCAGTGTCCGTTATGGCAAAAGTCCCCAGTTTTATGAACAAAGTCATTGTTCTGTTGATTTTACAACAAAAGCTTGGTCTTGTGCTGCCGCGTGGTAGTTGGCAATTTCACTATTCCAAAAGTAATTCCGGCATCACCAGCGTCTACAAAAATAGAAAGCTATAAAATTATTAGACAAGTGGAAAGTCTTGCTTCGAGAAAGCTCTAATCGCATACTATATTTCTTCGATAACTTTTGGATAGTAATTGTGATGTGCAGACTGGGTCTAATTTTTCAACCTCAACACAAAATAAATAATAGATCATAGAATGCAGGAAAATTCACTTCATCCTCTTAAACTTCAAAGGATTTTTGGGCACGAAAGAGCTAGGTCCAAACGAAAGAAATATCAGATTGAAGATCATTACATACAACTCTATTTTTCTACTATCGTTCGTCGTATTCATTGCACGAGGATCATTTCGAATATTGGTGTGGTAAAATAGACTGTATACTTCCATGATCGTGGGAGGGAAAGATTCAAAGAATCCAAAATTTTCCCCCTTGTACTGAAGTTCTGGAGTGGATAATATGTGAGCCGTGAACTTGGCACTCTTGCTGCATGAGCCTGCACCCAGGTTACGCCTCGCCGATGTTCCACAAATGCAATATCAACTTCGGTATTGCATCGAAAGGCTAACATAACAATCACGTAAATATGTATTTCACCCACTATTCGCTGTTCATCAAACTTATTATGTCGATTTATAGGTCAACCCCGCAACGGTATTTCAATCAGCCTATTTGACATCTCCACAATCTTTCCGAGTGCGGGGAAGGACGATGATCCTTCACCCCACAACGTTCAATAGCTCGCATAATGACAAGATTCCTTCGTTGCTAAAAACCTATCACTGTTACATGAACCCATGATATGCCACTTCCATGGATGTTCCGTATTTAGCCATGAGTTTATCCAGAGCTCCTTCTGCAGCTTCATGATACGTACTGCATAGGAGTTCAGAGCTCCAGGATATGTGTTTAGAGCCAGTATCAAAAATATAAAGATAGACAATTTCCGGCCATCATCTTGCTGTATTCCTAATGTCTCGCCCCTAAAATTCGCTATTGTGAAAGCTCATATAATAAGACATTATTTACTATGGCAGTCGGAGCTCCCGCTCACGGCGTTCACGATGCGGCTCTGGAACGTCGACAAAAGCTTATGGGGGCCAGTGGCCCAGCGGCTTTAGTTAAGAACTTTCGAGTCTTCAGTATCGCCTTGTTCGCCTGCATTGGAGGATTATTATATGTATGTGACTCCATATACATCTTCAGGAGAAAATTTTTGATTACGAAATTAATTCATATTGTGCGAAACACAGGGTTACAATCAAGGCGTTTTTTCTGGTGTTCTCACTATGAACTCATTCATGTCTCACATGGGAAACTATGATAGCACAGATCCAGCAGATCAAAGCAGAAAAGGATGGTTGACTAGTATATTGGAACTGGGTGCGTGGCTTGGAGCACTTCTAAGTGGATTTATGGCGGAAGCGGCGAGTAGAAAGTATGGAATTTTAATTGCTACTGGTACGCTCTTTTTTTCCAGGTCCAAATATGCAAAGAGTTCCAGATGCCTAGAAAGAGACATCATTTGGAAAAGGTTATTGACATTCTGTGCTCAAATATAGCTGTATTTATCATCGGCGTCATAGTCCAAGCGACTGCCATCTCCGTTGGCCATTCCGCCATCTTGGGCGGTCGTTTCATAACAGGAATGGGCGTGGGAAGTCTCAGTATGATTGTCCCAATGTACAATGCTGAAGTAGCTCCGCCTGAAGTGCGCGGGTCTCTCATTGCCCTCCAACAACTTGCCATCTGTGCCGGTATCATGATATCCTTCTGGATCGATTACGGTACGAACTATATAGGAGGGACTGGTGCGACGCAATCGGATGCAGCATGGCTTGTACCGATTTGTCTACAGCTCTTCCCGGCTATAGTTCTTTTTGCTGGTATCTTGTTCATGCCTTTCTCGCCTAGATGGCTAGTACATCACGGAAGAGAAGAGGAGGCTAGGAAAGTACTAGCACAACTGAGAAACTTACCCCAAGACCATGAGTTGGTAGAAATAGAGTTTTTGGAAATCAAGGTCCAGAGTTTGTTTGAAAAGAGATCGATTGCAGAATTATGGCCCGGCCTCCAAGAATTGACTTGGACGAATACCGCGAAATTACAGTTTGTGGCAATTGGCAGTTTGTTCAGGACAAAACCCATGTTTAAGAGAGTGATAGTAGCAACCGTTACTATGTTCTTTCAACAGTGGACGGGTATTAACGTATGCGCAATTCCCTCCCACTCTCGAGCCCTAACATGTCAACATTCAATCAGCTTTCCACTAACATTCCCTCCCCCTCTCCAGGCAATTCTCTACTACGCTCCTACAATCTTCGATTCCCTTGGTCTCTCCGGTAACACCGTCTCCCTCCTTGCTACTGGCGTCGTCGGCATCGTGATGTTCCTCGCAACCATCCCATCCGTCCTCTACATCGACAAATTAGGTCGCAAGCCCATTCTTACAATCGGCGCGATCGGCATGGCTACGTGCCACATCATCATCGCTGTTATCGTAGCCAAAAACAGAGATTCATGGGAGGAACACAAAGCCGCGGGCTGGGCTGCTGTGGCTATGGTTTGGTTTGTCTTTCCCCATATACTCTCCAATCTCCATGGTTCCTTTTCTCTGGAATCTAACATGTAAAAGGCTTTTCGTAATTCACTTTGGCTATTCCTGGGGTCCCTGCGCCTGGATTCTCGTAGCAGAAATCTGGCCACTCTCCAATCGTCCCTACGGCATCGCACTCGGTGCCTCCTCAAACTGGATGAATAATTTCATCGTCGGCCAAGTAACACCTGATATGTTGAGTGGTATTTCATATGGTACTTACATACTCTTTGGCTTGTTGACCTACGGCGGAGCGGCATTTATATGGTGGGGTGTGCCGGAAACGAAGAGATTGGGCTGTGAGTATCTTTCAGTATTCATTGGGAATGAGAGGTGATGAGTGTTGTTCTCTTGCACATCATTTTCGTGTTGCCTCATGCAATTTCAAAAGTTCCTGAATTATGCACGTATGAAGAACTACAAGCTGACAAATCAAACAGTGGAGGAAATGGACCTGGTGTTCGGCAGCGAAGGTGTAGGCCGGGGTGATCTCGAAAGAATGGAAGCCGTACGTCGCGAGGTAGGATTAGACCGGATTCTTGGGGAGAGTAGCGGAAATGGTGATATATCTCCAATGAAGGAAAATAAGAGTGAGCAGGCTGAAAAGATTCATGAGATGTAGATGAAGTGGATAAACATTAATACATCAGTTTCATGGGTATTTTTCTAAGGATTGAGAAGTGTATTAGTCCAGGGTATGATGGAAGATCCAATGTAGGCGTTATGTTTGTATTCATTCGCTTGTGTCAGGAGGTTCATTATCTATATGTATGCGTAAACACCCGACTCCCAACTGCCAGTTTGTGGTATATCCCTCTCGCTACGCCTATTCACATCTACCCCCCTTCCATTTCGCAAAGTAAAATCTCACAACATTAATAGCGAAGATTAAAAGCAGAATAAGTACGAGTGGACGGAAAAAATGAGTGTCCAAGTTCAGAAAGGATGAACCAAAATCAATATAAGTTATGCCCCTTTGTACAATCAAGCCGATGTGTCATCTGCTTTTCTTGCCTTCACGACATCTTTCGCACCTCCATCTATTCCCGAGCTACCTCCTTGGTCGTTGAGTAATGGAATCTTATCTAAACTAGCACTTCTTGGGTGATCTGGTCTCTTTGTCTCGCCATCGTTACTTAATATTTCTCCACCCTCGGATCTGGGCGTCATCAAAGGAGATGTCGTTAACTCAGGAGAATTATGCCATTTCTGAACTTCACGCTTCATCTCCTCAAGCTCGTTCTGGAAACGTTTGCCAAAGACTTCGATGTAATAATTTGCGCCGTTATAAACAGACCAGCAGAATACAGCCATGAGGAATGATGCAGACGCATATCGGTACCAGAACCATAGAGGGCATGGTAACATGGTGAGCAACGCATACGAGTATTGAATAAGCATAAATGCAGGCTCTTGCATAGATTCAGGAAGAGCGAGAACCGCTTTGCCAATCCAGACTTTGGAGTATGATTTTAGCAGCCAGGTGAACGATGTCGGACGACCTGCAGCAATCTTCTCACGGCGGCGGACAGTGATGAGAAAATGGTAAGAAAGTTGCCATATTGCATATGGAATAGATGACCACAATGCCATTGATAGCAGGCCGTAATGAGTACTTGACCCTACTGGAGATGTACGTATATCGTAGATGGCACTGAAACGCGATTGTTGGATGGATGGGTCGATGAGATGGACAAGACAGTGAAGAGTTACGCAGGGCATTATGTGAATAAAGAGAGACGTAACCTTGTCGAAACTGTGAAACACCATAGAATTTCTCCACATGGCAATCGCTACTGCATTGTTGCCCATGGCCAGACAGTAAGTGCTGATGAATAGTCGTTTTGACTGTGGAAAGATCCAAATAGAGAGGAAACAGAGGAAGTTTGTAAAGTAACAGAGATCTGCGAGAAAATAATGATAGCCCCGTTTGTGGTAGGCATAGAACCGGATGGGCATGAAGTATAGCAATTGGGCAGTGTACCACCAGTGGAACAACTCAGGATATCCTCCGATCAAGTAGCCACTAATGAGAACATTCAAGACTCCACAGATAAAGGACACCTTTTCTCGAATCGTCACTGATTTCGTATCATTCCAGTGTGTCCCAAGTTTGTCAACACTATCGCGCATCCTCTTTTTATATCTGTCCAGCTGCTCATCGGCAGTTGGAACACGCTTTCGCCATTCTTCAACAACCCGGGTCTTCGCATAGCTGGATCTCGTCTTTAACTTGTCTCGCTGCTTTCGAACCTTTTGAGATTGCGCTGACAGATTTCTTTGTATCCTTTCGAGTTGTTGAGGCAAATCAAAGTTCTCTAATAAGTCAAAGACAGTGATCTTATCCAAAGGAGGCCAAGGTTCCCAATCTTCTTGATATGTGCTGCTTCCAGAAGCAGAAGGGCGTCTTGAAAGATGAGGACTTCCATTTTCGGAGGTTGTGTATGTGGGTGTATTGCCATCCTCTGGAGGAGAGCTTCCAGTTGATAAATCACCGCCAGTGAGATGTTGCTCAGAAGATAACGAAGTTGACTCGAGTGCAGGCTCCGACTTAGAAGCTGGTATGGGTATAGGTTCAGTCATTTCTGCTATCGAACGTGAACGGGTATGGATCGAATCGTAGAAACAAATGCGCCTGAACGCAGAAGCACCTCTTAGAGCTATATCAGCCATGTGTCCTGGAATCTTGTGCTATGCTCCCGAAAATCACAGATGAAAAACAACAATGAGGATAACTCACAGAAAGGTATGCTGCTGCAGATGAAGGGTCTTAATATGCGTTCGAGAATGCCCAAGTAGTGACAACTACTGTTGATCGAAGCACATGAACAAATCTCGATAAGGTGATAGGTTATCAAAGAAGAGTTAGATAATTTAGTTGCCTCTCGACTCGAAACTAGTCCCCAAAATAGATAGGTTTTGTTCTGGACCAGTTCTTTCGTGAGTAATGTTGAAGGAAGTGAGGTCGTGCTTGCTTTGAGAGATGTGGTTGGATGTTGGCGTCAAAATGGAAACAGACCACCTGGTTTAGTATCTAGAACTTTTGCTGGATCACAAGAGATTCTGTATTGTAGATGTTGGTTAGATTTCGAAGTGATGAAATAGGGAGATGAGAATATCTTCCCCCCCAAAAACTTGTTACTTTTTATTTGGTATAATCGTTATCTCCAATAGAAAGCAAATAACTTTTCCTAGGAGTACAGTCGTGCGTGTACAGGCCTTGGAATTGCTACCAATCAATCAACAAAGTTGATCTGGGGAATACATTTCGTCATTGCTACTTTAAGACATTACCTCGAAGAACCCTGATTATCTAAGGGGGTACGGTTGTCCAATGTGACATAGGGTGAATAGAAGTGTGGAGGGTGGAAGGATTTAAGAGGCTTCATATCTTTAGATCTACGTTGACCGTCATCGACTTTCAAATGCAGCTTGACTTACTGTCATGTGATCCATAACTCGCGTCCGCGACTTTTTGTGATGTTCAGTTAGAGCAGCTGGGAAAGTTGAAGTTGAAGAAATCGTAAACCTACTCTCTCTTCTCGCCAAACTTTACCTCCATCTTATCATTCTACACACGTTACCGCTTGCTACGGATGCCATGTTAATGCGCCACTCGTGATTATCCCCATTTATTCCTGACTGGATCTTACCTTCGTAGTTACTCTTCTTTCTTTACGCGTGCACCCCGCTGTGATCAACGCGTATAAGTCAAGATGGGAAAACTCATACGCCTCGAGCTTTTTAGTAAGATGGTCGCGCTATTAATGCTATTGCTTCAGCTGATCATATGTAGATTTTAAGTCGTATAAGGGGCATCATGTTCTCTTGTTTGGAGACTCGTATTTTACCTCCATCATCGGTCCAAATGGTTCTGGAAAATCGAATTCGTAGGTGGTTTGTAAAACATCATCAGCAAACTGCTAATTGAGTAACAGCATGGACGCGATCTCTTTTGTTCTAGGCATCAAGTCGTCTCATTTACGATCTGCACAGTTGCGAGATCTCGTATACCGCGGAAGAGTATTGAAAACCTCAAAAATCAACGACGATGGATCCGCGGTCGACCCAACTGCCAATGGACTCGCAAATGGGGATGGGGAAGGTTCAGATGAGGAATCACAATCTCAGAAACCGGCGCGCAACGATCCCAAGAGTGCATGGGTTATGGCTGTTTACGAAGATGATCAAGGCGAGGAACAGAAATGGAAGCGTTCAATCACAAGCCAGGGCGCCAGTGAATATCGCATCAACGATCGCGTCGTCACCGCACAAGCATACAATGATGCCCTTGAATCCGAAAACATATTGATCAAAGCTCGAAACTTTTTGGTGTTCCAAGGCGATGTCGAAGCCATTGCGTCGCAATCACCAAAGGATCTGACCCGACTCATCGAACAAATATCTGGCAGTCTGGAATACAAAGCAGAATATGAACGATTGCAAGATGAGGCAGAGAAGGCAGCAGATGAGCAAAATTATAGCCTTCATCGCAGACGTGGCATTAACTCCGAGATCAAGCAGTATCAAGAGCAAAAGAAAGAGGCTGAGGCCTTCCAGAAAAAGGCAGTGGAAAAGGATGAAGCTATCATTGAGCACATCTTATGGAAATTGTACCATTTTCAAAGAGTGATGGACGAGTCGAGCGCTAGCATTCAAGAACATCAGGAAAACCTAAAGGAGTACCGCCGAGGCGTGGAAAAGTATCAGAATAATTTGGATGCAGCTAGATCGGAACAGGCTAAAGTTAGCAAAGATGCCAGCCGGATAGAACGAAACATCAAGCGGAAGGAAAAGGAACTCGAGGAGAAGGAGGTTGAGTTAGTACCATTTGATGAAAAGATCAAGACTGTCACATCTCAAATCGAAATGTTAAGAAGGAAGTCGGTCTTCATAGCTAAAGAGCGGGACGACAAGTCCGGGAAAATTGCGAAACTAAAAAAGGATCTCGCGTTAGTTGAGAAGGCACAGAAACAATTCGAGGTCCAGTGGCAGGAAACTCTCAAAAACCAAGGAAAGCAATTAAGCGACGATGATTTCAAGGAGTACCAGAAGCTCAAGTCCGAAGTTGTCAAGAAGACATCCGAGGATCAAGCTAAGCTAGACAATCTGGTCCGCCAATTGAAAACCGACGAAGTAACTGCGAACAGTTTGAAAGGTAAAATGGAGGCCGCGCAGGCTTCGGTGGAAAAGCTTCAAAGTGAGTTGGACACCAGCATGAGACGCAGAGACAACCTCAAGGAGTCGATTGCCGAGACAACCAGGGACAGAAACGCCAAGAGAGAGGAGCATAACTCTCTCAGGTCAGAACGCGTTCGACACAACCAATTGAAGACTGACCTCGAAGAAAAACTTCAAGAAATTCTCAAACAAATCAAAGAGGGTGAATACGGTCGAAGAGAGGGCGAAAAGGAGAGAAGAGTCAAAGAAACTATAACTGAAATGAAGCGAATCTTCCCAGGCGTTAAAGGACGTATCGGCGACCTTTGTAAGCCCAAGCAGAAGAAATTCGAAGAAGCTGTAAGCACAGCTCTTGGTCGAGACTTTGACTCCATTGTTGTTGATACGGAGAAGACTGGTACTGAGTGTGTGCAATGGTTGAAAGATCGCAAAAAGTCCCCTATGACTTTTATCCCTTTGGACAATATCAAGGTCAACGCAACAAACTCTTCGTTGAAAGGACTGGCCAAGGCCCGCCTGACTATCGATACGATTGATTTTGACTCGTCTGTCGAAAGAGCTATGTCTTACGCATGCGGAAGCTCGATTGTCTGTGATGATATTGCAACAGCCAAAGACATATGTTATCGGAAAAAGCTCCAAGTCAAAGCAGTAACTCTAGATGGTGTCATGATTGCCAAAGCTGGTAACATCACTGGTGGACGTGTTCCCGAAGGACGTGACAACAAGCGAGCTTTCGGTGATGCTGAAATGGATAAGCTCAGGGCTCTTGAAGAAAAATATACTCGCGAGATCAGGGCACTAGATGCTAATAAAAAGAGAACGGGCGAGGAGGAACAATTGACGAACGCCATCAACAATCTACACCAGAAGGTCACTTATGAGCAGAATGAATTGGTCGAATTTGAAAAGAATATTGCCAGCGAACAAAAGAAGCTAAATCACGAACAACGCCAGTTAGAAGATGTGGAGCCCAAGTACGAAGAAAAGAGTGCAGAACTTGAAAAATCTCGGCGAAAGGTGGAAGAATTTCAACGGGCTATCGCGAAAGTTGCGGACAAGATTTTCTCCAATTTCTGCAAGAGAACTGAATACTCAAATATTAGAGATTATGAGGCACAGCAAGGTAGTCTTGAGCAAGAGGCTTTGGAGAAGAAGAATGAATTTGAGAAACAAAAACAAACGTTGAAAAGCCAGGTGGCTTGGGAAGACAATCACCTATTGGAAATCAAGACCCGCCTAGCTAACCTTGAGAACAACATTGAGAAGTTTGAATCTGACATTAAGGAATATGAGGCAGGAAAAGAAAAACTTGCACAGGCGATGGATGAAGACCAAGCAGCTGTGACTGAGTTGGAGGATGCCCTTCAGAAACAAAAAGAAAAACTTGCGGCAAAAACTGACAAAGTCAACGTCGCAAGGCACGACCTACAAAAAGCGAGCAAGGGAATTGATGAGCGTACAAAATCCATAACGACTCTTGAGACAGTAGCTCAGCGAACCAGCGCGAATCGATATGCTTTGTTACGACGCTGCAAGATGGAACAAATAGCTGTACCATTGGCGGCGGGTTCAAAATCTTTAGATAGTCTTCCTGCAAACGAAAGCTTGCAGCAAGAGGATCCCGACGCCATGGATGTTGATGAAGGCGACCAGGCCCCTGAGGAAATTATCAATGATTACGGCATAGATGTGGATTTCGATGGGCTTTCAGATGACTTGAAAAATGTAAGTAGTCTGCAACATGTCAAAATTTGTTTACTAACACGAAATAGCCCGATAATGAAGATGTTGAGGAGCAACTGCAAGAAAAGATCTCTACCCTCAATTCAGAACTTGAGAAACTCAACCCTAACATGCGAGCGATTGAGCGACTGGATGTTGTCGAGACACGTCTCAGAGATACTGACAAGGACTTTAATGCCGCTCGTGATGCTGCAAAAGCTACTCGTGATGCATTTAACGAGATCAAGGAGAAACGATACGATCGATTCAATAAAGCTTTCGCGCATATATCCGATCAAATCACTCATGTGTACAAAGATCTTACACGCTCAGCCACTTTCCCTCTCGGCGGTCAGGCATATCTTGACATTGAAGATAGCGACGCCCCTTATCTCTCTGGTATCAAATACCACGCCATGCCACCACTCAAACGCTTCCGTGACATGGAGCATCTATCTGGTGGTGAGAAAACTATGGCAGCCTTGGCTTTGTTGTTCGCAGTCCATAGTTATCAACCTTCTCCATTTTTCGTTTTAGATGAAGTCGATGCTGCTCTTGACAATGCGAACGTGGAAAAAATCAGAAATTATATCAAGGAGCATGCGGGACCTGGAATGCAATTCATCGTCATTAGTCTGAAGACTGGACTGTTTCAAGGAAGTGAGAGTTTGGTCGGTGTTTTCAGAGATCAGGAAGTTAATAGTTCGAAAACTTTGACGCTTGATGTAAGTTTTGTGATTGTTCATCTGAAATCTACATGTACTAATACATCAAATAGTTGCGCAAATATGCATGAATGATAATAATGGGGTTGCCTTTGTATATCATCGCATTTTGGAATTTGGTACTGTTACGCTTTCAGTTTGAAGAACGCTATGAGAATCGGGTGGACGGATTTGACTCGATAGCTTATGAATACCAGTCATAGGTAGCGTGGGATGTAGGAGTTTGTAAGAATATGTTTGCCATCTTCGGCTGAATTAACAATTTGCTTTTTGTTGATAGGTAGTCAGTTATATGTATTCAGTACCACAGTAGAATAAATCAATGTCAATTTCAGAAGCACTCTTGTAGTCACAAAATTAAAGATGTCTCATACTGTGTTTGAAAAGTATCTTCACAACTGCAAATATTCCTCTCACAATTAATTGTTCTCCGCAGCCTTTTGGACATGATAACTCCCCATCATATAAATCTACCACAAACCACCATCCAGTGGACTCTGCGAGTGTACCTTCAATAATCAACGTTTATGTTGACCCATCCTCTAGCTACATACAACTACTCGCATGCCAATTCCAGGAGTTAGATCTATCCGCCCACCAGCTTTCGGGTTTCATATCCATCTATTGCAATCTCTCTGCAAGGCTAGCACCATACCAAATTGTAGCAAGGAAAGATACCAAATTTACCAATGAGGAAGCCCCATGCATTTTTCCGAATGCCTTGTTCAACTTCTGCATTTCTCTTGAATGTGGCGCTGCATCATAGGATTTCTTTCCGTCTTTCGTTTCTGTAAACATAACTGTTAGTCTTTTCCGTCAAACAAATTCAGCCACTTCAGCCTAGCCCTCACTCAGCCCAATAACCTACCTTGGTGTTTTCTCTCTTTCATAATCCTCGTAGTAGCCGGTCCAATAACCACCAAATTCGCCAATCCGGTCACGAACATCGTAGCCAATGGCACCATAACACTCCATCTATTGACTTCGGCCAGGGTCCCTGAGATCCCTGATACAGTTCCCAAGTGTGTGCGCGAGCCTGGATAAGTAATTGCTAGCACGGCTGGAAGCGCAGTTTGAATACCGAAGTAGATTGGGAAGAGGTTTTGTTGGAGGACGGAAAATTGGGGGCGTGGAAGAGATCTGTAGGCTACAATTCCGTTGACAAAGGATTGGAAGAACTGGGTCCCGAGAAGGGTTCCATAACTAGAGTGAGAGAGTTGTTAGCTAGGTAAAAGAGGGAGGGGGAAAACATACGTTATGATGTGGTATGGGCCGGGGGTTTTAAGGATTGAAAGGTCTGGCATTTTGAATGTTTAATTATAAAGATCTATGATAAACTTTCTAATGTTGTATATGAGAATTGGTTTACGGAGGAATAAATAATAGGTTCAGTGGCAATTCGAAGACGGCGTGAAATGATGACCTGATAACTGTTTGCATGATGACGGCTTCATCCATACACGCATGATGCTATCAAACACCGAGGTCCGTCACACGTGATTGCGTGATTCCCTTGAATTCGGAAACCCTCATGGCGCGTCTGCCTGATTGCTATCTGGTTGACACCGCGATTAAAACACTATTTAATTTCCAAACCAACTTCGCCCATTTTAAATCTATCTCATGTGAACTTCCAGTCTCTCCTTCTCTCATAATGGAAAAACAAGCAACTGTCTACGTCGTCGATCTAGGCAAATCTCTTGGAGACTGTCACCATGGACGCGTGGAAACTGACCTCGAATATGGTATGCGATATGTTTGGGATAAGATCACGTTGACGATGTCTACTGATCGCAAAACTGATGGGGTTGGTATTGTTGGATTTCGTACGGACGAAACGGACAATGAATTGCATAGTGGTGGAGAAGAGGGGTATGCGAACATATCCGTATTGAAGCAACTTGGTCAATTTCAGATGCAACAGTTGGAGGAAGTGAAAGAGGCTGTCAAACCTAGTAGTACTGAAGATGGAGACGCTATATCGGCAATTGTTGTTGCGATGGAAATGATCAAAAAGCACACTACGTTGAAGAGTGGAAAGCCAGGCAAGTATGCCAGGAAGATCGTTTTGATTACGGATGGCAATGGATTTATGAACAGCGAGGAGCTTGATGATATTGCGAAGGAAATTAACAACAACGATATAAGGCTAGTCGTCATGTAAGTTATCCTTTTCATAAGGCTGGCTTTTCTAACACGAGACTAGAGGAGTCGACTTTGACGATGCAGAGTACGGTTTCAAAGAGGAAGACAAAGATTTGGTCAAGGTGCGAAAACCTTTAATTCGCTGATTATTCTTGCAAAACTAATTATGAATAGTCTGAAAATGAGAAACTCCTCAGATCTTTCACAGAAAAATGTTCGGATGGAGTATTCGGTACCACAGCTGAAGCGATTGAAGCCCTCGCAACACCTGTAGTCAAAGTCACGAGAGAGTATAACACTTATACAGGACCACTCATCCTTGGAGATGTTAAAAAATATCCCGAAACAGCTATGTCAATAGATGTTGCTCGATATTTTAGAACAAAACAAGCAAAACCTGTTTCTGCGAAGAGTTACGTTGATCGAGTAACAGATGAACCGATTGATGTCGAGCTACCGGATACTGACGATCTTACCTCAGTCACACAAGCAAGGACTTATAAAGTAAATGATTCAACCGCACCTGGTGGTAAAAGAGATGTCGAAAAAGATGCTTTGGAAAGGGGCTACGAATATGGTAGCACTATTGTTCCCATTAGTCAATCGGATGAAAGTATTACAAAGCTTCAGACAATAAAGGACTTCTCGATTATGGGGTTCGTGCCAAACGATGTAAGAATACAATCTCAACGTATCTTTATGTATGGCCTAACGTCTTCAGTACGAGAGATACTTCAACATGGGAGAGAGTTGCATCACTATCGCCCAAAAGACAAACGAGAAGGCAAGAATGGCATTATCGTCTCTTATCCATGCTCTTCACGAGCTGGACTCGTGTGCTGTGGCTAGAATAGTCAAGAAAGATGGATCAGATCCACTAATTGTACTTCTTGCTCCCCTCATAGAGCCTGGTCTAGAGGGTCTTATTGATGTGCCCCTTCCATTTGCAGAGGATGTACGGAGCTATCGTTTTGCACCTCTTGACAAGGTTTTCAATAGTTCTGGTGGCATAATGGAGAAGCACAAAAACCTTCCGAGTAACGACTTGAAAGCTGCGATGAGTAAATTCGTTGATAGTATGGATCTATCAACAGCCGGGAAGGACGATGAAGGGTAAGAAAAAACTCTGGTATCCTTGCGGGTAGTAGTATATGACTGACTTTGGGTAGCGAACCAGCGGAATATATGGCCATCGAGGACACCTACTCTCCTGTTCTTCATCGTATTAGTCAAGCTATACGCAGACGTGCTGTCAAGCCAGATGAAGGCATACCTCCCCCTCCGGATGTTTTAACAAAATGGTCTCATCCTCCCACTGAGCTTGTCGACAAATCAAATAGCCAGCTTCAGGAGCTGATCGAAACAGCTGATGTCAAGAAAGGTATACAGTTGCCAATCCCTTCTCCAGTTTCGTTGATCTAATTATATCATAGTTCCTGCCATAACCAAAGCCAAACGCAATCGAGAAGTCGTCAAACCTATCTCAGGTCTCGATGTAGAAGCTCTTCTCGGCCGAGAAAAACGTCAAAAGATCACCGTAGAGAACGCCATTCCAGAATTCAAGCGAGCTCTTTCAAGCACCGATTCTACAGACAGCGTTGTCAAGGTTACTCGAGAAATGGGCGATACTGTTCGTACACTGCTCAAACGAAGCACCGGAGATTCTACCTGGGGCCAAGCTGGAGAGTACTTGAGGACTATGAGAACTGAACTCATTGAACTTATTGAACCGAATATTTACAATAATTTCATTGAGAAATTCAAGAAGCAACTCCAAAATGGAGATTTCGATAAGTATTTTTGGTTCGACGTTGTGAGGAAGAATAAATTGGGTTTGATTCATGAAGGTGAAGCAGAGAATACGGAGAGGACTGAGGATGAGGCTAGAAAGGTTCGTTCATTGTTGCTTTCCTTTTTTGCAATAGAAGTAGCGTAGCTAACTATGAATTTAGTTCTACCACTTGAATACAGGAGAGCCACCTCATCCCGTAAAGATATGAGCGATCCGGTGTATGTGAAAGGAAAGGGGGGGATGTACAGTTTTACTCATTGCAAGGATACCATCGAATTTGCGTAATGTATGACGACCATTTTACTGATTTGGGGAAGATAATTGATCCGGTGAAGCTGGATTTTAAACGATGTATTATTGTTTGTTTGACTAGGTAGGATCGAATGAAAAGCTAATAATCTTTCGGAGATTTAACTCAATCTCTAAGTCCGGTTCTGTTTAGAAAGACATCATTGTAAAACGATTGGGATAATGGCTTGGCCATGAAAACGGGACGTGGACAAATTGACGAAGATTCAGAAAATATGACAAATCTCTAGTTGGGCATCTCTTCTTGCTGTTCATCGGGGTAAAGAATATTGCCAGAATGTAGAACTCGATGATTGTATGGTTCTAGTGAGTATTTCCAAAATAAACACCTGCTCCGATCACGTCACAAAATTGACATTTATTGCAACAAAGGAAACACTGATAAATATCAGAACAAGTTTGTTCTCTCTGGACGAACTGAAGGGGACAAGATTTCAAGCCGAATTGCGTGGTCCCAATACCAGGCCAGATTTTGAAGAACATAAAGCAATTCCTCATGATATTTTGCTCGAATGTCTCCGACTTTCTGACCTTACGTTCATCAGGAAGACTATAATTGAGATTTTCCGCACATAACTTGATTTCCTTATCAACTCACAAATCTCGATCCACAGCCAGTGCTCGCAATGGGTGAGCTGGGGTTTATGAAATCGTGCATGTCAACGTTAAAGAGATCATCTCACTTACCTATTGCTGTACATCGGATATATTTTTTGACATTACATCCGTGGAGTGTATAAGCTACAAGCTCGGATTGAAGAAAAATACATGATAAAAAGATGATATGTACAGAGTATCGTACGAATCTCACGCCTCACATCCCCCGATTCCCAGGGTTATCTGCAACGTGCAGACTGTGGGCGCTAGTCAGAAGTTCTTATGAATGTGTGCGTCTAATTCTCATGACAGATCTAGGCAAGACAAACGATAACATGTCACAACTTCGTCCCTTCTACGTTCTAGTCAACTGCTTGCAACATCTCACTGTCTCCTCTCCCTTTTATGAACACCACTGGTGGTGTATAATGCTTCCTCCCATATACAATATATATTACGCCTGCGATCACCATGACAGCAAACCAAACCGCCGGTGCCCACTACCAGTCGTTAGCCCATCTTACATCTTCCAACTTTCTCTTTTCAGTTCTAGAGAATCGAGAGAGTAACTCACATTAGCATTTCCGAGTGTAACTGGCGCCTCATTTGGAAAACAGCTCCAAATCATCACAAACCCGCAATACGCAAATGCAAATGCGTTAATGGGTAATCCAAATCGCCCTAAACTCCATCGTGCGGGAGGCAGAGATTTACCTTGGATGCGCTTCAAGAGAACGCATCCAATACTTATCATGTAGGTAGAGAGAAGGGCGAGGAGAGAGAGGGAGACAATGATGTTAAAGGCGAAGGAGGAACCAAAATTTATGAGACAGAGGAGAAAGGTGAGGATGGAGGTTAGATAAATGGCATTAGGGGGGATGTTGAGTTTGTGGTTCATCTAAAACTCGTTAGAGCTTCTGAGGAAGAGGTAATGTTGGATGAAGGATGAAGGATGAAGAATGAAGAATGAAGGATTGATTAATCCTACCTTGGATATCCATGTTGAACATGGAAAACCCTTATCCCTTGAGAAAGCCCACAATTCTCTACTCGTCGTAGCTAACGCCGTGATATTCCCAGAAAAGACAAGTATCACTACAAGATAGGGGAGTCATTATCATCCATCGAGGTCATTTTGGGAGGAAAATGCGGGAAAATGAAGTGTTAATGCTGTATTGGGAAATAGAGCACTACATGTGATCGCAAATAGAAGTGGAATGTAAGATTAGTGAACATACGAAGGATAATCATGAGAGCTGTAGCCATGGCCTCAGATCCTGTGTTTAGAAACAGGCTTAGATAGGGAGCTGGAGATGCAATTGCTGCGTCGAGGGGGCCGATGCAGAAGAGCATGGTTATTAGGGTGATGATGCCCAAGAAAACGTTGAGTATATAGCTCCACCACATAGCTCGCGGAACGTTGATCGATGCATCTTCTACTTCTTCGGCTGAGTGGTATGTGAGCATTTGGGTGGACATATCATGTGAGGAAATAGGGCACTTACAGATATGCACTGCACTATCAGATCCTATATGTCCCCATTTAATCAGCCACGAAACCAAAACCCATTCAACGATCCAGCTCTTGAATGACTCACCTAGATTACAATACATCACGCTAACCTGCGCGATCAAACAGCTCGTTCCTGTATTACTCCATCCTCCATTATTAATCACATCTAAAAACACACTTCTGGTCGAGTTCTTCGGTGCCATAACCCATAGAGGTATGATAGTTATCAGAAACCCTGCCACATGTCCGAACAAAGAAGTGGTTTCAATAATAGGCAGGAGTCTTGCGCCCCATGTGTTAAAAACGATGGTTATGAGCAAATAGGCTATCATGATGAGTGTATATTGCCATGACGAAAATGAGAAATCTGCATTTCGAATATCGATAATTGCTTCAACGAGAGTAGCAAGGACAAAGACGCTGCTAGCAAAGCTGGCGATCCAGCCAAGACTCGACATCCAGCCTGGCAAAGGGTGGTTAGCAAAAGTGGAGAATGTTGAGGAGGGGAATAAATATGGGGTGTCATCACCGGCGGTATAACTTAGGAACTTTTGATAATTGGGGGGAGAAAACTCGGAAACCCAGTGATATTGACCTGCAATTTATCAGTTTTACTATTCAAGGGAGTAAGTATTGTATGAGGCTCTTACCACCGCTCGTAGGAGCCATTGACTCCATTTCTGCGAGTGACGCCACAATTGAGGAATAACATATCACCGTGCCAATGAATACCCAGAATAATCCAGCAAAGCCTCCATTGATCAATCCGACACTCAGTGACCTATAGTTCTGTAAGGTCATTTGTCTCATCGACACGGGAATTGCGAAATACGAACACTAGGACAAACTCCCATGTTGCCATATATATTGAAATGAAACCGAGAGTTGAGATGAGACTAAAGTTTCTCTATAGATCAGTTAATTTGCTGCCGCCACCGAGGCTAACTGTAATGTAACTTGCACACCTTGAATTCTTGCTTCTTTCCCAACCTAAGCATATCGTTGACATCATGTTGAGTTTCTCCATATCCGTCGGCTGAAGAAGGCAATCCAGCTTCCAGGCCTGCTTCTCGTACCTCGCCATTTATACTCTTTCGTTTTACGGAAGCCTTATCACTATGGAACGTCATGATGCCTCACTTGAGGTATAATAGCAAGTCAATTAGTTATCTCTCAGATTCCAATTTCAAAGAAAAGCGCGTGGGAAAGATACGACATAAACTGATCGCAAGTCGGGCTGGTCCTTATTATTATTATTATTGATTTGTTGATAATTCTTCAATCTGAAAGTGGTCACATCGATGTATTTGGAAGGAGCCAACCGTACTTTAGTGCGTCCGCCAAATGCCATCCCCCGCTACTACTATTCCCCCACTCTCCTTCCGGGGTATCGTTATCTATCATTTGCAGAATTCTTCAAGCTACCTAGGTGTTGTCTCTTGGCTCTAATTCGTGTAATATTTGTGTGTTATCGGATTCCCTGTTGAATTCTGCATGTTCGATGTAATTTGTAAAAGCGATGGAAAACTTCTCGGTTGTTAATCGTTGTTGCTATATAGTAATACTTTACTTACTCAGATTCATGACATTGGAACATCCTCATCGATTTTTCCCTCAGAAGGAGGCCCAGTCCATTTAAAAACCTTGTAATGAAGTCTATCTTTGGTCAAAATCACTAATCTCTTCCTTTCGTCGTTGCTCTTGGAGCCAATTTGTGGCCGGATCATTATATATTCTGGGACGAATGACCCATCGACTGCAAAGTCACTCTGCAGAAACCTGTCGATTACCTCTTCGTTGCTGAAAACAATTGCTTTAGAGCGACTTGCAGAAATTCTATGAGGTTGGTATTTCATGTGCCCTTCACCTCCAATACTGTAGGATATCCCGAGAAGATTGCACTTCCCTACAACCATGTTAGTACCGAAAGACAGAGATTGATTAAGCCTTACCGTCGGCCTCCCATAGCACGATTATGGTCTTGTCGTCTAAAAATTTAAGATCCTTGATCTTCCCATCGCCAAGCTGCACGGTAGAAGAACTTGTGCTACGCACAGTGCTGATACCATTCTCAATGAGAAGCTCAACCTGAACGACTTGGACTATTTTCCAGTTAACCAACACCCAGGAAAGTATACGAGTAGTATATTGGCTGACCTTGATTCAAGAAGTCTTTTGGCACAAAGGCAATATAGCCATGGCATGTGTTACGATCCTAAAATGAATCAGCGATGGGCTGCAAGACTCATAGTGACAATACTGACAACTATTTTCATCTTCATCTCGACAGACACATCTTCGTGAGCCATGCCTAGTTCGCTCGCTTTACCGAAAAGGACATTGCTCTTTTCGGCATCTGCGATTTGAGTAAAGATACCAGTCGCCTGAGCCCTCAAATACTTGCAAAGAAAATCTACTTGTGGCAGAGTTCTTCTGTATTTGAGACCTTGTTCTTGCTTTTCTAACTGTCTTGTGAGCAAGTCGAACATTTGAGCGCCTTTCCCGACATGCGCACTTTCTTCCTCGTAGTCTTCAGGTTTAACCTCGCCTATGAAAGCTGCTAGAGGGCTGTTGGTCATCACTGTTTGAATGTACAGTAATACTTTACCGTGATCAATCAAAGCCTCTTTATCACCATCGTCATTTTGTGAAGACACATCAGACGCGAGCCTATCTATCTCGTAACGAAGCCAAGCAGAAAATGAAGTAAAAAGATCGAGCTCATCTACTACTTGAAGTAGAATTTTGGCAGAGACAAGATGCAGGGACGCGATCGTATCCATGATTAAAGTAATTTGAGCACTGGAAAAGCCCAATGAAGAATCCGGGCCTTGAAATTTGGCAATTCCGTTCAATCGGCTGAGAATGACAGAACAACGATCTAGGGCGGGAAGCATATTCTCATGAACTAAGCGCCGGAGGTTTTCAAGACCCGATACCACGGCTTTGTCCCATCTTTTATGACCCTAAAAACTTAACACAACTCTACGAATATTAGATAAAGCAAACTTACCCTTTCTGTCAGCTCGTCCACAAGCCATTCCCGCACAACTGGAAAGGTATGGCCAGTTGCAACTGAATGATAAAGTGCCTGTACAATATCTCGATTCTCTTGCTCAGCAAGGGTTTCATTAATATTTCGTAGGAACCTGCTGGGCAATTCTTGAGTTGACTTCCATTCCGCAAGCATAAGGCATCGTATTTGATTGATATATCTAAGGAGGTTCTCTAAAGCTGTTGATCGCGATGCAAGGATGGAGAGATATTCACTAGAGGCTGACAGGAAACGCAGATCCATTGGGACGAAATAGATCCTTTCTTCAGATTCTGTGGTTTTCATGAGCAATGCATGCGTCGAATATGATTTATGGGATGCATGTGAAATAAGATATGCCGGACGTCTCTGAACTATGACTGGAGACTTGAAAGATCCTACAACAAATGAGTCGTAGATGCTCAGATGAATGTTGCCTTCCTTCGTCCCAACAACCATGACATCGGCCATGTCATTATCTTCAGGGTCGAAGGGACGGAATAGGGCATCTAAAGAAGACCTGGAGCTAAAAACTTCATCTCTGGCGTAAAGTAATAAGTCAGAGTTCCCGAAAAAGGAAACAATAATAAAAGACACACTTACGAGGTTCCTCCTGCAGGGAGTACGCTTAGCTTTGGCAGGCTAGGTTCAATGTCAAGGAGGGCAAGATCTTTCGGCAAGTCTAAGACGGCCTTCTCTTTTGACAGTTCCGCCTCATCCTCAAAAAATTTCTTTAATGTATCTGGGACGAGCTTCGATGCTTTACTCTCAACTCTTCTACCAATTGTATTTGAACTCCAACCCATGCACGTGACGCCAGAGAACTCCTGATCATCCAAAGTTGTAGAGAAATGGTGAACGACCTTTGTACTTTCTGCCCCTATGAGGCGTACAGATCCATCACTCCAGGCGATTGCTAGTAATTGGCCTGCAAAGCTATTAGCACGAGATTATCAATGACTGGGGACGTTCGATACCATTTGGTTTCCAGTTGATTTTCTCAACACGGAGAGTATTGACTTTTTGTGCAGCCCCATAAACTCTCTGTCCATTCAAACGGTAGATTAAAACTTGCTGGTCTGTGCTACCCAATGCTATCAGGTCCATCGACGGACAGTACACCAGCAGTTTAGGATTCACCGTTTGATGCAAAGTTTTCTCGCCGAGTAGCTCGAGACGTTTGACCTCCACCATCTTGTCCGCTGGAATAAAATGGCATCTAAGACAAAAGAATTTTATTGATAAGGTGGTTGTTTTCACATTTCTCAGTAGCTGGTTGATAGTTTTACAAAAACTACGCGTTATGTAAATATCCACATTGTTGTAGTGAGTACGTAAGCGAGAGTTACGAAACGCTCGTTCTTTCCTTTTTATAATTAAAATACCTAAGCAGATAGATACCCTTACCTGCGTTGTGCTGAACTGAAATTTCGATTTAAGATGTACATTGATTTTGATTGTACAATTATGCAGAGTGATCATGCAAAATATTCCGGAAAATATTATAAAATATCAATAGGTTTTATATTCTACGGCTAGTAAAACAATAAAGATCATGGAATGCCATCCATCCTACGCCATGCACTTCAATCAGATCCCGTTCGTTTTCTGCACCCATTTTCTTACTCCACCAGATAAGAATCTGCGACCGACTTGATATCCTTTGAGAAATCTACAGCCTCGTTCAGTTCAAGCAATGTGACATTGGTAACCTGCATAAATGTTAGTATCTGACTGCCATTGAGGAGGTCGGGTATAACTTACATCAACATCAATGAAAGGCTTTGTTTTAGCAAATCTAATTTGCATTGGGAAGAAATCATTCTCATCCCCATCCTGTACTTCGAATTCAAAAGAGCCAGCTCCATTAGAGGAATCCACAGATCCAATCGTCCATTCAAGGCTATCACCAGAGACTTCATACGTTGCGTCGAAGCTAGATACTGCGGGCTCGCTCGAGGCGTATGGAATGGTAACAGTAACATCCTGAAGAGAGTCCTCTCCTGTAAGTTCATATTCTACAGTAATATTGAGAGGATCGCCTTGTCCACCAACAATCCATACAGTGAACTGAATTGGTAAGGCACTAGTGTCATCTGTCTTTGGTTGAGCTCTCCATCTTAGGACACCGACCGAATTATTGACAGGGAAGCCCTTTGAAACATTGCTCATTTGAATGGCTTTAGATCCATTGAACGCTCCCTTATCAACATTTGGATGTGTGCGGAATTGCACTCCATGACTCTGGTTGGCAACGATATCTAATTTGACCTTGGTAAGTGTAGGGTCTGAGATCCTCAAGTTCAAATCACCCTTGACCTCCAAGGAATTGAGCGATCCATCTCGGGATAATTTGGCATTGATCGACTCCGAGATAGTAACGTGGATTGCATCACGGTCCATTGCGGAGGGAGTGTGAGGTGGTTGTTCAGCAGCAGCTGGTGTAGGATGATTTGGAATAAGTGGCGATGAGACAGTTTCTTCTACTTCAGCACCCATATCCCCACGAACTCTTTCAAACATGTCGGTAGTCTTTGACTTCTTTCCCAATTGCATTCCTTTGCCTTTCGGTGCGCTAGCTCTGCGAATTGTCAGTATCAACGATCTAGCAGAGACGATAAAGTAGCCTACTTGAAAGTTTTATTTTTAGCAGCTTCATATGAATCATAGGTTTCGGTGTTTGCGGATTGCGTAGGTGGTGTGTATGTGGGATACTGTGGCCTGCTTGGTATAGCACTTCTACCACTCCTTGAAACCTCCTTGCGCTGCATTTCCAATTGTTTTGCTTTGCGCTTGCGCTCTTCGGTAGCCTCGAGTTCTTTATTCTGAGATGCCAATTAGCTGATGGCCTAAGAATATACATGCACATAACCTACTCTTGAGATGATCTCTTGTATCCTTTCTTCATGACTCTCCATCTCCAGGAATGTCTTGATTTGGCTAATTGTAAGGTTTTCCCTATATCCAAGTGTGACGATCTCGTCAAATGCACTAAGCAATTCGTATGCATTCTTTAAAATCTCCCTTTCGTCCAAAGTCTTGCATGTGCTAGTGACCACCTGCGCGAATAGGTGCAAGGAATCGATGTCTTGTAAGATGTTGGATTGCTTGTTCGTAATAAGAACCATGTATAATTCGTCCAGCGGCTGGTACACAAATCGCACATTATCTTGCTCGACCGTAGTATGTTGAGTTCCAGAATCAGCCAACTTTGGAAAGGATGCTAGGAGAGCTTCAATTCTGGACCTTTGCATTTCGCGAAACTGCCTGGAGAGGACAGCTTTTCCCCCCCGGGTGCAAATCGAAGCTGCTAAGACAACCTGGGAATTTGTTAGCACAACAGAAAACAGCAAGGTATTAAATAGAGTGGCGCACCATTTCGAGTAAAAGTCGAGTAACTACACCTTTCTCAATGCTGTCAGTGAGATTGAATGTAGATAGTTCAAATCGTATTGCAATGTGTATATCGGACAGTGAGCCAAACAATGTTCCGACATGGATCCACACGTGATAGCTAAGCTAAAAAAAGCGCTAATTTAGTGTCAGGCCGTATGAAGCTCCAAAATCGCGCTACCACACTTGATCTTTCACAAGGGTTCACAAATTACCCAGAAAGACATCAACTCACTCAACAGTCAACACTCAACAACAAGTGATAACAAATGTGTTTAATCTAATCGTTAGTTTGCCATTTGGTGGTATTTCAAATCTTTGATTCTTTGCTCATTGGTCCGATATCCCTTTGTCCTACCCGTCCCTACTGCATACTAAAACCCTTTCACATTTACTGTTACACGCAAACCAAGAAATCAACCATATTCTATGCCTGACAGCATTACTTGAAAGCCAACCTTACACGTCTTTTATCCATAAATCCCCTTTTGCTCCTTCCAACTTTAAATCAAATTCGGTATTTTCACCGAAAGCTGTGAAGCTACGAACTCATGAGTGTGTCGAGTCTTGCACACCCAACATTTCACACAATGGTGGACGACAGCATGGAGATAGCTTCTGAGCACGGGCACAATACGGCCGAGGAAGACATCGATATCGATATCGACCTCACTACTGGCAATATTGACGAAGATGATATTCTAGATGATATCGATGCAGATGCAGATTTCGATACCAATATTACCGATGTACCCGCACATGTCGAGACAGACGATCTGATGGTCGACGATGACGGTGATGATGCATCATACCATATGGAAGATGCAGACTTATTGGAGGAGGAAGCAGACGATCACATCATGGAACAGGAACCTGCTGTTTTGTCATTTGCAACCGATGAACCTTCCGACGCTTCTTTCACTGAGCTACACGCCACAGAATCAAATTTCGTGGATACTGGAATTTCTGGTCAGTTTTGGGACGTTCCCCAAGAGGTACAAGAGCCAAATGAAATTGCAGATGCGCAAGACATAGAAGTAAATATACATGGCTCAGAAACCGTAGTCGACAATAATACCGATATTACAAATAATTCAGATTCCAAGGACTCCAAGGAATTTGCACCTGTTTCATCTCCTCATCCGCCCACTGACGAAGACCCACAATCCTATAGCCCACCAAACCCCAGCTACGATGGCCCTACTCTTGAAGAGCTTGAAGAAAATGTTGATGAGCCAGCAAATTCCGTCGAGGCAATTAATTCCAAAACATATGCGGAGGATGGAGAACAACTTGGCTTGAGCACTGCATCCGCTGAAAGTGGCCCAATCGATCTAAATTCACATACCGAAGGACAAGAACAAGAACATCCAGATCTGAACATAGTCTCTGCTGAAAGTGGCTTGACCGATCTAAATAATGCTACACTCGAGTCTACGAAAGATTCGGAAAATCAATATCATGCCCGAGGAATAGTAGTCAAATACAATAACCGAAGTTATCCATTGATTAGGAAGTCTTCCACAGATCATCCTAACGATTTTTTCTTCGAAGATTCATCCGTGGTTGAGAAATCGTTGAATGAGTTTTGCACCGAAATTCGTAAAGTCCTCGCAGAGGAGAACTTGCCCCAAGACGATAAGATTAGTCTGGTTATCGAGGAGCTTCAGTTAGTGATTGAAGAGGTGAGTGTTCAAGATATCCCACTCTCATTCTTGATTTTTGCTAACATTATCTGTAGACGCAACTCACAAGCTATCCTCCTGACTTGAGCTTAGGCCATCTCATTCGCTTATATGAACAACTAGTCAACAATGATGGCGCTGGAGAAATTCCCCCTTTGAATCTAAGACTCGTTATCCAGCCTACTGGTCCTGATAGATTTCTAGCACTCTCAAAAGGGGCCGCTGAGGGCAAGGGACTACTTGACTATGTGACATGGGACGCCGAAAGCGAAGATGATCCTACCGAGTTTGGAGAGCAAACGGAACATTATGACAGCGAATCTTCCCCCGACGAGTACAACACCGAGGTCGAGGATGGAGATAAGCTTACCAAAACCATTGATACACAAGACGAGAACTACAACCCTGGTTTCAATCACGCCCAGCCAAATCAAAACGTAAATTCTACCACTTCAGCCAGTGCTGAAACTCCCCAAGAGGAGCAGGAGGATAAGCGAGGAGAGGTTGGACATCAAGAGTTAGTACCTACAACGGATTGTAGATCATCCGAAACCTCGGAACAAGGCAATAATGAAACTGAAGAAGAAGGGGACTTTATCGATTATGAAGATGAAGAAGACGCCGAGAAACACTCGGGCGATGGAACTCTCAAGTCCAAATTGCTCGAGACCGATGAAGGCAGGCTACACAACGGTAGATACACCGATTTTCACTTGCTATGCGCTTTTCCTGATACCTGTTTTTGTTTCACTTGTAATGATCTTGATCTAACTGAACGTCAATCGGCAGAAGAAGAGTCTCCTCGAAAGTCAGTTTCCAACAAAACAGAAGTCGCATCTGATGAAATAGACGATCAACTTGGCGACGAAACGGCCCATACTGATGTAGCTGCACAACCCAAGGAAATATTTCACGACGCAGAAAGCGACATTGACTACGAAGAAGAGAACGCTGATAATAACTTCAACAGCGAGGAAGAAGATAAAGCAGCACCAAAGGACATTGAAAATGCCGAAGATGAGATCGACTTGAACGCCACCAACTACGAGGACCGTGAGTATGCCTCGTACGAAAATAATAACGAAAATGAACAAACCGAAGATGACAAAGGCCTTGAGTCAGCAGATAATAAACCAGAAGTACCTTGCGATGTTAATGAAATCGAGCAGAATGGAGACAGCGAAGGTTTAGATCTTGCAGATCACACTCTGGAAATAAATAACGTGGAAATTAGTTATGACGACGATCTTGGAGATGGACAGCAGCAGAATTTGGAGGGAGACGATTTTGATTTAGGTGTTGGCGACGAAGAAACCGAGTTCCTCCAAAACTACCAATTAGACGATGACGATACTTTCCCAGACAACGAACTCCTGAACATGTCTGTGGGCGAGGTTATCTCCATTACCAATGCTACCTTTGATGACACAGCAGCCGAGACAGACAGCGCTACGTTAAGCAATGCTTCGGTCGCCGAACCCCAGGCGACAAAGCTTAACCTCGACGATGGACAAGATCAAGAAGACGAGATCGATTACGATGAGGATGAAAATGAAAGTGAAGAGAATCCCCCGTCTCTAGTGGTTGCTCCTCAACCTCCAAGTCCAAAGTCGAATGATTCACCCATTTCGACCTCAGGAAAGAGGCCCAGAGCTGATGCAGACTTCGAAGATGGCGATGAATCGATTATCAGTGGTTAGTACTTTTAAATTAATAAACCGGTTTAAGAATTGTGCTAATAATGAATAGAAGCTAAGCGAATCCGTTCATGATTTCAACATACCATTGCAATTCTCATTTGTTTCATACGGCATTTCTACTCGACCTTGTCCAGTATTTACCATTTCGATTATGTTCGCTTCTTCAACGTCTTCGAAGTTTTTCTATCGACTCTGTGTGACGACTGACAGATAAAGTATTCAACAACAAGTTGGTGGTTTGGGACAGCCTCGACACGTGAACCATTCGCAAAGAGAAAGACTTCAAACGGCATTTTCATTAGGTAGGTCTTTATAGGTATGATGATGTTAACCCCTTCTAATATTTCTCCCACCCCCTAATCCCCCCCTATTCATCTGATACTATTCAACTTCACTCTCAAATTTCTAGCAACTGGTTCTATTGCATATAAGTGCAGTTTAGTGGCCGTGGTGGGATTTACAGGAGATCAAAATTTGGGAATATATATGGGGAATTTTCTATGGAGTTGGGGGCTTACAAGATACGTATATGCGCGATACCCCTCGATACAAGATAGTTTGGTTTTCGTTGGTATGCTATTTTCATGGAAAGCATATAGATGGAAGATGACTGTGGACTCATGAGCGGTTGTTGTTTGCTCTGTGAGGGATCTCGAAATTCGGCTATCTAGTCCGTAGGTGGTAGAAGTCCATGTTACAAAATAAAAGCATGTTTATATAATCCAAGATTCAAAATTTCACGTTCTGACCTTGGGGGTCCCGGGGGTATCTTCGTATGCACACAATCAATCAATCGATCTGAACATACAAATTTGAATATTTCCATTGTCGGTATTTGACTCGGACATTGAAATGGAATTCATTGTTCGAATTTAGCTTAAACATTGAGAATTCGAAACATTCTAATCTTCCAGGTTAATTGGAACATTGGAACATTGAAACTGTCGAAACTTTCCATCTAGGTACGTACATACGTAGAATGGCATAGCTCGTATTATCAGATCCTTCATGTGCAATTCCAATGGCTCATAATCCCAAGAGGCCAGTCAAGCCATAACTTTGTAAATTACAATGGACAAATCTAGCCGCTTAGTAACATACAGCTCATGCTGGGTACTGGGTAGGCATTCCTTGCTGGAAGAATTTGATGGCACAGCCTCATAGACCCGTTGCGTGCGCGTCAAAGATCCCTACATTAATACAACATTTAAGTTTAGCATATTCGAATCGTTTTTAAATACCAGCTAATAATACGAAGAATATCAACTGAGCTACAAGTAAACGTAGAGCTTTTCTACTGACCTCAGATCCATATGGACCTGTGAGGGTGAGGTATTATGTATGTGGTACGTCTGTTACCAAATACTTTCATATAGCATAATAAGCAGAGAAAGAAAGGGGCCAACATCGCCAACATTCATCTCAAATTTTGAGGGTGAAGGCATAGTAAGTAAGTATACTAGACCACACGGTACGAGTAGAGCATACGCAGAGCATACGCAGAGCATGGCACATTGATGTAATAATAACAATATCTGAAGATTTTCTTGCGGGACTCCTTGATCTAACTCTACTTCCACCTCTACCTGCATACTCGCATGCCTAGCACGGAAGTTCTTATGAATTACTTAACTAAAATTCAAAATCCAAATTCAAAATCCAATTTTGTTTTACTGGAGTACTCCGTATACTAAATTTAGAGGAACTATACCTAGGGAGAGTAGCTAGACCTACCAACTACCTAGCCTGTTAGCCAGCGAGCCAGCCAGCCCAGCCAGCCCAGCCAAACCAAGGTGGCCCAAACAGAGAAATAGGTCAAAGTTCTGTGAACCACTCATCAATCGCTCAACCACTCGAAGTAAAAGAAAGACCTTGACTTTGTGGTTTCATCTCTTTCCTTTCATGAATCTGCCGCTTGTACAGTAATTTGTAAGAGTACAGATAGTACTACCTAAATCGCAAATTTCCACCCCAGAACTTTTTACCTCAAACCTCAAACCTCACTTCCAGCTTCAAGCTTCAAGCTTCAAACTTCAATCCCTCAATCCTCGGCCTTCGAATTTCGAATTTCGAACACCCGGAATGTTATAAAAAGTCATCCCACATTGCCAAGAGGAACTTTGTGACTTCCATAATTCAGTATTTCGATATAATCTCTCGATTCGTTCATTGGATTTTATTCATCCATCCATCCATCCCTCCAATAAATCGTCATTAAATTAGAAAAAATTCATTCAATACTGGTTGCCTCGGTCGACAGGCATTCGAACTACAGAATTATCACTAAAGCTAGGGGTGAAACTATCTCATGACACTCCACGTCGACTTGCGATCATCACACTCAACAATTTTGCGAAGAACGCTCTACCGCGATAATTAGACTCAAAGAAGTCCCACGATTTATTTGCGCCAATTTATACACTTGCGCTACCCTCACTTTGACATCCTTGCGAGGTCGTTCTTGAGCGTGAGCTCAAAGGCTCAACAAATTAAATAAACACCTTGCACCACCACTACGAGGGAAATCCCAACTCTGCGCAGTCAAGATGTTAGAAGACAAGTACGTCAATGGAATCCGGAACTCGGCCAATCGCGCATGGAGTTATGCTGGGAGTTTCCAACAGGCAAAGGCTGACTGGTGATAAAGATACATAGGGCTGGCGTTAGCCGTCACCTCAACTATGGCGATAGGTATGGAATTATAGATTGTAGCGAAGTAGAAAAAAATGAGACTAACATTGCGTTTCCCTGACAGGCACAAGTTTCGTCATTACCAAAAAAGTACGAACATTCACATTTCAAAGATTCATTTATAGTCATTTACTAACGATTTCCTTAGGGACTGATAGATGCCGAAGAAAGACACGGTTTCGAAGGAGATGGGTTCACATATTTGAGGAGTCCGATATGGTGGGGTGGCATAATAGCATGTACGGATCAATTTGCATACCACGCGGGGAAAATTAGCTAATAGGATATAAACAGTAATTGTCGGGGAAATAGCAAATTTTGCAGCATATGCGTTCGCCCCAGCGATTTTGGTCACACCTCTTGGAGCTCTCAGTGTTCTGATCGGAGCCGTCCTAGGGTCATACTTTTTGGATGAGAAACTGGGTACATTGGGGAAATTGGGCTGCGCGACGTGCTTGATAGGATCGGTCATCATTGTCCTTCACGCGCCCCCGGACAAGGAGATCAAGAGGATTGATGAGATTCTTCACTATGCTATCCAGCCAGGTAGGCTATAAAAAAACTCCCCCTCGCCTCTGAAGCATGCTGATATCGACAGGTTTTCTGTTCTTCTGTCTTTTCGTTGCAGTTTTTGCAGTCGTTATGATATACAAAGTCGCCCCAAAGTATGGCAAGAAGAATCCTCTAGTTTACCTGTCGATTTGTTCGACTGTAGGTGGTGTTTCAGTCATGTCAGTAAAGGCATTTGGTATTGCAGTAAAGTTGACATTGGGTGGTGAAAATCAATTCATCTATCCCTCAACGTACGTCTTTATTATCGTAACTGTAGTCTGTATCTTGACGCAGATGAACTACTTCAATAAGGCACTGAGCCAGTTTCCCACTTCTATGTAAGTCATGTCTAATTTTGAGCTCGTATCTTGAATCTGTCTGACGTCTACCCAGCGTCAACCCACTTTACTACGTTACTTTCACGACTGCAACACTTACCGCTTCCTTCATCTTGTACGGCGGTTTCAACACCTCCGATGCGGTCAATACAATTTCCCTTCTATGCGGATTTCTTGTCATTTTTACAGGAGTTTACTTGCTCAACGTCTCGAGGACTGATCCTGAAGGAAATAAGATGGTATCCGGCACAGACGGTATAGCAACCGACCCTCTTTCCGGCCTATCGACGAGACGAAGTATGCAGGCCCGCCGAAGCAACGATCCGCACAGGATGAGCATGGGAAGCAACGGATATGGTCGAGGAGACAGAGAGGGGCTGATCCATGCATATGATGAAGAAGAGAACGCAGGATTTGGTCTTGCGGACCTAGCGGATGATAGCGACGACGATTCGCCACCTCCACGGGCTATAATTGGGAAAATCAACGGACATAGCAGTAAAAAGAGTTTCAGCGAGCCATTAGAGCAGGAGAGGCCGAGCAGATCATCCAATCGGTGACCTCTCCAATAGAAATAACAGTTTATTTGATGTGATGACACACGTTTCGAAACTATTGCGGAAAAGTTCGGGCTGTATATTTTTATATGCTAAGGGCTGGAATTTATTCGTGAAGGTCGTGCGTATTTCTTTTTGTTTCATTAGAATATCATTTTGGTGGCAGACTGGTCTGCTGGCTGGGGCTATATTTCAAAGTACGACTGCATGAGGATCAGGCGTTTGGGTTGCTATTGTGTACAAAATGAGACGGTTTGGGGAAAGACATCTATCTGTACGATATATACATGGGTAAATCAAGGAATGGGCTCTCATGAGGCGCTATAAGCTTAGTTTGACTCTCACTTTTGAATGCAAGCTGAGGTGGTGGCATTTGGTGTCACATTTAATTGTATCATGTAACATTATTTTCAAGTGTTTTTAAAGCCGTAAATTTCGTTGGCTAGATGTGAATACAAGTCCGTGAACTATGAACTCGCAGGAAACGCCCATCCTATTTTACTATTCCATAAATTTATTCCTCTTGGGGAGCTGGAGCAGCCTCTTCACCAGCCTGTTCCGATGAGCGAGCGGCCTCAGCAGCTGCTTGAGCAGCGGCAGCCTTCGCACCGTAATCCTGGCTCATAGGTTGAACCACACTTTGCTCCTCCTTTGGCTCGATAATGGTGACGGAATCTGGGAGACCCTTGGATGGTCCAGACTTTCCTTCTGGGTCAGATCCTCTCATGATCTTGACCTTGATACCGAGAACACCTTGCTTGAGGAGAACGTGACGGGTAGCGTGGTCAATGAAGTCCTTTGCTGGTTGACCGGAGTGGATCATGAAACCATCAGTGAACTTCATGGACTTGGCACGAGCAGCACGTAATTTTCCAGAAACGACAACCTCGCAACCCTTGGCACCAGACTCCATGATGAATCTGAGAACACCGTAGCATGCTCTGCGGACGGCGAGACCGTTAAGGAGCTTGTATCTGAGGGATTCGCATTGAGCGACGGCGGAGAGACCACGGTTTTGAACCTTGGCGGCGTAGAGGGAAACGCTGTTCTCTGGGAACTTGAAGCGCTTTTGGATGAGGGAGGTAAGTTCGCGAATGCGGCGTCCTTGCTCTCCGAGAACTTCTTGAGTGTGGGTTGCGCGGATGATGATGTCGGTGACGGTTGGGGTGACACGGACTTCGACACCGGAGTATCCCTCCTCAGCCAACTCGCGTTGGAAGAACTCGTTCAATTCGGCGTAGAAAACACCATCGGCGACGAACTTTCTGCGCTTGGAGCTGTACATAAGAAATTCATGATTAGCCCCGCGAACTTTTTTTTTGTTGGATGTTGAATGAGCTGTAGCAAGGGCAATTTCTTACATAGCGGCACCTGGAACACTGGAAGCCATATTGTCTGATTTATGAGATTATGAACCGGTGGAAAAAGGTTCAACGTCGTCGTCGTGATTGTCGTGTGGTCGATGGTCGCGAGTTCGAAACTGAATCTTGTTAATTTTCCTATGAATTCCTAGCGTATGTGGGATTTTAAGCGAATTGGGAGATAACAGCCTTCATTATGAGGCTGAAACAATTTTCATAAGGCTCACAAATTGAAGCCCCACTGAGACCCCCATGTGGCATGCGCCGTATAGCTACAGCCTGATTGGAACGCCAGGGATGCTACGTAACTGATATGATATCGAATTTCAGTTCATGAAGATGATCAAATATTCATAATACAGCCAAAAATTATTCAAATTTATCTAAATATTCGCCCTCAGGACTCAGCCTTAATTCCAAAATTAGAAAACGAAAGAAGTCTTTTTAAATTACAAATGATTCGTATTATTTATACTACCACCGAGTGCGCCGAGCCATAAATAAAAATGGCAGACAAGCTCAAGATATCAAAGGTTGGTCAAGCATCGAACTCCTGCTGCGCAATTGAGAGTTGAACAACTAACCGTGGAGATTACTTCGTAGGTGGATGACGTCCAGGTAGTAGCTCGGGGACAAGCTTCTAACGTTACACTGCACTTAACAGCCCACCATTTGATTGTAGTTCAAGCACCTCTTCCTCCGCCGGAAACATCGCAACAAGCATCACCAACGCAAAAGCGCACAGGGGCTCCGGTCAGGACGAGGGAGTCATGGATAGCATATCCTATGATAGCATATTGCACATTTCGACCAACTTCGCCGGGATCTGCACAAGCCTCTTCTATTCGTCTCCGAGGCCGAGACTTTAATTATTATACTCTTAATTTTGCGGATGACAAGCAAGCTCGAGAAACGTTCGAAAGCTTAAAGAATTCAACCTGCAAGCTGGGCAGCATTGAAAGATTATATGCGTTTAGTTATAAAGCGCATGGGGCAGAAAAGCAGATAAATGGGTGGGATGTATACGATCCGAAGGCAGAATGGAAACGTTTGGGAATAAGCGAGAAGGGGGTTGACAGAGGATGGAGGCTGTCTAAGATGAATCACGATTACGCCTTCTCTCCCACTTACCCAGCCTTACTTCCAGTTCCTTCATCTGTCTCTGACATCACAATCAAGCATGCTGGCCAACACCGTTCGAGGGCCCGGATACCAGTTCTAACATATCTACATCCTGTTAATAATTGCGCTTTGACAAGATGCTCACAACCTCGGACTGGTATGCGACAAGCTCGCAGTGTACAGGATGAGAAGTTGGTTAGCGCATGTTTTTCGGCAACATCGCAGGTCGATGAGGTGGACTCGGCATCTTCAGCGGCATCTAGAAATAGTCCAGCTTCCAGTCAAGCCGATATCACTACACCGAACAATGGAGAGGTGACAGATACCGAACGTTATGAGGATGAGATGCTTGCATCTGCGTCAAATATCGAGATCATAACCGAGAAACCTCAAGTGTATGGGGCACAGCAGAACAATCTGATTGTGGATGCAAGACCTCAGGTTAATGCTTACGCTAATCAAGTGAATGGCTTTGGTACGGAAAAAATGGAATACTACCCACTTGCTAAGAAAGCATATCTGAATATCGCAAATATTCATGTCATGCGAGACTCTCTGGCGAAAGTTATTGACGCTATCAAGGATGCTGATGTGTCCCCTCTTCCTCCAAATCGTGAACTTTTGGCAAAAAGTGGTTGGATAAAACACATCACTGGTATTCTTGATGGAGCGGCACTAATCGCTAGACAAGTCGGTATACAACATTCTCATGTCCTTATTCACTGCTCAGATGGCTGGGATAGAACGAGTCAGCTGAGTGCTCTATCCCAGTTGATGCTCGACCCTTACTACAGAACTATAGAAGGCTTCATAGTACTAGTAGAAAAGGACTGGCTGAGCTTTGGGCATATGTTTCAACATAGATCTGGATTCTTGAATCATGAGAAGTGGTTTGTAACACAAAACGATGCTCTTGCTGGCTCAGCAATACAGCCAGGTGGAAACACCGACGGGCGTGGAGATGCCATCGAAAATGCTTTGCTCAGCGCCAAACGATTCTTCAACAAAAGTAACCACAGCCAAGAGAATGTCGACGAAGCAGATGAAGTTACAGTTGATCAATCTCCCAAGAGACCCATTTTAGACACGCTCCCTCAAAGTGATGTTACCAAGCCCAATGAAACTAGTCCAGTCTTCCACCAGTTCCTAGATGCAACCTATCAGCTTCTCCGTCAACACCCTACCCGCTTCGAATTCAATGAACGATTCCTACGCCGACTTCTCTATCATCTTTATTCCTGTCAGTATGGGACGTTCCTCTACAACAATGAAAAGTCTCGTGTAGACGCTCGCGTCAAAGAACGCACTAAGAGTGTTTGGGCATATTTTTTGTCCAAGAAACCCGAATTTACTAATAAGGACTACGACGGAGAAATAGATGATCACATTAAAGGCAAAGAACGCTTGATTTTCCCTAATCTAGATGATGTGAGATGGTGGCATCAAGTGTTTAATCGCACCGACGAAGAAATGAACGGACCGCATAATCCTGCTATGGAAAGATATCTAGCACTCAGTACGAATAATAGTAATGGACTTAACACAACTGCGAGTATAAGTTCGCCGCCAGGAGCGCCACCCGGTCGTACCGTTCTTGCGGGTTTGGAAGCAGGAACGCCGGCGAGACGAGGCTCAAATGGGACGACGACTGTTAGTGGAAATCCATTTGCTAGCCTGAGAGATGGAATTGCAGGGCTGGGAATCGGGAAGGCAACGGGGTTGGGAGGTTTGGGGAGCATGGGAAGTGCGAACCAGAGTGGCCCGGCAAATCTGAATGGGAATAGCAAGGAAATGGAAATGGAAGTTGAGATGCAATGATGATATCATACGACTGTTGGTTTTGGGATGGATGGTTTGGAGATTGCCTATCTAGGCTGGCGTTTAAACTGAGCCGGGAAATGTGTTTTTTTCTGAGACGGAGGAAAGGCAAAGGAAGGAAAGGGGAGAAGACATTCTTCTTACTATATCTCACCAAGGTACTGTAAGAGTAAAGGCGCACTGGTAGAGAGACGTTGTCAAAATGACGAAAAAATGTTGTAACGTTTCATAATTTTTTGATACTTTTTACTCATTATTTATACATCAGACACGCTATTCTAGTAGCTAAATAGCAAAAGTAAAGCCATGAATCAATGCCTGCTTTTGGGAATATTCTAGCTCGCCTTTTGGCTTATGTGCGATTGATGTGATTTGATGGCTTATAAGAAGACTTCGAGATTGATCTCCAAAGTGCTGACAGGATATCTAGTGCCTATCAGTATGTTACGTTCCCAAATCTACAAGCAGACATTACTTACCTCAATTCGAATTTATCCAAGACTGTAGGATGCAAGATACCAAATTCTCCGACACGCACCTCCTTGCCTCCCAGTCGCAAATAGATCGCAGCGGCATGACCGGCGAAGAAGGTTGGCTCGTCAATCTCCTCAATCCAGTATCCATCTGGTTTTGTTGGGTTCTCCTTGATTGCGAAATCCTGTTTTTTGCCCTCTAGCCCCTCCTCGTGTGTAATGAATGCAGTTTGCAACATGAGCAGAATGCGATCAAGTAAACCATGGACAACTTCAAAACCACTGGTTTTGCCGTACCAGGCTGCTGCAAAATGACGCTCGTTTCGCGATTTACGCTCCAAGCTCAAATCTTTGAATGCAACGTCAGACACTTCGAAAACTTTGAGGGGGAGACTGTGCTTCTTATTTTCACGAATGGTTTTGAGGAGACCGGGGAGGAGGGATGTGCGGACAACTTGATATTCAGCGGTTTTGGGGTTGGCAAGTCGAACAGCTGTAGTGCCATCATCTTTGCGGTTGAGCCAAGCGAAATTCTCATCATGAGAGCAGAGAATTAGAGGCATGACTTCGCTCCAGCCTGCCATGGCAGTTTCCGTTCTAACTATGTCACCAAGTTTGTTGATTGGAAGGGGTTGAGCAATTGTGGAGGCTTTGTTGGGGGATGTACGGGGAAGGTTGTTGAATCCGTAAGCAATAGCTACGTCTTCCATGATGTCACATTGGTGAAGAACATCGGCTCTGGTTGGTGGTATCGAGACATCCAGTAAATTCTTATCCTTTGAAGAGGGTTTTGCGGATAAGCACATTTTCTTGAGGAGCTCACAAATCTTCTCTGGGGATTCTGAGAGGCCGCAGCAGTTGTTGATATAGTCGACCTCAGCCTCAGTTTCCCGTGGGCTAAGATTTGGAGTTTTTCGGGTTTCCTGGTTATGCTCCGAAATAATCTCGACGGGCTCGATTGTGAATGGTTCCGCGCAGTATTGAGAGAACATAGAAACTATGATATTGTTTACTATTTCTAGTTTTGTGCGGTCCGTACCAGTCATCTCAATGAAAACATTCTTGGTATTCAAAGTGATCTTAGAATGATCTCCGTTGATGATTGGGGGCATAGACATGACAGTGCGATTTGAGTCGTAGATAACTGGATATACTGGTTTGTCCCGAATAATGTGTAGGTATTTCCCCAAGTGCTTGTCGTTCTCATAAAATTGCATTAGTTCCTCCGCGTTCATCTCCTTGGTTTGGTTCAAAGGTGTGAAAACGATATCTTTTGGTGGAAGTGCCTCATAAGTGAAAGGTCCTTTGACTGTATCCATATCGTGTGTACCAATCGCAACTAAGGTGCGCTGTCGGGCAAGGTTCTGGTGTAGTTTGTCTTGCAGCGAGATGAAGGAGTCATAACCATCTTGAGTGAAAGTAACATTTCGCAGGATCGATGCCGAGACGTATGGTCGCACTTTCATGGTATCTTGGTGAACTGTCAAGGTCTCCAAGTTTCCACTCTCAGGTTCAACCAGTCTATAGTTCGGGAAGGGTGTCTTCTCTCTGAAGATGTTCAGCATGAGAGCTATGCCCTCGAAACAGAGCATATCATATCGATTCGCGGGGATTTCGATCTTAAGTTGTGCAGGTTCTTGCTTTCCGTTGACTATTGGTCTTTCCGAATTTGACGTGTCCTCATCCAATTCAATTCCAAACTCGAAACACAACTCCTCGAACTCCTCTGTGGTATACCTAAGGTGTAATTTAGTTTACTGCAACATGTATGGCAAGCTGCGAAGTCACAAAAATTGTTTACTCACTCTTGCCCGAGAGCTTCGTAGAGCTTCGCTTTGTCAACGCTGATGGTGGGCATCTTGACTGATTAGTTGTGGTTGCAATATTTGCTTCACGGTTTCTTAAATCAATATGAGCAATGAGTTATGAGTCGAAATAATTATTGGTGGGGTTGTATCAGAGGGGTCTTGAACTGAGAAATGTACGTGTATGCCTGAGGCTTATATATCAATGGGTCAATGGCTGATTCTCAAAGGTTCGAACTCACCGAGAGCTGTCGCTGCCAACCAACATTAAATCCACCACCTCTTCTGAATTTTAAAGCGTTTGTCCAGCATCGCTACTTTAAATTCCAATTTCACCTCTTTGCAGCAGTGTGTTTTTAAAGGTACGTTTCGAATAACTTCCTTTCACTATCAAATCAAAGCCTGGATCTGTTTACAAAGAGACCTTCGTTGCTTCCCCCACCATATGCCACCCAGATATCTTGAAGACCTCACTGACATGTCATCGGCAGTTCCTAGGTCTGGATTATATCATAGGATTTATTCACCTCTCCCGCTTTTTCTTAGTCCCGGAGATTAATTACAAAGTTCCGTCAATCTATCAAAAGGAACCAACGACCACGCGATAACCTCCTAAATATTCTCAACCACGAATACAAAGTAAACAGATCCAACACCTCACCTTATAGAACCTCCGAATTCACTCCCTAAAGACTTTTACATATCTTCATAATGGCGGACGGTCCAGATAAGACTGACGAGCTCTATCCCATAGCTGTTCTTATTGATGAATTAAAGGTATTGAACCAAGGCGCATCTCCTTCGAAGGACAAGGCTTTGTTGCGCAGTACTGATAGCTTACTAGCATGACGATGTTACTTTAAGACTAAATGCCATTCATCGACTGTCAACAATCGCCCTCGCACTTGGGGCAGATCGCACAAGAGACGAGTTGATTCCCTTCTTAGATGGTATGCCGTGCGATATCGAACTATATTTTAGTACACTGGTTGACGATATTCTGTAGAATCTGTCGAAGATGAAGACGAAGTTCTCACGGCCTTGAGCGAAGAACTCGGAAATTTTGTAGAATATGTTGGCGGGCCAGAATTCGGCCATGTTCTTCTGTCGCCCCTCGAGAACCTTGCGGCCATCGAGGAACCCCTGGTGCGAGAAAAGGTTTGTCAAGAGCAGTGGCATTGATTTATAGCTATGCTAACTAGATTAGGCTGTGGAATCTTTAAACAAGATATGCGAGGAGCTATCCTCACAACAAGTCGAAGAGTACTTCATTCCCCTCACGATCCGACTTTCAAAAGCCGACTGGTTCACCTCAAAGATCTCCGCCACAGGATTATATAACGTACCATACAAGAAGGCGTCGCCTCCAATGCAAGAGCAGCTCAGACAACAATTTGGCCTTTTGGTTCATGACGAAACTCCTATGGTCCGAAGACAGTCTGCAAACAACTTGTCGAAATTTGTGAAGGAAATGCCCGCTACGATAGTTGTGGAAGAAATGATACCCTTGTTCCAACACCTTGCCGGCGACGATCAGGATAGCGTACGTTTATTGACAGTGGAGATTTTGATTGCAATTGCGGAAGTTGTACCAAAGGAGCAGCAATCAAGCCATGGAGTTCTACTTACAGCTCTGAGGAGTTTAATCGAAGATAAAAGTTGGAGAGTGAGGTATATGGTAGCTGATAGATTTGAGAAGGTTTGTTTACTCGGATTTTGCAATTTTGGTGGACAGTGCTAATGCAGTATAGATTGCAAAAGCGGTTGATGATGAAGTTGTAACAAGAGATCTTGTACCAGCATTTGTCAAGTTATTGAAAGACAGTGAAGCAGAAGTACGTACAGCAATTGCTGGTCAAATCCCTGGTATGTATGGTCGTTCCTGTTTTCCAAGATACCATACTAAACAAAAGGAAAGGTTTCTGCAAGCTTGTCGATCATACCACCCTCTTAAACGACATCATGACTACTGTCGAAGATTTGGTTTCTGATACTTCTCAACACGTTCGGGCTGCTCTTGGTACCCAGATCAGTGGGCTTGCACCAATTCTTGGCAAGCAAGAGTACGTTTTTTTGCACCCATAGTTTATGATTATGCTTACAAGTTTTACAGGACCATCGATCACTTACTCCCGATGTTCTTGCAAATGCTCAAAGATGAATTTCCAGATGTCCGTTTACACATAATCTCCAAGTTGGAGTTGGTGAACCAAGTCATTGGCATTGATCTCCTCTCACAATCCCTTCTTCCTGCTATTGTACAGCTTGCTGAAGATAAACAATGGCGTGTTCGCTTGGCAATTATTGAGTACATTCCTCTATTGGCCAGTCAACTCGGTGTTCAATTCTTTGACGAGAAGCTGGCTGCTCTCTGCATGGGCTGGCTCGGAGATACAGTCTTTTCTATCCGTGATGCGGCAACAAAGAACTTGAAGAAGCTCACCGAAGTGTTTGGCGTCGATTGGGCGAATGAAGCTATCATTCCAAAGGTTATGGCCATGGGAGCTCATCCAAATTATCTTTACAGAATGACCACCTGCTTTGCAATTACAGTAAGCTTCAGATTTTTCCCCTTGCTCAAAATATTCTAACCTTATCCACAGACACTTGCACAAGTCGTCAGTCTCGATGTTGTCTCAAATTCTATCCTACCTATGATGGACAAATTAGTAGCTGACGATATTCCAAATATTCGTTTCAATGTCGCTAAATCATACTCTGAGATCATCTCAGTTCTCAAGAGATTGCCAGACGAGGGTACCGTGTATTCGCTAGAGAAGTCTGGTAGCTCAGAACCGCCCTCGGCTAGGGGTCAGGAACTCATCCAGGAAAGAATTCTACCAAATTTGGAGAAGTTGCAAAAGGACGATGATGTCGATGTTCGGTTCTTTGCTACTACCGCCGCAGCCTCTATTTCTGGTGAGCCTATGGAAACTTCATAGATACGTGGATAAAGATGTCGCATAGGGGAACCAAAACGTATCTTTTTTGCGCCAGTAGGCTGAGCATGGTGGCCTTGCTGTTTTCCTGTTATTCTAGATCGGAGCATGAAATCCAGCATAGTCCCTTCTAATAAGTTTTTGATAAGCGACCTCCCTCATATGCAGATGATAGGCGATAAAACCGTAGAGAAAAAATCAAATGAGAACGATATACTAAATGTTTCAATGTTTTTGATTAATGAATTGTGAACCACACATCTCTCGACTATTGCAATCTCAAGAAAGTCAGGCGGTGAACCAAATTATTCTGCCGCTATCGAGGATACCCACCCTCGATACCCTGATGCCATTATCTCCTGCACAACATCTTCCTTCAAGACTGGGCAAAATTGCAATTGAAAGAAATTACATATCAAAATGACCTCAGAAGCATCTAAACCATCACATCTCGATCCATCAGCTCTAGGCACAAAAGAATAGTAAGTATGTCTCATGCGCTCTACAATTGATTTACCCCTCCATACTACCCCTCTATCACACAAATTTTCTCCCTTCCTCCCACTATACTTGCTACCCAGCACATTGGTATCCTTTTAAACTTTTCTCTAATACACAAAGTCATACTCGTTAACAAAGAAGCTTAGTTGGGATAATCTCTATAATCGCGAAATTTCAAACCACGCACTCGACGCTTCGGATGTAGGAACGATATGGTTTGATGATTCATCTGCAGAAGATAAAGTTGTGGACTTTTTGAACGGAGAGGTTTTTGAGAAAGATCTGTTGGGATTGGGAAAAGGGAGAAGAAGGAAAGATTTTGGACTGTTGGATTTAGGGACGGGAAACGGTCATTTTTTGGTCAGGCTGAGGGAAGGGGAGGAGGATAGTGATGAGGATGAGGCGGAAGAGGATGAGGAAGATGAAGGGAGGAAAAACGAGGACACGGGAAAGAAATGGGTGGGTAGAATGATGGGTGTGGATTATTCGGAGAGATCTATTGAATTTGCGAAACGGATTGCGAAGGATAAATTAGAGGAGGAAGAGGGAACCGAACAGGGAAACGAAATCGAATTCATCACCTGGGATATAATGAAAGAAGATCCATCTCCAAAAGTCCTAAATGGAAAACAGGCAAAAGGATGGGATATAGTGCTTGATAAAGGGACATTCGACGCTATTAGTTTGTCGGAAGAGGTTGATGCAAATGGGAAAAGAATTTTCGAGGGATACAAAGAAAAAGTACTGGCACTGGTGAGGACGGGTGGAGTAGCGGTTGTTACGAGCTGTAATTGGACAGAGGAGGAACTGATTGAGTGGTTTGTTGGGAAGGGAGAGGAGGAACAGGGAGAGAGGTTCGAGGTTCTGAGGAAGATTGAGTATAGAAGTTTTAGTTTTGGGGGAGTGAAGGGCCAGACGGTATGTAGTGTTTGTTTTAGGAAATGTGGGGGGAGCGAATAGATACCGGGAAAATCGTCCTCAGAAGGTTGTATTGAGTGCTAAGGCTCGTGGTGTGTGGTTTAAACATGAATCAAGGCTGCAACCTCGAAGTCAGATGGTGTCGAACACTGCAAGAAAGAATATTGAAAACCAATCTTTGATGTCCTCTAATGCGATACGATGCAACATCTCTATGTAAACCCCGCTCCAGTAGTGCTTGCACGGAAAGCTCTTCCTAAATTCCAAGCATGATGTGTACAATTTCTTATTCCATCGAGTCGTTCCGGAAAGCGGCGCGAATATCCAAGAAATCAAAATCGGTAATTTCGCTCCAACTACTCTCACAGTCCACTTGCTGTGATGTCTCTGTGAACATATGAGGCGATAATCATGTTTTACATATTTCTGTCAAGTAAATATCAAATCACGGATGGTGTTTCAGAATGGTAAAGTATTGTTCGTCCTAAGTGATGACTCAACTCCATACCTTGGAATTCCATTGTAACTACACTTCCCAACGAACAAGGTTATTAGCCCACCAAAGCCGGATTCGCCCAAGTCTTATAGCATTCCTCGATGCCCCCGGTGTGTGATGATCAAAATCCATCGGGCTAATAAATAATCTAGGATGTCATTTTGAGGTGCATTACTTGCAGCTTATTAAGGCTGTCGCGGGCCCTCAAACTCCCAAGTGCAATTCATACAACTGCGACGTCAACATGCAACTGCTAAGATCTCCTAGACCTCGAGATACAGAGGCTTCAAAGCCTCTGTTGCGCGACGTTCGTGCAAGACTTTGTTTCTTTCGGGTCTGGTAGTCATTCCATTTATCTCGATTTAGCCTCATTTGCTATTTCCTCATTCTTATTCTTCTTGTGTCCAGCATTGCCAGTCGCATTAGTTCTAGACTCACTAAGTCCAACACGTCTTAATCCCCCCAAGAATTTTTCATCCTTCGATTCTTCTTTTGATATCATGAAAATCGCTCTAGAAATCGGTCCCATACCATGAGGGCCACTTGGTCGTGCATCACCACTCACCTTACTTTTTTCCTAAAATGTCTGGAAACAGGATTTGATTGCTATTTCGACAGTTATCTCTTTGGGGCCCTTATCTTCTAAGACTATAGTGTCTGGACTTGCATGATGCTCCGAATCTCCCTCAAACTCGAGCTCTTCAAACTCTGGTATTTCAGTTAGGGCTGGTGAAGATACTCCTTTAATACGAGCAGCTTCCTCCAGCGTGAAATAAGGTCCACTGATGTATAATTCATCAGTTGTATTCCGGGTTCGTGCTTGGGCTGGCTGATCGTTGGCGATGTTGTGCAGGTCGTGGAGGAGAACACGAATCTGTTAGCCAATTGGAAGTCTTCGGTGGTTGAAGATGACAAGGAGCAATAGACAGGGGGTGGGAGAAATCCACTTTGTACTAAAGAAAAGACCATGATCTGCTTGAAGATCTGACTTGGAACTTGCAGAAGCACTCACGTGCCCTACAACAAGGCCATTCACCAATTGTCTTTCTTCCTTGCTCATGTTTGATATGCTCGCTCTGATTGTCTTGAGTTTGGTAACGATATGTATACGTGGGTGTGTGGCCAGACATCATTGTAAATTAATTGGTGGATGGATTAATGGGGTTATCTTAGTAGTCACCCCAAGAAGATGGGAGCCTTGAACGCAAGGCTGACAGCCTCGTTATCCATATTACATAATCTCTTTTGGATGGGCATCTATCAATGAACTTGCCATTGGCTCTCAACCACAAGCAACAAGTCCTCCAAACATTTTCCATATCAAATCACTCTCAAAAATGGCGCCGGTCAATAACGACGATCACAATGTCGTTACTAGTAAGTTTCAATGATCTGTGTTTCTTACAATCATCATACTAACACTTACAGATGAAATCAAGAACGTTATCCAAGACTTGTACGAAATAATGATACAAACGCATAATTACGACAGCGTCGGACGACCAACTCGTGATATTCTTGAAAAGTCTCTCCTCCAACTCTCAACTTCTCTCCAAATCGTTTCTCATGCCACTGTTCCCGCCGGGCCTCCAACTGGAAAATCCCAATTTGATAGGGTTGCAGGAAAGGCCACGGACCTCGCATATGTTCCACAGGATGTGATACATTATATAGATAATGGACGGAATCCGGATATTTACACGAGAGAATTTGTAGAGGCGGCTAGGAAAAACAATCAATTAATGAGGGGCAAGATGCAGGCGTTTGGAGACTTCAGGGATGTGCTTGCCAGGGAGATGGAGAACGTGTTTCCTGAATTGGAGGAGGACATTAAGATGGTCGTAGATTATACTACTGATGATAAGGAGAAGAATTGAGTGGGTGCTGCATGACCAAATGGGTGAGGTTAGGTTGTGAGGATCTGGGAGAGCGATGGGAAGGCAGGGAATAGAGTTAAGATCGCTGCTGCAGGGTGAAATAACGGAGGGAAGGGAGTTTTTCAGAGAGGCCAAAATTCCTTCCGGTGAATAGAGGTTCTAGGGCTTTTTGCATTATGATTATGGGGCATTCAAGGGCTGGATTCGTATGGAGTTCCGGAAGATACAAATGTGGGATATTGGAGTCATGGGCAATCGAACGAATGGGTCATGATACCAGTCTGATGGTACTCAAGACCAAAGGAGTTTCGGTACCACTACCGATCGGCTACGATAGAAGAAATGATAATGATACAGATGACATCATTTAGGTACTTCAGCTCATTTACTCATTTTCTGATATCACAATTCAGTAGTGAGACGAAAACAGAAATATGTATGCAAAACATGGGAGTAATCATTTTTTGATTTTGTTTTGGCTTTTCATTTCTGTAGGTAGAATACAGGATACAGGATACAGATACAAAGCGATTCCAGGCATATATCTCTTTATCGATGATGCAATAAACGCCTCCAAAATGAAAAAAAAAAAATTTAAGACAAGAAAGAACGAGGGAACGCCGATGCTGCCGTCCATATAACGAAGTTTCTCCTTCACGCCAAACCAACATCCAATATTGCTTAACGCGGAAGAGCCCTGAAGCTTTGTATATATAAATGGTAGTAAAAAAAACTCAGGAAATCCATCCCCATCCATGCTATCTCCCAAAAACACTTGGATCCCCAATATAACTCCAATCTCCGAATCTCCTATCTCCAAACCAACCTCTTGTACTCGGTCCTTTTGCAAGGCCCCCAAAAATAGAGCAAAATATGATATAAGATATAATTCCCAAGCCCAAGTCCACTACCCGAATGTAAATTTTATAGATTTTTCCTTACAGGTTTTCAAGTACAGTTTCAATGACATCTACCGTAACCCTGACAATATACTCAATATCCTCTTTCGTAACCAAGTAATTCGGCGACAACATGATGTGATCTCCACACATGCCATCCACCGTGCCGGTTCCAGGATAAATTGTCATATTGTATGGGTGTGAGATAGCTAGATCGTGTATCTTTTGCGCAACGCTCAGTTTGGGCTCAAAGGCCGCTTTGCTCTTTTTGTCTTTCACAAATTCAATGCCCCAGAAAAGTCCTTTTCCGCGAATATCTCCTACATTAGGATGATCGGAAAGCCGTTGTTTGAGGAGTTTACCGAGATATGCACCTTGCGTGCGGACATTGTCGAGGACATCATGCTGACGGATGATACGTTGGACTTCCAGAGCAGCAGCGGCTTGAACAGGCATTCCCTGGTATGTTTGTCCGTGGATAAATTGTCCAGTACCGTTGTAGAGGACATTGACAACTTTCTGCGAAATCAGCACGCCGGCAATTGGCTGGTACCCGCCCCCGAGCCCTTTCCCAATAGTTTGGAGATCAGGAGCGACGTTTTCAGATTGCCATGCGTGCAGAGTTCCGGTGCGACCCATGCCACACATGACTTCGTCGAGGATGAAGAGTGCGCCGTGGCGATGACACACGTCGCGCATGGCTTTCAGGTAGCCGGGGAGAGCAGCGACACAGCCGAGGGCTGCGCCGACAATGGGTTCGGCACAGAAGCCGATGACGGTTCCGGGGCCGAGTTCTTGGAACTTGGCTTCGAGTTCGGCCGCTTTGCGAGAAACGAATGAGGCGTCGGATTCATTGAGGAGACGTTGGCGATAGGGGTTGCAGGAGGACACGTGATGGACGTTAGGCATCAGGAAGGGGGCATAGGGTGCGCGGCGTGCTTTGTGGCCTGACATTCCTAATGCGCCTAGAGTGTTACCATGGTATGAACCTTCTCGGGTAATGAAGTTGACTCGTGGAGTAGATTTATCTTTCTCGTAAAAGTACTGTCGTGCCAATTTGCATGTGGCTTCCATAGCCTCGGATCCTATATTGAATTAGCTTGGGTCACATCGATGGTTGGCTGTGTAGCTAAGTTACCTGAACCAGTCAAATAGACTCGGGCCATTTTTCGGCCAGTGCCGTTTATCAGTTCTTCGCAAAGGTCGTCCACAGTCTCATGGGCAAAGAATCCCGAGGCTAGGTAAGGAATGCCGGACGCCATTTGCTGCAAAACAGCATTGGTGACTCGCTTGTTGCCATGTCCTAAACATGAGACAGCGGCGCCGGATGTGGCATCAAATATAACTCGTCCGTCTTTAGTGTAAAGATTGCTTCCACTTCCTCGCACGATGACTGGGAATTCTTTGTGGAGGTGTCGATCAAACAGGAATGTGGTTCTCTTCATGCCAAGTTGAACAGCTCCTCCATTTATATATGATGAAGATCCATTACTCATCGCCTTGGTGTTGGCGATGTATGCATCTTCTCTATGCGCTTCCGCGATGGCAGCTGGCGACATGATAAATGATGTCTAGAGAGTGAAGTTTGGGTTATGAAGTAAGGAGAAGGGGAGAAGTAGAAGTAAGATTAGACAAGTAATATATATTGTCGACCACAGATATGTTCATGAGTCCAAAGTCTTGATATATAGAAGCCAGAGTCGGTGAGAGATGTGCAAAGTGTTATTGGAAAGTACTTATTAAGAAGGAGATTCGGAAGTCCCGATGGGAAAAGTCACCTTAATATATGGTCAAGACAGCATGCGGGTAGTAGCATGATGACGGAAGGAAGAGAAGAAGGAAACCTAGATGGGTCAACAGGAACCGGGATAAGGGCATACAAGAATGGGTCGAGGGGGTGCTAGATCCCGGAGTGGAGATGAGAATATGAAGTTGGGTGAGAGGTGAAATGTACGAGAGAAGTTGACAAGTTGAACAAGAGAATATGATAGGACGATGATCGATCAAGGTTAGATGCAACTTGCCTTTAGTTAGATTAGCCTCACTGGAGAATAGGAAAAAGATCTGGATCAAAAAAGCACAAAATCCTTGCTTGCCACTGTTAGCATGGCGCGGTAGATGGAATTTTTGCTCTACATTGGTGGGGTGGACCGATGAAGGCAGAAGATGCCCTGACGCTAATTCGGATGATAATTGACGTTAAACTTTCAACGGAGGCATTAGGGGCCAGGTGGTAAGATAGGAAGGAATATTAGAAACCAAGATACTAAGATACTTGAATACTAAAATACTAGAAATATACTTTTCGACGGACATGACATGACTAGTTAGTTATTCACCAAAAGTGGTTAGCATGAACATATATTCAATTTGTTTGGTCATTTAATAGTCGATGAAGGGGTAGAGTGAAAGGAATGTGTGCGCTGTATCGATTGACCCGATTGCGTGGTATGGTGTGAGAGCACGAAGCACGAGCATGAGCATAAGTATGAAGCATGAGTATGAGTATGAGAGCATTGACATGAGCAAGAAAATATTGAGGGGAAGGAAAGGTGTCCGACGATAGGAACAAGCTCGAGCCAAGAAGACGTGTCAGTCAAAGTCCCATCCGATGGTTTAGATCCTGATGCACTGCTATGTGACCGCTCACCGCACTTACTCCTTGACCATAGCCGGGTAAAAAAACTGTCCCATCAGAGACATCTGATCCGGGGATGTGGGTGATGGCACGAAATGGGCATATCTTTGAGGCACAAAATCTGGTGAAGCACGAAGCCCGGCCACATATGCGGCCGGGAGCCCATAGCCGCTCTCCAATGGGATGTTTACCATGTCGTTTTATCGGTTGCTCAAACGAGTCGGGGGTGAGAGCGGGGGGGGGGGAGGAAGGAGGTAAGAAGAAGAAGTATTGTTTCGTTGCCTTAACATGAAGATCTCCGAAATAAACCTTGCTCCCTTTGTAAGGACGGAAGAGGAATTGAAACAAGAATGGAGATGGAGATGGGGATGGGGATGGAACTAGAAATACGAGCAGAAAGATTTGTGATTCGATTTCTGGTCACGATATCAATAAAGATGAAGATTAGGATTACCAAGCCGACTCATTTTCCCCAAATCATCCTTGGTTCCCTTGGTTCCCTTAATTCCGCTATGGTACCGTACTATCATTCTACACAATTTACTATCAAAAAAAGGTGCTCCACTTCCCGAGTATCTACTACCTATCAACCAAAACTGCCTACTCTACTGATGGATCTCTCTTCCCTGCTTGATGCATAATATGATAGAGAAGGAGTGTATTGTATGCGTGGAGATCTAGATTTTGTTATCATCTTTATTTTCGTTTCGTTTCGTTTCGTTTTGTTTTCATTTTATTATTTATTATTCATTTTTTCGTTGCTTTACTTTACTTAAACTTTCATGCTTTTCATATCTGTCGATTTTGTCCGATAACCCCAGGACAAGGGGCGGCCAAACAACTAAAACTAGGCAGTTGGTTAACTTGGGTTCAAATATTGATTAATTTGATAAATTCTCGAATGATTGGATTTATTTTGATTTGACTAAAATTTTGAGTTTGACTGAATTTTTCACATCCTATTTGCCAGAACAGAAAAAACAAAAACGAAAGGGTACGGCCATAGAGTGACGGGGAAAGCTCCATCCAGTCAAATCCTTGGAAAAGAGTAAGAAGGGGCGTGAGAACCGTTGAGAAAGAACCTATGAGAAGACGCTTCGAGATGCAAGTGCGTATGTATGTATGTTATGTTGTTGTATGTACGTACGTACGTATGTATGTATGTGTGTAGTCAGTGGCATGTCCTTTGCAGTCTTTAGAGGCTGTCTGTCTGTCATCTTATGCGGATTGTTACAAACGCCTAGAGATCGTGGAATGTGATTGATCACCTCCCTTCCCTCTGAGTTACTCAAGTGCGAAACCCATCATTGGGATTTTAACGCCCCCAAATACAAAGATGTAATGGACCCATCCGAATAAGTCTTTTGGTCTCTTGGTCTTTTGCCCTCTAGCTCCTTGTACTCTCTCGGAACCTTATTTCCCCAATGACCTTGAAATGATGCTTCATAAGGTAATACACTTTACTCAGATCGAGTGCAGGAACCATGCGATACATCGAAATTTCAAAAGATTTATACGTGAGTGAGGTGCGTTGCCGAGATGTTCCATTTCGTGAATCTTGTCCACTCAATGCTATATCGTACACATCGGTGCGGTAGTAACAATCGGTTAATTTGTATTTTGCGAAAACCTGGTACAGAGATACTTGTGGTCGTACTGTACGTCTCGGTCGCCAATTTTAATATACAGTATATCTATTGTACGAGTTGTAGCCAGGTTCTCGTCAACTGGGCAGCAGTACAGAATTCGATTGATCCGCTTTTCATTCAAGGCGAGACCTTTGAGATTTCAATCAACGAGAGCACGAAGCCGTGATGTCTAGATCTTTGCATAAAGCGGTAGTCAACCGGGTCTCATTTGTTGCAGCGTTTTCGTACTCATTCTCATCAGCTGATAATATCATAAAACAAATGACAAACAACTGCATTATTGAATGCGAGAGACATCACATTTCTAGAAGTTTAAGATCAATAAAATATAAGCAACACATAGACAATGATAGGATCGATTTTTATTTAAAAAAATTCATCATAATATCAACAACTTCATTTGGGCCATTTTCCTTTCTTGATTATTTGATAGGTGTGGATATTTATCTTTCTTTGTTTTTCGTTGAGTCAAATCAAATTCTATTTGTGTCAGTCAAATTAAGGTACAAGAACTGCAGGTAAGAAGTAATCACTATATTTTCACGGAGGATTTTTTTGCTTGTCTTTCTAATGCTTGCTGGCCATGAACTCATGCCTACGACCCTCCTATCACCTTACCCTTCTCAATTTGCACGACGTTGTGCCCAAGTCCTTCCTTCCTTTACTAGCTATCGACATAGCAATTTCTGATTTGCGGCCCAACAGCTCATGAATCACGCGGCCATGATTTATGCAGCACTGCAGCTGCATGACAGATTATGGAAAAGAGTGTGGAAGAAAAGAGAAGCAAGGCAGGAGAGCGGTGTTCCAGAAAATGAAAGCATAATGCGTACTCTATTGCAGGAGCTCGGTGATTTTCGTATAATGTCATGGTCCGTCCACTTATCTATTTTTGCAGCATATGTGGGAATCAACGTGCAATCATTTGATGATCATACGCATACACATACGCATACGTAGGATCAGAACAAGGGTGGATGAAAGAACTGATGATTCTTGACCCTAACCCCATGTCATTCTATATGTGATACCCAAAATGAGACGGACCCTCATTTGAGTTCGTTCCGGTCGTCTGGCACCATTTCAAAGTCTTGGGCTTACTTCCCTGAATAGAGATTTGAAAAGGTACCTCGTAGCCAATACACAATTGAGAGAAAAACATGCCATTTAGTTGATCCCGATTTTCATCGGCTTCGGGCATCATTACTTCGGCATCCCGAACACAGGCTTGCCGAGTACGGATGTAGATCCAGAAAATTTCCGGATAGTGGGGAATCTGGCAGAGGCCTAGAATAACCATCGGCTTCTTTTCCTTTCTTTAAGGATCATCATCAGACACTATCCACATCGATTCAAGGATTGAAGGGTCAAGATCTGAACCCATTGGCTAGATTATTGAATGTTTAGAAATTGGGAAAGAATGTATGAATAGCCTCGGCAGATGTCTAGGTACTGTCATATCAATTGATGTTTTGCTTGTAGAAGAATGGGGGTCCACTCTTGGTCTCGAACTCGGTCAAGGACGGTGAAGGGGATTTGATCATAAGATTAAGGTCTTGATCTGCTTCGAGATGATATAGGACTGCATGGGAAGACACCCCTTTAAAATATCTCAAGTGTGGCGGATGTCCTCACAGTGGCTGCAGAAGGGTGTTCATTAGCGTTAAATTGGACTTTTGGATCTCAGCCCCGAAGGCTGTAGGATGGTTGGGACAGTATTTTGAATTGGTTCTTACTTAATGATCAATTCCTAGCAGTGCCCAGTGCTCAGTGCTCAGTGCCCAGTCCCCTATTATGTACGTGGCACCCAATCGTATCACCGTGCCGTGTGGTATGGAATACGATGTGTAGTGGTTAAATGTTGAGTCAGGACAGGGTAATGAAACTGCCGGCACTCAGACTTGTGATGATTCAATTCCGCGATTCGGTCAAAAAGGATACATTCACAAATCCGCATATTATATGATTACACATATGAAAGACTAAAAAGCTTGTCTGAAGTGAGGTTCACAGATTAGCGTGTTTTGACACACATTACATAAGCCAGCAAGGTGACCTGCAGGTACCTAGTAGGTAATTATTGATTCATATCATCAACAAATGATGATGACGCGGGCATTTTAGAGGTCGAACCTACGCACTGCACCTTCCAATTTCGATACTCCTTTCCATACAGCTCATTCATACATCTCATACAACTCACACACCTATCTTGATACCTTTCTGCATTTCATCCTATCTGGATCCTGAACCCATTTTCTATTCCTCTTTTAGATTATCAGGTAATGATAGCCAGCCATCGTTGAATACTTCCGACCTATCCGGGATACACACGATTTCGGGGAAAATGTCGGTATCAAGATATCTCCCGTTTGCTTCAAGGACAACAGACGCGCAAGCAGTTACTTATCTTTTGGCCGTGTGTCTTTTTTCCATCTCCTTTCTAGTTTTTCTCAATAGTAGCGTGTCATTCGTTATCACTGATCTCATTGGAGTAAAAGAAGGCGTGGGGGACCTGGTGGGCACTCTCGTACGACACCCCGAATGTCAATTATGTTTAGAAATTGAAAATACTTACTCTTTGTTAGGGGTTTGCGGATGAAGTGGTTGCTTTATTAGCTTGTCCCGCGTGGGGAATCCTTAGTGATAGACTCGGTGTTCGGGTGGTTTGCGTCCTAGGGTACCTCATTGTTGGCCTTGCATTGATCTTATTCGTGCAAGCAAAGAATGTCTTCCCGCAACTATTACTTGCGAGATTATTCTTTTCAGTGGGGGGAGCTGCTACGTGAGTTCATTCCGAGCGACATCATACGCGCATACTAACCGAGATTGGAGTGCGACGATGGTGACCGCAATCCTACCTTCAATGTCTGCCCGAGAGACCGACGATTCGGAGGGTTCCCCTATTTCGAGATCAGCCTTGCCGGAAAACGTCCGCCATAGTATTGCGACTGAGTCTATAGATTCCGAGATCACCATAACCCCTACCAATTATAATGATCGACGTGAGATCCCCCCTGGCGACCACTCAAAATCCATGAAGCAAACCGGATCAAGCCCCCCGCGTTTGGCCGGCTTAGTTGGATTATTTACAGGTTGCGGGGCACTCGTGGCACTGATTGCATTTTTGCCATTGCCAGCGCAATTCTCGCGGATAAAAGGGGTATCCCAAGGCCAAGCGGTGGCCGATAGTTTCTACGTGGTTGGAGTTGTATCACTCATGGTTTCTTGCTTCTGCTTTATTGGTCTCCGAGGCTTGGCAGGCGAAGAAGGTAAAGGGTGGCGCCTACTTCTCGGTAGACCAATAGCTAGAGACATTGTGGGACGTTCTGGAGGACGAGCAGACACCGGGAAGTTTCAGCCATACTGGACACTAATATCAGATTCGACAATTTTAGGTTTTAAAGATGCACAAATTGGTCTTGGTTATTTAGGAGGATTTGTCGCACGTGCCTCATCAGTTGGCATATCACTTTTTATTCCACTTTATATCAACTCATATTTCATCGGGCATGGATTCTGCCAAGGATCTCCAAACGATCCATCACCTGAACTCAAGAAAGAATGCCGTAGAGCATATGTTCTTGCCGCCGAGTTGACTGGAGCATCCCAATTGATCGCTTTGATTTGTGCTCCGCTGTTTGGCTATCTCTCAGACCGCTATCGTCGTTTCAATGTACCACTTCTCACAGCGAGCGTTTTTGGTGTGATCGGATACATAGGTTTTGCTCAGCTTGTCAGCCCTGAACCACAGGATATTAATGGTAGAGGAGGAAGTCCTATAGTATTCGTCATGGTCGCCTTGATTGGCATCAGTCAGATAGGGGCGGTGAGTTGACGCATTCCTCCTGAGTTTTCAAATTAATCATCCGCTATACACGTCGTTCTGCATCACGGTGTATTTATGTGCTAAGCTAATTTGATATCTTGAACAGATCGTCTGCAGTCTTGGATTACTAGGAAGGGGTGTACTTGGTGATGAAGGTGGCTACAATTTATCGTCCCAGCTCCAAGATGCGAGGAGCGATGAGAATACAGACTCACGCGATATAACAACTGAAACAGCACCGCTTATAGCACCGCCATCATTACCTAAGATTCCTTCAAGGAACCATCTTAAAGGATCCATAGCTGGTGTTTACTCTCTATCCGGAGGTGCTGCGATTCTACTGCTCACAAAACTTGGTGGTTACCTTTTCGATAATCTTTCCACGGGTGCTCCATTCTACATGATGGCAATATTTAATGCCATACTCCTAGTTATTGGCATTGGAGCTGGAGTCTATCGCGAAGTCAGAACAGCTCAAAAACATCGATGAGCTCATCACTTTGATCTGTGGCATCAATATTCTTGTGCCTTCACTTCACATACGCTTGATAAGATTTCCCGCAGGGTGTCCAAGAGCTCTTGTATATCGAAGGGTTGACGACAATAATAATTATTATTATCTGAAAAGAAGTTGTCAATATTATATATTTCAGTTCGAATGTCCGTCAATTTACCCCCATACCAGACGACACTAAGATCTACTACATCAGGACGCCTTGATTGAGCCTATTCTACGAAATTGACATGTCGATCACTGGCTCTACGCTTTTCGTTCGTGTCTCGACGTCTGGATGATCCATTTCGTGACTCCTGGGGCATTTCTTCAGATAATGGAAGGTACTCTATCTCATTCTCGACATCCCCTTCCATGATTCCAGACTTAGTATTAGCGTTTTTGTGCAAACGATTGCGTCGCTTACGGGGCTCTGATAATTTATCTTTGGCAACACCCGTGCCATCGCTGGGGGTTGATGCAAGACGCTCGGAGTAGTTGCTGGGGCCGTCAAATGAGTCAGAATCATAATGATTCTTCGCGGGGAAGTTTTCTGCCGCTGGCCCCGTTGCTTCCGAATATTGCCGATTAAATTCTCGACTAGATTTGCTGCCGAGATCTATAAACTTTGTTATAGAGTTCTGGTTGTACAGCTTAAGGTATCACAGCGTAGATATGCGCGCCATTCGAGGTCGTAGCCGTGTTTTGGACATGCATCTGGGTATTTGTAGGCCGTATCCGAAATTTGATGGTTCATATTGACAGGAACACCGTACTGATCGGTTGAAGAGAACGTGAAGCCCTTGATATCTAAAACGGTGGCTATAGAAATAACTATGATGTCCCCGAGAGTAATCTGAAGGAAAGAAAAAATATCATTACAATTTTTCCAGTTGCACTTGAGGCTATAGGCAGGTATAACGAAATGAAAACAGCCACTCTGCAATCACCCCCACATTCTGTAATCCTTCTACACCCTTTGAAGGTCGTGCTTCCCTTCTTTGTGCTTGGAGTCAATTCTTCTTTTTTTTCCTCATTTGAAGCTGCCTTGGTTGAATTACGGGCCCAATCTTCTTCTCTGCCAACAGTTTTTACTTTCCCGCGAATCCTCATAATCTATGAGATATAAAATTTAGTCCTTGGTGTTCAGAGAACAGTCCTCACATAGGACAGGGCATGACAATCATCATCACGTTTCCTTGCAGTTGCCCAAGAGATCACATGTTTGTACTTGACAGGCAAATCGAAAGATGCTGGAAAGGCCGAAAACTCTCCTCAAGCTTCGGAATCGGGATGATTCTCCTCTCGATTGACTGAACGAGTTGCACACAGTTCTCGGAGCGGAATACAGGAGATTTTTTGTTTCTTATGAAGCTTGGATTGATAAGTTATAACATGATTTTAATTCTTGATTCATTGATTTGTCTGATCCCTATCATATTTCTCCGTTTCCGTCTGTTGCTTGTGATACTGAGATACTTAGTGTAGTATAAAAGAACGATTAATATTAGATCACAGGTTAAAGTGGAAATAGAGATAGAAAATAACAATTGATATGAAGATGGGCATTTTAGACATTCAATTTCTCAACCAAATTTCGATGGGACTCGATATTAGTATAACCGTATAAAGTATGGTTGATATATGTAAAGTACCTACCTACTCGAGCAGTGTAAAGAAAACCAACCGATAAAGGGAGAGATTTTCCATTAATGCTCCCCAATTGGAGCAAAGAGCAAAGAGCAAAGAGTAAAGAAGTAATTGACTAATTGAGTAGATCATCATTCATACCCAGTTAGTAGCTTACTTACTTAGTACCTGTAGATCTTCCCCAGCTCGAGCCCAGTCAGCTTGTCTCCTTCTCCTCTAAGAACGAACGTCATGTCATCAAAGCACAACATACAACCTACAACATTCTTCCTGATTGACGCTACCTGTACAAATTTGTTACAAGAACATCTTTGCTGTCGATCTCACCTATCTATCAAATAATTAAAGCGACGGTGACAATTCAGAGTCATATTCTCTCCGTACCTTGATTAAATCTGAACACCCGTCGGAACAAATTATTGACAGGTGGGAAAACGATATAACCCATTTCTCGTTCCAAAACACAAAGCACAACTTTTACCTACCTGGGTACACAAAAGATACAACATCTTGGAACCTAAAACTACTTTGTCAGACCAACCTGTCAAACTCACATATTTCCGATGCGAGAATACCAATTGAACCTAATCTAAAGAACAAACAACTACATACCTACACACCTACCAATAACCAGTTTTCCTTCACCTCTCATCTACATCTATATCAACACTTCCGATCCTGCAGAAATATATTCCAAGAATAATATCCATCCGCGTGTCCATCAGGAACCTGATAGATATCTTCTTATATCTCAGAAGCTCATTTGATTCGCAAGAAATGTCGGGCATACCGCGATATAACAATGCACCACTAAATGCACGATCGGGTGTTCCTGTCCCTCCCACCGGGCCTTCAACATCCTCTGAAACGGCCACGCCTGCATCATTATCAGAACCTCTGAGCAACAGCAACCCCACCACGACACCATCCTCATCCTCCTCGTATCCACGAGCGCAACCCGCAGCTGCCGTGCCCATTCCTACTGGGCTTGCAAACTCGCAACGTTACGCCCCTCCCCCTGCAGCTGCAGTTACGACGACCAAACCAGAGCCAACGCGCACGATAAAAGAAGATTCCGACGTACCGCCTGCACCCCAACCAGGTGCTTTCCCTAAGCCGACTACTGGGCTCGCGGGAAATACGTTCGCATCGCAAACTAAATCTGTGCCTCCGCCTCCGAGAGCGGGGTCTTCATATGCTGTCGACCACAATGCGACTTCTTCAATACCACCCAATCCAAGTGCGGGGCAAGTTGCGGCGATGGAGAATCATGCAGAATACCCCCCTCAGATGACGATTCCGCCGCCAAGCATCACCCGCGCACCGTTTTCGACGACGATGACGATGGATGCGAACACAGCAGCTCAGACATCGGGTTTATATGGGACAATGCATCCTCAACCGGTTTCTGTTGGTGATGCGTATGCTCATCGTGCACAGCAGGAGAACGAGGCATATGAACAGCGACGCAGTGTGGAATATTTGGAGCATCCGCCGGGATACGTGCAGAATGCGTATGCGGCTGAACTGAGCAGCGATCAGAGGAGAGCAATGGATGTGAATGAAAGAGAGAATGCCAGTGTAGGTGGGGTGAATAGTGGGGGTGAGGAGGAGGGGATCTGGGGGAGTGCAAAGAGGTGGGTTGGGAGTGCCGGGAGCAAGTTGAGTGAGGGGGAAAAGGAAGTTTGGAGGAGAATCAACGGGCAGTAAAGTTTACAAGGGTTGACGGGGTTTTGGTGGAGTGGGATCATGAGGTCTACGATAGATATGATGATACGATAAGTTACGAAACGAGACGTGAAAGTCCGATAAGATGGTGTACAATTGTGTATGATTAGGTAGTAGTAGACTGATACATTTACAGCTACAAAGGATGTCCGGGTAAAGTACTTTTGAACAGGAACAATGCTTTTTATTTATTTACAAAAATACTTCATGGAAGCCTATTGTCTGGTATAAGTAAGTTCGTAAGCCACTTCAAACGAATTGACCTGGACAGTGTGCAGACAGTCCAATACAGTACCGTGGGCAGATATAATAAGTATCAGCGTCTACACAAATGAAGATAAGCAAGAATATAGTCACTGATAAGAATAGAAGCAGAACCCCTATCCCTTGAGGCATGCATGTTTCCATTATCACTGGGTTCGAGTGAGGCAGGGTGGTATTGTATGAACACAAGTATAGCTGTGTGGAGTTTCATCACGGTACCTACATAGCATATCTCATCATAGCATTCGAGGCTTGGAGGATTTGCACATGGAGTACGAGTGTATGCGATCCTAGAACGGAGAAGTGCTGACAAGATGTTTTGCAAACAATGGAAGGAAAGGGAGAAAGTTGGAGTTCGAAGGTTCAGTATTAGTGACCTTCCTGTGCTTGTTGTAGATTAGAATATAGCTGGTGATTAGATCAATCAATTGAAAATTCGAAACCCCCGTAATTCGAGAAGGGAGAGAGAAGGATACGCGCATACCCAGCGTCATCGATACACCCCCCCATCTCCTTGTGAGCAAGGGGTAATGGCCAAGCAGGGGAAGGTCATGGGTGAGTGGGTAGGGCGGGTTGATCTTCATATTAGATGTGTTATATTGATAGGGGTGACAACGTAATCCACATTAGAGAGAAGATATCAGATAAACGCTCGAGTCGAGTATATCTGCATGAATTTTGCGTACCGATCGGGACGACTGTGGAAATTGGAATGTAATGAGTGCCTGGGCTTGTGTGCTCGAAAGGGTAGAAGGGGTGGGAGAAAGGTGGATAATGGGTGTGAGAAAGGTATGGGAGTCGGAGATCCCCCCGCATGGAAGCTGGAAAGGGAAGGAATGATGTAGTGGCGGTGTGGCTGTGAAGACATGGGATGATGTTCGTCTTGCGTTTGGAGGGTAGACAGTGACGGGTATGGAAAGTGATGTCGTTTCACGGTTTGAGAAAGATTGATATGTTGTCGTCTGATAGCGTTCGAAGTAGATTTGGACATGATATTTTTTTGATATAGCGATATTAAGGTCTCTTAGCGGAGAGACGGGATGACAGAATCGCAAGGACCGTTTGGAATAGATGCATCATAGCCTTCTTCAAGCTCGCATGAGTTGAAGTTTAGTCCGAAAAGAATATCTGCTAGAAGGACATTAGAGAATTCTAGAATGAATAGGTGGGTAGGCGGTGCACGGGATGACACAGTAGTCGAGTGGAAAAGGCTAGAGCTAGAGCTAGTGACCTGCCTTACCCTGCCCTACGAAACAGCTGAGTCCCGAAACAGGTACTGGGTGGATTAGACAAAGTGGAGTGAAGCGGGTGATCGGATTTTCGGTTTTCGGATGAATTGAGAGAAGGGTCATAGCGGAGGATTGTTTGGGAAACCACGGTGCTTCCGTGAGGTTAGATTGAGGCAAGTTATTTTAGACGCTTAGGATTTGTGAAGATAGATGAGAAGGTTGTTAGATGAAGAGTATCCAGTTATCTCATTTCGGAAAAGTGCGTGTGAGTTTGATTACCTCAAATTGGGCACCTGACTTGACCTGAACTAAAAGGATATAATTTAGTTGCCTAGTATCTACGGAGTAATGTGTAGTGCGAAATGCGAAGTGGACAGTATCATGATGGTTGATATCCGTTTTCGCTAGGAATCCTTCTTGACAGGTTTCGATAACTTTTCCATTTTCGGAGATCTACATTCGAACGTGTTAGATGGAGGCTAATTGCAGCAATGAATGGGATATACCTACCTACTGATTAGCCTCGTTGTGTTGTTCATTCTTGTTATTCTCGAGTCTTACTACTCATGGTGTAGTACGATTTAAACATCAGGATATGGTCAATCACAAGTGATCGCATGCCAGGAAATATATTAATGTGTGCCCGTAACGAACGACGAGGCCAGCCGAATTGGCATAGGATTGGGATAGAATGGTAAATCCGTGCCTGTGCTGTCAGTGGTGATCGATGAGCCGGGATGAGAGGAGCTGCTCAGGCAAGCCACATAATATCTGAGGTATGACGAATCGGACATTTAATCGATCATCGGAATCCTGGTTGACAGTACAGTGAGAGATACAAAGAGGATATACGGTCGCCGACTAATAGACTATTATGTGACAGGTATCAAGGTTTATCGGCATCACTCGGTACCTAGATTTGATATTGAAAGAGGGAAAGAGCGAGCCTCTATCTACTCAGCTAGTGAGTTGCCCAGCCAGTTAATCAAATTGGTTTCAACAACGGAGAGTAGCTAGAAAGAAATGGGAAAGTCAGCAGTTTGTTACAAACTAAGTAGATACTATATTTTAGAATGTGATGATATGTTTCCCCTTCATCTAAAGTATTCACCTAGCTAGTTTGTCTGGAAGATTTTAGCTTTTTTACCCTCAGACTGACAGTCGGTTCTTTCGGGACGTCTACTTCATTAAGTTAATTGGCTCGAATCTCTTACCTCTCTTACTTGGGTCTTCCCCTGTGTTGAGTTTCATGATGCTTGTCTCAAACACTACCGAGGATGCACGATACATGGATTATTATAATAGGATGATGGAAACTTGCCAAGATGAGCACTTCTGAAGTGAGTTTAAGAAATTCAAGAGTTCAAGTTAGATTCTGGCGGTCTTCATTCTGTGGAGCGGTGAGATGTAAACAATGACAGAGAGTGAGCAAGATACGTCAAGTCCAAAGCTTCATAATTGAAGAACTTGAAACTATTTCAAATCATCATTCTCGGTTCTCTGACAATCTCTTACTTCGTTTATTTCACCAGAGAGTATTGAGAGACGATGAAAGTAACAAAGTATGAAAAAAAGGGAGGATGGGATGGATGGCTAAATACGGTGATTACGGGAAAGGAAGATTAATTAAGTGATTGCTATAAGAATGACAGTAATTATTTTTATATCTTCTTCTTACTTCTGTCAGCCATCAGTCAATCATCTATTCATGTTGATGAAGGGGTACATTCGGTACTGTACGTCTAGCTTAAAATAGATAGGTATACTGGTCGTATTCTCAGGCGTGGAAATGAACGAAAAACCGTTATTAATAAATGGGAGATAAATGATAAATAATGATTGGTTATGAGTGATCAGGTATTATTGGGTAATTAGCAATTTGTTTTGTTCGATTGATCACTTCTGTGCCGCTCTGTTAGCCAGCCAAGATACTTAGTATACAGCACATGTGAGGAATTGTCTATCTCCTCTGTACTTCCAGACCTCTCCCCCCCTTCCCTCCCTCTCTCAGATCAATATGCTTTACTTTTCCTACACGTCGACCAAACGAGGATCCCTAATCCTGTCGAAAGGTTCTTCCTTATACATGGAAGCAGCTAGGTAGACAATTAGGTTTTGGTATTTCTTATTCGTATTATATACTGTATATTATATAATATCATATTAGGGCTGATATGCTTTGTTGTACAGCTAAAATCGTGGAGTACCCCTGTTTCCGTGTGAAAAATGATCCTCAAACGTAAACCTAGTTTCCAATCTATCCTTACCCGTCCGCCTAATCTACTCACGGTACCATCTGCTCATCGCCAGTGAAGAAAAGAGACCCCAAACTTTCCAACTTTTCCTCTCACCACTCACAAACTTACTAATTACTTCAAACAGGATTTATCGAGTCCTCGTTCGACGCCATCTTCGGGCATCATTGGTTCTCCGTTGATCTCGGACTTTTTCGACAAACCTCAATTAGTTACCCTAGACGTTACAAATCCATCCCCATATCACCCCGTTGGGATAGTCCGTGGGCTCATGAAAATAATTGGAAACGGGACAATATCTAATTGTACGATACTACCGTGGTACAACCACCAGAGTCACCGCCGTCGCCATCGTCATGGTAGCTTAATTCTCACCAACCTCCAGGGAAAAAAACTTTCCTTATGTGGGACTCACGGTATCGTTATATACTCGCTCAGCCTACCTTCCTTACCCCAGATACTGCACCTTTGAAGTGTAGCGGCGTCGGATGAGACAAGATAAGCCACATCCCTTTGCTTGTAGTGCCCTTCGAACTCTCTTGCTGGATGAACGCATGCATAGATACATATCTCATATCGAATAATGTCGTTCCATGATGGGTCAGCGGCAGTGGACCAGTCCCTAGACCCAACCAGCAGCCTTGCAACTTCGATACTGCAACCAAGTGCAATTGTGCTCACTCATATTGCTAAATACTACTAACCCACTTAGATACTAACTTCAGCTACTATTCGCACAGCTAATCTGTCGTTCCCACCACACCTCCCTCCCCCCCCACTTCACCTACCCATGCAAAGCCAAGCCTTTCCGGCAAAGCGTACTTTCCAGGTCTCGACCACACAAGTTTTGTGAGGTTTGGCTTGTATCAGGAACGACGCTGGCATGGGTCTAAGAACGACATCCCGATCCCGGGCAGGGCTGCACATCACGACAGGCGTCCCTCGACCATTTCAAGTATTTTCCTTCTCTTATACCTCATGGATCTCTGCACTGCCCCTCTTCCACCTTTTTCGCGTCGTCCCAATCGCAACTCTTCCTGTTCTATTCGACCAGTCACTCCTTTAAGGTCTCTTTAATCTCGCATTTCGCTCATCTATATACTGGGAGCTGGCTCTCATAAATTTCAAGCCAGGCTACGTCGATCACCAAACGAGTTTGTTTCTATACTACTTTTCCCCAAGTGCATAGCTCAACTCATCACGCTCATTTCCGCTGCCCGACACTATCTACTTGCAGATACATAGTAACCATACCCACATATTCTCATCGCGAGATATCGTTGTTCAATTTCGTTTCACCGAAAACTTTACGCATTCCCTACATATATCATATCAGAGTTGCGCATCCTCGGATCTTATCATATCTGTTGAAGTTACATACAAATCCTTATAATCCCTCCCGGACCTACATCGACCTTGCCGACACCCCGGATCGGTGGATCATTATATATTACTTTCTTTTCTACAAAACTATCTAACGCTGACGACGATCCTGATACGATACTTAATCGGCTCATAACTACTTTCAACTAAACTTGATTTACTGTCATGGATTCAAGCCAGGCGCAATCGTGAGAAACCCACATTGACCCTTGTTACGATATCATCTTTACTTACATCTAGCCCTAGCCGCCATTCTTTTCAAACACAATCTTCCTTTGCTTTTAATCAAAATAACAAGTTCAGAGGAGACTGTCCCCCACGGTCATTCCCATCAGCTTCTACCATGAATCCAAACGAGATGTCTATGAAGCAAGAACCTATAGGATTAGGTATGTGGTCAACAACAACACCACCAAATCCAACCACCAGACCTCGTCCTGCAACCATACATGAGACGGGGTTCTCATATTGCATGCCAGAGCAGGGCAACTATTCTTTACCAGCATGGGACTCTTCAACTATGCCAATGCAGCCAATGCACAATGGACTGTCGCAAGATTATGCAGTCCATCAAGATTTCTTTCCACAATCATCGGTTGGCGAACGTGAGCCACATCAGAATCATGCTGTTTCCGTTAACAGCAAGGCTTTCTCTGAATTCGATTTTACAGATCACTGGAACGCGAAACCTTGTGACGATGGTATGGAAATGCAAGGTCTCGACACGGACATGCACATGGGCCAAGCTTATACGACGGATGAGGCCGTACCAATTCTCGATCTGAGATGTGGACCGGGAATGGACTCTGATCGACCTAGTTTGGAGCGACCATGGAGTTCTCGAAGGATGTCTGGCTCTTCGTTCACATTGTCAACCACCGGGGCTCTTTCTGAAATGCCATCATACGAGGATTTTTCAACTACATTGTCAGAAGCGCCTTCTTTCACTTCAGACTATCCACCTCTGTCAAATAGGAATTCATTGATGTCATCAACACAATTATCGCCAGTAGCATCGCCTAGAATGACCCCACAAAATAGATCCGAATTGGTACGAACTCAAAGTCGAGGCAGAGCATCTCCCTCACCACGGCCAAGTATGCGCTCGGCACCATATAATATGGATAGCAATAGAAGCAAGAGGTGGTCTACGGGATCATATGCTCCTGCACCGAGTAGACGCCCTTCTCCATTTGTTTATCATCAGGGGAATGAATCATTCCAATCTCCTCACCAACCTCACATGTCATCTCGTCATTCTTCACCAACGATATCTAATCCTCACTTGCCCCTCAATATGGTTAATTTACAGACGCAACAACACCCATTTATGATGGCCAACAACCTAGCTTATCAACGGAATAGCATGCTTTTACCTTCTCATTCATACCATGAGCCTCATCAATTTGACACACCACCTCCTTTGCTTTCTCACGGTCTCTTCCGCATGCTTCAAAGTAACGCAGATCCACATGCCTTACATACCCACTATTCGGATTTGAGTGATCCCCCTGATCTTTATGCGTCCTTACATGAAGAGCAGTTGGCACCTCCACCAGAAGATATGAACCCATCGGATCCTGATCTCATTCCTCACGAGCAAGAACTACGATTTGATGGAGATTTATACACGCCAAGATGGGTGCGAGGCCATGGAAACAAGAGAGAAGGATGGTGTGGCATTTGCAAACCAGGGCGATGGCTCGTACTGAAGAATAGCGCATTCTGGGTATGTATTCTCCGGTGCTTTAGGCCAGAATCTCCTTTCAAAATCAACTATTACTAACATATGATCTACAGTATGATAAAAGTTTCACACATGGTATTTCAGCCGCAACTGGACAGCCATTCCAAGAGCCGCAAGAAACGCGACGCATGGACGGAAATCCCGATGTATGGGAGGGTCTGTGTGGAAGCTGTAATGAATGGGTGGCTCTAGTTAGTAGCAAGAAAAAGGGAACCACTTGGTTCCGACATGCTTACAAAGTAAGTTTCATATCTTTTCACTTTGAGAGTCCGAGCACACACCATATTCCATACTTCATATCGGAGAATTTAGAATCAGTGGATTCTTAATTTCATACATTCAATTAAAATGAACTTGAGACTAACATGAATAATTAACAGTGTCACACTCATCCGAAGATTAAAGATGCACCGAAACGCCGACGTGAATCTAGCCATTCTCGTGCACTCGGTGCTTCGAACATGGCGAAATCAAAAGCCCACGATTCAATTACTTCCAATCCGCATCAATCTTCACCAATGACACCTAGTGTTACTTCGACACCTCGCTATCAGAGGAAGTCGGCTTTAGGTAGTCCGATAGATGGCTTGAGTCCTATGATATGATGATTTTGTCTTCTGCTCTATCTCGAATACTCTCTTTTCTTATTTGCGAGTTTGTGTTTTCATGATTTGATTTCGGTGTACATGGTGAAAGAATTTTTATTTTCTATTTTTCTTCTACTTTCTTTCAGACAACACATACTATACTTTTTTTTATTGATCGCATTTCTTTTCTTTGTCATGACAACAGCGGAGAAAGGCAGACAAGAATCTGAGAAGCAGGAGACAACGAGATTTTCAGTTACAGATCCAGTAGTAAGGCGCCGGGCGGGATACCATGCATCTTTATTCTTTCACTTGTTTCTACACGTTCATTTTTGGAGCTCGGTTGTTGGGTCGGAAATGGTTGGTGGGATGGTCTAGGAAAGGTATGGCAGATGCAGGACAGACAAGCTAGGGAAAGGAAAAGGAAAACTTGGACTTGGGGACAAAAACGACTCTCTTTCATATCTACAGTACAAGCTTTATTACGAGCAAAAGACGAGTATCTGCAGGCAGGCGTGTGTTATGATTTTACGAGCAAGAAGGGAAAACAGCTGAGGATTGAAGATGCAGAACAGTGCAGATTGGGGGGACTAGGAAGGCAAAGGCAGGCGCAAACAGAAGAGAGAAAAATTAATTGGTTTTGGTACCGGTTTTGTCTTTCGGGATTTCATTGAGAGGGAAATTTTCATGGTGGGCGGTATATAGCATCATATAGGTTAAGTTAGGTAGCATAGCGATGGGTTTGGTAGAGTAGAGTCCTATCATGAAGTTTGCGCACTTGGATGCAAAATGAGCAGGCGCTGGGATGACAGCCAGGCGTGCAATGGCCAATTCAGTTTAGGAGTTTGGAAAATGAAATGAGAAATACACTTATAAGCTTTATATATTGAGTTTCGACTTTCTGCATTTTGAATGTTGGATAATGATTTTGAATAGATAGATGGAAATCGTAGGATGAGCAAGGACATTGTTTCTCTAATTCTACGCCTGTGATCTACGAGTAGAAACTGACTTGCACAAACTGGCTGAATGCATTTGCTTCCATATCGTATTATCTAACTCTCGATTGGAGATACTAAGATACGATATCCCCCCTTGATCTCCTTGCCACATGCATTGCTTTTTCCCTACTTCAGCCACCCACCATATTCAGCTTTCCCAATCGAGATATCATGTATGACTCGCTTGTGCGCGAAGCAATAATACCATACGTACTTTATTGTTCCTTTGCTGGGGTGTACTGGGTATAGAATGTATAATATGCTTTTGAGGAAGGGGAGAGGGGGGAGGGGGTGAGGGAACTTGGAAGGATGGGAGAGACAAAGGTTGGGCGGGGTATTGGGCAGGGGATTGATGGAGGGAGAACATGGTTATTTGACCTTGAGAATCTAGATGCCATCGATTTTGTGTTGATAGGTATCTGTATGTTGCCATTGAATGGGTTATGGCATTACTGGATAATCCTGGATTTTTGAGGTGGGAGGCAATCTGGACCGTAGGGTGTGTGCAATGCTTCGGAGTTGTGGAAGATGGTTTATTTCCGGATTCGGCTGAATCGACTTGTTGGATGTTCACACGTGTTCTGCTAGTATATGCTGATGGTTTATGTCATGTATTGTGCTTTAGAGGCCCAGATTGATTTTTCTAGATAGCGAATCGTGGATAGCGGGAGTGTTCTTCATCGGACGCGTATGGTATGTTTCTGGATGTTTGGTAGATTTTATTAGGGTGTGTGAGCTTTAGAGTAGTGCCTCGAAAGAGCGCTTAAACGATAATGGAAAAGATCCTAACAATCGTTAGAGTGTGTGAGGTTGAGATTTTTAGACTGTGTGGTTGTTAGATAGAGATTGGAGAATGAAGGGACTTTTTTCTTTCGTCCGAAGACTCCACGGGTTTGGAGATTGGTATGAGTCGAGTGCGAGGAAACTGGACGCGTGAAGTGGATGGGGTGGGATGGGGTGAGTTTGAGATGTTATGCGTTGGTAGTATTGTGTGTTATACGGTTGAGGGATGAGGGTGTGAGATATGGAGGTGGTTGGTAAGTCGGGACGGTGGAACGATGGTGATAGGTAGAAGATGAATGGGGGGTTTAAGCAGGAATAGGGATATAGGGCTTAGAGTAGCTGGATCTTGGAAAGGTGGATGATGTAGAACATATTTAGCTGGAAAGCTAGAAGAATTCGGAAGAGATGGCGTAATGCAGGGTCTGAAGCAGCCAAAATGGAACTAGATGTCCAAAAGGACTCAGAAATGGTACGAAAGGTAGGGCTAGAAGAGTCATAAGGCGGGATAGAAAATGTCGATAAGAAAATGGAAGACAGGGAACGAAGATATCTGGAGGGATTGAGGATGGTGAAAAGATGGTTATAGTAATCGTGCAGGGAAGGGGGATGGGAAAGTGATATGGAAATTTATGCGTTGTGATGGTGGTTAAGATATTACACAGTACCGTGAGATCCGGAGAGGATGTGAGTATGGATCATGGGATGAAAGCGGCATAGAGGATACAAAGTAAATGCAAGTACTTCAGATAGAAAAAATGGCGTACCAATTGTGTGCTTCGTGTTGAAAAATAGATCAAGGTATCTTTCGATATTGGATTTTTTGACATTGGTTGTGGTTAGACGGCTCGTGTGATGGAGGAAAGTCGTGCCGATAGTTCACCGAGAGAGAATGAGTGAAGGCGCTAGAGGTGTCGAGGTATAGACTTGAACGTCAATTCATGCGTTGGTCAAGATGAGTAAACAAGTAATTTATCGTGACGAATCTCGTGAAAGTTCGATGGTTGCTGTGCCGTTTTATCATGAGAATTTTACATCGTTTATCTAGATATCGGATAGAGGAGCGGAAGTTACGATAATAATGGGATTGGAGCGATGGGATAGAAGAAGCGATGATCAGATAAGAAGGAGAGAGCTTGTAATTGGAAAAAGGTTTAATTTCTCCAGATTGGACATGGATTCGCGAAGGCGCTCTTGGGTGCATTAGGCTGTGTTTAAGAAAAGGCAAAAGAAAGCATTGTGACAGCATTACAATGGTGATGGACCAATGGTTCGATTGCCCCTTTCTTGGAATGAAACTGGCAATGTCAGTACGATAATCTGGGGTCAACATTGTCCAAGTAGTAGAAATGGTGGTGGTTGTCATTGGAGTGATTTTGGTTACTTGGGTAGATAAACAAACTCCTCAATTCCTATTATATATCAGTATAAGACTCTCCTATATCTATCTATCCACCCAATCCTTTTACAACAAAATCCTTATTGAATATTATAAACCAACCTATAGAGGTTGATAGTCTCTCCTTTCCTATTACCTCTATCGATTTCTCATATGATGTTAATCTCGAACTAAATACTTGTGAATCATGCTCATCCTCTCAAGAGTGCAAGAATGGCCTCAGCACTTGTTGGCCGCTCCGGTCAGGTATATAAGCCGGTTCGTGTTATCTACAGACACACAAACAAAGATCCGGAGTTCAACATCCATTTAGCCTCTGGGTGAGTTCCAAATCACAATGTGCCATGCTTCTCGTTGCAGCGATAACCACCTCTACCAGGCTAATTTGAGCGATACTTTAGAGAGGACAATATAGCCTTAGTATTGAGGCCTGTTACCCGCTCGGTATTTGAGCAATCAAAAGAGCTCAGAAAGGGATTCGGCAAAGTTCGTCAAGTACGGCATCATATAGATGAAGAGAAGGAGAACCGGGTATTTGTCTACAATTATGCCATATCCAACGTGCCTGAGATGATAAACGACTATCCTCCTATTCCTCTGCAAGCAAGAAAGACAATCCTCAGAGGTTGGACTGGCATTGAAAGATATCCATGCGAGAAATTGGATACACCTTGGTAGGCTATCTTAATCCATTCACGACTTTTGTCCAAAGCTCTCTCCTGGCCTCATTTCTATGCTCCAGGCGTGAAGCCCGACAACGTTTTCGTCGACTAGTTTGGTAATATTGAATCTAAATTCTACCTTGGAAAAGTGCAATTAGGCAATTTAGATTGTTATTTGAAACTCATGGGCACGAATCTTCTATACCATAAGATAAGAAACGTAATGTGGCAAAGTCCAGAAGGACAACTGGGGAGGGGAATGGGGAAGCACTCGGAGCTGTTTTCTTTCGGAATTTTGGTAAGTTAAACTTTCGATCCTTATAGAGCCCCGTTTTCTAATAAATTGGTTATTTTCAGTGTCTTTTTGTGCTCACAGGGTTGAATCGTTTCACCCCGATTTTGGGAGTCTACTTACAGAACCAGAGCAGGTAATCTTGCAAAAGTCACTGTCGAACTTTGGGTCGCTTCCGGATGCGCTTGTAAAGCATGTGAATGATGAGAAAGCAGGCGAGCTCTTGAAAGATTCTCGGAAAATGATTGAAGAGGATGAGGAGCGAGCTGAAGCGCGTGAGCCTTTTGAGCAATGAACTGAAGCTGATTATCCCAATCTTAATGATGATGAGAGAAGATTGACAATGAGAATGACGAATCTAGGCCCTGGAAAGAGGGCGGAAATGGTTGATATCATAACTGATCCTTATTGAGATGGGGTTGGTTCCGAGAGCATCTTTGTGTCGAAGGGTGTTTTGAAGATAATGCAGATGAATTGTCTAATTTATTGAAATATTTACTGTATGGCGAGAATTTGCAACCCGAGAACACAGAGAGTAATCCGTAAAGACCACCGTTTAACGATAGAGTTTGTATGCTGCCGAGCTCTGGTAGTATTGTATTATTGTCGAGCCGAGAAAGAGATGCTAGCTGCCGAGAACCAACATATATATGCTTGACTATACACACCAAATTAACTGTTTTGCAGGTATAGCATCTCTTGTACAGGACAACGATCTTCCTTTAGTCCTCATGACAGACAGCGGATATTTGAGCTGATTTGTGTACGACTGGTAAAAGAAAGTCTCCCGACGCTCATGTGACTGACAGCAGAATAGTGGAGTACCAATATTTTACCTACTCAGCTCATAATTCTACGCAACATTGAAGAGTAAGTATATGCTAGTGCCGCTAGAGACACACGAATTTCATGAGCTTTCTGAACCAAGAGGAACAGCCCGTCCATGAAAAAGACAGTTCCGGCGAACGTGATGTTCACGAACAGAACGCGGCACTCCGTACTCCACAGCTACCACCAGACAAAAGGGCGCCATGAGTATTCTCGTAGCCTTCGCAGCGATCTCCTTTCCTCCCTGCAGTTTCATCTCGTACCTAGGTAGTCACCACCTCCCTCTCCCACGATTTGAACGTATCCATACATCTCACCATAACATCCTACATGAACGCGTGTGACATCGCACCCAGAATCGTCAAACTTATATATCCAACATGACCAGCAGCAGATGGACGTTCGTCCTAATAGTCAATATCTATTGCATCGCCAATGTAGCATTTGGCACCGCAGAGAAGCTGGCTCATTTTGCTAGTGTAGAGAATAGTGTAGAGTATAAAATATCGCCAATCGTGATATGAGATATCGATATGGAAAGTTGAAGATTCATTACTAATTGTCCCTCACAAGACAGCATCAATTGATTGGATGAGTGTTCAGGGCCGTTGAAAGTGGATGATGATGATGGGTTGCTAGGTATCTGGGTATCTAGGTATCTAGTGCCTACATCTCTAAAGCACAGGCAGGTGAAGAAGTGCCAAGACGCCATTTCAAAGTCAATAAATACAACACAGCGATTGTAGATACTTCGTACTCGTACTTACGGAGACAATATAATCTATTTGCGTGACGATTTTATATTCTTTCATATTTACATAAGTTACATGTATATATATCTATGGTATAATTGAGCCATCAATCCCATCGCTATGTTCGCCCCCTCTCTCGCCTCATGGTAATTAATATGTAATCTTTGATTGTTATCCATTCATTTGTTCCTCTCAGCCCAGATCCTTCACACACACCACACTCAAACGTATCCGGCTCAAACGCCCCGGCCATATCTCAGAACGGGAAGGAAACCCCCTTCGTTCGCTCGGTCGAAAAAAAAGTTTCCTTGATTTATTTCCCACTACTTTCTCTTCACTCACACGCCGTCTTTGCACTATTCGCACTACTTTAATTTGCTTGCGTTTGGTGTTGAATTGGCCCAGCAACACTACATTTCTATACCGCCATCTTCAGCATTTCCGACCAAAGGCTTGCCTCCACTTTCATTTGACCTTCTAGACACTTGAAGATCTCCAACATACCTCCTGCCTAGGTCTTGGTGTTTTCCCTACTGTCCATCCCTCGAGCAACACTATAGACCAGAACTCCGATAATCGTAATGTTTTACAACAATCACTAATGAAGCTCGTTATGATCTTGTCCCTTCCATTTGAGCAAGAGATCTCCCCTAGATACAACAATCCTTGTATGACTCTGACACCGACTTCAGAGCACCTGAAGTAGCTACTGTAGCGAATTGAGAGTGGATATACCTTCCGGTTGCCTGGAACAATCCCCGCTATTTTGGTAGCTGGAGTAGACGTCTCAATTTCAACCTCTGACCTCAGATTTGGTGTCTTTTCTTCAGAATATTTGTTATTTTGACAATTGCCTGTTGATTGTTCTGGTGAGTACAGTCGTTATCTACTATTGCCTTGTTAAATATCCTCCAGAAGCTTTGCTGACCACATGTAAAACCAGCTTCAAGAAAAATCAAACAGATATACATCCTTGCCATGCTGTAAATTATTCACGCCCTCGATACCAATAGTGCTTTGCAACTATATCGAGTCCTTCCCGTCGAGTTATCTTCAACTGCATCTGCAACAAATTTCGGGAACCCATCATTTCGGGAGCGGGCGGCTGGCTGCGGATAGATCAAGGAGAATTACATTTGCTAAGCAAAACTCAAAGAGCTCCACTTCGCAGAAAAAGTCTTGTTATCTGGAAATATATTTTATCAGTTGATAAAGGCTCTGGGAATTTCAAGTGATTGGATCACAAGTCAAATCAACAAAAGGATTGAAACACTGGGGTCTGAATGTATGCAGTACAAAAGGAGGCTGGCCAGACTTGATTCTCAAACCCGATTTCGAAAGGGCGGAAGGGAGGAGTTGCAATGAGTTGGGAGCAGCAAGCAAGCTATGAAGGGAGCCAGGGAGGATGGACCCCACAATTTGCAGAAGATTATTCTATGTTCAACGCAACACCTGGGCGTCTCGTCAATGGGCAACGGCCGTTTGTTGATACTTCAACAGCTCAAGCATTGTCATCCCTGACTCACAATGGACAATATAATGTTGAGGGAGATATGATGACAGATATGGGAATGCCCATGCATCAATTATCACCAAATTCTGGTTTTGCAATAGCTCATACCACATCCCCCAACAAACATATATCTGCTGCTACTGCCTCGCAACCTGCTTCCAGAGCACGATCAAGTGATGTTTCCAAGACCCCCCAAAAGCCAAAGAAAAGGTTGGATGATCCTTTCAGTGGCCAAACTGCTACACCTCCACATTCTATTGGAAAAGGTACTCGGAAATTAGCCCCAAAAATATTCAATGTTCCGAATAATACTCAAGTTCAAGGTAATGGCTTTGAGTCTTCTGACTCAAGTAATCACCATCCTCAATTAATGGCACAATCCTCAACAGCTATGGATCCATTTGGTTATCCAATGACTGCACCAGCATCAACCCCATTCTTTGCAAGTAACAAAGCAATATGGGATACTAGTATGGATGGTATGGATTTGGATTTCTCAACCGATTCAGCGGGTATCTTCCATCAAGGTCATAGGGCAAGCAATTCTCTTGATTGGGGAAGAAGCAACCAGATGTTTCAAGAATCAGTGAATTTATCGCCTCAAAAATCAAGCGAATCCAAAGCTGAAGCTGAACCCCGCAAACGACACAGACAGATAGCCTCAAAAACTTCCTTACCAATAACTTCAGCACTCCCTACGTCACTTCCATTGTTAGCTTTTAGTAGTGCAACAGCAATATCGAGTTCAATAGCCATGGAGAATTTTCCCGGCGTGGTCGATCCTGGTATAATTTACAGTCGCCCTAGCACGGGCAGTACGTCCCAAGGAGGATTAGAAGATATGATCCTGCCAGCATCAAGAGCAACTGCAAGTCCGATTCGAAATCTAGAGCAACTCGAACCGTATCAGCATCAAGTTCGAGAATATACTCGCGAGCAAGAAGAGCTTCGTCGATCAAGAAGTTTCAGAGAGAGTAGCATGGGGTATCGAATAGATAGGAGGACTGCTAGCTCACCAGTCAAGGGGTCTGCACGGGCTGGTCCTCGACGGAGTGTCAGTGAGAGTAATAGGGATCAACGTCGTAGTGGTACAGTTCAAATATTCTTGTTTCATGATTTTAAGCTAACATTCTCGACAAGAACCACCACGCTTTAACTCGGGACGCTTATCTCCTGTGAAACAGCAGCGTCATCCAAATCTTACTTCTATCCCTGAATCTCCAGTTGCATTACCAAAAGTTCGACGAGATGTCAAGCTCGCTATTGGTAGTAACGGTCGAGCTACTGTTGTTGTAGACGATGAATCGGTGAGAAGCTTGCGACGGTCATCATCTCAAGTCATCGATTATGAGTCAGAGTATGATTCTTCTACTGACGATGAACCAATTATCATTCCAAGTCGAAATAACTCTTTCAATCTGCCGCAGCAGAGACCACCCAGATTCGATCTATTCGATGCTTCTTCTAGTGACTTTCGCAGACCTAGCACAAGTACAAGCGGCTATAGTCGGTCTTCGGGTCAGCACACGAGTATCGACGAGATGAGTGAGGCAGAGACAGTACTTGATGAGGTCAAGATCGGAGACGCAGCTTCTGCTTTGCGGAAGGTTGTCAGGGAGCGTCGAAGTAATCAACAATTGTCAAAAAATGGAAGACATCTTCGTCTGTACTCCGATACAACCCCTAGACCAGGTCGCTATGCAGAATATACTTCGTCGTCTAACAATTCCCCTGATGGAGCAACGCCGTCCAGCTCGAGGAGTGGTACTACTAGGTGTATCTGTAACAATGCGGAGGGGGACTCTTTCATGATTCAATGGTGAGTTTGGTACTACTACCGTTACACTTTACATTGTCTAATTCGTTTCAAGTGAGTCTTGTGAGAATTGGCTTCATGGACAATGTGTCAATATCCCAGACCGAAGGACTCTCCCGAAGGTTTACATATGTGCCTTCTGTGCCCTAACACCAAATATGCGAAACGGTCGTGTGCGAGAGTCCGCAAGAGAGAAGAGGGGTCTACCCTCTTCTCCTCTCGCCCACAAATCTTTCAGATCATTTCGTTGATTAAATATCGAATTGACATCTCGTATCTCATACATCAAATTACGAGATTTGGAGCTTGATGGATTATAATTTCAAGCTTTACTCTTTTTTTTCTTTCTTTTTTTTCTCTGCCACCGAAGAAACAATTATCAGATGGCAGACATTCTTCAAACCACTTGTTTTTAACACCTACCTACCTACCACCAGCATTTTTTTTCCTGTTTTCTTTTGTCGACACTGATACCCCCTTTCAAAGAGCATACACAATACAGATCAAAGTCACTATGCATGATTCCCAAGATATAATACAAGAATAAGATTTACGACCGAAAAGAACTGGGGAATGGCAAAAGGAGAAAGGGGAAAACGGAAAGGATAAAGCGGAGTTGGGTTTGATTATTGCAGTATGTATGGAGGAGTGCAACGATTTAAGGAAGGACTCTCAGGATACTTAGCAACAGCACAAAATAAATGCATACATATATACCTTAACATACCTGATACTTATTGAGCTCGTGCATAGATTCTCTAGACGTTTTTCAATCCATATCCAATAGTCTGTTTAATTGCTGAATTGGTCTGAATGAAGAAAAGCATCTGATTGTTTGAATATATCTGAATTCCAGAGCTCTTCATATTCCAAGTAGATTCGAATGATTCATACTCAATTTCTCTGACTACATGTATAGATATGCTCGTATTGTCCCTGACCTCAATTCATCCAATCACCACCTACCCATATTGGCGTCCTGATTTCCGAGTTCGGGCGCAGAGCTTCATTCCGAAATCGGACTTAGTGGGGGCGGGGCATTCAATAAAGTCATTCTTGTTCCCCAAACATTTTCTCGTCTCCAAACAACACCATTCAATCCTTCTTCTTTTTTCCTAGATATCCATTGTACTTATAATTGTTGAATAAAGGAATTTTTACTGCAAAGATGGCAACTCATAATATTGTGGTTTTTGGTGGTGATCACTGCGGTCCCGAGGTATGTTTGTTTACTTGTTGCTCTAATACCTGTTTGTGGAGAGAATACGGGGTTGGAAATTGAATTACACAGCCATTGAAAGCTGCAGATCGAACAGCTGGGAAAGGAAATATACTAATGAACTCTTCTGCTTAGGTTGTAGCGGAAGCTATCAAAGTTTTGAAAGTTGTAGAAAGCGATAGACCATCAGTTGGGAAGTTCAATTTCCAAGAACATCTCTTGGGTGGTGTAAGTCCCCACTCACAAGCTCCTTGGCTTTCAAATCCCTTACTTACAACTCATCCCCATTACAGTGCTCAATTGATGCCCACGGTGAGCCTCTCACAACCGAAGCTCTCGAAGCTGCCAAAAACGCCGATGCCGTTCTTCTCGGCGCAATCGGTGGTCCAAAATGGGGAACCGGAAAAGTACGTCCTGAGCAAGGAATTCTTGCTCTCCGCAAACAAATGGGCACATATGGAAACCTCCGACCTTGCAATTTCGCATCACCTACCTTGACCGAGATCTCCCCATTGAAGGAAAAGGTCTGCGAAGGCGTCGATTTCTGCATTGTGCGAGAATTGACCGGAGGCATTTACTTCGGAGAGAGAAAGGAAGATGAGGGAGATGGAAAGGCTTGGGACACAGAACCATATACCAGAGAGGAAATCGAGCGTGTGACAAGATTAGCAGCCAATCTTGCTCTTGCGCAAGATCCCCCAGCTCCAGTTTGGAGTTTGGATAAGGCAAACGTTCTCGCAACATCGAGATTATGGCGCAAAACTGTCACCGACGTCATGGCTACGGAGTTCCCACAATTAAAGATCGGACATCATTTGATTGATAGTGCAGCCATGTTGATGGTAAAAGACCCAAGAAAGTTGAATGGTATCGTAGTGACAAGCAATTTGTTCGGAGATATTATCAGTGATGAGGCCAGTGTTATTCCTGGCAGTATTGGACTCTTGCCAAGTGCAAGTTTGAGTGGTGTCCCTGATGGAAAGAGCAGATGTAATGGTATCTACGAGCCAATCCACGGTATGCTTCTATTCTCCTTGCCACTCATCGTTTTATCTCCTTTTTCATCATTTTTTATACATTTCAGGTCTAACAATTACCTCTAGGCTCCGCCCCAGACATCAGTGGCAAAGGCATCGTAAACCCCATCGGTACCATCCTCTCCGTCGCCATGATGCTCAAATATTCTCTCAACCTTCCAGTCGAAGCTAAGGCCGTCGAAGAAGCTGTCCGCAGGACCATCGAAAAGGGAGTCAGAACCGCCGACATCGGTGGTTCAAATAAGACGGTTGAGGTCGGTGATGCAGTTGTTGAGGAATTAAAGAAGGTCTTGAAGGAGCTTTAAATGTACTAAAAAATGAATTTGCCAAAGTCATAAAGTATACCTGGTGTTACAGAATCTGTCATCATACAATGGGTCATAGTCGCAATCGTATAAGAAAACGAACGATATTGCTTATGGAGTTGAAAAGTATTTAGCGGTCAAAAAAGATTAAAATATCAATCGCAATATGTATTATTTTGGTCTGTCTTGTCTAGGTCTTCCCAGGTCATCATTGAATTTCCTACTCGTAGCATTATCCACAGTCTTTCCATATCCATATCCATAGCTACAGCCATCCATAACAATTTATTTCTCGCTCAATCTCAATCTCTATGTCTCACGGTTTCATCCTCCTTCTCATGAGGCATCACTTCTCACCAAACAGCCCCTTCAATTCCTTCTTCAATTGCTCCCTACTCTCATCAACGCCAGCAACACCAACCTTAACCCCCGTACCGTTCTCTACCTCCCCTACCAGCTCCTCCTTCCCTTTCCCTTTATCTAATTTTTCCAATTTGTCCCTCTTTATCTTCTCCCTTTCCCTGCCCCTTTCCTTCCTACTCCCCACTCTACTCCCCACCTTACTCTCCTCCCCACTCGTACCCCTCCGCCTCCTCCCACCCATTCCACTCCCATCCCTTGACAATCTTCCCATCTCATCCTCACTAGCTCCTCTATTCCGTCTCGAGCCACTTCTACTACTCCCCACGTGCGCATTCGCTTCTTGTCCCACAATTGCATTTGCAATGTGATTTTTAGATTCGGTATCTAGCCAATTCCACTCAGTTTGAATGTTTGTTTCTGCGCGCTTTCTTTCTTTTTCTTCCTTGACATTTTGCGCTACTTGGCCAAGACTGTCGGGGAAGATGTGTTAGTATGTATGTACGGATTTCAATGGCTATGTTATGAATATTCTTTTCTCAAACAACAATCACCCGACTCTGAAACCCCATAGAGGATTGTTTTTCACAGGAGGAAAGAAAAAACATACCTCACAGTCCCAACTCTCTGTCTCCGAATCCTCTCCACAATCCCCTCCTTCCCCCCTCTTTCCCCACATCCCCCTCCTTCCCTCCCCCAGGCAAAATCACCCCCGAAACATACTCCAAATACTCATTCCCCTTTTCCAAAAACCCCAATTTCGGACTGCGACATAGACTCAACGCATAATTGCTATTGTTCTTCCCGATTTCCGGCCGCGGGAAACTCTCAAACATGGAATCGAAACCCGATTCTCCACGTTCTCGTTTTTTGATTTCTCCTACCGATGCGCTTTCGAGGGAGGTACTGAGTCCACAACAGGAGCCTTTTCGGGGTGTGATGAAGTTCGAGAGGGGAGAGTGCAGAAGAGTAGATTTTGAATTGGAGAGGGAGGGAATGAGCTGGGTTTGGAAAGGATCCGGACTGTCGTTTTTGGGATAAGGGGTTAGTGGTATTTCCGAAACATCCCGCGGTATGTGTTCGGGGTATTGAATGGGCTGGACTAGACCGTTGAGTCTGATACAGGCAGATTCAATAGTGCTGGAGCGATTTGCACGACGATACGCAGATGCGGGATGTTTATGTGGTTGGGGAAGCTTTTCTTCAATAGAGACGGAGCGGGGACGAGTATTTTTGGGTGATTTTTGCTGGGGGCTGGGAAGGGCGAGGGGTGAAAGAGTTGATGCGGATGGACGTCGGGTACTATTTGATGTGCTTTCAGAGGCGTAATTGACGTGTTCTCGGATGAGGAGTCGGTCTGGGAGTGTCAGATATTTCAAGGTTGAACGTTTTAGTATATAGGTATATGTGAAGGGTAAAGAAACAATAATAACATACCCTTAGGCGTCACCTGACCCGAGTGTTCACGAGGAGAAACCTCCGTTGCGCTCTCTTGCTTTGGACACGATGTAAAAGGACCATGATCCCCCGGGCAATCCTCCGAATGACTAGATGAAGCTCCATCTGCATATGCTTCTGGAAGCTTTGCTCTCGAAACTGCTGCTCGCAATTTCTTCTGACAACCATCGCCTTCTGCGTCTTCCCGTTCGCGGTGTACATTATTAGGGAGTAACGACATCCATTTTGGAAGCGGTTTAGTTTTACTAGGCATGAATGCTCGACCGGCAGGATCGCAGATGGAGACGTAGATTTCAGATGGGGGAGAGGAAATTGATGACGATGAAGTAGAGGGGTCGGCTTGGCCAAAATGAGCAGGTTCCGTGTCGCTGTGGGAATGGGTGGAGTCGTCTGCATTTCCGTCCTCGGATACGCCCATTTTGGTGGCGTCACTTAAAAGTGCAACTTCTTCCTTTGAAATAGTGTTAATATGGATGTTCATAGTTAGACTAAATTAGACTAGGATACATACCTGAGGAGTAGAGGAATCTCGTATGATTTTCCTGATCTTCGTTTCATTCATCGTAAACGATTTCGATGATTTCTTCCTCATATTCGTTGGTGAAATACTAGAAGATGACGAAGGCGGAGAAGGTTCCGTTTCTTCCCTTTCTTCCCCATCTAATCCGACCACCACATCCTTCTTTCCCTTCAAGTCCAGGTTCGAATTCCCTTCCAACCCCTTATCCTCATCCAATTTCTCCAATCTACATCTCGTTAGCCCACCATCAGATTTCGTCACATTTTCCAATCCTTTCTCCAACACCTTCTTCTCTCCATACCCCTTACTTTTCGTCTCCGTTTCGCACCACTCACAAAGCGGAATTTTATCCAACTCCGTTCCTTTTCTTCGATCTCCATATCCATATCCACTGTTTTCACTTTCACTTTCACACTCCCTCAAAACCCTTTCTCCTAACCTAGCCCCACAAAGCAAACACCCAAAACATCCTCGATGCCAAAAACACCATCCCAAACTAACTACCTCGTCCCCTCTTACAATACATTCCCCACAAACCCAACATATACTTAAATCCAACACCGCTCTCCAACATTGATGACAAACGATTCTAGATGATCGCCCCAAGACTCGTGGCGTGGAAGGTAAAAATTGAGGAGACCAGCATATTGTACAGATGAACGAGGGATCCGAGGACTTTTGTATCGTACGGAGAGCGGTCATATTTGGGGTTGGCTGAGCGGGAGTTGGTGGTCGAGGTGGTGTTGGGTGAGTTTGGGGATGGGAAGTCTGAGCATAATGCGGAATGAGAGGAGTATCTATTGGTTTGAGAATCGGGGCACCAATCGCTTTCGAGAAATCTGATACAGTACTTGCTAGTGAGAGGGGCGGAACAGAGATCGTATGGCGAATGCGAGGACGGAGTTCAATGAATGTTGAAGTAGGTGGACGAGGGGGTCCTTGACGACTGGTCATATTTTTGCGTTCAAGAGGATTATGAATTCAAACCCGAGAGCGATATTCCTGATATTCTAATCTGAGTAGTGTTACATATAGAGGATAGTCGAATGAATGAATGATATGGACGATAAAAAAGAGAGTGCGTAGTTGTAATTCAAAGAATAAAAAAGAGTAAACGAACGTAAAAAAATACCAGCATGGTGTCTCAGTTACTACTGATTGACGCGGTCCCTATGCTAGGTATGTTTGACATTGTTTGAAGAGGAGAGGACAGAAAAGGGACTCAAAAGTCAACGTTGGAGAATTATGTTTTCTTTTTTTCAATAGGCAGGTACAAGGGGAAACTTGTAAATAAGTAGATTTTTATTCATTTATCATTAAGAAAGAGCAACCTGGAGTTTGACTTAACTACACAAACATGAATCATAATCTCTTGCAACTCCGTTATCGAGAAAGAATAACCTAATAACAGCTCCTAATGTAGTAATCCAGGCAAATCCAGCCACTATGAAACACCCCCCCAAATTTGCGATGCATGAATATGCGATATTTTCAGGTTGACGCCAACCATGTACTCCAATCCTATTAGAAACAAATCCTGAACGTACACGAGTCGTATGAATGTATAAACAAGAGCGAATGGGCAATTGCCATTAATTAAGACCCCCCAATCGATAATAGACGACCATCGTCGACTATAAATCGTCAAATCAATCACTTTCGGCTCTTTGGTCGTGCAAGCATGTTGAGTCGACTCATAGTCAAACCTCTCTTTTTGGCAGGGCTTGGGGTGGCGTTTGAAGGGGCAATAACGTTCTTTCCAGATTGAAGTCTTGGAGCCATTAGCATAGCGCCCTCTGGAGCCTTTTGCTTCTTTGGTGATCGTGTTTCTTCTTCGCCATCGGACTCAACTCTCCTACGCTTCTTGTTTGACATTCCATGGGGAACAGTTGGCATAACTGAAAAGTTAGTTGATTTTTTGCTCGATTCACGAACAGGAGGGTTGGTGTTCTCTTTGTTGCCATCAGGGAAACTACCAGGCATAGCATCAGGGAATATACTTCGACGAACTTGGCGGACAGTAGCTTGATTAGGAGATGGACCAAATCCTTCTGGGGAAGCACCAAAGCTGATAGTATGATCACTGCGAAAAGTAAAGGTGCCGGGAACTGAAGGAGGAAGGTGTGGAGGAGGAGCTTGACGAGGTGGTTCTGGAAGGGGTCTAACTCCAGCGAGGGAAGGGTACTCTACTGCGTTAATTTCAGATGTTTCAGTGTTTTTTGCCTGTCCCTCAGTGGGTCCTTGTTGAGATACAGGTCTGCGGGGAGCAAGCGAGGAAGTAATTTTCATATTGGGCTTTGATGTTGAGCGAGGAATACCGGACTTTACTGGAGATGGAGATTGTGGAACAATAGTTTCGTTGTGCTTAGCTTCACTGTGCTTTTTCGTCTCTGGCGTGAATCCAACATGCTTCAAACTCTTAGAACGGCTGACACCAATAGGTGTTGTGGGAACAGAGGGTAGGTCTCTCGCAAGGTTTAGCTTGCTTGGACTCTTAGCAATCGAAGGAATAGCTGGTGCCTTTTCTGCTTTTTTTGAGCTGAAGCTGGAGCTTGTATTCTTCAAGATAGACTTCATACGGTCGAATCTGCTTGGGGTTCGGAGCATGGATTTACTTGGTGCAGTCATTGATCCAGCAATATTGTTCATTGTAGCAGACTTTAACATACCGCGGGGGGTGCTTTGCAAATTTGGTTTTGATGGCGATCTTGACAAGCTAGGTATTTGAGTTGAAGAATGTTTAACACTTTGGGCACGAGCCAAAGATGATTGTGTGGGTGTTGTCAAATGTGCAGGGATGCTGGAGATCTTGTGACGGGGAGTAGAAGGCATTTCCATGGTTTCAGTGTTGCCACGAGATATTGGTCGCTGAGTGGAAGTATCATCCGTCATGCGTTGACGAGCACGCTTGGCAGGTGCAGCATTTTCAAGTCTTTCACTCTCGGCGTCTTGGGAAGAATCTTCGCTAAGAGTGGCATCTCTGTCACTCAGCCTAGCCTTCGATTGTGTGCGCTTAAGAGCTTTTGCAGTAGGAGTAACTCTGCCTGGTTGAGCTCGGAAGGAGGATGGATGATTGGCGATACTGTCCATCTTTTTGAACCTGTATGAAGTTAGGGCTATGACTCTTTATATATTTAACTGCTTTCATAGATTGAGTCGGCTTCAAAGATTTTGATGATTTCAAACAAAACTTACTCTGCCATGTGAACATCACTGTATCTACTAACTTTGCCCTTCGCCTGCGCAATTCTTCGACTTCCCATTTGGCTACCCTCTGGATTGTTTCTTTGTTCTATCTCTCGCTCCGCAGCAAGCTTAGCTTTGATGCGAAGGGCCTCTTCACGTAGTTCATCCATCATACGTTGAGCTTCGGGGCCAAGAACAGGTGCAGGACGAGCGAATCTAAAATCGAAAGTTGGGGAGCTGATACCAATCTTTGAGGGAGTTTTTTGTTGAACCCCAGAGGGTTGGTCGTCACCCTTGGCATTGATATCAACAAAGCCATGACGGAGTCCTGAGTCGGGTTTTTGTGTGGTAGATTTATGTGTCATGGACGGATGCATTTCCTCTCGAGGTGGGACAACGCGGCCGGAAGTAGCTGGTGTTTGGGGCGCTTGAACTGGAGACGAAAGGTTCGGGAGGGAGGGATAGGCAGGACCCTCATCATCTTCGGCAAGAGATGTGAGTTTGGGAGTTGTATTTTGTAGTGTCTAAAATGAGTGGTAAGTACCAAGTACATAGTCCCAATACTCGCTGCAATGATAATGGGAAAGCTATACATACTTTAGCTGGAGTACGAAGTCGGGAAGAACGACGACGCGGAGGAGACGCCATGATTAAAGCGCAACAAGATAGATTGAATATCAGTCGATGGTATATCCAACAAATGTATTTAATTTACAATGAGCTGTAAATAATAAAGTGATTGAAGGAAGTATCCAATCCACCCTTATCAATGATGCGAATGAATTGTACAGAGTAGGTACCTAGTATGTAGGTGGAATTCCAAGATTTGAATGATGAAATCGAAAACACTAGCTAAAAGTTCTGGGGGGTTTGTTGACATTCGGTCAAGCCTTGAAAGTAAACAAGGATCTGTAACGCGCTAAATGTTAATGTCACATGACACTCCTTACATTTCCATAAAGCAAGCTCCATCTGTTCACCAGTCTTCGACCTATGATAGCTATCTGAATGTTAGCAGCAGCGGGACCAGGCAGCTTGTACAGTCAAGCTACCCAAATTCTAGATCGTTTTCGAAATGTACCCAGTCCATTCACGTAGGGTACGGCACCAACATCAATTGAAGTGGATTGGGGCTAGTTCCATCACGTACAATTCGATGGAGATTTCAGCATCAGCAAAATAACGTAGGTAGGTGGGCAATGTTCAATCTGACGATACCACTACATTTTCAGCAAAAGGGCTTGAAGCAGAATTGATGGAACTCACACTATTTCTTACGGAAAGTCCTCATGTGTCGTTGATTACCAATAAAAAAGTTGTGGCAGGATACAGTGACCTCAACTTGACCTAGGTAGTAATATAGCAAATGAGTGAATCCCGCTTCTTTACTACCAAGGGGGTTGTGCAAGAGGATGAAAGTTCCATGGTAATGTGTGTATAGAAGCGCTTCTATCTATGATGATTGAATGCTGAAGTGGCCATTGAGAAACGAGCATCTGAACATGAACAGGAATCAGCAGTTTGTAATGTGCGGGTAGCAGTAATTACCTAGGTTCTATTTACTGTGCCGATTTCAGACTTCACTCTAGCCTTCACTCCAATCTTCACTCCAATCTTCACTCCAATCTTCACTCCAATCTTCACTCAAGTTTTCATTCCAGACTTCACTCCCACCTTCACTCCGACCTTCACTCAATCCACCCCTCCCCTCATGACGGTATCTCGGATTCCTATTTTGCCTCCGAAGAAAGAAGCTTGGGCCATCTGCAATCTCCATCTTTCCCAAAACAGCTCTTCTTCGATCATCAATGCAATATCAACGCGAGACAAGGATCAATTCTTCTGGACGGAATCTTCAGATCCGAATGACACGATAATTTATACTTTTCGGTGCCTCTTTTGGCTCTTACATGACGATTTAAAGTCGACGAAGGAGCAAAAGTATATATCCAAAGCTTTACTCCTCAAACTTCACTGAGTACAATCTGTGAACATTTCGATAATTCACATTTCAGAAACTTTCCTGCCAGCACGTCCCGATTGAAAGCTTCACAACTTCTTCGACATGTCTCCTAAGAAGACTGCAAATACAGTCTCTAAAGCAGCTGAGCCTCATGGATATGAATTTGGTGGACCGTGAGTAGCTCAATTCAGTTGCAGACTCGTTGATATGTACTGATTGATTGTCTTGCAGATTAGGAGCTTTCGGTATATCTTTCGGACTACCCCTTCTTTGCTACGCAACGACCTTTCTCTGCAATGACATTTCCGGTTGTCCAGTTCCCTCTTCGCTCTCTCCTTCGACGCTTACAATCAACAATCTCAAACAAGAGGTTGGATGGCCTGCAAATGGACTCGCGGGCTTGTTAAGTTGGGATGTATTTCTCAAAGTAGTAGGCTACTACTTTCTGAGCATGGTTTTACACAGAGTTTTGCCAGGTGAAGAGAAGTTGGGTGTCGAACTCGCAGGTGGTGGAAAGCTCAAGTACAAATTCAATAGTATGTATATGCACAATTGGATGAATGATATAGCGTTTGCTAACAAATTGCGCAGCTTGGTCTTCTACAATGTTTACATTTGCTCTATGCGCTGCAGGAACTATTGCCCAAGGAGCAGACTTCCCAGTCTGGACCTTCATCTATGACAACTACCTACAAATACTGACCGCGAACATCATCATATCCTACGGCCTTGCAACTTTCGTCTACATCCGCAGTTTCAGTGTTAAGCCCGGTAACCCTGAATTGCGCGAGTTGGCTGCCGGTGGTCATTCTGGGAATATGCTATATGATTGGTTCATTGGACGAGAACTCAATCCAAGAGTAACTCTCCCGTTACTTGGCGAAATTGATATTAAAGAATTCTGTGAGCTACGACCAGGTCTCATGGGATGGCTTCTGATGGATTATGCATTTGTTGCTCACCAATACAAGACTTACGGATACATCACCGACAGTATCACGTTGATTACAGCATTTCAAACACTATATGTGCTTGATTCATACTGGATGGAAAACGCTATCCTCACTACCATGGACATTACCACGGACGGCTTCGGACTCATGTTATCATTTGGAGACTTAGTCTGGGTTCCATTTATCTATTCTCTCCAAGCTCGTTACCTTGCCGTCTACCCACTTTCCCTCGGTGTCTTTGGCACCAGCGGCGTTCTCGCAGTTTTAGCTACAGGATATTACATTTTCCGTGGCGCCAATAACGAAAAGAACCGCTTCAGAACTGACCCGACAGATCCCCGCGTCGCACACCTCAAGTACCTCGAGACAAAATCCGGCTCCAAACTTCTCATTTCCGGCTGGTGGGGTGTAGCTCGTCATATTAACTATGCTGGTGATTGGATCATGGCTTGGTCTTATTGTCTTCCTACTGGCATTGCTGGTTATTTAATCAACCACAGCTCAGTGGCCCCCACATCAGGTCAATCCCTCGCAGATGGATCTTTCGTGTACAGTGGACCAGCAGTACATACAGAAGTCACCCAAGGTGCAGCTAGGGGCTGGGGTATGATTATCACATATTTCTATGTGATTTACTTTGGAGTCTTGTTAGTGCATAGAGAAATGAGAGATGAGGAGAAATGTGAGAGAAAGTATGGCGAGGACTGGAAAAGATACAAGGAGATTGTTAGATACAGAATCATTCCAGGTATCTATTAGAGCAATAGGTAAATAGGTACAGGCAAAGAGCATGGAGGAGGGGCTTGGTAATTGCACCTTTTTGTAGATAACTAATAAGGTTAGAGGAGAGAGCGCGTACAAGAGGTGTGTACAATGTATAATAATATTTAAGTAATAATCTATGATTCTTCCTAAATAATGATCAGTTTTGTCTGCTATAAGGTGGTAAAGTATACAAGTTTCTCGCTCTGGTCTCTATATGAACAGTCTCTTCTCCAGTAAACAAGTGTCCATTGTGATGCAGTCAGTGTCAGGTCGGGAAGGAGTTAAGAGTTGAGAGCTGGAAACGGAAACGGAAACGGAAATGGAATGGGAATGGGAAATGGAATGGGATTGACATTATGTGTAAGGGTGTGAAGGTATTAGGGTATAAGGGGCTAGGAGGCTTTGAGGAGGGAAGTTGAGGGCTAGGGTTAGGGTTAGAGTTAGGGGCTTGGTGTTAGGGTTATATAGATGAATGAATGGATAAAATTGAGATTGGGGTTGAGATGAAGATAGAGATTCAGGGGAAGATGTGTTGAGGTTACGAAAGATTGTGGGCTATTGGACCGTACAGTAGACTCAGTAGAGAGAATTCAGGAGACGCAATAGGGTATGAGATGGTGATGCAACGTGGCTGAAGGTGATGGATTACAGTGGTGTGGTAAGGTGAGATTGATTGATGAGACTTATAGTGGTGAGAAGAGATGAAAAGAGCGTACCGAAAGTAGAAGTTGTTTCGAGTGAAAATTAAAGTGCAGACTATATTGCATTATGTGAACTCTCTTGGTAGGTTTCACCATTTTAACTACAATCGTTAAAAACATACTATTAGGTATTCACCGTCATCGTCTAACCCCCTAATGGGAGAAAAAGAGAATGTCAGGTAACTATAGCAAAGGAAATCTTGTTCGAGCTTAGACATTCATTCTCATTATCTTTCGACAGTCTGGAGACCCTGTCTCCCCCCCCCCCCGAATTTGAGAACACTCGTACTGATTGATACATAACCCACTTCAATATTCCAATTTTGAATTGGACAATCAAAAATTCAAAAACAAGTTGATGGTGATCTTTCCGATTTCAAAGTGCGAGTGCTATCTTCAAGTTATATTTCGGAAGAGAGCATTACCGTGCGCGGATATTGATCCAAGACTTGCGAATATAACGAGCTACTTCGTGAGAATCCCTTTGGAGACCCTACTTGAGTTACGTGAGCTGAATTCGTGAATTGTTTTTAACTTTCATGTGGCTTGCTGGTGGAAATATTTATAGAATTTGAACGGATGGAGCTGGAAATACTATTGTCGTTGTTGTCTATGTGGAATGACTAGAGCTGCTACACCAAGCTTCCTGTGAATCATAAAAGGGTTCCCTGAGTGAATAGCTGGGAGATAACTTTCCTCCGCATGCATTTAAGACAGAAGGTGTACGACATTCCTGCTGTAAGGTCTCGATCAAGAATATTACATCAGATTTGATATGTTTGCAACAGATTTTGCTTTGGGGGTTTCGACAGCGTCTTGTTCGTTTCCACGTCTGTATACCGTCGCTCTCAAAGGGAATCTGGAAAAACTATTGAGCATGGGTGGTAAACAAAATCTTTACCACTTACCTATTCTTCCTGATCTATCTGAAGCAGGGCAGAGTCAAGCGCGATCACTGAACTCATTGCCAAGTGCCAATAGTCGTTGCCATATTTGTCGTGTATAAAACTGGCCTAGAAACCGGAAATTTAGAACAGGAGGATAAAGAACAACAGCACTATTGGGAGAAATTTACGAAGTTACGTTCAACTCGAGGTGATATCGCAGTTTCAAAATAATAATACCAACAAAAATTCGTCAAATATGTGGACGCTTTTAAAGTTACTGACTGACACTAGACCATTACTCAATATAGCCTCTTAAAGCCTCCCATATTTATAATTCATATCATATACAATAATGCACTAGCATATCTATAATTTTGCCTTAATGCCAGGGGCAAATGTAGTTCCTCCGCTCTCTCCACCAATGGCTTCCACAATCTTATCTACTATATTGAGAATCCAAGCATTTCCTTCCTCGCCTGCCAGCCATTCCCCTCCCTCTACAGGCTCTTCGCCTGCAGCTTTATATGTACCATCCTCAAACGCTTTTCGTAAACCAAATACGTGACTAGTGACCTGGGGGCCCACTCCGGTTTGTGCTCTTAAGCATGTTATACCAATGAGACTTGTGAGAACTCTTCCAATCTTTATTGGTCGTGAAGCGACAGAAGGGTCGGTAAAGAGACTGGAATAGGAATTCAGAATAAAGACTGGGAGATCTGGATGGGATTCCGCAAGTTTATTGAGTAGTTTTGTTTCAAAGGGACGATAGATGGAATCCCATAGCCCTCGGCCTCGGGCTTTGGCATCATCAATATTTGTAGTTGTCAATTCACTGGGAGTTGATGATACATTAGCAGATATTTAATGGGTAGGTACATCGGGTGTCAATGGGCTTACCGAGAAGGTGTTTTGTTCAACGAATTCATGATTTCATCTGGTAGATTTGCGCGGAACTGACCTAGAACATTGATTGTTCTCGGAATCTAGGGTGTATTGTTAGGATCTATTGTAGCAATGTAGTATATAATAATGCTATCTCACCCCATTGAAACCTATACATTTCAATCCTACTTCCCTCATCTGCTCCACAGTTTTCACTGCATGCGCATGATCCTTATCCTTCGTCGCAAGTCGAAAGAGCTCTAGCATTGAATCGGGGGAATTCATGGTCATAGTCGCAGCTGTCTGCCATTGAATGATATCAGTCTCCCATGCTTATTTTTCGAAGATTTTTGGGAATCGATGTACCGAGATCGTTAGCCATGATGGCAGTCCAACGTTGTTCGCGCGAGCCTCCTCTTCAATCTTTTGGAAAACGGAGCGGATATTCCTGGGTGCAGGAGCATATCCCGGGCGAGCATGAGGTGCACTTATTAGAGCTTTCAAGGAGGGGGAAAGTTTCGACATAGTGGCAGTGATGAGAATTGTTTGAGAAGGAAAATGAATTGCTCCATAAGGTCACTTTTGCGAGATACGTACTGGAGAAGGGGATAAATCAAGAGCCGAGTTGAAGCTTTCGGTACTAGAATTATCGCCGATCTTTGGTGACGTACGGCATAATTGTAAAGCCACCCAGACAGGAATTCAGAGGCAGCAGTATATGTTTATTCATTTATTGTTATCTTTCAGTAAATTTAGAGATATTGTCAAGCCTCATGCCAAATTAAACCTCCGAGCTGTAATTTGGCAATCAAACGATGTTCTAGACTTAACCTGCACATGGCATCAGGAAACCTATTCATGTTCCATTATGAATGTTTTAGTAACCGATCAATCCAACCCGGTTGAAGCATAATTTCGCCAGGCGTGGTGCTTGGGTATACTAATGATTTTCGTCACTACCACAGCCTCCGCAGCAGTTTGCCTCAGAAATCGCACTTGAAATGAACGATGGGAATGTGCAGGTACCAGAATTACCTAATTTTCATGACGATAATGTTATTTCGAAAAAGCCTCTCAAGCAAGCCGCATGCTTAAGTTGTCGACGTACCAAGACTCGCTGTGTTCGTGAGCCTCCTAATATCAATTGCCAAAGGTGTCGTCAGAATAATACGGAATGTCTGGTACCAGATTATCATGTCGGAAGGCGAAAAGGAATCAAGAAGTAAGCCTCAACCGCATAATTCCAGCTTTTTGAACACTGTCTCACCTCAATTCAGCAAACGTAGTGGATTGGATAAAGCTGTTCATCAGCTCGAAAGGGCTATGAAAAGCTCCAAGAATAATAATGTATCCCAGGAAGAACAACGACGTCTACAATTTCTCCTCTCTGAAGCCGAGAATCTGGTTTCTGGAAGTACTGACGAAATTTCCACGCAGCTTGTGCAGCAGCGAGGCCCTCGAAATGACATGAACAGCGGGTTACCAGAAGCTACTGATCTATCTTCGTCCCGGGCTCATGAGTCAATCGGTCAAATTGAGATGGGAAATGCTGCTCTGGATGATGCCGAGAATCCACTCCAGCTCCTAGCTCGGGCGTCAGATCTTGCAGATACTGCAACCAAGCAACTGCATATGCCTCCTCCGGTTGTAGAAACAGGAGAACTTCGTCGATTCTTTGGACCCTTCCAGCCACGGCTCGACGTTGGAAGTGATATTGACCCCATTGACATTGGGTTGGTGACTCATGAGGAAGTGACTTTGCTGATAGAATAGTGAGTCGCGCCTATACAGTACTTGGGGGTTTCAATAGTCCAAACAGCAGTTTATTGGAGAGAAATGCGTCGTTCTTGAAATTGGTTAGATCATACTTCAGTCAGAATATGCAATTGGTTTGAAATATCAACCCAAACAGTGTTCTAAACATTGATGGCTCTCAATTTATATAAAGTTTGCTCACCCGAACTATTGAAACCCCATAAAAATACCCCCATGGACATATAAAAGTTACTGATAAATTCAATAGCTTCTATGCAAATCTATCACATACGAGATGGGGTCTTGATCCTTCTGTTCATACGGCAGACTTTGTGCGATCAAGATCTTCGTTCCTCATGACTTCCATGTTAGCTGCATCTGCACTTTTCATTCCTTCAGGAGAGGCTCTATCGAAGCGTCTTTCCAACCACAGTAAACACCTTACTCACTATGTGATATCAAAGAGGTACAGATCGCCAGAAATTGTACTCGCGTTCATGATAAATATTCCATGGATGTTACCAAAAGAGCATTGGGCTGATGATGAGACTTGTTCTTACATGGCAATAGCGCACTCTATAGCCCTTGATGTATCTCTAAATAAAATCATCGTACAGATTACAAACAATCTTCAAACCGCCATTCCAAAATCAGACTGCATTACTGCAAGGAAGGCTCTCGATATGGACGGTTTTATTGAAGTTGACCCTATGACGCGATGGGGCCAAAAACTGATTCGCCGGCGTGAAAGAATATGGCTTGCTCTATTTAATCTTGACAGAGGGTGAGTATCCGCTTCGCAGAACTATTCGATAAAGCTGAAATCATTCTACAGCGTGTGCTTAGCACGAGGAAGAGCTTTTACTGTTCAAATATCTCCCTTCGTTGCAACTTGTGATACTTGGCATAATTCTAATCTCTCTGATACTTGGGATGGATCAATTGTAGCTTCATCTGTTTTACGGCGAGATATTGTATGTCATTCTTGAGAAGATTTTATTAAAACTAACGATGTGATAGGCTAAAATTATTACTTGTATAAAAGATACCTGCGACAAAACTGCATCAACAGTATTGGATGGGCATGACATCGCTCAGACTCTTCGGCAAATAATCGATGACTTTTTCGATCACTGGTACTCGACCTGGACCACACAGATTGGTAGAAATAAAGACTTTCGCCTACCTCCTTATGTAGAAATCCTCGTTTCTCACACCCGTCTTGCTATATATAGTAACGTTCTTAACTACCCCACCCAATTTTCGGCAGTCTCTTCTTTCTTCCGTTCTGCTGGTCTGTCATCTGCGCTAAATGTTATGAGAGCTGCTGTACAGGGAGAACCTCTTCTCAAGTCCATGCCCAATAATACGGCAATTATGGTATCATTCTCAGCATGCTTTGCACTTCACTTGTCTGCGATGACTGCGAACAAGAATTCCAGTCTAAGAGAAAGTATCAAAGTTTTAATAGAGGAAACTGCAGATGTTTTGGAGAGAATAGGAAACATCACTCCCCATAGAAAAGGGAGTTCGGCGTTATACGGTAGACACTTGAAAGAAATCATTCGGAATTCCGCAGCATTGCGAAGATCTGTTCCATCTGGTCTCTCTGTTCTCGATTGTGAACAAGCAGGACGCAATACCGCTCAAGAGGCGCAGGAACCAAGACTAGAGCCTGCTTCCATCGAACCGCTTCAACTCTCTACCATGTCAGATCACCAGATCGTCGAATTATTCGACAATGAAGATGTGACTCTCGGTATTAGTCCCACGAACCTACAACTAGGTGACACGACCGGAATGGAATGGCTGGACTGGTTCGATTTTTATGGAACAGTTCAAAATTAATAGCATCTTACAACAGAATATTTCATCTTTCGGAAATGACTCGCACTTGCTGTACAATGTACACAAGATGGGGGGAGTATCATGTCACTTTGTCTGTCACTAAAACGGAGAAGATATTTCTTGCTTGCCCACGATTGTTAATGAAGCAAATTCTAATCTTGCAAATGAGCTGAAACTTTTCTTTCTCAGAAACAACAATGTACTGTTTTCAAATCACAGGAACTCAAAGGAAGAAGAGAAATCCATTATGCCGCCACATTTTTCACAGCCCATTTCTTACCAACGAACAAGGACGCGGTGAATATCCACGTGCGGTATTTATTGTGTGAAGCCGCGAAATAACATGCAGAACCATTTATGCGAGCTAGGAAGGAGCGGCGATTTAGTCGGCATTTAATACTTATGTTTGTTAGCGATGGAGTAGATGGTGGAGGAATGAAGGGAAAGGAAAGGAAGTATCTACATACTTTCTAGTGATCTGGCCGATCAGGGTATGAAGTCGAAAAAGGCAATTGGAAATTTATCTTAACTACAGAATTGCAGGAGGGAAGGGAAGATTTGTTTATGTATCTTGTTTTGGAGAGTATATTTCGGCATCTTTCGAGATTAGATCTAGGGTAGGGTTGTACGTTTCTATTCATGCATTTCTAGCAATAACGCAGACGTGGATAGGTTTAGGGGAGTTCTTGAAGGAGCCGGGAATTTCAGATACGTAGTAGTCTGCTTGCTTGCTCGCTCGATGATTGATAGACGAATAGACTCTACAATACGATGCAATGCGGAAACTAGAACGGAAATCTTTTCCTCGGGTTCGAATATACATCAAATTAGTTAATTACTCGTGTACATGTATGCATGCGTCTGTCCATTTATATTAATAAATGAATCTATCTGTAATTAAATCGAAATTCGGCATATAATATTTCGTACATAAGAATCATTCGGTCATTCCCATATTTCACTACAAACAGAAGAAAGCATCAAACACTGAATCCACATCTATATCCATTCAATCTTCCCTACCCACCCAATCTAATCTCGTCATTCCCGTTGTTTTTGGGAAACCCATAATCAGTTGACGTAATCGCGCCTGTGAATCTAGACTTGAGAGTCGTGGAAAAGAAGCCGAGTAGTATGTATGATGATGAGAGAATCGATCTCGCAGAAAAAGACTAATAGCATTCTAAATCCAACTTCGTATACGTATGGAGTTTTCACAAATCCCATTGGACTAATAATTATCATTACAATTCACTTGATTTCCATTTACTGCCTAGTATCTAAATAGCCTACTCTCCTTTACTGTATGAGGAATAGCAGGGTGTATTTGTTCTGTGACTATCCCTTCAAACTATCCTTTTGATCTAAGATGATGTTCATCTCTCGATCTCCAATACGAGATGAAGAAATTGTAAACGCCAAACTCACTTAGTGCGCTCCCTATCCATATAATAAATATGATATGACCGACCCCTGATGCGATGCGATGCCGATGATTTTTTTGGATGAAGATAATGATGATGTTGATACAGGCGGTTCCCAATTTTGTGTCCCTCCATTGGCAATAAATATTATCCCTCCGTTGAGATTTCCTCACCGCTATTTCCACCATTGATTTGCTGGCTACAGCCATTATTCCCCTTCAACCCTCCATCAGTATCCACTTCCATCTCCATCTTCATAGCCTCTTCGTTCTCCCTCATTAAATCTTCCTCCTGCATCCTTAATTCTCTTTCCTCTTCCGTTTCTTCTTTCGCCTCTCCCTCACCATTAGCCATCTCCGGATCTTCAGACCCTGTCATAGGCATCCCTTCCGCGGGCGGCGGCGGAGGAGGCGGAGGAGGCGTAGATGAATCTGTTGGTGTTGCACTCTCAGTACCATCTTCCTTTACCCTCTTGCTCTCCGATGGACTTTCCTCGTCATCTTCCCTCTTCCTCTTCAGCAACTCCATCTCGAGTTGTCCACTAGGCGAAGCGGTCGGACTTGGTATGTTGACTTCTACGTCCTCATTATCAATCACATCCGGACTACTGATCGAATCCACATTCTCTCGCTTTATCCCCTTTTCGCTTGTGCCATTTCCATTGATTTTAGCCTGCCCTTCGCGTCTTTTCCTCTCCGCTCGCTTGTCATCCATCTCCCTTTTCTTTTCCACAGCCTTCTTAAAATAGTCGAACACATATTGCTTGACTTTCCTTTGATTCCTGTCGGATATCTTTGTGGGATCTTCAATGCGATTGTTTTTGAAATCAGAAGCCACGAGCTTCTTCCCACATTCCTTGGCGAATTTCTTAAGGTCGTCCTTGGGAAGTTTGCCAGAATATTTTTGCATTACGTGTTTGATGTGAGGAAATAACTATAATACGAAGTTAACAAAGAATATTCAACAAACTTGATATGAAGAGAAACGTATGTATGATTAGAGAAACAAGAGATGATACATACAGTATTTTCGTACAGTTTCATCTGCTTCTCGATAGGCAATGAGCGCCATTTTTCCACAGGCTTCTTCTTCTTCTCCTTGGGTGTGCCCTCGGCGGAATGGGAGGAAAGTGCCGGGGTCGTCGATGAGGGCTCCTTTGTAATACTGTCGATGATATCTTGAAGAGCTTTTTGTGTTTGCACACTCTTTGGAGCCGCCTTGGGTGGTGGAGGTGGTAGTGATACTCCTGCTGGCATAAATGGCCTCTCCCATGTTGTTTGTCCCGTCTTACTATAATAATAAGAATTTCCATTTTGGTCCATCGCAGTAAACCAGCCAGGTGGTAATGCCATGGGGACAAAAGGGCGCCGAGACATTGGGCGATTGGAAACGAAATTGGCGTTGCGTTGAGGAACACCACTTCGGGGGCCAGTAGGGGCAACAATGACAGGGGATGGCGATGGAGTGACCTTTTCTACTTGGTCTGGACGCCGTTCAAATACTTGTGCAACAAGAGTTGGGGCTCTTCTTGGGATCCGATACGCATGCTCTAATTTGCTCCATGCTTCCAATAGCCTCTTTGACTCGAAAGCAATGTCTTCATGCTCGGAAGTTGTGAATTCTTCTAGAACAGTTTCGATTTTGGAATCAACAATCTTGTTTCGAGTAAGGCGTGGAAATTTGTAAAGAACATCGAGAACTTGGAGGATCACGTTGTTGTCTTCCTTCCAAGTAGTCAAGGTCGTACGAAGAATTTGATAACCGTGCATTTGTATAACTCTGTTTCGAACTTTATCATCATCGCAACGTTGGATTCGACCAAGCAATTTGACAGCAATCCATTTTTCTTTGCATTGCATAAGAGTTGCCATAACCTTCCGCACTCCATTTTCATCGAGTCCCTTTGGTTGGACGTTGTTGACATATTCCTCATCATCCTCACCTGTCTTCTTTTTCCGAGGTTTCTTGGCAACAGCCGTGTCCCAACCATCACCATCATCGATACCAAGAGCTTCAATGGTAGCATGAGGAAGTTTAGTAGCACGCTCAGTTTGAGTCTTGCCTCCAATGAATCCGGTACAATTCGGTTCGCCGCAATAGCAAGGTTGAGGGTCGGCACCATATCGATCAACATTATAATTGAAGACTAACTCTTCTCCGGCTTTGATTGCACGCTCGGCAAAAATGCCCATGCGCAACTTTTCTCCGACCACCCACTTATCGACATAGCAATTTGGATTACATGAATGATTGCAAAATCGACCTAGATTTCCTTTTTTCGTTGCATCCACGAATTCATGCTTCGTGAGAGACATGAAATAGAAATGTTTGATTCCTTCCTGATCATATTGGACGGTACGTCGTCGAAATGTTGGTTCATTAATAACTTCTCCGATGTACTCGAAGATGAAATCATCAGGATGTAGATCAGTATTTGCGCGTAATCCGTAACCCTTTTTATCTGTCTTGATCACTGAAACTTTGGCATACTGTTTGCGTTGAAAGCGTTGATTCTGACAAGCCACACCACAATTGCAATCTTTATGACCTCCACCACATTCCATTTTGGTCAGTCGATTGATGCAATCTGAATCCTCGCCGCAGGCATGATTTTTTCCATCGCCTGATAAAACATGTCAGCTGAAGTTGACATTTTGCGACCGATGGCACGTAAAAGTAAAGAAAGTACTTAAAGTATATCTGTAGACTTACTGAATTCCTCGGGACAATCACAATCCAACGCATCGTGATCTGAAGCTCCCATATGCTTAGCTCCATAAATACAATCCTTGATTACCTGAAAAACTGAAGCTGCCTCCTCTGTAGAATCTGGAAGATCGTTGAAGAGAGGGGGTGGTCGAGGAATTACTTTTTGTGACGATTTTCTCGATAGCTTCGGTGCTTTGCCAGGTTCGACGGTGACGGTGATATCACCGCCAATGATCTCTTCTTCCTCTTCATCTCCGGATTTTGGTGTTTGGCTGGTGCTTTGCTTTCTGGGCGGTGTTTGAGAGTGAGAATTTACAAGACCCGGTGTACTGGAGTGAGATCTCTTGATTTCTGTAGGAGTAGAAATATATCCATTTAAGCCATTGGCAAAATCTTGAACTTCAATCCCCTCCTCAATCTTCATTTCACCGATCGCAGCATCTACAGCTTCTGGCTGGAGCTCCCGAATGTCATCCTCCATCGTGAGCAGGAGGCTTTGTATAATTGTGGTGCGATTACTTTGTTTTTGTGTGTTGGTGCGAAGGGGAAGCCGAACTATTTGTTAATGTGTTCGAAGCGGCCTTTTGTTCCCTTACTAGTGGTGGCAGACGTGAAGTACCCAACGACGGTAGAACACAACGCCGTATTAATGATGTTGGTAGTTGTAAAACTCCCTTGACTTTGCAAGCAATTAATTCTTGTTTGTTGCGCGCACACTTGAAAGTCAAGAAAGTGGTTGCGCCTGGATGGCAAAACGCGAATAGCTTGCATGCAAGGTCGCGAAATATTAGCTGGCGAGGTCGATATTGCTTCGCAGACTTAAATACGGTCGAGTTTCTGCTGGCAAGAGCATAAAGATCTTGTTTGCCACGGTGAATGAATGTGGGACGTGGAAAAGTTGGACGGGAGGATGGATTGAGATGGGAGCGAAGTAATGGAAATGCGACGGCTGAACCTCCAATTTCACCTCTGCAACATATTGCAAAGACCAAACTCTTGAATTCCTCTATCCCAATGCTCACATATCACTACTCATGAATTGAAATGGCTTTCAGCCCCCAAAGTAGTGGATAATTGCTAATAATTGCTCTATGAAGGAGGACGACGATACAAATTGAGACGAGCTATTGCGCGCTCGGCTAACCTTAATTCCGCTACTTCTGAAAGAACGCTGAAAATCAAACTATTCTCTCCCTAACCCACGCACGCAGACAATTGATAACTACTCCAATCTGCTTGATAACTACTCCAATCTGCTAAATCATTTCACACCATTGATACCGCGTATCCTATGCCCCAAAGTATCCAAAGGTGGTTATACCCTCATACCTTACCAAATGTATGGCATGATAATGTAAAATAGCTTATCTGCTAAATTCAATGCCAACTCAGATGATGCCAAATCGTCAGAGCCTCCACGAAACTTTACCAAAACCTCTCAAGCACTTCTCACAATATGTGTATGTCGTATTTGGCACCAAGTCACTCAAAGACCATTATGGACCATCTTCCTGTATTTCACAGCCCTTAGCCCTCCTCAATTCCCATTGTTTGTAATATGATATCGAACGTAGAGGTATCGTGTGCGCCGAGTTTGTGGAAAGGCAAATGTGCCGCCAGAGATTTAATTTTCGATAGCATCCATTCACTCAAGTATTGCTGTTGCAGTATAAGTTCAAATTGTATAATAAATGCATAGTTGACCATGCAACAGCGTGTCCCAGATTCTTATGTTCTACCCCACAATGGTCTCCGACATAGGGCTTGCAGTCATACAATCGGACGGAAGGAATATTATCGCGATTTCATAGCATCATCGTATCTGTGATTATTTGTCAGTGATGGTCAAGACGACACAGAGAGAGGAAAATAGCTGGTCATCTTTCATACCTAGGTATCCAAGAACCTCATGGAGTATTGAAAGCGTATTCCTGCATGTGCAAAAATGTCAACCCTACAGAGAATTCGAGTTATATGAGAGCATCACTTCCCGTGAAGAGATCAATATCATTGTTTCCATGCCAATAGAACATGGGATTGAAATCTTTTGACGCTTACGTTTTAAGTTGAGATGATTCGTTTAACACCAAAAGAAAAGAAGAAGAGAGACAGAGGTACAATCAATGGGTCGCATATTTGGCCTCGGAAGAATAGCCATTCAAAGAATCGGACCCCCCCCCAAACCCAATCAATTCAGCATTCTCGAATATTTGTGAAGACAATCAATGAATGGTACCCGAGAAAAAAGACTCTTGGGAAGTTTGAGAATAAGGCTATGTATAACAATGACGAGGTCGCAGAACTCACAGCCTTATCAAGTCGTTGTAGTAATAAATGGTTGGGTTGTGCTGAATTCCATTGATTCCACCAAGTACTTCCAGCTTATTATTGGAGGTTGATGGATTTCTTTTGGGCCAATCTCAGGAAAGAATTGAATAAGTTCCAGGAAAGCTGCAAGGACAGTTTGAACTATAGTTGGTATCCAATAGTAGATCAAGAATCCCTTCCCTAGCTAGAGATCTAGGCACATTTCGTTCGTCTTCAGACGTACCGGTATGTAACGATAATATCAGATATAATACATTTCTTGGTTTTCCCTCCCTGGATAGATAGATAATCTTGGAAGAATTGAGCTGCAGGATCCAAAGGCAATGCCGGCTGATATATGAGTACGCATACCTCGTACATTCATGATTAGATCAATCAAACGAGACCTCCGGACATGCATGCAGGACATTATGGCGAAGATGAAGAAAGGAGGGAAGATACCGCTACCATCTACTTATTAGTAGTGATAATAGGTATAGAAAACAGACCATCAGACCACCAGACCATGCACAAGAGATAGATAAGAGCACCAGAGAAATTAGCCACTTTAGCCACTTTAGCCACTTTAGACTTTAGCCACTTGAAATTTCTAGATGTCAGATTGCAGATTTCCCATTTCCAATTTCAGATCTCATTTCTTCACTTCACTTCACTTCACTTCACTTCAGATATTACCGTATGTAGCATAATGTATCCTCCCTTCTACTTAGCGAGGTACTTGGATACAATTTTCGAGCCACCTTCACTCCTCGCTCCTCTACTTCCCTTATAGCATGCATCGCTTCTCTTTCCTCTCCTTCTCCTCTTCTTTTCGTCCTAACATCCATCGTGCATTGCACAGCGCATTGGCTGGCATACATACGTCCAGTTAAAAGTTCCCATCCGTTTCCCTCCAACGGGACTTGCATGTATGCACAACATAATTCCCTCCCACTCCCATGTTGTTTATTTTCTTCCCAAAACAACCTAGGAAAGACACCACAAGCACCAGGAAATGAGAGAGCAGAAAGGAAGAGAAACGAAACGAAAGGAATTGAAATCTTATTCTTAGCTCGGCTTTTGTTTATCTCTCTCACCTGTCTGGTCTGGGCTCACTCCTTACTCTCTACCGTCTACTGTCTACTGTCTACTCTCTACTCTCTACTCTCTCTACTCTCTCTGCTCTCGTCTACAGTCGTTACACATCTACTTGGATTCCTTCAAATGAAATTAAAGTAAAATCAACCTTTATTAACCTTGTTACGGCTAACGACCGTTCGGTACCATATCAATTACGGTACATATATACACATGTACAGACAGAGACAGGTACATCTCGTTGTGTGAAGAGTGGCGGTCTCGTTGATGGTTGTCATTGTTGCAAACCAAAAACAAACCCCCAAAACTCCAAACTCCAAACAATTTACCCTTTCTTGCCTTCTCTTTCTCTGCACGCGCTTCCTTCAACGACCTGCTCCTTCTATTCAAGGTTCTTTCCAAAATACGCGGGTCGCGGGTCTCTTATCGCTCTCGTCGCTTTTCTACCTTTCATTTTCCAATTATACATTAATTTTGCTACACAATCTATAACCCTTGGAATTGTTCGATTCCTCTCCATTGCTCACCCTCACTCACTCTTTTCAGACAGGTGAATAAGGAGGATTCGTTCCCACCGCAATAGTATTCAATGTCCAATACTTAATCAAATGACTTCTTGATCTATTTTATTTGTCAATTTTCTTTTGCACTTCCACTCGCTCAATACACCTTTTTTTTTATTCTTCTTGAGGCATCAATTGAACATAATACTACACATCGATCATAGACATATAGCTTTTCAACCATTGTCCATACCTGACTATTATTCTTCGCAACAATCATGGAGTTGCCATTCACAGAACAAGAGCAGGTATGTTTGCGCAAGAATTCAAAATGATCACTACGAGCTGAGATCAACGCAATCTTCGCATCCGTATCATTGCCAAGAGCGCCTTGTACTGACTCTCGATCGTCGTTACAATAGCGGTTCCTCCTTGCAGAGGTGATCAAGACAAGTTCTATTCCGCCAGAAAAGTTGTTGGCAATCCTGAATGAAAGTAACGTCAGCCCAAATTGGATGTTAATGCAGGTCCCCCAAGGTAAGCAAGCGCGTTTACCCCAGCTTGATCTTCAATTCTCAGATCCCATAACCCCGCGCGACATATGTGAACAACTTTCAAGCGCCGACAGACATTAATGAAGAAGAAGAAATATTGACTGAAGTTTTAGGGCGAAACTTGGCATCTTGTATACATGCTTTTGACAGTATCGCTGGTCGGACTTACAATAGTCTGACACCGCAACTACCCTCCGCTTCATTATTTTCCAGTGACTCTCCTGGCTTCCTGAACAAACGCAAGTCTATTTCCGATCTTGAATTGACGGCTGTCGAGTCTTCTCGAAAGCGACGAACTCCAAATTTAGATGTTGCCTCTATTCAGCGCAACATACAGCCCAAGCCGGCTGCGAATGGCTTGTCAAAATCGTCCTCCCCGCAATTTGCAGGCCAAATACCGAAAAAGCGTGGTCGACCTTCTAAGACTGATCTCAAGATTCGACAGGCTAAAGAGATAGCGCGTGGAGAACGGATAGATTCACTTGCAACTTCCAAGGGGCCCATCGAGTCTCCTGTTGCTAGTGGCGGAGATATCACCTTGCAAAGCATTTTGTCTTCTGCGCCCGTTGTTACCCTAGCTCAAAAGCCTGAGCTAAGTGCAGTCAATTCTACTAGTGAAAAAATGGATTCCGGTAGAAAGAGACGTGGTCGACCAACCTCCAGGTCTTCGAATGTATGTTGAATCAAGGACGTGTGTGAGTTGCTGCGTGCTGACTCTTGTAAAGGTCCCTAGGACAGGCGAAGGCAGCTTCCCCATTCTCCCTGCTCAATTTCCGCAACAAATTCGAACACCGCCACGATTCGGTATTCAGCAGACATTTGATAGATCCATGAGAGCTCAATTCCAACCGGAGTCTCGTGAAGCTCAAGTCACTCGAGATAGCCAAGGCCACGGGACGCAATTTAACGCCCAGAGCCATATTGAAGGAGGCCAAATGCATGCTAGCGGCGAAGCAAACGATAAAGAACAGCAGGAAATGCAATACAAAGGCACGGATATGGTGGTAAACCCGAAGGACAATTAAAGATCTGACATTCAAGTTTGTCTCTGTCACATCTCTTGGCCAATTATGAGCAATCTTCAAGCGTCCACCCTACATATACCAACACATGCCAAACCTCTCTCACGAGAAATATCAGTTTATATCTACCTCTTCCGATACTTTTTACTCGACAAATCACGACATAATTCTCGATTCTATGATTCATATGAACGGCCTCTTTTTAGAGTTTATGCCCTTAACGAAGTCATACTTTTCGTCCTATAACGTCTGTCTATGCGTTACGATGAAATGCAATGCCACTTATCCCAACGATAACTTTTTTCCATTTTCTTCTCTTCTTTATGCTACGATACCATGTTTGTAATGGCATTTGGAGCGGCAACATTGAAACTTTTTTCCTTTTCGTTTTTGTTATTTGACAATAATTGTTACCGCGCGGTGATACACCAAGCCTGTTCTTTATTTCTTTGCATTATAAGTGGGCGTTGAGATGTACGATTGTGGATTGGAAACAAATATTGAAGGGAAATGAGAAGATATGCTTCAAAAATCTCTGAAATCTGAAGAATAGTGGAAAGGTCTGGTTAGGAGCGAACAAGTATGCCACGGGGCGGAGGAAACACCAATCTACAATGCGAATAATGAAGAACGAACGAACGACCATTATGTGTAAGATAGTTAACGAATGAATGTACTATATTTCGAATGTTTCGATGCTATTTGGAATTTGCTGTGTATACATCGTGGAGTATTCCAATGCTTTTTGTGCTAGTGATATCGATATCCGGCCCATCCATTTTTCATAGCTGGTTCTATCATTATGTTCTCATAAAACTAATCATACCATCCCTCATATTCACTCGCGTATATATAGATAGGTACTCATATCATCATCCCTATTATCCTCACATTCTTTCACCACTATCTAACCATGTTAATCATCGACAATTATCATAAACAATCACGATATACTCGGGTATAAATGTGCTTTTGAGTTCACCCGCCAAATTTACTTACCATTTTGCCACAACTTCATTTCACTATTCACATCACATTACATACACAACAAGATTTTCACATCTTCACATCAATCCGCACCGCACTGCACCCAAGAAAAATTGAGCGGGGGCGAAATTTCGCCCCTCGTCACATCTCTGTATTCATCCTCATGCTCATCCTTATACTATTCTATCTAGATCATATGCATCTGCAAAAACCTGCGTGCTCATTTCATCTCATCTTCACCGCGCGATTAACGCAGTTGGTGATCCAACCTGAAAACTCCAAGCACATTTTACCCAGGCTAAGTTACATATCAATCCGTATCCAATGCAAAACCAAATTCCAAAAAAAAATCAAAAATCAAAAGAGGTAAAAAAAAGTCAAAAAGTCAAAGACGATGTCGTGAGAAAGCAAAGTTCCTTTTGTCGCTTAACGTGCTCACTTTCAAAGGGGGAAAAGTGAGACAGCGATACTCCTAGAGGAAGACTAGGACTTGAAAATCTTCTCAAGACCTTCCAACAAGATGTTGGCGTGGTGTTCTTGGAAAATCAACATAGGCCTGAGACGAACGGCTCGCTCGCCAGAACCTCCAATGTTGATACCAACGCTCTTGGCCTTCTTGAGGACCTCATCTCTGCGGTTGCTGTCAAAGGCAAGGAAGGTTCCTTGTCCTTTACCTCTCAAGTTTTGGATTTCTCCAGGATATTGCTTGGCAAGACGTTCGAGCTCTCCGTAGAGATAATCTCCAACCTTGGCGGTGTTGTTAACCAAATCCAAACGTTCAATTTCCTCAATGATGGCACGGAATAGGATAGCACGAGCTGGGTCTCCCATCCAGGTGTTGAATTGACGGTAGGGTTTGTTGGGACGGAGCTCTGGGTTTCCGAAGTAGTAACCGGCGGTTTGGGCCTTCTTGGAGAAGGTGACCATGTCGGGAGGGGTGTCGAGGTTCCAATGTTCGTGGGCCCAGAACTTACCAGTGGCGCCTACACCAGTTTGAACTTCGTCGACGATGAGGAGGACGTTGTGTTTCTTGGTGAGGGCTCTGAGACCGCGGAAGAAGGCGGGTGAGGCGTGGTTGTCTCCTCCTTCAGATTGAATGGGTTCGACTACGACGGCACAGGGTGGGAGGTGGTGAGTGGTGATGATACGTTCAACATCTGCAAGAGCTTCTTCTTCGATCTTCTGGTTCTCCACGACGTGATCCTCGAGTGGGTATTTGAGAAGAGGGAAGGTAGCTTGTGGCCAATCGAAAGCAGGAATATCGAGCTTGTGGATTGGCTTACTGCGAGTGGTAGAAAGGGAACCGAAAAGACGTCCATGGAAGGCAGTCTTGAAAGACATGATAGATAATTGAGGAGCACCTGGTGCTTGGTTAAGCATAGATGAAGCAATATCTTCCTCTGAGAATTCCACATGTGCACCACCACGCTCTTGTTGTCGGCGATACATAAATGCAGCCTTGTATGCAGTCTCATTGGCATCTGAACCAGCCATGGCAGTGAACACCTGATCGAGACCCTTTGGTGCGACCTTCAAGATACCAGTCTTAATAATTTCGGCCCAATCGTGCGAAGGGAAATTGCCAAGGGCGGGACGGTTAATGATGGCAGATGCCATTTGTTCGGATTGTGCGGCTTTGAGGAGATGAGGATTGCTGTAACCAACTGGAATAGATGCAATCTGTGCATATCTATTATTCTGATATCAGTATATCGTAGCAAATCAGGAAAGAAAGGGAATGATAACATACACGTCCAACAAAACATTTCCATCTGGATCCGAAATGTAGTTACCCAAACTCTTTTGATAATTGGCAAGCATGTTCAGACTTCTAGTATCAAACACTTTGTCCAATTCCGCAATTGCCTTTTGGGATTCTGGACCTGGAATGGCAGTCTTGACATGTGGTTTCTCTGGTTCGCCAGTGAAGAATGGTTTGACACTTGTAGTGGCGTATGTTCGTACAGCTCGTGGAAGGGCCTTTGAAGCCATTGGAGGCAATTTGGCGGCAGCTCTTAGGGAAGCCATTGTTTGAGCGATTTCAAGAAAGAGGGGAGATTGGTGAGAGAGAAGAACAAGAAGTGGAAAGAAGGAAAGGAGAGGAGAGAATGGAGAATTAGAGTCAGAGAAGGAGTTTTATATCTTTTGTAGTATTTCTTACCTGGTTCGCTCTCTCTCTCTACTCTCCTCGCAGATGCAAGCGAGTGGGGTCAAGAATGAATTTCGGTTTGTTTTATAACCTTGCTAACCTTGCTGGACTTATCTTATCCGACTTATCGTGATTTGTGAGTGATTCGTGACGTGAAACTGTAACTAAAACCGGGGATTGTAAGGATTGGAAAGAGGGGCTCGAGGGAGGAGGCCCAGGAGGGAGATCCCCAATGGTGGCTAATATGCGTGTATCGATTGAAATTACATAAGAGAAGAGTAAGTGAATTGATGGAATAGCAATGATTGGCTTGATAATCATTTACATTCCCGGTTTGACTAACTTCAATGAGTACAGAGTATGTGTTACTCTCTGAAGACGACAACAAAGAGAGCTACGACGACGACAAGTAGTATATGTAGCTCAGGACTCAGGACTCAGTGCAATGCTCTACTTATTCACCTAGAATTTTACAAATTTACTATCTCCTTACCGTCCTTACTTATCAGCATTTAACAAGGGCCAAATCCAATATCTATCACTCAATATTTTTTCCTATTAGAGGCGCGGCGAGTCAGCCAACATGGCAATCCTGATATCATCCCATTTAAGCTTTTTAAGGGTCAAAGGCCACCATTGTGATTGGGGAATCCATAAGATAACATCAACATCAACATGAAAATCAACATCCATCTATTACTAAATTCAATTGGGAAAGTCCATCCTAATCATTGTTAACCAATCGATACGAGTACACTTGACCAAATTAACCCTCGTCTTCATTCCACCACGATTATCACCGGTACCTTTCTTCTATATTTCACCCTTCTTGATCTCTCCCATAAGTATGCGCGACGATGAGCCTCAACATCGCATTCCCTTGCCTCCTTGGTGTCTGATCTCTGTTATATCATTCTCTGTTCTCTTTTCTTATCTGGTGAGTTACCAATCTCGCGGTTACACTCGGCTTTTCGCGGGAGATCATTTTGTTTTCTTTCGTTGAGGATATTGAAATGCCTTAAATCAGAACCTATCAGACTCAATGTCAGAATGACAACAAATGGCGATGGCGATGGCAGATACAATAGAGAAAGAACGCGACTGGCATTGATCTCTTTGAAGAATTGTTGCCAAAAGAGAATCAATTTATGATATATTACAGTTCAAATATATTTGGACGATGTAATTTGGTAGTTGAGCGACTCGAATTATCAAGTGATGTTCTTCTTTGGTTATTTTTCTAAATTGGACAAGCGCACTAGAGAAGCTTATTCTCAGTGGAAATTTTATTCAAAACGAAGATTAAGGAATCTGAATGCGTAGTATATGACACCGTTGATTGTTATGTAATGGGGAGCAAGTCGCTTGTTGCAAGTTAAGGGAATCTTTGAATTTAGGAGCATAGTGGGATTTTGTTCTTATTATTAAAAATTTTAGAACTTGAAACATAGTGGAACTTTTGATAGGTTAGTATTTTGTTCCTCTTTAGTTTGATGGATGAATATAAATTTTAAGTGGCGTTTGATGGGGGTTCTTTTTGAAAAAGGGAGACAGTTGGTAGTTTTGGGAGACGCTTATAGCCCTCCTATGTCTCTCCGCCTTCAATTCATCCCTTGCGTGAAAATACTCAATGATTCATTCCCCTGTCACCTCTGTCTCCCTCCGACTCTCATCCCCAAGCTCGCGAATAACAACTGGCTCTATTGACACCACCATCTTGGCCACTGGTGGTACACAAGCTGGTCGTTCATTAATCTCATCAACTAAACCATCCACCTGGAATTCTGGCTTGTTACCCATACGTCTTGCTTCGAAGGCATATGATGGAGATTCCTCACTGTCTCTAGCTGCTGAAATCCAGCTTGAATGTGGGTTTGAGTCTAGATTTAGAGAGACGTAGAATGTTACTTGAATTTCTGGGTTTGAGTTTGATGATGGTTGGGGTATATTGGTGGTTGGAGAAGATGAGCGCTGTCGCCAAAGAAAGAGAAAGACGGTGAGTAGTGATACAACAAGTAGTGTCGCACCTACTACTATTCCGATGACGATGCCTGTGGGAAGAGTGTGATGGGTGTTTGTTACTGCGGAGGGTGATGTAGTAATAGCCAATATAGCGCCCGTTGATGTTGATGTTGATACTATCAATGCTGTGCTTGTTTGTGGGGCCAGTGAGCCCATGGAAGATGCGACAGTTACCTACTGCGTGATAGTAGGCGATCCGGGACTTGAAAACGAATTTTCCCAATCGTATGTGTCGGTCACGATTATGACGTCGTCAGGCGTCGATACATCGTTACAATATATCACCTCGAGCGCATTATATGCATCAAAAAAATATGTGTTACAGTATGGCCAGCCGGAGTCAGTACTGGATCAATTTTTGTTAAAGGGATTGCTCAATATCTACATAGGAGGTGTTGGAACTCACCAATACGATGTGCCAACTGATTTTAAGTAGGTCTGGTTCTCTGTATACGGATAGCAGGTAGTGACCACATCGCAAGCTTCTCCCCTGCAATAATTTCAGCTTCTAACTTTCAATCGAACGAGAAAGAAATGACCTACGGATAGCAGCACGCCGCATAATTGCTAATAGGACCAGCACAAATAGCAGGCGAATTGCAAATATCATTATTGCATGTTATAGAGTCGCGCTTTAAGGCTCGATTGAGATCATGCAGAGGAACTGGCGCTGTAATCATAGGAGAACTCCCATTTGTAGGCATTGCCATTGGATTGGCAAGCAAACCAAACAATAATGTCGAGTAAATAGCAATCCTTAAAAGACAGTCATTTCCAATTGCCCGTCACTTTGGACTCAATGAGAAGGTGCCAAGTGAGAATAAAATGGGATATCATGAAAGAAATACAAACTTAAAGGCATAACAATAGAACACAAGGCTGAGTAGAACGGTAGAACGTCCATTGTACCACAACAAAACGAGGCGAATCTTTCTGCACTTGTTCGTTGGCCCGTCTATCTTTCAAAATTGACTGGCTTAGACCATCTGAAGTGAAGTAGCTGTCTTCGTGCAAAGGGACACAACTTTTCGAGGAGCCACTTTTGGCGACGACGGCTTAAGAAAAATGCGTCGTCGCTAATATTCTTTGGTTGGCATGTGGGAGTACACTGGTGCTCCTCGGGAACAGTCTGCAAAACCCCGTAGATAACAGACGTAAGAAAGTGATCCACCGTGCTCCCAGATTTACATACTCACCTTAGAGCCTTGTTCGGCGAGTGCATTTTTTATATGCAGTCCGAATATCGGTGAGAAAAGTATGGCTTTGAGAGATATGGCGGATTAATCTCGAGGCGTCTGTCCGTAATCATCTTGGGGGAGGGGGGAGAGGGCAAAATAATGAGTATCACACACATCAGAACTGGGTCCTCGAAGTTGAGTCCCTTGTAATCATTTCAATATTTCAAAGAACTTTTGATATCATCGTGTGACGCCAACTCCAGGCAGCTGGTACCCCGAGATTTGAAAATGATAGTCCCTAAATGAATAATAAACAAATCACATTATGAATCTAACCTTGCCTCGTAATTCCATACTGCATAATGTCCAGAAATATGCATGCAAATGATATCTCAAGCTCCAGGTAGTATCAGTTTCATACCATGTCTCATTTACGACATCAAGCCCTTGCCCCAGAGTCAGAAAGGAGATCTGATTTCACAATTTCAATATTAAGATTTCAGTAATGTGTTAATCCAATTATCGGAAAGAATTTGAATTGAAACGAGACGACGAAACTGCTTGTATCTACCAGAGAGTTGGCTTCGTCGTTGATGTTTAGAATGACAAATACGATCATGTTTTCACAAGGCCATTTTATACCAAGTTATAAAGGACTGCGTAGCATACTGAATAAATCACAAGACTAAATACAGATTGAGATAGGAAAAGATATATGGAATAATCAGATTCGGTGAGATCAAAGTCAAACCTCAAGTCATCCTCAACGCCACCTATTTCGCCTCCGCTCCTCCTCCTCTGCCTCCATCTGCGCAATGTGGGCTTCAGCATCTCCGCCTCCGGCGGATTCAAGACCACTCCTCCCGTCAATAAAATCCGTTCCCACGGTCGCAGCGTTCATAGGATTGGCTCTCCAGTAAAGAGCCTTGATCTCTGGCATACTATATGGCGCTCTTCCTAGTCCTCTATAGACGCTCCACTTGTACTTATGCAATTCATCGCCCCGAATACCCGAGCGCAACTTTACATTTAACTTTTGAACTGTCGTCATATCGAACGTCGGATCCACAACAAATTTCGTACGAACCCACACTTTCGGTACAAATCCCGCCTTCGACCAGCTCGTAATCCCAATGGTTGGAACGCGTAGGTCCGTATAGCCTGCATTGGGATAATCCATGAGAATAACATGACAAGCCCACAAACCGTTGTGTGAGAAACAGAATTCCGACAGTCCAGGTGCTAATGCTGTCTGTGCCCAACTGGTTTGCATGCCTGCTGGGTCGTAGGGGCTTACCCCAAGCTCGTAATGCACCGGCAAAGACCTATCCATAATGCCTTTTCCTTCAATACTCCCAATCTTCTCCCCTCTTATTTGGGACAACTCAAAACAAAAATCCTCCACAGCCGTTATAACATTCTCCCTTTGTTGTGGCGAAAGTATCGGCCATGCTTGTTCAAAATTCAAACCATATAGTTGAGTTTCAAATGTAATATGACGCTTCATCTGCAACTCATAGCGTATGACTTTTGGGATCTTAAATCTGTCAGGTGAAAGTTTTCCCTGCATCCAGTTCAGCGTCTTGGATTGATGTGTGAGATCATGTCTTGAATGAATAAAGCCCATTTTCAAAACGCCGCCGTACCCAATACTCCATGATGTCGAATTTGTCATCCAGACGCGTGCATCAAGATAATCTACCAGCGGAACATCACCCCCGCCCCGGAAACGTCTTGTTGAGCGTAGATGAAAGGTAGCCTTGGGCGGTGGCATAGGAGCATCCGTAATGTGATAGCTAGAATTGTCTTTCTCGTCGTACCAATCTGCGTCTGTAGATGGGCCTTCAGAGCGCCGCAAGATGAGATTGCAGACTAGCCAGGCGTCTGGATCGTCGTCTATCTCCTTCATGCTCTGGCTCATAGGCCAAGTTCCATTTTGGATGCGCCATTTTTGTTCGTTCTCTTCCAATGTGTACACGCCATTGAGTTTGTGACAATCATAAAAGAACCGTTTGATTTTGTTGAGTGGAGGGTACCATTGGCTTTCTAACCAGGGGCTTTCCTCTTCCAAGGAGCCTTCTGCTGTCATATTTGATTGATAATGACGGTAGATGATGAATCAAAGATGTATATACTTATACTGATACGTCCGTTAAAACTTTAAGTGGGTGATATGTAGGATAGAGGGAATTACGGAAATCTCAAAGGTTTATATAGATGCTCCCTGAAAGAATTCAAAGAAACAAGGCTAACACGAACGCAGAACCATAATTTCGTCAAAGCAAACACTCTACCGATGAAATGAAAGGGATTAGTGGGATAAGATAACAAGGAGGGTAATGTAATTCGGAACCGCTGATAGGACTTGATGAATTTGACTACATCTACGAAGAAACTTATTTGAACAAGGGCTATTCGAGTCTCATTTCACAACTGTACGAATAGCGAGTTTGATAACAGAATATCACGAGAAAAGAAATGATCTCAATAAAAAATCCAAAGAGATACAGCACGCTATTCACGCTGTTTTGAGGTATATCATCTAGTTAAAGGATTTTAAGAATGAAACGTTGTACGGTTCGAAGCCGACAACGAATTTACAAAGGATCTTCAATGCAAAATATGCGTCTCAATAAAAGACGCATTCCTTCACAACAAAAAACCATATTGTAACCAATGGAGATTGTGGATCGGGATCGAGATGGAAATTGAGATCGAGGTCAAATCGATTAACATTCGATTGACTTGAATCACATATTGATCTAGTGGTTTCCTTTGTAGATGATAAATACAATTTCGAATGGAGACGGCCAGACAAAGGTAATACAGACCAACCCGGCGACCGCCAATTTGGCCGAGATCATCTAGTTGTTTTATCACCTACAATCGACTAGACGTGACTGTCCTTTGATCGCGAAATTGAATTAGCAGGCACGTGGCAGGTGACTTGGGGTCTGCTTTCCCGGAGGAATCCGCCTCTGTTTCGTTGTTTCGCTAAGAATGTGTGACACAATTCCTGATACTTGGGATAGTATGCTGCTATGGGAGTGTGCAAACAAAGAAGAAACGATTGACTCTACTAAATCCCAGATAGGCACACAAAGAAAGTTTTAGACGCGGATGTTGAATGTAAAATTGATGACTGCTAAACTCTCAATTAAGGTATATCCGCCAACGCAAAATACTGCCGTGAAAGAGAAACAAAGCAATTCGCGCAATCCATGAGCGTTGTCAATACCCAAGAACTGGTGCATCTTGCACCAGCTATACAAATCCACACTACACCAACGCTCGCAATAAACGTGAAGCCGCACACCTTATGGAAACCCTGTCTAAATCATCAATTGAAAAACACCTTGCCAATTATCCTATCCATTTTAAAACAAACAAACAAACAAAAGCTACCATTCATACTGAAGACCCTCCCTCAAATAGTGTGCTGCTAGCATCTCGTGCGCTGGCTTGCTTCCGCAGAGTAATTTGTTAACTAAAATTTTCGTTAATTTTCACATCCCCTTAACAAGATTTTTAGGTACTATTATGTACCAAGCTATAAGGACCTAATGGCCCGGCCATCTATTGCATCCGATGCAATTGCTATCAAGACTTTTGCACTGGGTCTCATAGCCCGCGCCGCTCCCACCAAGCAAGCAAAATCCTTAAACTCTTGTTAGTATCCACGCATACTTTACAATATTCTTATATTCTACTACTTACCGAGCTGTAAGGGTAACGTGTCTCAGCCATCTATTGCATACAATGCTATTGTCGTCCCGCTGTTGGCAATGTTGGGTGGGGTTAATGGAGAAGTCAGTGCCACACGTAGAGCAGATTGAAACTATCAGCTGAGGTTGAGACATTATAATGGGGTGTTCTATGTCGAGGGTGAAAATTTTGGGAGACGAGATGTTTTGCTTGGTATGTTGAGATGAATATAGTATGGACAACACTTCAAAATGTCTGACCAAGTGCTTGAGAAATGCGTGATAGCTGCGCAAAGGCGTTAATTATTGGAGAGGACTTAAATTGAAATTTGCAGATTGTCCAGGAGAGGGAGTTGGCTATGGACTTTACTGTAGGGCATTTTCCCAATTTAAGGTAGCATTTCCTTTGTATAATTCTTTGAGGTTTCAAGTAGCGGAGTATGAACCATGATACAGAACAGAGCATCTGTGATAACTTCAGATCTCTCCAATCTCCTTCAATCCAACATGCGTTGGATGTCGAACATCGATTCTCGCTTCGGCTTCATCTCTTCAAACTGAAAGAAAGATGATTAGGAAACGATCAAAACAGGGATCCGTTATTTCATCGAAGAACATACAGAGAACCGTGCATCTGCATAGTATTTTAATCGTTAGGGCTGAATACATTATTTAACACTTGATTTAGAGGGTCGGTAAAAATATCTGCCATATGATTCAAAAGGCTTGTAAGTGACGAATTGGAAACGCGTTCTTCGCCATGCAGTAGTTATTTTGACACTTATCTGATTCTATAGTATATGAAAGATCTCATCGGAAGTCACTAACTTCTAGAATGAAATACTTGATCACTCAAAATTGAACAGAATTTGTTAATCAATCTGTTCTTTGACTACTGCAAAATTGAAAATTTCTTCAGTGGCCAGTCGATACAATAATATCGGAGGCAGAAATAGCAAGAAATGCGTCACCGACACATCAAAAACGCATCCATGAGATCACGACAACAATGACTGATAATTTAAATCAGTGAACCCAAAAATACTTTTCTGAGATACAATTTCTACGCCATATCAAGTACATGATTCGAAACGCGCCCTGATTTACAGGGTAGTTTCATTGATGATTCTTAGAAGCTCCAAAATGATTAAAAAGAGTCACCTTCGATGTATAATTATTATTCGTCGCAGAATCGACTGATGGCGCAGATACATCTGAAACTGATGTCTTAAGTGGATGTGGGTACACGAGATATGGGAGCTCTTGTGAGGACCAATGATATTGTTGTTGTATGTGCAAGATGCTGAAGATTCAAACAGCCATAAGTAATCGTGGGAAGATGAAGCGTACACAATTTGACAAAAGAATCTCATCAATCGTAAACCATATTACTCCTCCGGCGTGTATAACTGAGGAGCCGTTCAACACCGCCCAAGCTGTATGTCATGAAGAACAATTTGAGCCAACACGAAAAGGGTTTCAAGCCGATTTTTCAGGAAGAAATCGAGTGCTCAGAGTATACAGAAAGAAGAATAATATTAATTTCAACATCGTGATGACTAGCCAAGCTGCAAGCTCAAAAAGCGTGGCGTTAAAAAGCTCTGAGGAAGCCTTTAAAATGGCATCCAATATTACAAGAAGAAGAAATTCATCGTGCCGAGGGGCAGTCTTTTGTATACAGAAAGTATTGAGGCGTCGCTGGGCGTGTTTTAGAGTCTGCGAGAACATCATCGTGCTGAGGCTCTTGCGGATGGATTTGGTATGCCAAGGGACATGTGTTCTCCCCCTGTACAGACATGTCTTGTCAGTATCACATGATCATATGATTTTATAACCCCATGAAGGAGAGGGCCAGTCACAAAAGATGTCCTCCTTGGATCTACACTACAGCTTCCAAATGCAAGGACCCTACTCCAACATACCCAACGCACAACAAATAGAAGAAAGATGTAAGTTTGATCACGTGTATATGGTCTTAGGTACCTATACCTCCTCTACGCGAATCGATCGTTGAAACTTCAGCTCTCAGCCCTCAGCTTAGCCCATCAAACTCTCCCCAATTAAAGAACAAGAAAAGAACAAAAGAAGAAGCAAGAGTCATGCGATTCTCCACGCCCCTCTCACCGTCATGCAGACCCATTCCACCCAAGAGAAAGTAAAAATAGGAAACACTGAAAGGTAGTTTCGCAAACGGGTTATCGGAAGGAATTCTAGAAACGGAGAGAACGAAAAAACGACAAAGATAGCGATGAATAAAAAAAGAAAACGCTCAACGCACGGTACGGATACAACTTTCCGTACGGAGTGCATGAAGGGAAAGGTTCTAACCGCCTTCAAAAGGGGAAAAGAAGGAAAAGGGGGCCGTTGTGACGACTCGTGAGCGAGAGCATAAGCATGAATAGTAGCAATATTCATGGGTATATTCGCAATAGAAGTATAATAATGCTGTAAATTGAAAAATCGTTTCGTTTCATGAACGTTTATTATAGCCCGAATTCCTTCACTTTTCGTCCGAACATTGAAGTAGTAAGGGACTTGAGTCCTTGGTCTTTTAGTCTCTTACCTAGTCGTCGTTGTTTCATATTCGAGGATGAAGTCTGTGCTCGTCTTTAACCACGAAGATTTTCCGACCTCCAATTAAAAATCCTTATACACCGGTACTGATGTTCAGCGTGTCATTTCCACTCATTAGTGTTACCCGAGCGAGTGTTTAGGGCTCGGGGATTTTCACTCCTATCTACCTAGGTGAGGACCGATTCGCGATCGATTGATGAAATCCCAGTGTCTGGATGAGAAGGCGCGAGTAATTTTCTCGTCTGGCCTTGTTTTGTATCTCTTTCGAGCCGGATGCCTGGTAAGGTTGGCATGGATTTCATCCCGGGGGATTCGGAGTTACATGCCAGAGCTTCCTATGCGTTCAGCGACGGAATACTACTCTGGACAGGTAACAGGATAAATTGTCCAGGGCCCTTGACTTTGGGTTTTCAAGGGTCTCAGGGCTGAAATGAAGGTCGCGGTAACGTTCTTTATCGGGAAGGGTCGCCGATGTCACTCTGGGTGGTGTACGGTAAGTTAATATTGAAGATATTGCATCACATCACGTACAGATATTGAAGAAATTTCGGAATCTTCGGTCGATAATAGAAGGAAGTTGGAGATCGTCGGCTAGGAGGTGAAGAAAATTGAAAGAAATCTGATCCGATGTCCAAGGAATATAAGACCATTAGCATTATATTGCACTCCCGTTGCAAATAAGATTCAAAGAGAGGATTGAGATGAACTTTACTCCACAAAGTCCACCCTTTTACCAGGACATCACGTTTGTTTTACCCATCTTCAGGCTGAAAAACGTGAACAAGAATGAATAAATGGACGGCCTAGAATTATAAGTAGGGGAGTTCCTTGTTAAGTGAATTGTTACAAATGAAATCCAAAGGTTCTTGTGCAGAAAAGATTCGAATCCAGAACATTTGATTGGCATTATTGGAAGTATGATGATGATATTTTAATTAGAAACATTGGAGCCGTGCCAAGTATGTCGGAGAAATATGGTGGTTTTGCTTGCAGTTGAAAACAGAGTTTTCCCTGTCATTGATGATTAGCAATCGAGGAAGTTGATAGAAACGGGTGTTACAACATTGGTGGATCGACTTTGCTGAAGAATATGTACGAGTATGTAAAAGTAATTTATTTTCATCCCATCTGTAGTTGAACGGCGAAGTCTATTCCTGTGAGACTTACACAACACGACCACGATCTCAGGAGCAGTCCCATTGAACCGTCGACTCGCTTTCCTAGAATGGAAGTTTGTTACTCATTGAAGAAAATCTGATTAGATGACTGTGCGAGTTGAGACTTGAGATAGTTGCAACTTACCAAAAGGCTAGAACGTTTTCCATCCGAAGATATTTTCGTGACTACGGAGTTAGAGAACTCTCGGGGCATTTCTCACATTTGTCGATCGATCATCTGAGCACCCTTTCAATTTTTCTAAAACTTCATCCTTATGATAGTCGTTCTGTGCTCATCCTCAGCTGGCTTCATCGTTTCGTTGTTTCGGAAGCGCAACAAATATCATTACACTCGAGTACATACCTCACCGGTAGTCATTCCTCCCATCAACTAGTCAATATACTTTCCGTCTAGTTCCCAAAAGAGATGACCGCTTTCTTTAGTTTGAGTCCCTGCTCTGTCCTCATTAGCTGCAGCGGCATAGATGCAGGTACAGATGCTTTGAAGCCATACAAGCCTTCAAGAACAGCCCTTGCATACGAAGTAGCCCTCTTTTTTTCGCAGACAACCCAAATTCTAAGGCTCCCTTACAGAAAAAGAGGAAATTCTCTCGTGTTTCAAAAGCCTCCTTTAAATCGTTCAGCCAATCGTAAACATTTCCGGTACGTACCGCCAAATGGATCTCCGCACAGATCAATGCATAGCTACCCATCAGCACTTACGATGAATAGTTCTTTTCTTTCCTTTTGTATCTCTAGTTGTTCATCGCATGAAGCTTCTATAAGCATAAACAGGAGAGAATGAGAATCTAAACGCAGCATTAATCATCATAAATAGCATGTTATGCCATATAACAATGAGATTATATCATTGTTCCTTCTGACATGCGTTTATACTCTTGTCAAGCAAACTCAATTATTCACTAACATGCATCTAGGCTTTAAAGTGGAGGAGAGCAGGAATCCCAAAGAGCTAATCCCTATCATAACAAACGAAACCACTACTACGAATACTACAATCTACGGCATTCACACAGACCTCGTCGACGGATGGAAAGTAAACAAACCGAGAAAATTTTGTAAACACACAGATGAATTTCAAAATAGAACGATAGTGATAGCTGTGATTGATATCTATTATTGATATAATGAATGTAGAACTCTTTCACCGTCTTTCTCCCTTCCCCTCGTGCTTTCTCAAATCTGATCTGATCTGATTTTCTAACCCGGAAGTGATATTCTTATATCATATGCTTCATGCATTGAACGACATACATAATATTGATATTAAATTGAGATCACGAATCACCATCAGCCACCATTCTTCCAGCAAATACAATCCGGGGTACTCAGGAATCCTGGAACTTCAGATAGACACCGATACACAAAACATTGGAATTTCATCAACTCGACACAATCACACACATATCTCCAGAAAATAAACCACCCCTCCACCTTCCTCTAACAAAAACACACCTACTCGAAAACGATTCTTTCCACCGAACCCTCAAGCATTAGAGCACTAGACGATCAATATCTGACATCCGCTGTACAACATCAAGGCAAGCAATCCAGCAAACCCTTTCCTTACCAATCTACCTTCCACCACAACGCCTCTGGTCCAACAGCCATCATCCGATCTCCCTATTGGTCTCTCACCCAATACGCACCCAATATTCCCCCAAAATCAACAATAACATCATATTATCAAAAGACCAGAATCGTATATACCCTCCCCCGCAGGCAATTCCAAGCTCAATCCTCGCCGCCCGCACGTTTACGAGCGCTCAGCCCCATCCCATCCCGCGCAGCAAGACCGGCAAGCTTCGCACTTACACTTACACTTGCACTTGCACTCGCACTCGCACTTGCATTAAAAAAAAACATTTGCTTCTTCCCGTCAAGCAACTCGCATGCCGGGTTTCTTGGCCGCCTTTTCCTTTTCTCTTAATTTAGGTTCCGGATCTTTTTATTTGCTTGGGTTCCTCGTCCAATCTTCTTTCTCTCTCTTCATCTCAATTCGCAAGTACCTGTCATCCCAGTTCTTGGTATACCATACCCTCTTCATCAATATCAATATCCATATCAAGATCCATATCCATCGAACCTCCTACCTACCTTTTCTGCCCTAGGAGATAAAAAAAACAACCACACGCGATCCCGACCGACCGACTGACGCGTGAGAGGAGAAGCACCCCCAAAGAAGGAAAAAGAAAAGAAACAAAATCGACAAGAAAAGATATTTACTTTTTCCAATCCATTATATCGTCTTTGAAATCATCCCTCGAATTTCACTCTTCCTTTCTCTCTTTTTCTTTCTCTCTTCGAGTTTTCCTCCTCCTTCGAATTTCCCGGTCGAGTATCTCGATTTCCGGTTTCCGGTTTCCAATTTTCATTCATCCATAGCTCCTTGATATATTTACACCACATATACATAGCAACGGCACTACCACAAACTCAAAACAAGAAACACTCAACGATATTGTGGAGAACATCATTCATTCAATCATTCATTCAGTCATTTGCTATCGTATACATTCATTTATTTATTTATTTACTCCCACCATCCTTCACTTCGCAAAGCGAACCCCAAGAAATCCGAAAAAGACGTCACCGCTCCATTATTCCATTATTTCATCTATCCATCCATTCATTCATTCATTCACCCCCCCAAGAAGAACAATTTACTTCATTTTTCTAATAATCGTTTCTTCTATCCCCTACCCCATCAAACCATCAAATCAAATCATCAAATCATCAAACCGACTGTCCACCCCTCCTACCCTCTCATCTAGAACCCCCCGTCCCCATCCATCTCGCCAAACTTTCCAAAAACACGCCAACTCCCCGTTCCAGGCACAAAAAAACAAGGTTTCCAGTCTCCAGCATCCAGGAGTCAACGAAGCATAAGCAGAAGGAAAGAAAAAGAAGCAGGAGATTTAATCCACTCACAAAAAATCCAACCACTCGCCCCGCCTCGCCCTACGAACGAAACAATCCCGAGACGAAACGAGTGTCCATCCATCCATCTCACCGGCCCCATCTAAAAAAAAAGCTATCCTAATAATCGTGGGTTTTTTAAAAGAAAAAGAAAAGAAACTCCATACCTAGCTAGGTACATACAGAGCACATAGCATACCATAATATACCATACCAAGCCAAGCCCCCCTCCAAAAAAAAAAACTCTACTCGGCATAATCCCAGTAACCTTCCGCAAGGTTTCTTGGGACTGGGCTCGGTATTGGAAATCAACAGAGTATTATATATTAATTTTCGCAAGAAAAACTATAATCAACAAATCCCGTCAACCTGGTCATTAATATTTTTTGAAGATATAACTCCACTCGCTCATAGTATCCACCCATATTACTCTGCCATCCCGTCATCCACGCAAATCCGAACCTCCATTCTCATGCGAATCCCTTCCTTTTACTTTCCCTAACAACGACTACGAGACGAGTCGAAGACGACGAAAATAACAAACTGTTTACTTGTACAACCACACACGCATGCACGCACGCTTTTTCCATTTTCCATTTTCCAAAATAGATCCCACGTTTTGAACTTTCCTTCAAAAAACGAAAAGATCCAAAATTAAATTCTACGAAGAAGAGTACGACATTGATTTGCTGCACCTACCGGTCTGCCTACCCACCTGCATATCATATCATCATCCTGCACTGCAATACTTTCCACGTACATACATACGATTTATCCATCTAGGATTAATTATCTACCAAGCGTCGCTCCTAGCAAACTGACCAGACATCGATACGTACATTACATCGTACACAACACCCTTCCACAACCTTTCCCGACATTCTTTTGAAGTAGCTCAAAAACTTACATACCATCCCGTCCTGCGTACTGCGTGGAATTTTCGGTACATTATCTTCTTTCTAGAAATTCATTTTTATCCATCATATCAGATCATCGGCGAAGAAAAGAGACTGGCTGCAAGGAAACGAGGAAACGAAGAAGCGAAAGCTTGCAACTAAAGTCATACTTTGTGTAACCTCGGAACCATCAGTCTGAGACAAGGTCTGGATACACAACATATAATCCTACACTCCTTTTGGTTATTACGCCGTACGTACAACCTTGGCCAAAGATTGGATGAATAGTACGTGAAGGAGGAGAAACAGAAGGAAGCCTCCTGATTTCTGAATCCGATTCATCGTTAAACTATCTCATCAAGCATTCTTTATTCAGAAGTAGTCATCTCTGTAAAAGTTGTGTGTCTTGTCATTCGTTTATATCATCAATTTCGACATCGCCTTCCGAACATCGCTATACGGCGCCACATTTCCGAAGGCTTTATACTCTTCGTTGCCGCACTTGAGATCAATCATACTACGTATGCTATCATTTCCGTAACGCCACGGCTTCACTCATTCAATAATAGACATCATGTCGACCTCGAAAGCATTACCATTGAGTTTAGGCTTTCTAGCATTGACAAGTGAGACTGTCATGCTCATTTTTAACATCATCTTCTCGGCCACCATCTCGAAACATAGTACGTCAAGTAAAGCAAGCGTATCAACTTACGTCGCGACCGGTCTTGGGGTTGTCACAGAAGCATTACTTGTGCTACTGGTAATTAGACAAATCAAGTATCAAAACCACATCCAAGATCGTGGAAATGGACGACTAAGGATATACCTTTTTGCTGGACTCACCTCCATATTTACCGGATTATCGGCAATAGCTACAGCACTATCGTTGTGCTTAATGAGGCAAAATTTGTCTCTACTTCCTAAGATAATTGTTTCCTCCCCCGCGCAATCGATGACGATGGGTGGATTTGTTATCTGGGCAATATCGTTGGCTTCACAGGCCATATTTCTCATTTGTTTAGTCGTGATTCAGAGGAAAGACTTTCATCAACAAATTCAGCCATATATCACCGAATCAGAAGCACACATCTCGTCGGAAATGCAGCAGAGATCACAACCCCAAAGCCTAAACGAAGGATCTGAATATGAGAGGAATTGCTCAATAGAATCGAAGATTCAATGGTCAAATAGTGGACGATCTCGATCAGGATCAGATCCAAAACGTTCGATGGGCTCGTTCCGATCATCGATTTCTCATGTTGTACGCCCGATCACTTCAAAGACTCGACTTATTCATTCCAGCAGCCAACGCAGTAATCAATTCCGGCCACCTTCAATCGACTCCACTTATCGCGAAACGAATGAAAGGACCGAGGATGACTTCGACTCATGGAACACATCTGGTGTAGATGCGCAATCTAGACAAGTCATTGAATCAGCGTCACCCAGTCCTCCAAGGTTTCTTGAAACGATTCCCGCTAGTCCGACTGGCAGTAGAAGTCCAAGTCCAGGGTTCCCATTAGATCTTGAACCACCCAGGCCAACAAGAAGTCGAAGTTATAGTCCAGCTGCGAGTATCAGGAGTGAGAGATCCATTTATCGAGCGAGGCAAGGGGGGATGAGTCCTGAGGGGACAAGGGAAGAAAACATCCATCCATTATTCAGATCCGACTCTCCTAGTCCAGCACCTGCTGCAACTGCTGAAACCATCATAACTGCCGCTCCGGGAGCTGGATCGATTACTTTGTCGGATGTTCACAGTATTCGTTCAATAAATCGATTGAGAAGCGAGAGTCTACCTCCACTCATGCATAACCCTAGCTTGGATAGCATCCGACGAGCGATAGAACAGGAGGATATGGGAATATCTGAAGAAACCGAAGGAGAGCGTAGCCTGACACCACCCATACCGGAATGGATCTTAGGAGCTGGACCACGGACCAGTATGTCCGAATACAATCGCAAAAAGGCAATGTCGTTGGGTAAAGTAGGAAAATCGGATACGACAGAGTATTGAGCATTGTAATATCGGAACAGGGTGTTCCAAATAATGTTTCATATGGGAGGAAAAACGAAAGAAAAGAGGAAAAAAATCCATGGAGGAAATGGAAAACAGGCTATAAGCTGAACGAATTTCTTTGCTCAATTGAGGCGGAGATGGAATGGAATGTCATGACGAAACCGATACCATTTGATGTATTAGCGCGGCGTTTAATTTTTGAAGTTAGATAGGTATACCTTAAATTTTAACGAAATGGATGAATGATTTGGAAAGAAAATGATGATATTGATATTGATTTTTTGTAGTGAATGCTTGTGTAGATGGATGTGATATTGATCAAGTTTTCCTTTTGGACAAGACAAAAAAAGATATGATGGTAAATGTAGTAGTGATCGTGATCGTGATAGCAAGAGCAATGATTGACGTGACATAGGTAATCTTCTCAATTGCCGGCTCAATGATCAATATATGCATCGGGGTAATATATAGATACGTAATGATATTGATGAAATTCGATACCATAGCATAGCAGAGCATAGGAATCACCTTGAGTTGTGCTGAGGACGTACCTAGGTAGTTGACGAGTTTGAGTCTGTTGGGGTTGATAATGGTCATGGTAATTTGGCCAAGACGAGGCTGAAAGAAACCGTTCAACCCCGCACTCGCCGCCGTATGAGAAGAGCTAGAGACGATTATGTAAGATTTCTTTTTTCCCTTTCTCTAAGATTTTTGCCTGAGCCGCAATTCTTATTTGATTGATAGATACCGGTACCGGTAGATTGTTGGTAGAGATCACGTGGATCCATCCTCTAATCAGTTTTTACTTCATAGTTATTATAATTTTTTTTTAAAACTTGTGTCTAATACCATGTTAGATACCTAAATAGGTAATGAGTGAAAACAGTCTTACGGAAGAGGAAGTGTTATAAGAGAAAGCATTGGAACATCTCTTACGCTCGCAGCAATGAATACCCATATGTATCTGAATATCCGTGGACTGATTGATTGCATTGATACGTTCTATTGTACTGTATGGTATTGTGTGGTATGGTATGGTATTGTATGGTATCATATCCTATCGTATGGGCACACAGCCTTGGGCTCCAAAATCGAATTCAGTAGATGATGTACGACTGATTGTAGCCTGGCTTAGCGTTTACTTCACGCCACTACACATGGTCCGTGTGCAAGCGATTTGGAAGTTCGTACAGTTATTGACGACCCAACTACCTCACTACCTCACTACCTCACTACCCTACTAGCCATAAACCTTTTTAATTAAACCTTCCAAACTTCTTTCTATCAAGAAGTAAACTAACTCCAACTCCAACTTCTTCAACTCCAACTGCAGACTCCACCTCCAACCTCCAACCTCCATCTTCAACCCCATTCCATTCCATTACAACTTTTTCGACATCAAAACGTACCTATTGTTCGTTCATTGTCACTTTCAACATCCCACTTGACGTCCTTTCTAACAACATCTTCAGAAGTCTCACGGCTATCTCTCAATCACCAACACTGTCGCATTTTTAAAAGTCGCCAATATGAAGTTGACTTTCAAGGTATGTTAATACTTGTCCCTTCAACATCGACACTCTATCAGTCCATGACACTAATTACTGTTGGCCGCACCTAGGATTTGAAGCAGCAGAAATTCGTCCTCGAGGCTGAACCTACTGAGCTTGTATGTCATCAATATATTTTCGATTCTCGATATCATTCTACCTACCCTACCTTCATCGCAGCGTCATATTTACCATTCGAACAATAGCTAACACACATAACACAGGTCTCTGACGTGAAGGAGAAGATTTTCAAGGAGAAGGGATGGGAGGCGTCGCAACAAAAGTTGATCTATTCTGGTATGTTCTGCATACGGCCGCAGATGTTATGACTGATCAGAGACTGTTGGCGCACATTTTACTAATGCCAATTTTCAGGTAAAATCTTACAAGATGCGAATACTCTAGAGTCCTATCACATCGAGGAGAAGGGATTCATCGTTTGCATGATTACAAAGGTAAATATCCACTAATTGTCCAACAACGTTCTCCCCATTATCCTAACACTTGAGATAGCCCAAGGCTGCACCAGCTGCGTCCTCTGCGCCTAAAGCTCCATCAACTCCCGCTCCAGCCTCGGCTGCTACCCCCGCTCCACCTGCCGCGCCTGCACATTCTTCGAGTACTTCAAACACCGCTGTTCCAGCAACACCTTCTCCTGCTGGCGCTTCGATCCCAGCTCCTCAAGCCACACCATCCAATGAAACTACCGGTCTTGCTATGGGAGCTGAGCGCTCAGCACAAATCGCTGAGATGGAAAGCATGGGTTTCGAGAGATCACAGATCGAAGCAGCCATGCGTGCTGCTTTTTACAACTCGGAGCGTGCCATCGAATATTTGTTGAATGTAGGTTCACATCAGTCCAAAAAGGAATAACCATGACTAATATTCTCCTAGGGGATCCCAGAACGTCTTTTGCAAGAACAACAACAACCTACACCAGCTGCACCTGCCGCTGGTCAAGCCTCATCCCCTCCCGCTGCCGGTGGCGAGGATGACCCAGTCGATCTTTTCCAAGCAGCCGCAAATGCTGGTAATCGTGGTGGTGCTGCTCGTGGACGACCCGGAGCCGATCCTTTGGGAGGTGCTGGTGCTGGTGCTGGAGCCGCAGCTGGTGGACTCGGTAACCTCGACTTTCTCCGAAATAACCCTCAATTCCAACAACTTCGACAAGTCGTTCAACAACAGCCTCAGATGCTCGAGCCAATCCTCCAGCAAGTTGGGGCTGGTAACCCACAATTGGCCACTTTGATTAGTCAACATCCAGAGCAATTTCTACAACTTTTGAGCGAGAATGCCGATGACGATGCGCCACTTCCACCGGGTGCTCAGGCCATCGAGGTGACGCCAGAGGAGCGTGATGCCATTGAGAGAGTAAGAAATCCTCGCCCTTTCATTTGAATTTACTTTCAACTAACAATTGGTAGTTATGTCGTCTCGGCTTCAATAGAGAGCAAGCGATCCAAGCCTATTTTGCATGCGACAAGAATGAAGAATTGGCTGCCAACTTCCTTTTCGAGCAACCTGAGGATGAGGAATAGATACACTTTCTCTGATTCTCGCGTCTCGAATTTACTTTTTTTCCTATTTAACACCTTTCTCATTGAGCGAATGAATGACGAATGAGCTTTTCCATTTACGTGTGGTAATACCGGAGAATGGAGGGAGATGTAAGGAAAGGGGTGGGGAGGAAATTGAGTAGTGGGAGGCAGGCAGTATTTTTTTTCCATACAAGGTTGGACGGCAATGAATTGTGACGAACGATATATTTACGTTGCATAATTCCCGAATGACATAGCCAAAATGTAACGTAGTTTATTGTCATGAGAACTTTACTCTATCTAGATAGAGTACAGCGAATGGATGGATGAATTGACAGAAATTCAATGTTTACAACGATGCATTCTGGGCCTGAAATCTTTACATTTTTTGCATTCAGGGTGTTATTCTAGTTTGAGGCGATGCAAGTGGTTTTATTTGTGTCTATGGATCAGATACCTATAGGTACGGCGGCAAATAGCTAGAGCTACATAGATGTTACATAGATATCATGCGGGGTGAGAGAATGATTTTCGAAGGCTTATGTAATCTTGAAGGTATCTACGATGTAGGTAGCTACGTCGTAACCTTATCGTGTAACTTGAATTCTCTCTCCTATGGAAGCATGGCATTCACAATATTATTTATGTATTCACATTTGTATTAATTCACATTCACATTCACATTAATTCACACGCATCTTCTCCAGCCGCTAACCGCCGATCCTTCCATTGTGCTGTGCTCACTTTTCTTGCCGCGTCCTTCGAGGGTGATGATGTTTAAGGAAGTCGATGTTTGAGTGTACGGTAACCTTTATGCGGGTCCACCAATCAGAAGAAGGGAGAAAGCTCAATATGTTACTCGACTGCTCGCATTGCATTTTTAATTGTTGATCCATGCATTTTTTGCAGATGGGATGGGTGTACAACAATAAGACAGACATACGACCTACAATACAATACAATACCATACCATACCATACCATACCATACAGTACATACTTCAATTGACATTTCTATGCGACAACATTAATTCCTCCATTCTTTATTGGACCATCGCCATCTTATCTCATCTCATGCCCGACCAGTAATTCGTTCATTGATATATTGAACGCCAAATCGTGTCTCGTAAAAAACTTCACCCTTTATATTTCAAGAGCGAAAAGGAAAAAAAAAAGGTACTAGGCATTTAATCCCAGACACACTGCTTGCTGGTGGTAACCTTTACTCTCCGACTTTTCCAAGCTCCATCCACCCTTTCATCAATCCACCATATCACATAATACATAATACTTTAACAAGCCAACAATCTCCAGTATCAATCAACATGGAACCCCCTACATATTCCACGCGCTCTAAGCGTAAATCATCAGAATTAGAACCCAATTCACCACCCCTTTCAAAAAAATCACGAACATCACTTGACCTTCCACCTTCTTCTCCATTATCTTCACCTTCTTCCACGTCAGCTGACCCCGTCTTGGCTCAAAGTTCAATGGACTCTGAAAATCTTGATCTCGATGCCAACATACCTCCTCGAGGCGGGTTTCGCGGGAGAGGCCGTGGACGCGGTAGAATTCGTGGTGGAGGGCGAGTTGGGAGAAATGGCAATGCAAAAATCCCTGTTGCGAGGGCGGGTGGTGTAGAGGTTCTGGCTGGTGTGGCGGGCGGAAAAGCGACTCGTGGAAGAGGTGGCCATCGAGTGAAAAAATCAAGTAATGCGAGGATACAGAGTTTGTATCATCGGAAACAATTGCTGAAAACTCAGTATAAACAGGTGGCGTTGTTGCAGAGGGTCGCCCTGGATGTTATCTCAGATAAATCCTTACAGGCCATGAGTGAAGATCCAAAATACCATGAAACGTTACCAGAGTATCAGATTGTGATGGATCAGCTGGCCGAGAGATATGAAGAGAGAGTTGCGCTGTTGAAAGAACAACGTAGGATCCAATTGGAATATGCGAAGAAGCAGAGGCAGTTTGGAGAGGATTACACTAGAGGGGTCTATGAGGTATGTCTTTCTTTTTTTCTTTCTTTTTTTCTTATTGATTGTGAGCACTATTAACACGTATATAGACACGAGTAGAATTAATTCAGGAGAAGTATGATTTGATGATTAAGAGAAGACTTATTGAAGAATATCAACAAATGGAAGTTCGATATGGTGCTGATAGTCCTTCTCAGCATAATGTAAGTCAAGGAGCCGGACACATTTTATACCAACGTACATTAACATATAACAGTTTGATCATTCACACATCAAAAGAATTCCCGAAGAAACTTTTATTCACCCTGCTGATGCGTGGATCAATGGTGGTCGTGCTGCACAGCTTGCTGCTGAAGCGGAAAAAGAGAAGGGGAAAAAGCGGGGCGGTCGTGGAAAGAAATCCACAAAATTGCCTGCATCCCCATTCAAACCTTTGGATATCATGATGCCGGATGATAGTGAAGTTGCGCCCAAGAAGACGGCTTTGTATCAACCTGCGACTTCATTGTCTCTCGCCACCACTGTGGATGGAGATTCTGCAGCTCCCACCCCAGCCGAGTTGACCGAGCAAGAAGATGCAGATGAGCTCGAAACTGACAAGTTTGGAGTTTACATACCTAATAAAGCAAGACCGAGAAATGGCGATCCACCAAACAATCGCATAGTGGTCGAACCTCCATTTACTTTCGATCCAGATGAAATAGGTATCCGTCATCACCATTACAAAAAGTACAACAAGAATGATCTTCCTACATTCATTGGAATGGATCCTTCTCCACAACCAAAGACTTTTCATTATGATCCGTGGGTGAGGAATCATCATTCTACGAACAATCGACCAGAAGATTTGGATCAGACAATAGTCGAGACTCATAAATTACATCCGACTTTGGGTTTACCTGTCAAAGGTTCTATAAACCCTACACTTACTACAAGGAGTGATTGGAGTAAGCCTGTAGCAGAGACCAAACCTGTTGTTTTCGTTGTCGAAACTCAAGATGAAGAATCACTCAAGCCAAAATATGAGACTTCTCGATCTGCATGGATGGCACGTACCGAAAGGGAATTTGCTGATCTTGGCGATCAACTCAAGATGGCTGAATCATTAGAAGCGATTGGACTTCGTGATCCTATCCTTCGTCCGATCGAAAAGAAGGTTGAGCCTCAAATCATTGGCAAGATTAGCGACGATCTGATGGAAGCTGTATCGGAGGCGGTAAATGTCTTAAACAAGCCCGTCCCTCCAACATCATCCTCAATTAGAGCAACGTCTACAGCTCCTCCAACTTCAATACCTGGAACACCTGCGCCTGCACAAAGAACACAAGGTTATGACCCAGTCCGTGATACCGGATACTCTCCTCATTTACGTCGATCTCCGGTCAGAACTTTCAACAACAAAACTTTAGATATCCTCGCCAATGCAGCCGAATTTCATGGGGCGTCAGTGTCTCGTGGGGGGCTGCCGCAACCAATCATTCCAGCTCCAAGACCAATGCAACAAATCCAATACACTTTTTCCCAACCAGAATTTTATAGACCACCTCCAGCATATGTACCTCCACCTCCACATATGACTCTCCCACCCCCTTTACCTATGACTCTTCCCCCTCCACCCCAACCGCTTCAGCAACAAACGCAATTCTTTCAATACGCAGGTCCTCCCCAAGCTCAAGGTGGTCCTCATAATAAGTACAAAGAAATTCTTCCTGCACCGCCACAACCACAAAGACGCGTGCCGCCACCTTCATTACCTGTGCCGCGAAGTAATGGATTTAATCCATTTGTGAATGGGACAGGATATGGGAATGGTTCGGGAAGGGGTCCTTGAGATGATGGAATACCAGAAAACTTATCCAGAAATGGATCGACTACGTAATCTTGGATATATAGTTTTGAGTGCTCATTCGCATTACGCGCTCTTCAGTTTCCCTCATTTGAAAGTTCATGAGCGTTTTTTACAGTGGTGCATCTATCATCTATCCTTCATAATTCCTTCATTCTTCTCTGTATCAACAAAACAAACAATTTCATCATTTTTCTAGTTCCATCAATAAGATAGGCGCAAAGTTCGGATTCCGGAGTCTTTTCGACGGTCATATATACATATTCATGAGTTTAACTCGAAAATTAAGAAATTGGAATCGGATTGGTTGATAATGAAATAATCGTAAACATTATTGGGCGGAGTGCAGTTATAAAAGTTTTGTTTTTAGTTTTTTGGACTCTTTGGAGGGGGGGGGGTGGAGGAATTTTTGATGAGGGAGATAGGTGGGGAGAATAGGAGATGGGAGAATGGAAAAAGAAAGATTCTAGTGTTTATATTAGAGTAGAAAATGGAAACTTTTTTTTCTTTCTCTTTTTTTCAAAAGGAGGTAGGGGGAAGGGGGGTTGATGTAGGCTTTTTGAATATGAAATAATTATGTCATATAATTGACTTGTGCACGAGTTATCCCTCCCCAGTATTGATAATTTGATATGGAAGTCAAGGTTCTTTGATTTTTAAGTGTTGTTTTGGGATCTGTTTTGGATGGGATGGGATGTGTGTGATGTGGTAGGATTTGATATGGTATGGTATGGTATTAAAGTTAAGGGATTGGGTTCTGGGTTTGGATGTTTTTGTGCTGTGAGTGAGGGTGAGGGTCAGGGTAAGGGTGGGAGGTGAGAGGTGAGAGGTGAGAGGGGAAGGCTGTGATGAGATAGTGATGGTGGTTGACAGAGGAATATTTGGTAGATTGGAATTGGGATTGGGGAGTGCGGGTTCTGGGTGTGTGTGGATAGGGGATAGATAGGTGGTAGGATGGTTTTAAGGGTGAAATTGGCGATGGATTGGATGAGACGGGTGGATAGATAAATATAAGGCTGTTTATTAATTATTATAGGCTTTGTGTGTGTGTGTGTGTGTGTGTGTGTATTCTTATTTTTTTTTTCTTTCTTTTGTCTAAGATTATGATTATGATTATGATTATGATAACTCCCAGTCATGAGATAAATGTATGAGACAAAGCTAGAAAATAGATCGTAACGTGACACTTCGTGTACAATCCCCGAATATGAATAGGAACGTAGAGGAGGAGGTGCTTTACCCATGAAATGGGTATACCAAAAGCTGATGAGATAGATGGGTGTTGATTTCTTCGTGAATACTAGTGCTTCTGGGAGACTTCCCGTGTGCGAGAGCTGGGGTTCTCGTTTATGGGATTTGGGATGTGAGTACGGATACCGAGGTGCACGATCTAAGCGGAGGATGGAAAGATTTGGAAAGAGATTTGTTGTAGGATCTTGGGAAATTATGACATGAGTTTCTAGATGTTAGATTGTGGAGAGGACTGGGGCTAATAGTGAATCGGTATCGGATGTAGCGACCGATGAGGAGAAAGTTTGAACCGGGAAGACTTCTCTTGCGTGGGAATCTGCGTCTTTTGTCCTGGGAGTAGTGCAATGGGGAGTTGAGCACGTGGTGAAATCTGAAAGACAAGAAGGAGATAAGGATATGGGAATTGTGTTCCATTCATGAAGAAGCTGAATTAGATAGATACTATGATATGCTATGAGTGTGTGTTTTGAGAACTATTACGCAATTTGTTCTTTGGATGCCGAAAATGAATTTGGAATAATGGGATCAAGCAGACCGAGAATGTCTTCCCTCTTTTTTTAACAAAAATTGTGAATGCTAGAGTGGGTGATATGATGCCTTGGAATCAGTTTTTGTGGTATAATATGTTGAGGAGTAATGTAATGTACTTGTGTAATCTTTAATGAGGGAAAGAGTAAACAGAACTGCACTCTCTTATATGCAATAGTTTGTTTTCCGTAAATAAATGCTTGTTATTTCTAAACACTCCCAAAAAGAAATGAAACCTTTGGCGATAAACCGATTTGCATCCATAAATTTGAAATTCACTTACTGATAATTTAATCCTTATTACTTTCGAACCTCAAGTATTACCAGAGCGTATACATCGAGAAGAAAAACCACTGTTCATCATAGCATCTGCGCTCATGGTAAGCAATCTATTATCAGCAACCTGCTGGATCTTTTGCTAATTTTTTCTCGTAAAGGCTATGTCGAAGGTTCACAATTATCACCCCAATCCTCATAACCATAGATACGGAGCGCTCTGCCCTTGGGAAACAACTGAGAGTTATCAAAGGGAATGGTCATTTCCAGCAGTCCAGATTATCCACCCTGTTACAGAAATAGCGGCTGCGAATGACCATTGCACCGACGGAACGATATTTTGGGAGGGCTGCTCACGATCAAGTAATGAGATGCCCATTAGGATTGGGCCTGAACATGTGCAACATACTGGATATTGTATTACTAGAAAGATAAGCCACTGTAGCAATTGGAAGCCTCAACAAATTGACCCGTTTGTTTGTTGTTTTCACGTCCTGAAACTGGTGGAGAGTCCATTGAGGAAGGGGGTTTGTTTTGGAGAAAACTGTCCGGGACTTGTGGGGGCAAAAAGTATTCCTTTCGTTGACTACGATATTGCGGCTTATTATTCCGGCGATAAGTTACAATACGAAAGGGAACGGCTTGATTTGATAAAGGCAGAGGCGGAGACGGGAAAGGATGTGCGGTTTCAGTGGAAAAATATGGATGGACCAGGCTATGAGACTTTTGAAGAGGAAAGGAAAAAATACAAGTTTGGATTCCAAGGACGTATCACAGTCCCCAAGCCGGTCATGGGCTACATGCCGAATGACAGTTGGTGGAGGCCGCATTAGTAAATTGGAGCAAAACAAAATTGAATAATATGGATATGGACAATCATTTTTGATCTTGTAGATGTTGTGATTGCACAGAGATGGGCAGGTGGATGGATGGCATCATTTTGAGCTTTATGAAGGGGGGTTGCAATGCAAGTGGTATACTCGCAAGGATTCGCAAGAATAGGAATAAAAGGGATGTTTTATTTGAGTTTTGATATGTTAAATTGAGCGCACATTGGGTTACGCTTCGCTGTTTTTAAGACAATTGAATAGCTCTCCCAGAGATCCCTGGACTTTCGAAGCAAATTTGATCCTCACTCCAATTCTATCATTATGATGTATAACAAGTCAGCCGAGAGAACTACTCTTGGATTATATTATCACTATCCAAGCATAACAAACGAGACCACTTGATGTTCATTTCGATGCCCTTTCTGTTCTTCGAAAGCCCAATCAGGACTGAGAGGTCCCAATTGTGATATCGTGATGTTTACCTCTTAAGTTGTGCTGTAAGTAGGTATCTCCCAACATCACTTTAATCGTTGCGACGATGTTCAAGGCGCGGGATTAAAAGTACGGTGCCACTGGTATCCTTCAACGACGAGCATAGAGCGGAATGTGCCACGTGATACAATGGTGATGATACAAATATTGAGAGTAAGACTGGGTAGGCGTGAGGTAGGTAGGTACTTGCAATTGAGCCTCACCACAGTATAATACCCTGTGACTCAGCGCGAGTACTATATTGAAGAAATCCAACCATTCACAGAGTGCCTAGATGCGTATGTAAATAATGCTTAGACATCATCAGAATATATGCGAGGTACTAGGTAGACAATGATATTATATTCGCCACTCTTTTTTACTCTTTACCTCTCATCCCTCACTTCACTCTGAGCAAAAATGAGTCGAAAAGCATTTTAACTGTTTTTAGTAAATTTGGTAAATTTAGCGCAATTATAAGAGTCATCCCACATGAAATCCCTGCTAGCGCATAATTGCTATCGAGAAAGGGTTTGCTGATTTTCCTAATAAATCCACTGCAGAGAACTTCGAAAATCTTCATTCAAATTCATAATTATCTACAAACCACAACAATCAATCAATTCTTTCTCTTTCTTGATTAGAAAATCCTACCAGAAATAATACCAGATATCCAACACCACATTTTCGCAAGTAATTTAAATATGGCCGTTCGTGCGCAGTTTGAGAATTCAAATGAGTAAGTTTGCCTGCCTTACCCCTCCTCGATGTGGATGATATGATGGATTGGAGTAAGGGACAAGTACCCCACCACGGGTGGCACAATTGATGTGATGGGTGGTGGAAGGATGGGATTGAACTGGAAATATGCGGAGGGAGAGAATGGAAATCAAGCTCGAAGAATTTCGAATATTGGATAGGATGCTGACAAATTGAATCTTATAGAGTCGGTGTCTTCGCTACATTGACAAACTCATATGCCTTGGTTGCTGTTGGCGCCAGTGAGAATTTCTACAGGTATGTCTATTCTCAAACTTTTATGCTTGAGATATATCTGGCGCACTCCAGTTTTCTCCCGATGGATGAGCGAAAAACTAACGAGGCAAACAAAAAGTGTATTCGAAGCAGAACTCCAAGATGTTATCCCAATTTGCCATGCCACAATCGCAGGAACTCGTATTATTGGACGTTTGACCGCAGGTAACAAGAAGGGACTTTTGGTACCAACGAGCACAACAGATCAGGAGTTGCAACATTTGAGAAATAGTTTACCGGACAGCGTTAAGATACAGGTGGGTCATTTTTCTATTCTTCCGGGTGATTGAAGGACTTTGCGACCAGTATTGAGTTTTGCGATACTTGGAATAAGCTTAGATTCACTCCTCCAAGGCTCCAATTGGTTCCCTAAATACTAACGAACCACCAAACAGAGAATAGAAGAGAGACTTTCAGCTCTTGGAAATGTCATAGTATCAAACGATCATGTCGCCCTTGTCCATCCAGATCTTGAGCGCGAAACCGAAGAAATTATTGCCGATGTCCTCGGTGTTGAAGTTTTCCGTCAAACCATTGCCGACAATGTCCTTGTCGGATCCTATATGGCACTTTCCAACCAAGGTGGTATCGTCCATCCTAAAACCAGCATTCAAGATCAAGATGAATTATCTTCATTATTACAAGTTCCATTGGTTGCCGGTAGTGTAAACAGAGGTAGCAGTGTAGTTGGTGCAGGTATGGTTGTTAACGATTGGATGGCCGTTACTGGGTTGGATACTACGGCCACGGAATTGAGTGTGGTCGAGAGTGTATTCAGGCTGGGTGAGGGACAAGGTCCAAGTGATATTGCAGGAAAGAACAAGGATACCATGGTGGAAAGTTTCTATTAAATTTTCTGGTGGGGGGCTTGCATATGGAGAATTTCGGAGGATTGAGAACTTCAATCTTGTGACTTCTTTTTCCTCGGTCATTATTTAATAGATGTCATGGGGCATTTGCTAGCAGAAGAATCACATCTTCTGCTGCTGTGGTATGATAGATAGGGTAAACTGGTCGATTGATGGCCATGAATGGAGACTTTTCCCTCCCCATGCCAAAGTTCTGGCTTGCAGATTTGCATGACTCTCAAGCTGTGAAATCGGACCTATAACTCTACTCACATGAGTATATATTGGAATATGATCTCATTCTTAAGCGCCGTGGACCATCATCACCCAGCAAACGAGATTACTATTGGGGTAAATCACTGGACTAGTATTCTAGCCTCTTAGTCCATTTTTGCACCATTTAATACAATAGTGCATCAGTATAGCTCTAATGAATTGCGAAAATTCTCCCTACAAAAATTGTTTTGACATATAGCCGTGAACGACTAGTAGTTCACTCTGAATTTTTCTAGACCTGTTCGATACTCCTACGAAAATCTTCAACTTAGGCTCCATTCCAAACCCTTTCGAAATATGAACCGCATTTACTGGATTCAATCTGGACCCTTCGAATCGTGTACAGAATTCTGAGTGTTGGCACGTGACCAACCCGTTTTCTTCGTGTTTTATGGGTCCGTGCGCAGTGCAGGTGAAATCGACGCGTTTATTCTTTTCGAGAAGAAAGTTCACTTTTACTTTTACCTTTTTCGGATTTTGTTTTTCTTTTCATATTTTCGTGTTTGATATTCCTTTCCAGAATCGCCTCTGAGATCTTTCAATGATGTTCAGGCAATGAGGTTGATCCAAAGTCCGAAAATTTCATCGCCACAGGACAAGGTTTGATGGTGAAGGAGAAGACATTGCGTACCGTGAAGGGAAAGAGAGAACGGTGGAGAAAAACTGGCAGTAAAGAAACTGGGGGGTAGAAAATGGATGGGGACATGTTAGAGACGGATTTAGGAATGGATTTTATTGAACAGTGGGATTGGCAGCGATTTAGGGAAGCCGAAAGTATGGAGCTGGAGGACGAAGAGGATAGTGCGATGCAGACGCAAGTGAGCGTTAAGAACGGAAAAGAGATGAAGGAGATGACAGAAGATATTGATCGGATGGGAGGGACTGCTGAAGTGAATCAGAGGGGATCACAGAATTTGGTTTTACCACAGTATGATGGGCCGGCTAATGATGAGGATGTAATTGGGGAAAATGGATCGGTATCAAAAATTGGCATCGACGATATTGATGTGGGATCGCGCCAAACGATTTTGCCACAATTGGATAGCCGGGCTACATCCATATCGAAAACTAGGAGTGATGGTGTCGATGTAAGCTCTCGGAATGATGATACAGCGACTTTAAATTTACCTATGGGGGAAGGTTTGAACAGAAACGCTTCCGTGGTGCAAAAGCAAAGAATGGTTGCGGAAGATGCTGAGACGAACAAGGAAGGAGTTGGAGGTATCTCGGAAAAACGCGATGACGCAGCAGATGAGCAAGAAGATCAAGCAGTGAATCTAGTTGGTGATGAAAGCATCCTGAATTTCCCTAGAGCCGATAATTATGATCTAGAATTGGTCAAAGTTGATGAGCCAGCTATGCTCGAAGATTCTCGTAAGAACACTTTAGAGTCAACCGCAACAACCACCGAAATGACAATTGACTCTCGTCTCATCGCGGATGTTGATACTTTCGGAGGAAACAAGTCTTTTGAAGAACAAATCTACGACAAGTCAGATGATAAGATTCAGAATCCGGGTTTGGGCTGCGAGAAAACTGCGTCGGAAAGGGGCAACGGTATCTTGAACTCGGAAGAAGTTATCACCGAGATCGGAGCTGGGCCAGTAATCGATAAGCCTATCGATGGAGAGAATAAGGAGATCGGAGAAATTCACGGCAATGTTCCAATTTCGAGCACTACTTGTTCCGAAACGACTGTTGAGACTGAAATGAATGGCAACAAAGATGCACATTCTGGGAACGAAGATCATGGTGCTGAAAGCATTACTAGCGGGTTCTTGAGTAATGAAGATTTAAGGGGCCTTGAAGGGAAGCCAAGCTCAATGTCTATTCAGGAACAATCATCTGTTGAATCCGTACTCCGAGACAATTTTTCCAAAGGAATCCCGTCAATAGATGAGAATATTATGAATGTTGCAAACAGGGACAAGATGTCAAATCTCACGCATATTCAAGATTTTGGAATTCTCAATCAACTACCCGTGGATGATGACAGCTTGGATGATGTTGAATTGCCTTCACTTTCCAGGTTGGAAGCTCCAGTACAGCCAAGACAAGTAGAAATTCCGGATAGTGATGCGATCACAGAATCAAGTCAGCAATCTCCGCAAAAGCTCAGCCATAATAGAAAGATACTCGATAGCTCGGTGAAACATGGAAAGAATGCGGGAATGACTACAGGAGTTGATGCGGTCAGAGAAGAAAATGAGGATGCAGAGACCGAAGATGTTGTAAGCTCGTTTGGGAGAGAATGTGCCACAAGCTCCATCGACCCGAAGAAAAATCTCAATGAGCTAGAAACAATGGAATCTGAACCTCCACAGAATGGAATAGATGATTTTGAAGAGATTGGAGAGCCAGTTGAGCGTGCGCCGATTGGTTTTGCCGAGAAAGTAAAGATAGTTTCTAGAGCCGACGAAGATGATATGAACATTCAGCCGCCCTCTACTCAGACACTACCGCAAAAAACAACAAATAAGAAGAGTAGACCACCAGGAATAAGATCTAAGATAACCAACAGTCAAGTTGACAAAGAGAATATCGAGAGTAAAGTAAAGCTCGTTGAAGCTGACTCGGATAAGCCGGTGAATATGGAGAACGAGGAAGACTTAAGCCTAAGCAGTCCTGTGATAGAGAGGAAAAAACGAGGCAGACCATCTTCTAGGAAGGTTTCTACATTAGCTGTCAATCAGCCTGTCGACAAATCAGGTGATGCAACTAAGCATACAGCTTCTACAGATGCTACGGCAGATATTTCCTCTCCACATAGCCCTGCATTCGAGAAGAGAAAACGAGGAAGACCATCTAGTAGAAAGGTCTCTTTATTATCTGCTGATGAGCTTGCCATGGAAGAGGATAAAGCAGCTGTGGATGCACCAGAAAGCTACGAGGCTACTTTTATCAACAACACAGCTGAGGCACATTCATCTCCTAGGAAAGTCTCGGCAAAAAAGTTATATCAAAGCAGCTCTACGCTCGAGAAGAGGAAACGCGGAAGGCCGTCCGAGAGAAAATCTTCCACTTTATCTACTGTTACGAATGATGATGAAGATTTTGAGAGGGGGAACGCTTTGATGGATGAGGAGACCACACGTTCGAATATCGGTTGCAAATCGACAGACGCGCCAGCTGCAAACCCTGCTGTCCATCTCATGCAAGAGGAGAAGAAAAAAGGAAGACCGGCAGGTAGTAAGTCTTCAGGTTTGATTCCTGAGAAGATGTATTCCGAGGGACCAGATGAAGAATCAGAGGAGTCAGATGACGTGATAGCAACAGCCCTAGTAAATATTGTTACTAATGACGATGAGTCTGAAGTTAACGATACGATGGATGGAATAACCGCAAATTCGTCTTCACCCATCAAGCGAAAGAGGGGAAGGCCAGCCAGTAGAAAATCTTCCGGCTTGAGTCTTGAGAAAGCCAACACTGAAGAAGTTGCCAGACATGGTTCGAGCAATGTCTCAGTGATGGTTCTCGGAGATATTGAAACGGAACAAGCTACGCCTAGTCACAGATCCGCCGAAAAGCAAATTGCTATCCCATCTTCATTGGGCAAGAGAAAGAGAGGAAGACCTGCAGGACGCAAATCTTCTGGGATCGGAGCAGAATATACAGAAGCTGAAGAGTCATCGTACGAGGCTTCACTGTTACCTCATAATGATCTTGATGTACAAGCCACTACAAATGGGGAAACAAATAATGATTCGGGTGTAAGCTCTTCTGTACGACCGAGAAAAAGAGGCCGACCTGGTAGAAAATTATCTGAACTGAATCCTGAGAAAATACACATTAACAGAGCTGCCAACGAAAGCTCTGGAGCCTTCGTAATGGAAGAAGACCTTCACAGCGTTACCAAGGAGCCTATGAGCGAATCTGATTCCACCGATGAATCAGCCAATCTTGATTCTTCTCTAGTGAAGAGAAAGAGGGGAAGACCTGTTAGTCGAAAGGTGTCTCGACTAAGTCCCGAAAAGACAAGTATCGATGAAACTTTAGAGGAGATTCCGGATATACGAAAGAGTGCTGTTACAGATGCTAGTATCCGCGAGCCTGCATCTAAGACGAAGTCAGTGGACGAGCCGCAAACTTTTGCCAGTACATCACCCGAGAAGAAAAAGAGAGGTAGACCAGTTGGTCGCAAGGTCTCCACAGTGAATAATCCAAATAAGGGGTCTGTTGAATCTCCAGAAGCAAGTCAGGCGGTTATTGCAACGCAAGAAACCTTAACCAGAAGCATTGATCAACTAGTTGTGACCAGTTCTTCGCCAGAGAAAAGAAAAAGAGGTAGATCCTCCAGTCAAAACTCTTCTAGTGTTAGTACCGCGAACAAGGATGCCATTCAAACTGCCGAAGCAAGTTCCAGCAATGTTGCTACAAAAGCTTCCGACAAGGTCTTGAATGCTAATATCGACAAAACTGCACCTGATGCTAGCTTACCAGTCAACGCTTCACCCGAGAAGAGAAAAAGAGGTCGACCTTCCCGCAAAGCTTCAAGCTTGAGTAACGGGAGTGCTACCATGAAGAATATGTCGGATGGCGTTACTAGTAGTGGTAAGAGTATTCCGACCGAGATTGTTGATTCAGATGAGGAAGAAGACGCGCTACTGAATGAATCGCCGCCTTCTAGAAAGGTTAATCCAGAACCAAGGAAGAGAGGCCGACCATCTGGAACCAAAGAGTTGGATACCAGTACCGAAGACACAAAATCTGGCGAAGAAGATTCGACAGAGGTATTGAGCGGTAAGACTGATAGTGGGAGGACAAGCCAGGTGAATACACAGATTGGGGGAAAATCTTCTGCGCCAGAGAAAAAGAAACGAGGTCGACCTTCCGCTGCCAAGCCTAGGCGTATTAGTAATAGCGATTCTGATGTTACAGACGAAGAACAACAAATACTCGGCAAAGTCGAGCTTCGTAGTGTAGAAAATGAGGACCTTGACGAAGAGGAAGCTGACGAACAAAAAGAGCCGGCGGTTGAGAAAAAGAAAAGGGGAAGGCCAAGCTTACTCAAGAACAAAGGGAAACAGACTGCAAAAGCTTCAGAGCCTGTAGATCAAGATACAACCATCAACGATCTGACATCCATTAATGGTGATTTTAGAACGACAGTATCCGCAAGTCAAGTATCCACATCGTCAAATACCTCTTCCTCCCAACGCCAAGATGCGTTTTTGGCCGAGATCAAAGCGATGAAACTCGTGAGTATTAGTCTCCCTTTCATCTTCTATCTTCTATTTTCTTCAAAACATCAACTAATTCTATCTCTAGACATCAATTCAAACACGCAATGCGAATCTCAAAGCAGAGATTGCACAAAAACGCGAGAAAATACTGGAGATCACGGAAGGTTTAGAGAAGCCGGCGAAGCAAACGGTCAAAAGACATATTAAGTTGTTGCATGATTACAATGATATCAAGGATGTGGGACAAGGATTGCTGGGTATGATTGCAGATAATAGGGGTGTGAGGGTGGGGGAACTGTATGAGGAATTTGGGGTAGGGATTGCGGATTAGGAGGTTTGGTGGCAGGGGAAGGGAGGGAATGGAAAGACTAGTTTGTGCTTCTTGAATGATGGTGAGCGAATCTCAAGGGAAGGGAAGGATATGAGGATGGTTTCAAAGAAAAGGAAATGAGTATATTGCTAATGGGTGTGCTTGGTTTAATTTCTTTATTATATGATACCATTTTGCCTACTGTTTGCTAGGGCGCAGATGTTTTTCTCATGAGAGAGAAACACGAAAGAAGCTAGACTATTGAATGTCTATTGCCCGTGTATTGATATAGAGATGGATGGGAATAGAATTTCTTAATGAGATTATATAAACACAGATAGCTACGCAGGTAGCTATATTAGCTTTACAAACAATAGAAGACTTGTTTACTATGGCATTTGTATGAAAACGAACGACTCAAGGGTATCATGGAATTGAAATTATCTTTCTGGCATGCCATCTGTATACCTGATGCCGGAATACCACCTGAATCCAATAGTTTTATAATGTTTGATAATGTTTGAGAGGTTAAACGAGGGGGAGTAGGAATATGGAATCTTCGCTGGTGAAGTTTATAAGAATGTGGAGAGAGCAGAAAAGATGGGATTGATCAATCTATACTTCACAGTCATAAACAATTTTCTTATCGTACCTTTATATAAGACGATTTATTAGTCCATGTAAACGGGGATTTCAGAAGAATGAGATGGTAATTGTCGCCTAATCCTTCCATAGAACTAAATTTGGGTATTCATAGCTTCAAAAATTCACTCCCTTTCAAATCTTCAAACTCCTCTCCATCCCTGCAATCCACTCCCTCCTTCACCACCCTCCTCACCTCCTCCCCCACCTCTCCCTCTCCATTCAACAAATCAAAATACCCGCTCTTCACCCCCTCCTCCGCCAACAACCTCACGGCCACCTCCGCCACATCCCCTCTAGTAACCTTCCCCTGTCCCGTCGTCTTTCCCATACTAACCCTCCCCGTCTCCTCCTCATCACTCAACGTCCCTGGCCTCAAATTAATCCACGTCCAATCTTTCCTCTCCTCTCCCAACACGACTAATGCTTGATCCGCCGCTAACTTCGCTTTGTAATAATCTGGAAGAACCTCCGTGTTCACTTTATGCACATATGCCCAATCCTCTTCACTCCACCATGGAGCGCGCGAACGTCGGCATATGAGCGCAGAGACAAGCAGAAATTTGGTAATCGAGGGAGTAGAGAGAGAAGCCCGGATGAAATGGATACAGGCGTTTTGATCGATGGCGTACGTGCGGTCTTTGGGGCCTTTGCCTCCGGCTCCTGTTGATTTTTCAAGGTTTGGTTAGTATTCTGTTTCTTTATCTCATGATCCATTGGGAATCCCCGACTCTCCGTTTTCAAGGAATAAGATAAAACAAAATAGAATAAACGGAATGGGAATATCATACCAGCACACCAAATAACCCAATCCGCTTTTACCTGTTCCAGAATACTCTTCGCGTCGCTCTCGCTCTTCACATCTTCAATGCTGGATACGAGCACCTCGAGGTTTCCGGCGCTGCTTTTTGGGGCACGCGATGCGGCGGCTAGGATGTCGGGTTTGTGATCCGGGTTGCGGATCATGGATATGAGGTTCCAGGATCGAGAGAGTATTTTGGGTGTGAGATGGAGAGAAACTTTGCCGTGGCCGCCGAGGAGGAGGATGCGCGGGGTAGTGGGTGACATTTTTGGGGGGGGGGGTGAGGGGTGTAGTTTGACTTTGTTTGTGGATGGTAGGAGGTGGTGATTGAGAATTTGGAATTGATGATTTTGGGGGTTTTCTTGTTATGTGAAAGATTAGTTTCAGTTGTTGTTAAGTTACCCCGAGTTGAGATGATTATTTATTGTTCGTGGTTTACCTCACTCGTACTTTCGACATTATGGTTTGTAAGAATATGCGGGGTTGATTGCGTCATACTTTATCCTTAGGTTAATCACCGGGTATGTAACTATTAATTAAGGTTACGATCATCCCTATACCTTCTGATTCAAAATTTGACACTCAAGTTGATTCGACATCATGTTCAAGCGAATGTGATAAATCTTACCGGTAGTCAGGTACTTACTTCATGGGGATGCTAAACTGTTGTCGTCGTTCGAATTTGAGGATTGAGTGCGCCGTGATACTTACTGTATGTATGCCCTGATTTTCATTGGGACATTACTTTACTCTCCATTCTTTACCTACCTAAAGGTTACCAAGATGAATTGGTAGGCGTGGGTTAATCTGTTTCCCCATTTTCTGACTGATATATATGAGTTAAAATATCATTTCACGTCAATAGAGGGAAGGACTTCGAGGGAGGGGGTTTAATGGTTAAGCGACTGATGGGGCTACGAAGTTGTGTATTTTGACTTCACAAATGAAGGATGATTCCAACACCGGCAGGTCGGCCATGTTCTTGGTACAGCGATTGACGCAGTCGCAAAGGAACTGACAGAAATTATAAAGTAGATTATTACGTCTCTCATACATTGCTCCTATCCAATCCGCGTTAGATTGGAAAAGATGAGCACTCATCACTTCTATGCAGCACATCATGTCTCATCCAAGGACCAGACAAGTACCTTTGAGTTCAGAAGGACAGATAAAATCTGCTTTTTTTTTATACCTATATTATCAAAATCTACTAGTCAGTAAATACTATCAATTTTGATAGTAGAAAATTTCATCAATCAAGTGCAAGTGGCACTAAAATTCTGGTAATTCTATTCGCAATCATCGTTCAATATCAATTATCATCAATATTTCCCTAAGAAATTCAAGTCATCTCCTTAGCAACGCTCCCCTCCCCAATCTCCCCAGCACCTGCTGTTGTCAGAACTCCCCTCATAATCTCTACTGCTCTTTCCCCCTCCCCAATCTCATCATATCCCCAGATCGTCTCCGCTATCCCCCTGACTTTCTCCTCTATAAGCGATAGATTATCGGATATAACTGGATCTTCCATATCAAGCATACGACCATAATAGTTGGCAGAGGATACGGCTGTTGTGGCGCGCGGTTGTCGAATTTGTGTGTATGCTGTGAATAGCGCGCGGAGATTTGAGCTGGGCACGGAAGAGTGAGAGATGGTGGGGAGGTGTGAGAGGAGTTTTGTGAGGATGTATACGTCTTCGACTAGATGGGGGTGGGAATTAGTATCTCCCGTGTGTAGATAAGAAGAAGAATAAGATGTTTTGGGGAAGATTGAAGATGAAGGATATACTATCTCGGAGAGGGAGTAGGTGAATAGTAGCTGGGAGAAGAAAAAATAAACTTACTACCAAGACCAGCACCCTGTCCAAAATGAGGAGCAGTGGTGTGAGCAGCATCGCCAATGAGAAGGATAGGTAGAGTTGGATGGTGAAAGGTCGGAGCAGGGGGGTGGTAGAATGTTGCCCAATAGGAGGGAGATTTGATGAGCTGCAAAAGGGGTGTTAGTAGTTCTTTTGTCGAAAAATATATCTGAGAGGAAATGGGAAATCAAACTGGGAAAGTGAGATTCTGTGAGAGAGAAATGAACATCGGGTTTGAGATGTATGAGATGGGGCAGAGGTGGAGAAACTATCCGCATCGAGACACACATAGAAGGACGTTTGAAGAATCCAATTTGCCCAAAAAAGTACAATGGTTATGTGTGAAATCCACAAAATAAAACAACACAAGAAAAACAAGCAGAACAAAACACATAAAGCAAACTAAAAAAAAATCCCCAATCTCCATTCACTTACCCCCATAATCCCCTCCACATCTCCCCCCCACCTCCCATCCAAATAATCTCTCTCCAGCTCCTCTCCCACATTCTCCTTCACCCAGCTTCCCTCCCAATTCCCCTCCTCCCGATTCGAAAACGCAACAATATTCATACTCTTCCCTCCCTCCACCGGGAACGAAACCACATGTCCCCCATGTCCCAAATAAAATATCCTCTGACCGGCCTTTTCTCCTATCCTCGCTTTCGCCTCTTCCATCGGTATCAGTCCTCTATATGCTACTTTCCCCGTAAAACGCGCTTTGAGCGCTTCTGCGTTGGAAGTCGGTGCGAGTACTACATCCCGACAGAGAGATTTGACGCCATCAGCGCCGATTACCAGATCAGCGGTTGATGTTGTCCCATCTTGGAATTGAAGTGTGACGTTAGAATGCGGATAATGGGAACCACAATGCAAATCCGGAGCAGATGACAGAATCCCCACCAAACGTTTTCCAAACCGAACATCGCACGAAGAAGGAAGGAGTTTGATTAAAATATCCATCAAAGATCTGCGATGCGCGGTACTTTGGCCCTCTCTTCCCTCTTTCATCCGCACCTGCGCGATGCGTTTTCCTTCCCATTTTCCTGCATATCTTCCCTGTGAATCCCCGACTCTGTCGCCGACGACAAAATCCCACCATACGTCATCTTCGCCCCAATTCGCAATCGCTCTGTAATTTTCCCAGAATGCGGGGTGGAGAAGTTTCATGATTCGATGTCCGCTGGCGCCAAATCCAATACCGGCGCCGATTTCGGAATACTGATGGTGCGATTCGTAGATGGTGTAGTGGAAGTGAGAACGCTGGTGCAATGGAAGAGCGGAAATCGAAAGAGCGAGGGTGAGACCCGTGAGGCCGGCTCCGATTATGGCTATTTTAAGGGGCTCGCTTGTTTTGAGGTTGGACGGAACGGTGGTCGAGTTCGCCATGATCGTTGGGATAGGGATTGTAGCTGAGAACGGGATTTTGATTTTGGACACAAATAATAGAAAAAAAGGAAAGGAAATATAAGTTGAAGAGGCTGTAACGCTTGGTATACGCGGCTGAAGCACGCTGTTAAAGTGGCGGCTTAAGATGTTAACTTGCTAGAAGAGGCAGGCAAGCTAGACACCAACTATTGAATATGAATTATACTCGCAGTCTCGAGTACTCAGCAGATTCTGCAACTCATACAATGACTGAAAATAGTTTTATGGTATCCAAGAGAGAGTAATGTTATATAGCATTAGAAACAAAGATACACTGTAAGTCCCACTGCAACACAAAGTCTTAGAGACAGAACGCTAAAATAAATGTTTTAAATATTTGTGATGATGAGCACGAAAGAACGAATGAGCTTTGGAAACAGTTCCGACGGTTACATCGCATTGAGCATGTCGAGCAACCTCGGAATTGAATAGGAAACTGTACACCTCAATAGTCTAGCAACTTTTAAACTGAAGTGGAACCTATGTGTGACATAGAATCTCCATGTATCGAGCTCAAAGAAAAAGCATCTGGTTAATAAATTGTCCTCCAATACCGCCTTGTACTATCAGAAGGTGGAAGAATGATGTTCTGTGACGTTCTCAATGTTAAGCGAACAAATCCATCCATGAATGTTTGAGATTCGAGAATTTTCTCAAAGACAATAACTCTACAAAACCATTCCGCCATGTAACTTTTAAAATATTACTTGCTACTTGAGTAGCGCTGATTATCTTACACAAGATAAGCAGTTAATAAGTATATCTGAAGGAAGGGTGCCTATCCCCCAGCCTATCGGCATCCTCTCTCTCTAATAGATGATCCCTCTTACCAGCTTCTCTAGCCCTATTCTCTATCCACAAAAAGAACATATAGATAAATAAAAGACCCGCAGCACAACAAGTCATCCACACAATAGTTGTATATCCCAAGACGAAAGATGGTGCCTTAGTGCTTGCAAAGCAAAGAGTTGAAGCTACACCCCCCAGATTTCCAATGCTAACCTGAATTGCTATCGCAATTCCCGTCTTGTACGTTCCAGCAACGTTGTTTGGTAAAATTGTCCATATTATTGGTACAGCAATGTAAATTCCACAAGCCAGGAGATAGACCGCTCCATATCTGGTATGCGCATTGACATGCTCTTCATTAAGCAAGATTATAGCACCAGCTATGATCATAACATATCCAAAAAGAGCAAATCCTGTACGATGTTTGAAATAATCCGATAAGAATGAAGATGCCAGTGTAGATACTGCTGCTGCGATAAAAACTGGAATACAGAGAACTTGTACGTGGCGAGGATCCTGATGAGTAGAAATGCCAGAAACAATAGTTGGTGTGAATATCCCGACGCTAGCGGACGTCATAATTGTAAATGCGAGAATTATGCCACTAAGATTGGTTAGCTTAGAACTGGCTGGAAAACTGGATGGAGTATTCACGATGTGTATATCTTCCAGTCTTTTAATACCCCAATAAGTCTGTGCATGTCTAGCTTCTCGCCCTTAGGTTCCACAACCCCTCCTTTTTTGATTGCATCGGCGAGCAAAGCCTTTTCATCATCGGCCATCCATTTTGCCTGATGCGGCCAAGTTGGCATGAATGGGTAGACAATAGTCGCTACTGCAACAGTCATACACCCTTCAATAATGAAGATCCATCTCCAGCCATTATACCCATTGCCATTATCAATACCAGCAATAGCAAATGCAAGTAATCCAGCAAATGCGGTTCCACAGGCATTTGCAACCATCAACATACCTAATCTCCATTGCATTTCATACCGAGGATAATATTGACTCAGGATATAGACACTTCCTATAATTGTGTTAGTGTTCTCGCTAGATTAATGGTTGTCGAAAATACCTGGTATGATTCCTGTTTCGAATAACCCCACAAAGAAACGCATGGCATAGAAACCAGAGACACTTGTGACAAGCCCCTCTCCAATAGCTACGATTCCTATACGACGTTAGTTATGCTGAGGAATGACTTGGGAGAGACACCAACCTAGAAGGAAGATTTCGCCAGTAAGAACGATTTGTGGCGTGCTAGCTTTTAGTAATGCATTGCACGGAATATCGAAGACAATAAAACAAATGACGACGATGAGGAGAGCTATGTTGAAATCGTTCCCTTTCATATGGAGATCTTCCTGAATGCCGAAGATGTTTGCGCTTCCAATGTTCCCTCGATCAACGACGGAGACTATCCAAAGAGTAAACAAAGCTGGCAAAACATGAAGATCAATTTTCCAGATCAACTTTCGATATCCTTCTGGAGAGAGCGATATGGGAACTGGTGAAGCCGGAGAGGATAATTCAAAGATTCCCTTGTTCACATCGTCCCCATTAATTAGTTCCGATTCCTTCTCCATTGTCATATGTTTTCGGTATTCCGTGGAAGATTGACGGATTCCTGTTAAGAACCAAGGTCGAAAAGAAGGACGAAAGACAAGAAGGATAGAATAGGTGCTGAGCAGATTTGACAAGATAAATGGTCTGAAAATCGCAGGATTTGGAAGTATCTAGGTACTTAAACGGAGAAACCTTGTCAATCTTCAACAAAACAAGTTGTAACCTTCTTGCTATCAATTGTATTGCATGGATAGAGGGTTTATCGAGATCAAAATCGCAGATAAGTCAAAGATTCAAACCATTTCGACCTTTACTTGAAGCTGTCAAAATTTCACGCAGAAGTCTTGTGTGAACTGGGGAATTAAAAGTAGAGATATTTTTTTAAAGTACTCATGATTCCGCAGCCCAGAAATAGTTCGCGATCCCATTTTGAGTATAGTCAAAAAGATAAAAAATAGCTGGTTTCGATAGCATACCTTCACTGAAGGAATCTCACAATATATCTGCATGTCATAATCCCACCGTCACTGAAACTTATCGAGAGAGATACTTCTATTTAAAAATGACTGATTGTGTAAATAGTATCATTCCCCAGTACAGATGCGAGATGATGATCAAGAATTAGGTGATTCTTGGAACAGGAAGTACCACAGCATATCAGCGGGAGATGCGGCTGCTGTTTCACCGGTCATTCGAATTTGAACCGCTCTCTTGCAAAAAATAGTGTTCAAGAGCAATTGTTGCTCGCATGGGACTCAAGGAAGCTTGAGCTTCGATGAAAGTTGTTAAATTCAATACTGGAATAAATGAGCGAGGTGGTTGTCTGATGAAAGTTTCGCTCTGACATCGTGCCATATCAAACTTTCGAAGTAGTCGCTGTATGTTCAAGGATCATTTAAGAGATAGATCGGATCGTCACTTTAGTACAGCTTTCGTATATATCTTGCCAACATGTGAAACATTGCCTATCCTCGAGCTACTGATCAATAGCTTTGACGTCAATCTATCTTTCGCGGAAGCTTTTTGTAGGTGGTGGATTTTGTTTTTTGTAGGTGTGAGATTAGCTTTCAAATACGGCCCAGTTCCTTACTAAATAGCGTCCTAGGTGTGTGACTAGTTAGCGAGTAAGGTTACTTGTTATGGGACAGCTCTTAGCAGCACCGGCTTGCAATCTTGGGCGACGATAATACGCGTTCAACCTCGAACGTTGGTTACGGAACAAGATAATTCTTTCGAGGAACAATCCGCGATGGTAAAGATGGTAATGCATCTTCTTTCTTTCCTTGCAGAATCACTGATGATATAGATATCGTACTAGACAACGAGTCAAGCAAGCCATGTATCTCCATTGCTGGAATTACTATGATCGCCCAATGAATCTCATCAAACAGGATATTCACAACCACCAATGTCTCTCATACCCTCATCTTTGAAGTTTTCTACCTGAATCATATTGATACCTTCAGGCTTTTGGGAAGAGTTGAAAGAATATGTCCGCACGAATTATCAGTACACAATCATTGTTCTGGTGAATTCCAAAATTTGGTCAAACGCCAATGTTCACGCTTCGTACTTTCACAAGTACGTAAAGCAAGATTCCTACGTTTGGCTGATTTAGTAATGGGAGAATTCACGATGGCCTCGAGAACAAAATTGTACAACTCCAAAAAGTACAATGAGCTACGATCCAGGGTAGTTTAAGGGCAATGAAGTATCATCCCGTGCCTGCTCGTGAAAACCTAGCATGAGGACTTTTTCTTCCTCAAAGTCTTATTCACATTTCTTCTTCAAATTTTATTTCTCACTTCTTCTTCTTCCTTCTGTTCTCTGCAACATAATCCATGAATCTTCTCGATTTTCCACAGATTCCAAATGCCAGCTAATAAAATATTCAAAACATCCAAGTTAAGTCTGGATTGGCTAGCTACCACCATACCCGATGTTGTTTATCATCATTATTGCTGTCGGATTTCGTTTTATATAGCAACGTGAATAATGAAGAAGAAAGTAAAGGAAGGGATTTTTATTGCTCTTATGAGTATTTCACACACGGTTATCCAGATATACATATCCGGGTGATTGGCACTACATATACAGGTCTCCGAGAAGTCTCAGAAAATCGTGGGCTGCAGTGCTTAGTATCTTTCATACGCAAAACAGAAGCATTGAACCAATTGACGATAATTAATCGACAAGACATTTTGGACGGAGAACTGGATCATGACGCTGTGTTCCTCGATCGTGTAAAAGCTCGAGGTGTTACCATGGTAGGAGATATCTTCCGAACGCAATACTGTTCTGAGAATTGTTCAAGCTTGATAATCACACTCTTTCACAGCACATGCCTCCCTACACATTCTCCAAACACTCCCCCTATCTATCAAGCCAGCATCCCCACAATCCAAATACCTCTTCTCTTCTCCCATCTCCACTTCCTCCCACTATCAACCATCAACCATCAACCATCAACCATCAACCATCAACCATCAACCATCAACCATCAACCATCAACCATCAACCATCAACATCATCTATCACATCATCACTCCATCTATACATCCATCCCTACTCACCCTCGCTTCCACCACCACCACCACCATTTCCATACCCACCCATCCATCATCTCCCCCCTCCCAATAACCCCTCACAAACCTATCATTCCAATCTCCATCCCCAATCTCCACTCACTCCAATCCCCCATCCTCCATCCCCCACTCACCAGCCCCCTAGACCCCCTCACCAGCCTGCACGATTGAATCGCCTTTCCCCCACCCCCTCCAGAATCACAAACATCAAGGTACCACACAGACCTCTCCAACTACCATCCCCCATCCCCCATCTCCCATCTACCAACTACCATCTATCATCACCATCCACAATCAGCACAAATAACAACAACAACAAACAACAAACAACAAACAACCACACCCACAAAACATCAGCATTAAACCCCAAGACGGCTCGAGCAGAATCACCTCTGACAACAATATCAAAACCACATCCAGACCCTCAGCAATAAATCAAATCAAAGAAGAAAAGAAAAATACCATCAAAGTTACACGCCACCATCGAAATAAGAAACAAGAGATCGACCACGAGCCAGCTAACTAACCAACCAACCAACCAGCCAAGAGAAAGAAAAAATGTGTTCTAACATCGCACAGAAAGAGGTCTTCCAATAGTATTACCCATTACTAATCAGGGCTACTTTCCCCCCCTTCCCCCGCCCCCATTTCTACTCTCCAAGAATCATATATTTCCAATTTAAGTTACACGAAATTTAAGTTTGTATATATATATTCATTCATTCTTTCTTTCTTCACCTATCTACCTAGAGGTACTCTTCACATACATACATAAATATCCACTTAACTTTTCACTTACTCACACAACACATCTCCCTCACATCCCTCACATCTCTTCAAATATCAATCAATCAATCAATGCCCTGCCCCCCTCTCATTCCTCTCATTCACTCCTAATTCCTCATCATTCATCCATCCATTCATTCATTCAGTCATGACTCCCTAGCTCAAAAAATGCATCTATTCATCCTTCTCACTCTCATTCTTTTTCTTGTTCCTATTCTTATTCTTATTCTTCGACAATCTGATCCGATTCACAACCAAGCATCAACCACTCATTTTAATCCAGCAACCTCCTATCTGCCATCTTCCATCTTCCACATGAAAAGTCAACCTAATCCTCATATCTCATATCTCATTTCTAGCATCTTCCCCTCCTTCCTCTCCTCCCTCACAACCCTTCTCAAACTCAGACTCAAACCTCTCCTCCCTCAAAAACAAACAGAATTCAAAGAAAAACAAAAAACAAAAAAAACCACACCATACCTTCCCAACCCCGGGTATATATGCCAAGCCAAACCATGCAATATGTAATCCCAAACCACTCCAATGAAAGAAACCTCCGTAAAAAAAAAAATGCAAATGAAAATACCACTCCAATGCTTTGAGATATAGATAAACGGTACTATAAACCAAAAAAAAATCCAATATATCACTCTAGAAGAAAAGAAACGAAGCAAAGAAAAGGAAAAAGGAAAATAAATCATGAAATCACCACATCATCTCGCTCACTGAACAACCAGCCACGAATATCATAAGTTCACTCACACCCTCCCATAGAGCTTCAAAAACATAAACATAACACAACACAAAATCGTCGTTCAATGTAACATCGATCACCAGGTATTCGAAATGGAAGCCATTGACTGAATAATCCAGATATTGTTGATGGTAAATGTTTGTTGAATATTCATTCCTATTTACAAAATAAAGTGTGTGTATAAAATAATCGGGATTTCGCATCCAATTCCAGTCAAAAAAATCATCCATGGAAGGTACAAGCGAAGCCGTCTCGTCGTCGTTTTTTCTCGATCGATCGATCACGGGTTCCCGATAGGCTTTCTTCCAATTCCTCTCAAACTCCAGAAGAAGGGGGTATATCTCATTTAAAATAAAACACTCTTCTACCAGAGAGAGGAAAGAGAAAGCCTGACAGTTCAAGAATAGAAAATAGTTATAGTGTGTTTTTTTTCTTCTGCAATAGATTGATTTATGCAGAAAGCATATATGGGTCATTAGTACCCGTCTTGCCAGCCATGAGTAATCCCAATTCACGCATACGTTCAGCACCCTTGCCAGGTTGAGGTCTACGCTCTGGTTGAGCTTTGCGTGCACGATTGGCGCAGTGCTTTTGATAAAATTTCTCCTTTCGCCTTTGTCGCTTTTGCTCAAGACCTTTAACAATGTCGATTGCACCTCGTAATGGTCCATCACCATCGTCCTTGGCTGCAATCTCATTGGCTGCAGCAATGCGATTGGCAGTGTATTGACGACAGAAGGCATTTGGAGTACGAGGAAGAGACTTGGTGTGAGTCAAGCCCGGTCTAGATCCTAAAGGTGCGAACTTAATTGGCTTACTTCCGCTTCCTGAAGGTGACCCAGGAGGAGATTGAATTGCACGTGCTGGGGGTGGAGATCGTAAACGTTTTGGAGATTCATTCCCAAACAACTTGCGGGGAGGAGGTGATTGAAGACGTTTCTTTGGTGGTGGTGATTGAAGACGTCTTTTAGGTGGTGGGGATCGAAGACGCTGCTTGGGAGGTGGAGAGCGAAGGCGTTGTTTTGGTGGAGGAGAATGTAATCTTCTTGGAGAGTGACCAGGAGATCTACGAGATCTCGAACGACGACGTTCCGAATCTGAATCTTCAAACTTTCCTTGCATCCAAACATGTTCGTCACTCTCAATTGTCTTTGCAGCATCATCCTCTTCATCTTCTTCATCCTCGGGATCAGATGTTGGGAAAGATGGATCAATATCTTGAGGAGTGGCGATGTGTTTGGCATATTTTCTAGCTGTCATGCAAGAAACGTAAGCATCTTCAAGAGGACGATCCTCATCAAGTGTTCCACAGACGAAATCGGTACTATCAGGAAGATCTGGAGTTCCTGGGCGAATCTTAATGCTGTGAGTCTTCTTTGGTCTTCGCTTTCCTCTAGACAACTCTCTTATAGGAGCTTCGCCATTAAGGGATTCGATTGATGATGCCGATGCAGTACGGTTTGCAGAGGCACGATAAGTGCTAATCTCGGTGTTTATGATTGGAAATCGAGCTTGTTCCAGTCTGCCAGGTGTCCAGAAGTTGAAATCACCTTCGGTATCATCTTCGTCATCAGAATCGGCGAAACCAGCTTCGTTATCAGTCTCATTTCCGTCTGTGAAATCCTCATCAGAGTCGACACAATCAGTCTCATCATCCTCGTCATCTTCTTCTTCATCAGAGCCATCTTCGTTGTCTGAGTCGTTTCCATCATCGAATTCTTCGTCGTCGTCATCTTCCTCCAAGGCTTCTTCCTCGGCTTCTGACCCAAGTCTACGGATTCTGATCTCTTTGGCAAGGGTATCATTGATGGTAATCCGGGCCTTTGGAACCTCTTCATCTTTGCGGATCCAGTCATCCTCTTCTAAACCTTCACTGCAGAATTCGTGGAATCGGGCAGCTTCAGATTGCAAATCCTTTTCGCCAGCAATGACATACCTTGGCTTACATCTAATCGCAACAGGACTCTGAGATGCGCGTCTTACGGTTCCTGTGGATTCGCGG